>OU862926.1:39219467-40419467 GCA_917880885.1 Limnephilus marmoratus
CCAAATGAGGTGACGAGTTGTTGACGAGAAGATCGCCACTGGAAAATGGCTTCAGGCCCATATTTAATAAAGGGTGTGATGACGGCAGCAGTTTGCTTTTGCCACTGCCCCGGGCACGATTCCTGGAAACGAGCCCCACGATGGCGGCGACAAACTCACTCTTTGCATGCTCGCTCCACCCCCACCACAAAGCTTCTTTATTTAGAAATATAACAATTACAACATAACAAGCAGAAAAATACAATTCAAACACAAAATACAATTCAAGAAACCCATGGTTGCATTCAACCGTGCCTTGGGCTCAAATTGTTTCATGTGCATGGTCAAATACAAATGTTCAGCGCGTCCGTTAACGATACCATTCAACACGTTGTATGCTTCAGAATTGTGGGTAGATTACACTGCATCCCAATTTCAT
This sequence comes from Limnephilus marmoratus, assembly GCA_917880885.1. Taxonomy (NCBI): domain Eukaryota; kingdom Metazoa; phylum Arthropoda; class Insecta; order Trichoptera; family Limnephilidae; genus Limnephilus; species Limnephilus marmoratus. Next base: position 39,219,886 of record OU862926.1, read on the forward strand.
AAGCTTAAAGTCACTAACAATAATGCTTATCGCCAACTATTCCGCCTACCGAGATAATGCAGCACAGCGGAAATATTTCTGGAGGGACGAGTTCACTCTCTCAGAGCACTTCTCCGCCACCGCATGCGAATCTTATGGAGCAACTTTGCCACTCGACTAATAAAACCCACTGCCATTATAGCTTGGATGGAGGCCCCCTTGGTGGCCCTCTGGAGAGGAGAGACGATCAATAACCTCCATAAACGACTGCTCGCTTGCTTCTTTTCCGCAATATTTTATTAATTTCTGCTTTTATTTTTACAAACCCGTATATCGTTATTTGATCTATTTTCAATTTCCTATAATTTGTCTAATTTCGGTTTTGTTTTTCAAAATATAGAATGTCCTTCATTGCACTACCCCTGCAAACATTCTAGAATAAACTATTATTATTAAATAACAGAAAGTATTCATTTTATCTATTATTTCTGATTTTATAAAAATAACTTTACAAAGTAACTTTCTTTTTGATGAAAAGTGAGCATGGCAACAAAAGTATAATTGACATAATAAGTGAAGGTTGTTTTTGATTATTATTAGTAAACTGGCGCAGAATTTTGAAAAAGACAATTAAATCTTTATGTAATAATTCTGTATTTAAATGCATCTTTTTTATTAAGCTTTTTACAGATATCAAGATGTTTCAAGGGTACGATCAATGAAAATGGTAATTTACTGGTTATATTAAGCCGGGTACAGATTGCTGTAACGTAACATGCAATGTAACATGACAGGAACATTTCATAAGTGTGGATGCAGCGCGCGCACGAACCGAGCATGTATCTACTTTCATCTGTTTCCAAAATGCTCGCGGTGAACATAGCTCAGTCTGCCGAGAACAAGTCCTCCACTGTTCGAGCGCGTTCTGCAGTATATACACAAACAACCCGTCCACACTGACGCACGCTTTGTGTTCGGCAAAAAAACCGACACTTGGCGGATTGCGGCGCGCACGAGTTGAAATGCTCTGTTCATGTGTAGTGTGCACGGTTCATGCTCCCAAGGCGTCCACACTATGGAAGTTCTGTTACATTGCATGATACATTGCGACAATGTGGACATCAAATTCTTTCATTGCGTGTTACATTGCATGTTACGTTACAGCAATCTGTATCCGGCTTTGTGTTGGTAGGTACCTTCCTAACTTATCGCTCGTTGGAGCTGTTCGCACAACCGGTTCTAATTTTTGAAAAGGATACTTAATAAAAAAAAATCAAATTCGAGTTTTTTAAACCAAATTTCACGCAGAAATAACTAACGCACGTCACAAATAACAGAAATCAATGAGCTTGATGATTTTGCTCTTCCAATTTTTTTATGGATTTTTTCAGAAAGAATTTCCGTGATCGATGTTTGAAATTCTAATTTAACATTTTTCTTTCAGTGTATTAATTGGTTGCGACATGATTGCTCTTTGGTTTTCTTCATCTTTTGATTTTGACTGTGTCATTTCACATTTTCATTTTACTATTTCATACTATTTAATCATTCTTTTTCTAGATACGTATTTAGTTTTTGCCCGGTCCGTTCGAAAATGCCAACCAATACAAAAATCAAGTAAAGTTGGACCTATTGCAGACCACAGCCTCTACACTTACTTAACTCTCGAACTACTAACCGTTAGTGTTATATTCTGTGACTTAGAGTAAGATCACCGGCGGACTTACAGTTAAAGCAGGGCTTTGAGGCCTGATGAAGGTTGTGATGAGAAACATTATTTATATACGAAACCGTAGACTTTTCGGAAGGTCAGTATACCAAAACTAATAATACAGCCTCCGATGTGGCCACTTGCAAGTTAAATTGTTCAGTTTTGGGCGTGAGGTGGGAATAATTAGACCCTTAATTATTATTAAGACCAACCGGCTTCTTCTCTTTTGATTTTTCAGTGTCAGAAATTATTGTTCTGAATTGTATTCTGCCAAGAATAGGCCACTTGCATGGACTTCATAACGACTTGGAAAAAATCGTGTGGATAGAGTTTTTTACTAAGATTACGAAAATGTTATTAAATTTTTTTAGAAATGTACAGTTTTTTTATTATTAAATAAATAAATCCATTATTTGGGCTCGTGACGTCACTACATGAAAATGTCCCGTCGCCGAAAATGTTCCTATTAATTTTATAAAATTCCACACTGATTTATTTTTTTATATGGCATCACTTTGATTTCAGGCGAATTTTTGAATTCGTTCACTAGATTTATTGTTTGTTCTCTGCGAACTTATCATTTGGTTTGATTTTTGACAGATGTTCTGAAGAGAACCCCGTACAATTAATGGGTACGGGGTTCTCTTCAGAACGTGAAGAGGATGTCGGTACATGTTTTAGAGGTATAATGATTACGGTGCTGATTTTAACAAAATAAAATAATATAATATTCTTATTATTATTACAATTTACAAGTTCAAGTATATTACATTGAATTTAATAATATAGACGCTGTACATTATAATGATTTATGATCAATAAGATGGATCAAGGAAAAAAATATTTATGAGATGTAATATTTTTGGTATGCCTCGTTATTCTCCTGTGCCATTCGTGTGGAAAACGTTATTTTTTTAAAATGATTTTCGGCTATGTAATTATCGTTTTTTCACACCTATAAAATTATGTCCCGTCTTTCCGGTTTATAAAAAATGGTCTGATTTTTCGGATTGAAATTTTCAAAAAATCCCAAGGGTTTCAAAAATACGATTAAAAAAAAAAAAAAAATACAGAATGTCTTAGAATATTTGCCTTAACCGGAAAAATTTTTAAAAATTGTGCTGATTAGAGATTCATTAACACTTGTTTTATTTACAGAGAAATGTTTCAAAGTTGTTGTAATGAATTGTAATGCAAATTTCAATTTACTGGAGTAGTTTTATTAGTTAACCAATGTAATATGTAATCATTGAAGAAAAAAAAATGCTAATAAATCTAAACGAAGAAATCAAAACATGAAACAAGAGAATATACAGAAAATAAAAAAGTAACCATTGCAACTGGTAATCGAACCCAGGATCTCTGTCTTACCAGGGCAATTCCTATAACCACTCGGCCATTGTTTAACTAATTACTGTTACTCACTATTTTAAAACTTTGTTATCACACAAATTTAACAGCCAAAAATATGATAATTTCTTCTTCCTTGCGCTGTCCCAACTCATTGCCTAGGTAGGCTGTTGGGGTTGGCTCTTCTCGTTTTCAGGTTGTAATTTCTTCTGTTCTGAGTACCGCCTTCATCCAGGCCGTTTCTCTGAAGAATTTTGGAGCATTGAGTCATCCAGGAATTCTTCAGTCTTCCTCTGGATGACTGTCGATGAAGCTCCATATACATTGCCTGCTTCACTGTGTGGCAATGTAAAAATATGAAAACTAGTTCAGGAAAATATTGGTATTTCTAATATTAATGTGTGAAATCGTTAATATGACCGAAAATAATCAGATCACAATGGCCGAGTGGTTAAACTGGTTATCTACGTAAACAGACATCCTGGGTACCATTCCCAATTTATTAAGTCCTTATTACATCTGTCTCGCAATTTGCACCAAATTGGGTATGATTTCGTCTTCTTAGCTCCGAATTTCTTGTACGGTAATATCCCGTAAAAAATTCTTTTAAACAGGTTGTGAGCCTTTATCGGGTGCGAGCGTAAGAGTCGGGTGTGGTCATCAGGAAAACTTTGTCATTATTAATAACGTAATTCACAATCAAGTAAAAACGAGTTGCAACCAAAAGAGAAAAAAAACCTTTTCTAATATTTGATGTTAAGAATCAGGATTTTCATTGTTGGAAAAGGGCACGTCAAAGTCGGTACCTAACCTATTAAATTATTCTGAATTTTTATAAAGGGCGTTGAGCTATCTTATTCAAAATGTATGAAGATTTATGAATGATGGGTTGAAAAAAGATTTTATTTGTTGGCCGGAATTAAAGAACAGGAGATCAAATAATTTTTCGAATTTCTTGGTAAGAGTTGATTCCATTATAAGGAAAAGGTTAAACTGTCAAAATACATTACAAAAGGTCAACATTCAAAAAGCGATCTGCATTGATTTGATGTGCGCCATTCTTTAAGGTGTGGCTATTGAATAACGAGATTGACGCTGTAAAACATTTTATTTTGATTTCATACATTTTTACTTATTATCACCTTCTTAATATACACCCCTCCTTTATTCCTACAACGTTCCATGCGAATCTTCCATTGTTAGAAACAGTGCTGGAAGTCATCTTCTGTCATCTCTTTCAGGACGCATTCCGCTTTCACAGCTTCAACGGACTCAAGTCTTGTTTCTTTTAATGCAGATTTTACTATAGGAAAGTCACATGGTGCAAGATCCGGCGAATAAGGCAATATAAAGTGTCCGCACAAACATTTTTGCGAGCTTTTTGTTGAAAAGTGAAAATTTTAATCACCATTTTGGCACACACTTTTTGCATGTTAAAATTGGCATACAAAATTTGCCGTTCGCATTCATTGACACATCCTATAGTTTATGCAATTCCACGAATACTTAACCGACCGATGACGTTCAGATCGAACCAGGATACCGATTTTTTTCGATATTTTCATCCATTATTGACGTGGAAACGTGAATAATCTTCAACGTCTTCTCGGCCATCTTGAAAACGCTTAAAACACCCTAAAACGGTAAAACCGCAAGCGGTAAACGCTCATTGCGATTCACTATTTTAAATAAATTATAAGTTTAATTTGGGAGGCGGGAATGGGTACCGCCGCCCCGGGAACCTTTATTGGACAACCAACACCTCTGCCATAGGTCACCCCAAGTGGTTCGCTACGTTTGGTGATTTAGCAGGGGTGCCCGGGTTCATGGGGTGAGGTTTGTCTAGGTCTTGGAGGTGGATGACCAGGACATACTGAACCCAAGATTCCTACCCACCCCTTAAACCCTTTTCCTTCCCAGAACTCTCCTCTCCTTCCTTTCCTTAAAAAAACCCTCCACACAGCATCATAGGTGAGCATAAAGATGACATAGGCCCTGAGGGAAATTATGTTCCTCAGGACCTCCTGTGTGGAGCTCATGTAAAAAAAAAAAAAAAAAAAAGTTTTATGTAGTAACAATTTTTCCAAGTTTCATGGGAAATTTCACAGCATTTCGTTAGTTTATTGTTACACTTAATATTTTCAGGCGAAACCAAAAAAAAATCACTGTAATACTATCGAAGGCAACGTCTAAACGAATTTGTTTACAAAAGCAAAGGGTAATGAATTCGAAAGAAAAGACTTCGCGCTAAAAATCCGTCGGTCAGTCTCGTTATTTAATAACCAAACCTCGTACGTACGTCGGTTGTAAAGGTAGTTTTTAAATTTAGGAACCAAACAGTTATTTATAAGAACGGTTTGCTTCAGAGAATTTGAACAATTCATCATATTTCATAATTTAAATTCAAGTTGTGCAATCAAGTTCTGTTATTATTTCATTATGGACAAGTTGATTTTCAGATCTGAAATAAAACCGAAGTTGATTAGCAACTTCACAGAACTTGAAATATGACTTTGAAATTAGATGAATTGTTCAAATTATATTGTTCAAATTCAAAGACTAGCCCTTAAAAACATGATTTTTTTTTACATTTGCTCCACACAAGAGGTCCTAAGGAAAATAATTCCACTTAGGGTGTATGTCATCTTTGGGGATACTGTGTGGAGGGTCTTTTTAGAGAAAGGAAGAAGAGGAAGTTCTGGGAAGGAAAGAGATGAGGGGTGGGTAGGAATCTGGAGGTCGAACTAATCCATCCTTTCCACTGCGGTGCAAGGCAATGTTCCGAGAGAGTCCTGCTGGATAGGTTAAAAGATCTTACTCAATCAGTGTCTCCCGATCTGTAGTAAATGAAATTTTTAAATTTCGCGGGTTTGGAGAGTCCGATTGTAAATTTTTTCTTTTGTTTTGTTAGTGTACTTGCCCTTGAATATGATAATAATTGATTGTGATTCTTCACTTCTTTTTCTTTCACTTTTTCCACGTTTTCATCGGTTGTTGATGTGCTGGGGCATCCGGGGCATTCATCGTCTTCAACGTCTTCGCGGTCATCTTAGAAATGCTTACACCACTCGCAAACCATTGTTTTACTCATGGCAGACTCACCATAGGCCTTTGTTAACATTTCACATGCTTTGTTACACTTTACACTTTTACCGAAAATTTGATACAAATTATTTGTTCAATTTAAAAGAAAAATCGCCGAGATCATAAAAACACGTTTAACCTTAGCGGCTGTTATAGACAAATAAAACAATGAATACAGCTGAAAATTTTATCATACTTCAGGGGCATGTGTACCAACAAAACAACAACGAAAAATTGACAATCGGACTCAACAATCCCGCGAAATTTAAAAATAGAGAGCTCCAGTTCAATAACGACTTTTTAACTTAAATAACTGCATATTTTTATTTATTTTTAGAGTTAGTGTTATAATAGTTAAAATAATTGTCAAAGTTTTGATTTTTCAAGATCCCCCGAAAACCACCATATGTATGGTGAATTGTGTGATCATGTGACGTCATCACTCCTGAAAAATTACTATAGGTTCGGGCAATCAGCTGATCAACTGCTGCCATTTTGAATTCGGTGTTCGAAATATTCTCCCTAGAAGTAGCATTACTATTTCTTTTGTGCAGTAGTTTTTGAATATTTTCAATAATAGAGATAAACTAATAAGAGATACCTTTATTTTTAAAACATTATTTGGCTTAAATATTGTTTCAATAAACACAACAACTAAATCTCTATAAACAGTATGTAAATAAACGAATAAATTAATACAATGGCTTGTGTCATACCTACATTCCCATACAACGACTTTACGGTGACGTCACGACACGACGAACAGTGACGTTACCACTAAAAATTTCAATAGTGCCAACTTGACAGCGTGTTTTTACGACCCGATTAAAAATGAACTTTTTAATAATTTTTTAAAAACTCTGCCTTTAATATTATTTAATAAAACTTATATATTCAGACTCAGCGTTTATTGGTCTATATGAACAAATTTTTTTAAAGCTGTAATATTTTTCACTGGAGTTCCTTATTGTATCATACTTCAGAGGCATGTATACCAACAAAACAACAACAAAAAATTGGCAATCGGACTTTCCAAACCTGCGAAATTTAAAAATTCCCGATACTTTTTGAACGATCGACGTATATATGTATCTACTTAGAAGTCATGAATTATAACGATTTGAATTTACAAGGCACACAAAACTGTCATGTTTATTCGATTCTTTCACAAAACACTTTCATTGTTCAAATACTTTTCATGGTACAGTGTGGTACGCACAAACTACCAACACGATTTGCTTTCTTCTGATTTGTTTTGTGTCAAATAGTTGAATCAGGTCAGTTCAATGGAATAATAAAATTTCATTTGTAAATGTAGATAAAGCAAGTAACAAGTGACAGTACAAACTTTTGTAGCATTTCATATTTTATTCCCATCCCTCGAGAGAAATCGCGTGTTATGAAGTTACTAAACAAGATATCATCCACAAAACCTGTCACATTTTAACTTACTTCTCGTAAACACACCTTTCGCAATAATAAATCGCAAATCCGAGAGATAATAATGGTGTTTCATAAAATAAAGCTTTTCAGGCGCTTCGTGTCCGTGGCAGAATGTGCCGAGTAATATAGGGCACGTATTTTGAACATATTTCCCTGTTTAACCTTCGTGCGATGGTATAATTTTACAACGCTAACAGGCGGCACGGGTACAATTGTACCTTTGTATGTGAATAAGCATGAGGAGTATAAATATCCCCAAACTAATCAGGCATTCTATCCTTTGAGATAATTAAATGAATTTATTTCAGTGCGTAAGTATCTGAAAAATGGTAATCTTTAATTTATTACATTAATGCTTAAAAAAATGGCAACAACCTATAAGCGATTGTCTTCCAGCAAATATGGCATCCACAAGACTTAAATTTCCAATACAAAACTGTGTTTTTAAAAATCATGGAGATCTACGATCTCAGGCGAGTGTAAGTGATACAGAGCGCTACTGGGCGTTTTTTTTTAAGAAAGCCAAACATTGTTTGAAAATCTCCTACTACCACCACAGTAAGCGGAAAATGTTGCTTGTATCTTTATGGAGGACTTAGCGAGCCTAAGAATCGAACACGCGATGCCCGGATGGGACCCAAACGCGATGCCCATTCAGCCACTGGTCATTGGGCTAAATAATAGATAATAATAATAATTGTGAGAATGGTTTTAGTGGCAGACCCGCCTTTTCGAATATGCAAGAGCGAGACGGCAGAACTGAGTATAAAAGGTGATGAATGTACCTGCTCGATCTCCTTACCTACAAATAGCTCCGTTAGCTAGCACGTTGCTTATAACTTATAAAGTGCAAATAAATGTTCATCTCGACCACGCGTCTATTATTATTATTAGATCTGTAAGATCACACACATCATACGCCTACACGTCTGTAAATAACAATAATAATGTTTTTTTGTCTTCTTTTCTTAGTAACATGTAGAGATAATGATATCCTCACTGGGATCTCCCGTGCGGAGGATTTCATTTACATGTTAAAATTTGGTTATAAGAAATAATGTGAATTAGTTATAAACATATATCATGTAGTATTTTTTTTAAATAATAGGCCACGTACATGGATTTCACCTGTTCTTTTTAACGCTTATATACAAAGTGCGATTGATTACTTGAGAGAGAGAATGAGTCACAGAAAAGGTGTAAAGATACACGGGCAAAAGGTGGATATGATAAGGTTTGCTGACGATATTGCTTTGGTTGCTGAAAGCGAAGAAGAACTGCAAGAGGCCTTAACAACCATGCAAAGCATTCTTCAAAACCATTACAACATGAAGATAAATAAAGACAAAACAAAGCTGCTGACTGTAGGCCGAACGCAACATCAGATGATATTAGAGATGTCAGGAGTTCCACTAAAGAACACCAAGGAGTTTGTCTACCTCGGGAGCAAAATCACATGGGACGGTCGGTCTAAGAGCGAGGTCAACAGCCGTATACACCAGGCTAGGCTTGCATTCAATAAAAGGTCGAAAATAATAGAATCGAATAATATAGACCTGAAACTGAGAATACCCTCATCAAGACCTATGTATGGAGTATCTTGAGGTTCGGCTGCGAAACATGGTGCCTATCCGAAAGAGATAAATGGAAACTAGAGGCTTTTGAGATGTGGTCCTATAGAAGACTACTAGGAATTTCCTGAAGAGACCACATCACAAATGAGGAGGTTCTCCAAAGAATCGAAGGAGGAAGGCACCTGCTCAGGACCTTATCCGAAAGGCGCGCAAGATGGATCGGCCATGCAATAAGACAAGAAGGCCTCTTGCATGTCATAATGGAGGATATGACCGAGGGGACAAACGCTAGGGGACGCCCACGCCGAGAGTACCTGGAGGACCTGCTGGTGGACGTGCGCTGCTTATCATATGCAGACTTCAAAAGAGCCACACAAGACAGGGAACAGCGGAAGAAACAAATAAATGAAATTGCTGCAAACCAATCCCAGGATTGAAACCAGAGAGAGATGGATTTCATAACGACATGGAAAAAATTATGTGAATAGATCTTTTTACTAAGATTACGAGAATGTTAGCAAAAATTGTTAGATATGTACAGTTTTTTTGTTTTTAAATAAATAAATCCATTATTTGGTCTCGTAACGTCACTACATGAAAATGTCCCGTCACCGAAAATGTTCCTATTAATTTTGTAAAATTCCACACTGATTTATTTTTTTATACGGCATGACTTTGATTTCAGGCGAATTTTTGAATTCGTTCACTAGATTTATTGTTTGTTCTCTGCGAACTTATCATTTGGTTCGACTTTTTGACAGATGTTCTGAAGAAAACCCCGTACATTTAATGATGTACGGGGTTCTCTTCAAGATGATGATGATGGTGAAGATGATGTCGGTACGTGTTTTAGAGGTATAATGATTATAGTGCTGATTTTAACAAAATAAAAATTTATAATATTATTATAAATTTTATTTATATGTACAAATATAAAATATATTTAAATTATATTATTATATTTTACAAGTACAAGTATATTACATTGAATTTAGTAATATAGATGCTGTACATTACAATGATTTATGATAAATAAGATGGATCAAGGAAAAAAAATATTGATTAGATGTAATATTTTTGGTATGCCTCGTTATTCCCATGTGCCATTCGTGTGGAAAAAGCTCTTTTTTTTAAATGATTTTCGGCTATGTAATTATCGTTTTTTTCGCACCTATAAAATTATGTCCCGTCTTTCCGGTTTGTAAAAAATGGTCTGATTTTTCGGATTGAATGTTTCAAAAAATCCCCAGGATTTCAAAAGTACGATTAAAAAAAAAAAAAAACACTATGTCTTAGAATATTTGCCTGACCCTGAAAAAAAATTTTAAAAATGTGTGCAAGTGGCCTATTATAAAATAAATAAGCTTTGTTATTATTTAAAAAAATGGAACATTCTTTGTTTCTATTCAAATTTCTTTAGAAGGCATTCCGTCGCCTCAGTTCTTATTTGTCCAACAGACCATTTTAGTTTTTGTTCAATCTTTAAAATACAAAATAAAGTACAAAAAATGAAAGTTAATCACTTGCCTAAGAATTATTTAAATTAGTGTGACCTTTACCATTGCGGAATGGCTTTATCTTAAACACCTATCATAATGTTTTATTGAAATAATGAAAGAAAACCTTCTCCTCCTGTAAAATTTTCGAATGTTCTGTTGGACAAATAAGAACTAAGGCGACGATTAATTATTTATTCTATTTTTCTACATGTCAAGCCCAACGCAGTCTTTTAGATCTACAAAAGTCTTGCAATATGTTGTGAAAATATTAAAGGTACTAAAATATATATTTTGTGAGTTCATGGTTCATATTTAACCTTTATTGGATAAAATTGCACAACCAATAACATGCAATGCGCACTGCTACAGAATGGTGCGTACAAAACTCTATGTGTTTGAGAGACGGATTAATTACAAGCCCGTACAAACATACAGTGTACGAGTACATACACAATATAAATACTGGTCAGTGGTTGGGTGGGCATCATGTTTGTTCCGTGTTCGATTCCTCGGCTGGCTAAGTCCTCCATCACGACTCAAGCAACATTTTCGGCTTACTGTAGTGGTAGTAGAAAATTTTCAAATATTGTCGGGTTATTCGTAACTCGAGAATGTTAGTCTTTCTTTAAAAAAAAAAAAAACATAAGTTGTTCGAGAGGATTATTTTACAAGATAGATATAAATATATAGACGGCGCTATACAAATCATCTAAATGTCTACTCTTAGCGACCCAAGTTATCTTACTCTAAAATGTAGAGATGCCCGAAATTTCAGGTATCTCCGTAATCTACAAAAAAATTATCACAATTTAAAACGCAGTAGTCACAATTGTGCCCATGTCGCCGGACAGGAGTTAAAACTTTACACTAATGTTCGCAATATTTATACAATGTCGTGCCTTTTTGTAACCTCCGTGACTCTTCGGGGAAGGTGGATAAAGCGGCACGCGTGCGGGTTGGGCACGCGTGCCGCTTGTGGCACGCTATTAGCTGTCTTGCAAAAATTACCCGAGGGTGCACTAACTATCTAACTAATCATAAGTTAGGTTGATTTTACAAACAAGTCTGTGTAAAATTATTGACTCAGACCGAGTGGCTTGTAAGTTTTTGTTTGGTTATTAGATTATTGGTGTGATAATATTGCCGGATACAAGTTTACGTAATAACGTGAAACCATTTAATATAAGTGTTTTTCAGTATAAGATGCCATGTTTTTTGGTCGATATTTGTTACTTTATAACTATAGTAATCATGATATAATTTAATTTAAATAATAATAGCAAAAACAGATTGTATTAAATGTTTTCAAAAATTTAAGGATTTGAAAACTTGCTGCCACACAAAACAAATTTTCGGTTGCTAATGTTGTCTTCAATGATTAAGTATTACATTTTAAGGTTTAACACATTAAGTTGTTAAAACAACAACAAAAAATATGTTTATTTTAATTGACATGAAATAAATCTATAAATCTTCTATCTTCTATCTATCTATCTTCTTCTTCTATCTATCTATATAAATAAAAATGAATCGCTGAAATGTATGTATGCGCATAACTTCCGAACGACTGCACCAAATTGAATAATTCCTTTTTTTCTGTGTTCGTTATTGTCAGGAAAAGGTTTGTATAAAACTACTGATGAGCTATGGCATTATGAAATTTGTATAAAAAAATTGCAATAGGTGGCATGCGAGCTATTTGAAAGCTGAATGTACCGGGAATGAATGTATGGAACGTGGGAGGGGGGAAGGGGCGGGGAACTCGTGAGGGGGATACGGGGGGAGTGAAGTGGGGAGAGGGAAGGTGGAGGAGGCGGAGTGGGAACGCGAGAGGGGAAGGGGACGCGGGAGTAGAGGGGAGGCGGAAGGGGGTCGGGAAGAATGGGAAAGGACACGCAGGGAAAAACATGCCGGGAACCAGCTAGTTAATAATAAACAATACCAAAACAATTGTATTTAATGTTTTCAAAAGATTTAGTTACACAAAAAACAAATTTTCTGTGACATTCGGTATTACATACATTACATAAGAAAGCAATTAGCATAAAAATGCTAATTAATATAAATTACTTGCTGGTACCCGGCATGCATTGCTATGCCTTTTAATAAAGAAATTGTTTCTCACAGCGTGTCCTTTCCCATTCTTCCCGTTCCCCTTCCGCTTCCCCTTCCTCTCCCGCGTCCCCTTCCCCTCTCGTGTTCCCACTCCGCCTCCTCCACCTTCCTTCTCCCCACTCCACTCCCCCTTATCTCGTCCCGCGAACACCCTCCCGAGTTCCCCTCCCCCTCCCTGATTCCTCTCCCCCCTACCGCAAACCCCCTACCCGAGTTTCCCTCCCCCCTCCCGCATTCCATACATTCAGCCCCGGTACATTCAGTTTTCAAATAGCTCGCGTGCCTCCTATTGCAAAATGTTTATACAAATTTCACAATTCCAGAGCTCACCAGTAGTTTTATACAAACCTCGTCCTGACAATAACGAACACAAAAAAGAATTATCCAATTTGGTGCAGTCGTTAGGAAGTTATGCGCGTACATACATTTCGGCGATTCATTTTTATTTATATAGATAGAAGATAGAAGAAGATACATAGAGTTTTTATGGTAATAAAAGTTTCAACAACAATGCGTGGTCTAGAGGTTTTTTAATGAAATTACAGATTACTCAACCTTCTTCTTTCCCATCACCTTTTTTGTCTCAAATTATCTCGAATGACCCATCTGTCGTAGGCAGTGGAAACCCTATGGCATCCCCATTAGGCGTATGTTGTGAGGCTGAAGATAGTGGGAGGGGAAGGAGATGTGAAAACAAATTCTAAGACGGTATACACACAATAATAAATATCATGCTATAAAAGCATTCAACAGTCTTACCCTTGAAAATAAAATAGAAGAAAACAAAAATAAATTCATATTCAAAATTGAAAAATGGATTGAAGAACAAAATAGACAATATTACCAAAATCTCATTATATAATAAAAATAAAACACATACACGTAACACACTCATTAGTTAATAAGAATAAAACACATACACGTAACACACTCATTATATAATAAGAATAAAACACACACACGTAACACACAAAAACAAATATAAATATATTTTACCTAAAAAAATTTCCTGAATTATAAATTTTTAATTTTAGTTTAATTTTAGCTTTTTTTTATGCAGCATTATTTTTATATTATTTTTAATGTATTATGTATAAATTTTTGTTTTATAAAATGGAGGCTTCAGCACAGGTGAGCTATCCGGTGAGGCCGACATTGCTGAATTGTATTTAAAAATGTGATATATTATGTCAAATAAAATAAATAAATAATATAGTAGTACAATAATAATAATAATAAAAACAATAACGTTTATTTGTCAACAGATTTTTACTAATTTATATAATTTTGTATTTTTGAGTTTGATTCTTTTGACAAATTTATGTTTGCCCAACCATTGTTTTCTCCTGCAATGCTTCTAATATAATACACATAATGTAGTCTTAATACGAATAATGAATAATTAAAATCAAATTCAAATTAAATAACATAAATGAAAATTCAAATTAAAGCAATTAATATTAAAAATCAAAATAAATAATATAATCACGAACACGGGTTATGTATTCCTTTCATTATAAATTCTATCAATTTTATTGAGATATTGTGTTGTTGAGTGTGCAGTCAGCAACCATTCGCCGTAGAGCTTCTCGAAACACTGCAACGGTGTCAATATTCGAAGAGACAGTGGTATTTTGATAATGAATAACTGAAACTACCCTCAAATACAGCAGTTTTATGTCTGAGGAAAACGAGTAAGAGGGAGTAAATGGTCTTTTTGGCGTATACTGTGTTCACGAGAGTCACGAGACCACTGCGGTCTATCAAGCAGAGAGGCAGGAATCTTCGATTTCCTTCAAATGTATATTTGACACATTTGATGTAACCTCCTTCTGTTCGATATAATATATTTAGAATCCGATCTCTACAGAGGTAAGGCGAGATATGCTCGAGTCTCGTTTCGCGGGACATTGCGGCAATATGGGAAACGTGCATTGTGGACACGTTGCACTTGTTTTTTTTTTAAATTAAAACTTCTTTACGCACGCTTGACTTGGGGAGTAAGCTGGTGAATGCGTGACGAGAGCGCAATGAAAAGTGTGATCGGGCGAGGCGAACGGTCGGAGAGATATATAAATAAGTGAAGTTTTACTTCAGTCGTGTTTTTCTTATTTTTTTATTATTTATGAATTTTTATTTTAGTAATTTGTGCATTTAAGTTTACAAAATTTCTAATTAATTATAATATTTCATATTGCAAACTAAATTTTACATAGTTTTATGTCGCTCCTACAATACATCTTGAACTTTCCAATTGGCGTGGACTTAAATGTTTCTGGTAGCGTGTTATACTACCTACTTCATTCCTTTGTACAGTAAACTGTTCTGCGTATTCGCCTTGTCTTTTTTTGAAGCCTGTTTCCTTGCAAGTCATTGTTATGTCTGTGAATGTCCTTATTGAAAATAATTTTGTTTGAGAAGTATTTTGGTAAAATGTTGTTTATTATTTTATGTATAAATATCAGCGCATTCAAGGTCAGCATCTGTTCCACGGTTAACCAATTCAGTTCCTTTAACATTTTGTTTAATTTTGTAAATCTATTTCGCCGAAGTATTATTCTCATCGCCCTATTTTGGAGAATTTGAAACTTATTTTGTTCTCCTTCGTTACACAGGAAAAGGATAGTTGAGCAATAGTTAAAATGTGGAGCAATAATTGATTTGTCAAAAAAGATATTTTTTTCCTAATTTTCTTTTGTGTATATTCTACATGCTTGTTGAATGTTAGTTTGGAATTTAATATAACGTCTAAGTATTTCATTTCAGTAACATTTTCAATAATCCCACCATCAATTTTAATTTCGCTTTCACTGGATGTCTTCTTATATCCAATCACCATAAATTTAGTTTTTTTTGTATTTAATTTAAGCTTATTAATTTTTAGCATCTTTATACATTATTTAGCTAATTATTTAAAATATTTATTAGATCTTCATAGTTATTTCCAATTAAGTAAATTAGTCTATTATCGGCAAATAGTCGTACTTTGCATTTTGAAAATATTTTCATCATGTCATTAATATAGAGTATGAATAATAGAGGTCCAAGGACCGACCCTTGCGGTACTCCTAATTTATTTTCCATTGGTTTTAAAAAATTGATTATTAATTTTAATTACCTGTGTTCTGCCTTTCAAATACTCTTCTATTAATTTAATGGCTACAGATAGAAACCAATTTATTTAAGCTTTTTTATCAGTAATTCTCGATCTATAGTTTCAAATGCCCTTTGGAAATCCAAAAATATTCCTGTGATATATTTGTTACTATTAATTCCTTCCTTCCATTCTTCGACAATTACGTGCTGTTTCACATGAGTTATTAGATCTGAATCCTGATTGTGACACTCTTTTTTTTTAATAAAGAGGTGCCAAACTCTGTGTCATCATAGTCCAATACTGAGAGAACCAAACTATCGGTAATAGTGTTGTATTTATATCACACGACGCTTTTAAAGGTTAAAAACATTTATTTTACAGAAACACCCAACGAGAACGTTACAAAACTGTGTAAAATGAATGAACTAAAACAAAGACTACCTTACTGTAAGTGCATTAAGGTAAGTTATGACATGAGCACAGTGGTGCAGTAATAAGTTCACGTCCCCGGGTCATTTTATGACTTTTGCTGCACTCTGTTCCGTCGAGTCAACCCAAACTCTAACCCCTACACTTCAGATTTTATTACTGGCCTCATCGTGAGCTGTTTGCTGAATAAACTCTGAATGTTATTTTAAATTCAGATATGAGTATATGACGATTTGCAACTTTGTATTGATTTTTAGTTTACTTTCTGATAGACTAATTCAATCAATATTATTGAAGTGAAAACTTCTTTAGCACCGTTAAAATAGCAACAATAAAAAGAAATACAAATATACTTCAATATGATTTAGCCTGCGCGAGAATGAAATAGAATAATCTGTCTCTTCTCAATCAATCCTCTTTGTGTGGTGCTTCGTACCCTCCCCACTCTTGTCTAATTTAGTTTTCTGATGGTTTCACTTCACGCTTGGTGCGTTCTCACTGCCAGTCAATTTACAGCATATCCGTATTGAGAGTGTTGTTGGTTTGATATTAGTGACTGGCTCTTCGTAAATTGTTAGTAAAAATGTCTATAGACATTTCAAGCTAAAGAAATGTCTATAAGGGCCCTTTTATTAACACAATTATAATACTTTAAAACCCTTGACTCTTTGCAGAAACAGTCAATCGGTTTGATCTTAACCAAAGGATTGCACTTTTTAGAGCACAGGCGTTAGATGGGAATGGTTCTTGCTCTATCGGTATTTCAATGCTCCAAGGATTACTGATCAAAACGCGCGCCCCACGTTTGTACACAGTTGAAATTTCACAGGAGAACGGTTGTTTCTACTACTCGTTCTTGAGTTAAATCGCTCCAAATGTGTAAGCCAATGGGTCGAAAGAGTCCAGCTGGAGATGTCCCTCAACCAGTCTCTCACGCCACGCAGCAGGCAGTGAAAACGTTAGACCACACGTATCCAACTTCTTGGGGTGACCTATGGCAGGGGTGTTGGTTATCCAATAAATGGTTCCCATGGGCGGTGTTCCCTTACCTGCCTCACAAATTAGAAATTTAACTCAGCATTACATTTCAAGGCTGTTTTCATCTATGACCTTCTCAAAAAACCAGAAAATAACATTACTTCAATCAAACTATAATCATCATAAACTTTCCTGCTCATTTGCATTACTCGACATTACACGTATTACTGCATTTCAATATTTTGGTTTAACAAACTAACGACCTGGATTCGCATTTGTTAATTGGACGATATTGGATACTGTTCGCAATGATGATATTTGCATATTTGATGGTGATATTGCCTTTTATGAGTGGCAACCACTTCCATCAAAAGCGGGAGGCTGCGTGAATAAAGCTGATAGGAAATATTCTAAATATTGTTTGTGCGGTTTGGTGACGGTAGGAATTATTTAGTTGGTGTGGAATGAATGGATTTTGAGGTTTTTGATTTTAGGTTTTCGTAAATTAATGTTTTTGTTAGAATTATGATCTTCTCATTTGAGGCTTCTACGTAAGGAGGTATATATTATGAAGATAATTTTAAAGAAATGTGCTTTAGTCGTGTCTATGGGCCCGAATTAATGGTGAACACCGTGTAAGTCAATATGTATATTTTTTTAACTCCTGGCCTTGACTGGGAGGAACACGGAGGCCGGCAAATCGATTAAACCAAAATCTAGACGACATTACGTTCGTTTTTTTATGTTCGATGAAAAATAGATCTGATGGTGTTCGTGGTTCAAATCCAGACGATTAATTTGACCTATTTCACAATTTACTCTTTAATAAAATATACAGACTAGAAGATACTCTCAGTCTGCTCTGCATTGCTCTGATTTAAGATCACGATTAAGAATTGAAACGTCGTTTGAAATGGCTTTGGTGACCAGATCTGAATAGCCACCTTTCTCTTCCCCAACTCCCTCCCTCCCCGGTACTTTCAGCCTTACAATATACCCAATAGGGGATGTCATAGTCTCGCTGGCTCTGGACGGTTGGGAGCTGTTGGTAGATTTTAAAACGTATGTCCGAATGAAGACAAATTTTGATTTAGGTATAGTTTCTTCGTATGAACTTGATAAAATTTTATATTCGAAAAAAATCTTTCAGATTCTCACAGAAAACTAATTTCATTAATTAAGGACATGGGTTTTAAGCGATATTATTTTTCTTTAAAATCCTTTTAATATATCCGATGTCGTGTATATATTTTTTATAATTTTCGAGATACTTATATAACTAATTTTTACCTCAAAATGCATTCTAAATGTTACCTGGCTATTATAGACTTAGAGGTCTTGTATTTCATCGGTTGGGAAAAAAAACAATCGTACTAAAATTGCATATTTTCACCAACATCAGCATCAGCAACTGGAGGTCATATTTACTTACTCTCTGTTTGTGTTATGTTGGGAGTGTGAGGGTGTCGGTCATCGGAAATAAGGGAACCCATAAAAAAACTTTATCCGGGAAGATACGGTTGACTGTCAAGTTGAAACTGGGTCTGCCTTCAGTGACATCAGTAAAATATGATGTCCAGCTTTGTAAGGTGTGTGGGTGTGAATGTCTGTTTTTATGTTTATAAATACCCGATGGGAGTATAAGTATAATAATAATAGCCTTTATTTTATTCCGACAGTGAATTACATTACGTTATTCATAATAAACTTTTTATAACACTTATCATGCATCGACTCCTTGTATTTATGTCACTAGTTGACAAAGACCTCCTCCAAGTCGCCATCTCCTCTAGTTACTCTTGTCCATGTACCACCTGCAATGGCTTTTATTTCATCAACCCACCGTCTAAATGGTCTACATCGTTTTATCTTCTTGTGACTTGTGAAGCAATTCATGACTAATTTTGACCATTTTTTACTTCCTCTGATTGCCACATAATCAGAGGATCATTTTTAGCTGTTTTATTGTTTTTATGACATGTTTTGTTCTTGTTTGTTTCTTAATGGATGCAATTTTTATTCTATCGGACAGTCTTTTCCCTGTCATACATTTTCCATGGAATTTTGAGAGTTTTGAAAAATAAACATAGATATAAATACACACTGCATAACCTACGCCAATAGGTGTACTTTCTCTGTTCTCAATATCGTGTGCGCTCCGTCCACCCGCACGTGTATGGTTGTTTATTTAGCCCCAAGATCTGATAGCGGGTACCGGGTGTATCGGGTGTACCGGGTGTGCCGACAGAAGGGAACAAACAAGTGGCCGATGGATAATGGGAAATAAAAGAGGACGGGTCTGCCGCCTGAAATAGGTCATACGTGATGGAGACGGGTGGCGCTAAAAAACCTCTTGAAAACTTTGCACATACAACTTTTTTGGTCAATCTATCAATGTATTTTAAGACGTAATATCGCGAAGACCTTTTATATTCGATGGTTTATGTTGAAACATCATACAGCCAGTGCTATATCCCTTAAAAAGAAAGGGGATATGGAATAAATCAAATGGTTTGACTTCTTTCTCATGGAAGTCACTTTTTATGTGCATACCTCACGAGAGTCCCATCTGCTTCCGTCTGGAGCCAGGAAGACTATGGCATCCCCAATCGGAGCTGAAGATAGTGGGGAGGGAAGGAGATGGGGAGGAGGAAGGTGGCTGTACAGATCTAGTCATCAAACATGGGCAAAGTCATTTCAAGCAACGTTTCATTTCTGAATGGTGGTCTACAATCAGAGCGATACTGAGAGTATCTTCCACCCTGCAACGTGCGTGAAATAACACAAATTAACCAAATAAAATTTATTTTCCCATGCCGGGATTCGTTCTCGCGACCTTCGGATTACGAGTCAAGAGCCTTACTCCTCGACCACGGAGGCCGACCACATAGTGATCAAATGATCTTAAAAAAGTTTTATTTTGATTTTGAATTTTGTTTATTAGCTCCACACAGCATAAGCAAAATAATCTTTGAGGTTGCTGTGTGGATGATCTTTTTAGGAAATGGAGGAAAATTGCGAGGGAATTACGCGTGGACAAAATTACACACGGAAATTATACACCAACTTAAATTACAACTACTCGGATTATGCACGTCAATAAAACCGAACCTAACCAATTTTTTGTTTTTCTTTTCCAACGTGAAATTTATTTCTCAAAATTTTAGCATACTTTTATTACGATGCTTAACGCAATAATAACCACTAATTCAACCGAACGCACAAGAGTCCCAACTGATCCCCTCTGGAGCCAATGAGTCTATGGCAGCCCAATCAGGGTATGTTGTTTGAGGGAAAGGAGATGGGGGAGAGGAAGGTGGGGAAGTACCTGACATAAAAATCTATGGGATGCTATGTGGAGAGTAATTTTAGGAAAAGGAAGAAGAATAAGTTCTGGGAAGAAAAAGGAGCGACGGATGGGTAAGAATCTAGACAATGTGTCCAGGAGTGATGGACGTATGAATTCATCCTTCCCACTGCGATATTAGCGTATACGTCGAGAGAGTCCGGCCGGAGAGGTCTAATTTAGGTCTCCCTTAACCCGTCTCTCCCGACCGCAATACGAAAACGCACACACTGCCAAAACCTAGACTAACCTTACCTCAAAAACCCGGGCTCCTCTGCTAAATCACCAAACATAGCAAAACACTTGGGGTGACCCATGGCAGAGGAGGGGTTGGTTGATACCCATGCCTGCCTACCAAATTAAGAGGTTAGTAGTAATGCTCTCCATGCGTATTGATGTCATATATAATTCCGTCTTGTGTGTAAAACTGGAAGTATGATTCACATCAAACAAAAGTTATATATCTAATTTTTTGTGTACTGTACTTTTTTGTGTAATTTCTTGTGTTTGACCTGAAAACAGCAAAGGGTAGGTATAAAATATAAAGGACTCCATCGCGCATTTTTCCCCTCACAACAACATGTTTATATTTACGTAGCATAGAGATACAAGACTCAAGTGGGCTTCATGAGTAACAGAACAGCAGAAGAGGACGGTGGTAGTGTTGAACGTTCGGGGAGGGCTCAATTCTTAAGGACGACATTGTTTGCATCTCATTAGCCAAGGGTATTACGGGTACGGATTCGAGTTGGAGTGGGTTAGTACATGCGATCTTTGCGAGTTAGGTTCGCGAAGAAGATGCATTTTCTTGACGTAAAAAACTAAGTATGTTTCTGGAGGATGAGAAGAAGATTTTTCAATAGAGTGCGGTAGATAAGCATTATTTTGTTCCATGGCGGCTCATGTTTCATAATTTGCGATAAAGTAATTTTTGCAACTTTGTAATCATACGGCCCACGTCGTCGATGGGTAAGGCTCTTGACCAGTAATCCGAAGGTTGCGGGTCCAAATCCCGGCATGCGCAAGTAAATTTTATTTGATTGATTTGTGTTTGCACAACTTAATCATTTGAAAATAATATAATGTAAACAACATTTGAGGCACAACGTTTCAGAGTGGAAGGTACTCCGGTGCTAGACCACTTATATTGATTTAGAATTGAAACGTTGCTTGAAATGGCTTAAGCCGTATTTGGTGACTAGATCTAAGCGGTCAGTCAATATTACACTCTTTTAATATTACCACGTTTACGGAAAGGCGAAGATACAAAAAAGGATATAAACATACGTTCCTTAGCACAATAATGCTGCAACTCTTTCTTACACATTAAACATTAGATGGACACATCACATCAAACAAGTCATAAATAAACTCCTCAAAACGATACACATTTTCCTAAACATAAGAAACATATACAAAATACAACAAATGAAAACAATATATTTTGCTCTATGTCAGTCTATAATAGAATATGGAATAATTGCTTGGGGAGGAGCAACAAACTCAGCTATCGAACACCTGGAAATTGCTCAGAAAACGATCTTAAAGGTAATACTTAAAAAACATAGACTTACTGATACAGACCAAATATTCAACCGTTGTGACGTACTAGACATACGACAATTATATGTTAAATCGCTACTAAATTACATTTTTGACCAAAAAAACAACCTTCAACAAACACAAAATATCACAAACAGACCAGTTAGACAAGCATATAAAGAAAACTCAAAAACTCTGACGGTAAATACAAGCTTTGGACAAAGACACTACCAATATCACGCTATAAAAGCATTCAACAGTCTAACACTTGAAAATAAAATTGAGGAAAACAAAAATAAATTCCGACACAAAATTACAAAATGGATTAAAGATCAAAATAGACAATACTACCAAAATAACATAGCATAAAAAAAAAACACACACACACACATAACCAGTATATAAAACACAATCACCCACAAACACACAACACTTATTAAAAATATTGTTTTTAACCTTATATAATATTATTTTATTTTTAAATTTACGTTAATTTTAAATCTCTACTTTTTAAGTTTAATTTATCTTAATTATTATTATCATTATTATCGTATGTTTTTTATTTACTTTTTTCCGTTTTTTTCACCAATATTATATATATATTGTATTGTGAAAAATTTGTTTATGAAATGGAGGCCTCAGCACGGGTAAACCACCCAGTGAGGCCAACATCATTGAATTGTATATAAAATGTAAATATATTGAATCAAATAAATAAATAAATAAATAAACAATGGTGAGATAAAAGATGAGGCGTAGAATGTACATTATACAACGTCTGTTTCCTCCAAAGTAGGTACTACTTTTTTTTTCCTTTGGATGAAACATGTATTGTTTGTCTCATATTTTGTTTCACATTATTTAATGTGAAAGAAAGTTGAAGCATTATTGTGATAAGGAACATTATAATCGTCGCCGTTCCGTAAAAGTTTGTTTGTTTTTTTTTATTTTTAAGTTAATAGAAATATAATATTTCGCTTTCTTAACTTAAGTACTGAGTATAGTAGTGTATATATATATAATGCAGTGTGATAGTAATAATTTTAATTTTGTTCTAACAATTTAAGTTTAAATAGTTTTTTTAAAGGTTGTCCATTTTCTCAACATAACCGATCCCCCCCCCCCCCCCATCATATCCCTTTCCTATCTCCACCTAAATAACTCGTCTCTTGAAATGTAATTTTTTATTAGTAAATATCTCTAGAATCACTACACACATGTATACAATACTCATGTGGAAACCTGTAAATGGTTCAATTATTGTACTCATTTATTATGGTGACCCGACAATTCGCCCTGCGACAATTCATCCGGCGACAGTTCATCCTGCGACAGTTCATCCGGCCGACAGTTCATCCTGCCGACAGTTCATCCTGCCGACAGTTCATCCCGCCGACAATTCATCCTGCCTGATCATTTAGAAGATTTTTATTAAGTAAGTATGCAAAGAGGATATACGGCCGTACAACCAAAATCGATATACTTATATCTGAAGGCATCTTGAGTGGAAATCCGCTGTAAAAATATTTTTACTAAATAGGTTAGGTTAGGTTAGGTTAGGTTTCCTGAATGTTCTTTTTATTATTTACCTTACACTGCGGAGTAATTCAATTTGAAAAACAGAATTAAACCAAACGCTTGTACGCACCCAATGTAATCAGATTTATTTATTTTTTTGTGCAAATTTGTGCAACTTGACGTGGATCGAAAGGAAAAATATTTATAATGAGTTTAGAATGAATTTAAATGCGAAGGAATTTAATTGTGATTGAAGCTAAACAACGGAATATTATTCTATAATTTCTTACTGTTTGCTTTTCGGCTGGTGAAAGAACACTCGGTTAGGTTAGGTTAGGTTAGGAGAGGTTAGGTTAGGTTAGGTTAGGTTAGGTTAGGTTAGGTTAGGTTAGGTTAGGTTAGGTTAGGTTAGGTTAGGTTAGGTTAGGTTAGGTTAGGTTAGGTTAGATTAGGTTGTACGGCCGTATATCCTCTTTGCATACTTACTTGAAGAAAAAATCTTCTAAATGATCAGGCAGGATCAACTGTCGCCGGATAAATTGTCGGCGGGATGAACTGTCGGCAGGATGAACTGTCGGCAGGATGAACTGTCGGCCGGATGAACTGTCGCAGGATGAACTGTCGCCGGATGAATTGTCACAGGATGAACTGTCATGGAACCATTTATTATATACTTTGTTGTTAATGTAAACTGTTGGTCTCTCAAAAAAAAAATAAAATAAATAAAAAAATAAAAATAAATAAAAAATAAAATAAAATTTAGTTTATCTGGGAGGAGATTATATATGTGTATAGATCTCTCAAGTTAAGTTGACTTCATCACAGTACTCACACAGAGGCAAAACTTTCATACAGCGTGTTTCGTTTTGGGCTTTTAACAAAAAGCAATTAATAATTATTTCACAATTGAGAATTCGAATCCAAAGCGTGTTTAAATCGGTAACATAAAACTAATGTTGTTTTACAACATTTTTATAGAAATACTGAATGTTTAGGAAGAAAAATAAGTTTATTTACTAAATGCGATAATCTTCAGGATTGAATTCAAAGGGGTATTCATAAATAACAACAAGGTTAAAAAAATATTATGTTATTTAAAAAGATTAATTTATTATTATATTCATACTTATATAATATCTTATAAAGTAAATAATCGACAAGCCGCCACATGCCGCTACACGTTTAATAGGTATAGATTTTGAAAAGTAAACTACTGTTAAACTTGCATTTAAATTCGGTTTTCATTCAAAGTTAAAAATTTCCCATGTAAAACATCTCCATTGCCGCCATTTTTTACGGATTTGACATTTGTAAAGTTTCGTTTAAAACTCAATACGCATGAATTACTTGGTTTACCTAAACTAAGAACCTAATGTTGAAATGAAGTGTGATTTCCAAAACCTGGGCTTACAAATTTGGCTACTTATGGGTTATTTATTTTTTATAATTATGTGTTCGCAATCATCAGCAACACTAATTTTTAATTTATGTACCATTCATTATCAGCAAATATCTATACGTATATTATCTAAAATATAACAGATTACTAACACAAATAGGTACTAGTCTGTGATACTCCAGTTGCCTTAGACGTCAAATCATACAAGTCATTTATGCTTAAAAGTTGACCACCGTTTTTTTTTTCATTATGAATAAGTAAAATAATTAAACATACGGAATAAAATTTCACGATTTGGTCCATTCAGTGATTAGCCACGTTCCGTTTCGTAACAGGACTCCATGATATCGTAATAAATATTAAACTTGCGCACGTTACAAACACTATTTATTATTTCAAATTTATAAATTTGTCATTATTTGTCACTTGCGAAATGTAGGTGCACGTATGTTTAAATCAAATTACGAACCGAATGAATAGAATAGAACATCCTGTAAGTACAG
Organism: Limnephilus marmoratus; assembly: GCA_917880885.1. Classification (NCBI taxonomy): domain Eukaryota; kingdom Metazoa; phylum Arthropoda; class Insecta; order Trichoptera; family Limnephilidae; genus Limnephilus; species Limnephilus marmoratus. The sequence goes on from OU862926.1 coordinate 39,245,453, forward strand.
CCTCAAAAGGGTGTCGTTAAACTTGCCTCTCTTCTAACTAGTTACAATAAGTGGGCGTAAGCAAGACAGAGAACTTTATCGGATTTGTGGGCGTCGCTTGACATTCACACAGATAGACCAATACATCAATACTAAGCATTTTTATTGCTTCCAACTTAAAGTGTTTTACCTATACGTCCTCGTGGCCAATGCTTTTCTTGCCACTTTCAGTCTTGACAGTATTTGTGTTCAATAATTGTGTTTTTCAGTATAATCTTCGTGTACGTGTGACGTTATTATAAATGTTGTGTTTGTGTGTATAAGTCCATTTTGTATTGTGTAGATTAAAAGTCGTATGTCATAATCGTACAATGTTCTATTTTTCAGAAGGTTTATTACGTTGTATGGTTTTTTGTGGGAGTGTATGGGTTATAATTGAAAAGTTTTTTAATAACTTTGTTCTGTGTTATTTGTAAGTCGTTTAAGTACGTAATGCATGTGTTACCGCGTATTTCTATTAAATAATTTAGGTGGGACTCATGGACATATGAATATATCTGGACCTGCCCTAAGTGATAAAAACGTATTATTTCCCCCTCCCTATGGAGCCGGCTATAGCTCCGCCTTGGAGCCAGCTGGGCTTACGAGAGCGTCGCTTGAATCTAAAAAATGTGACGTCATCATTCTTGTCCTGACCAGCCCGCTGGTCACATCGCACATTTTACGAACAAAAGTGAGAGCTTGTGCTATACATTATACTCAAATATATGTGAACGTAGTGAATGTGGGCGTTTCTCCAGTGAGCTCGTCGCTGGTTACAGCGGTAAGTAAATTATGAAACATTTGTAAAAGTGTCTTAACTAAACACGGCAACAAAATATTCCCGTGTGAAAAAGGGCGAACTTTCCTTTGCCGATTTCGACTACGCAAATATGATAATAACGTGGCGGGCAATTCGCGCTCCCATGTAAAAAGGTCTATTCATTAAAAAGCAGTTTTGCTTTAAAGAACTAAATGGTGATATTATAACGCGAGATTCCTATATACTGTCAGATTGATTTTTTAACGAATCACAGTCATCTTTCCCCTCTTCACCCTCCATAGTTTGGTTTTACCCCTCATCTTCTGGTCTATTAAATTTGGAAGTCTATGGTGGGACTGGATTAAACCAAAGTATAAACCCCTTTTTACTTCTGTTGGTAGAAGATGAGCAATTCTACCGAATACACCAATTAATGGGATGATTTTTGCTTTTAGTTTTTCTACGTGTTGTTTAAACGTCAAATGTTTATCAATATATAAACCCAGGTATTTTTCGCTATCTAGAATATGTAGGTCTCTTTCTTCTATTTGTAATGGTTTATGCAACGGTATTATTCTTATAGGTGAGCTTAGTATCATGTAACCGAAATATTCATTTATTTGTGGTTGAAATATTAAAAGTGCCTATTGGCATTTAAATTTATAATAATCGCTTTGTATTAATGCAAACAGCTGAAATATACGTATTAAATAGAGACCAATACACGTGTTATCACGTGCACACTTTGCTAAGCTCGGTTCACACTTCCTGCAATCAGGCTGCTGCCTGTCTCTGATTGTATAACCTCATTGCGGCATTTAAGTTTAGCTTGAACTCCCAACCAGCAGCCAGCAAACCAACCACCCCAACCAAACAACCAAGCAGCCAAATAGCCTACATAGGAAATTTGCAACAGGCGGGGTGCGTGCTCGGGCAACACTAGCGTGCGGTGGAGGCAATGGACCGGTATCAGATTAGTTATTTCAAAGACTTAATACCACGGAACGTCTCGTGGATATACATTATGATGGTCGGTTAAATCAGCACTTAATCTTCACGAGCAAATCAAACTTCATAAGTACTAAACATTTTAACAAAAATTAAGTCTGCATCTGCCTAAACGTGTCCTAAATTGCCCTGAAAAGTGTCAATCAGTTCATTAAAGTTCTCCATTCCTAAAGAGTCCTAAATTCTTCTATCTTTCAAAATAATCTTCTCATTTTTTTTTTTTACATTAACTCCACACAGGAGGCCCTGAGGAAAATAACTTCCCTCAGGGCCTATGTCATCTTTGAAGATGCTGTGTGGAGGGTCTTTTTGAGGAAAGGAAGGAGTGAACACGGGTCTTGAAGAGACCCATGTTGTAGGAGGGAGGAAACACAGAGGCCGACAAATCGTTCCACAGCCGAGCCGTTGATCTCAAGAAGGAGTCATAGAAACGACCCGTTCTCATGTGACTAATGTCAATCGTGTACAAATGTTGGGCGCGTGTTTGGCGTGTTTCCCGACTATGCACCGGTGCCGAGGGGATCAATGACGCTAGTTCCTCGGAGCATCTTCCATTGTAATACCGGTAGAACAAAGACAGCATTCCCACCTGACGCTTGTGCTCTAAAGATTCATGCAGTCCGTCTGAAAAGATGGGAAAATCTATCAAACGGACCGCCCGTTTCTGCACAGAGTCAAGGGTTTTTTTTTGGTATTTTGGAGCTCCAGACCAGAGGTGGCTGCCAAATTCGCTTGCGATTTGTACAGGGTTAACAGTTGTGTACAATTAAAGTATCTGCGGGCCCTGTACAGTACGCCCAGTTTCTGAGAGGCTAACTTCACTCTGGTGTCGATGGAGCCCCCATACCTGAGCTGGTCACTTAGAGTTTCACCAAGCATATCGATAGAGGTCCTGTTCGGAAGATTTCTTCCTTTGAAGGAGACTAGATTTTCATTTCGATTCCTTTTAGACGTTATCAAACATGATTGGATCTTTTAAACATTAAATTCGACGAGGTTATTCTTACCCCAAGAGAAAACACTCTCGAGGTAACCGTCCATTCTTTGCTTCAAAGCTCTCCGAGCTATTGGAGTTTGTGTGCCCTTTGGGGGCTTGTCAAACAAAAAACTATCATGGACTGTACTGTCATCCGCGTAACAATGAATCTCATAAATGTATTATCAACAGAAAAGTAGATAGCAAATGTAAAATATGTAATAGATTATAATCCATATTAGGGAAATTTTACCACCTAAAAAACTTTGTTAATAAAAATATATTTTACTGTATATATAACGCATTAGCAGAATCAATTATAGGATACTGAATAAATAGTTACGTATTAGCGTACAAAACTCACTTAAATAAAAAAGAACAGTTACAAATCCGTTTCCTAAAATTGATACCAGACAAAAAAAAAGTTCGATTGTAATGTCCTCTCTACACACAGTAAGGTAGAATACCAATTAATGCTAGATGAATTCTGGATTACAGAATTCAAAAAACCTGTAAACCACAATTATCCTACTAGGCATAGAGAAGCACAAATGTTTATCTATAATATAAAAAATGCTAGGCGCATAACTTTCGAATGACTGCACCAAATTGGATAATCCTTTTTTTTTGTGTTCGTTATTGTCAGAACAAGGTTTTTATAAAACTTCCGGTGAGCTCTGGCATTATGAAATTTATATAAAAAAATTGCTATTGGTGGCATGCGGGGAAGCGGCTATTGCTATGGAAAGCGTGAGGGAGGGAGAGATGGGGGAGGGGAACCAGGGAGGGGGGAGGGGGACCTGGGAGGGGGACCTGGGAGGGGGATCTGGGAGGGGGACCTGGGAGGGGGAACTGGGAGGGGGAGGGGAACTCGGGAGAGGGGTTCACGGGACGGGGGAAGGGGGGAGTGGAGTGGGGAGAGGGAAGGTGGGGGTGACGGAGTGGGAAAGGACACGCAGGGAGAAACAATTTTTTTATTAAATACCTGAAAATTACTAAGAATCACAGTATTCATAAACATCATAATAATAAGTAGTTTATAATAATTACAAATTAGTGTTAAGGAATATACTTATTACTATATAGTATTTTAAAATTAAGTATTATACTTAGTAATTACTATGTAAAACCTAAAAGTATAATAGTATTAATTAAATAGGAAAAATGAGATATTTCTTACAATCAAACTGATTGATCAGTTTTGTAAGATTTGTTAGATAAATATTGTAAAATTTAAAAAAAAAAAACTGAATAAACATACTAAAAAAAAAATCAAGCATTGTCCTCTGCGTGCAAAGTCATATCTTCTTCAAGCAAAAATTTTCTAATATCGGAAGTTACCTGCCAGGTAATTATGTTTTTGTGTCTGTTTGTAAATAATAAAATTAGATAGAGCCCAAGAATACAATAAATTGTACAGTGAGTGTACTTGGGGTGATTTTTCACAGAAACGGCGATCTAAAAATTTTCCAATTATTATTATTACTGTTATGAACCAGTTGATGGGCTGTCTTGAAGTTAGCTCAGTGTGGGGGGGGTGGGGGGGGTAACGAAATGATTTGTGCTTATATAATGGAAAAAATTTGCTATTAAATATGCACTAATAAGGCCCAAATATGCACTAACGATGTCTAGTATTTTGAAAACCCATTTTTTTTTAATTTTCACCAAAAAAATCAAAATTTTAAAACCGATCCAAAAATTTCCTGAAATATTCGTTTAATGACAAAAAAGACTCAAACCGCCAAAAAACGCTCATGTACATGCACTAACCGAGAGGTTTGGAGTGAAACCGGTTCAGAAGTCCGTCTAAGAAGATACAGATGACGGGTAAAACCAAACTATGGAGGACGAAGAGGGGAAAGATGACTGTGATTCATTAAAAAATCAATCTGACAGTATATAGGCATCTTGCATTATAATATCACCATTTAGTTTTTAAAAGCAAAATCTGCTTTTGAATGAATAGACCTTTTTACATGGGAGCGCGAATTGCCCGCCACGTTATTAACATATTTGCGTAGTCCAAATGCGGCAAAGGAAATTTCGCCCTTTTTCACAGAGGAATATTTTGTTGCCGTATTTAGTTAAGACACTATTACAAATGTTTCATAATTTACTTACCCATGTAACCAGCGACGAGCTCACTGGAGAAACGCCCACATTCGCCGAGCCGGCTCCATGGAACCTTTATGGGGAGGGGGAAATAATACGCTTTTATCACTTAGGGCAGGTCCAGATATATTCGTATGTCCATGGGATACTCTAAGTAATTTTGAAGCCAGAGAACCCAATACTAAGGGAGCCCAACTATCGTGGACTATTTCCGTAACCGTTCGTGCATTAGTCACGAAAGACGATAGTCGCCACTCTTCTAAAGTGCTACTTAACTGACATCTGTTGAGACACCTCAAAACTTCATCTATAATAACGACATCTGTTGTCGTATGTTGAAACAACATATTGTATAATCCCGTATAATAGTAAATCATTTAAATTATGATTCATAAAAATCACATACCCTAATTTAGGTTGACCGGTCAGTGGTTGATCGGGCATCGCGTTTGGGTCCCACCCAGGCATTCCGTGTTCGATTCCTCAGCTGACTAAATCCTCCATCACGACTCAAGCAACATTTTTGGCTTACTGTGGTGGTAGTAGAAGATTTTCAAATATTGTCGGGTTATTCGTAACCCAGGAATGCTTGTACTTCTTTTTTAAAAAAGAAAAAAAGGTAGCCATCGCTCGAGTGCTTAGAATAATTTAAACAAATTCACACAATCAATTTATTTATTCCAAATGACTAACTATGCCTGCAAAGCTTGTAGCCAAGTTCTACACACAGAGCTTTCACGCTCGGACTCCTATTAGATTAGATTAGCCGAAGTTAGCTCGACTGTGTTCGATTCTGCTCGAATTTGCTCAAATCTGCTCGAATCCGCTCGAAAACTCAAAGGCGCGGATCTTCAATGCGAGTCTTTGATTCCTTCTCATCGCCTTCTCCCCGCACCGGCCATTCACGAGAACAAGTGAAGCAGGAGTAATTATGCTGATGCAAGTTTGTTTAATGCAGTGGAAAAGTTTGAAAGTTTTTACTTTGTTGGTTTAGAGATGCAGAAAGAAGGATGTACCGAATGAAGAGAAATTGTTATTCCGAATAATCTTTGGGATTTATTCGATTGGAAGTTGATTTTAATGAGATAGCACAAAGTTTTCCAATGTATATGGTCTTAGTCGAATTGGTATAGCGTTTTTAAAGTTTTTATGTTGGCTCCACACAGAAGGCCCTTAGGAAAAAATATTTCATTAGGACCTGTGTAATCTTTAAGGTTTCTGTGAAGAGGGTACTTTTAGTGAAAGAAGAGAGAAGTTTTGGGAAGTAAAAAGGTATGAGGGATGAGAATCTGTAGGTGAATCTGTGACGAATCTGTGAAAATCGAAAATATGAATCTTTCCCTCCCACTGCGGTATACGGGGACAGATCGAAAGAGTACTGCTGTCTCCCTCAACAATTCTCTCCCGATCCAGCCCGCTCTAAGCAGTAGGTGGGAAAACGCATTGGCCACCAATACCTAAACAACGATTGTAGGCATATATTATATTATATATGTTATGAGACATGGTCATGGTGTTTGAAAGAGAGAGTATGAAAATAGGGTGCGATATAGTTGTGAATGATGAATACTTGGAGCAAGTGGATGAGTTTGTTTATCTGGGTGGTATGTTTACGAGAGATGGGAAGGCTGATAGAGATATTGACTGAAGGGTAAATGCCGGTAACTCCATTATTGGAGGAATGAATGCCGTTGGCGCTAATAAAAAACTGTCAAAAGAAGCGAAGCTAGCAGTCCACAATGGAGTCCTGGTACCTACCCTGACGTATGGCAGTAAGGCATGGAACTGGCAGAGGAAGGATGAAAGTTAACTGAATGCTGTTGAAATGAGATCCCTGAGGCGTGTGTGTGTTAAAACCATGTATGATCGTGTTAGAAATGTGAATATCCGCAAAGAATGTAAGGCTGATGTAAGCATAATGAGTAAGATTAAGAAAGGGACCCTCAGATGGTTTGGACACGTAGAGCGAATGAACGAAGAAAGTAGTGTAAAAAGAATATACGACGCAAATGTGAATGGTAGAAGAAGTGACATGGCATGATCAAGTGAATCAGATACTTGAGACGGGCCATGTCAAAAGTCAGAATAATAGAAGAGTATGTATGAGACGATGTATGAATGTGAGTTAGACGGATGAAGACCGAGTTTGGCGGTCCGTCCTCTCTGCCTACCCCTGCAGAGAAACGGCGTGATGGTTAGTTAGTTAAATAGTGTTAAGACACGTACTTGAAATTTTAACTAAAGATTCCTGACATTATTTGGAGTACAACGGGTATAAACGAAATTTAGGTCTCCGATGACATTTTTTTTCTAAATAAACATAAAAAACATTAGGTGTTGGGACAGTTGGGGGCGGGGTAAGAAGTTTGGCGGTTACTCGGCTGAGTGACCAGAAACGACATGCGGAAGAAAAAATGGTTGATTTTGTAGAAAAAAAATATTTTAAAAATTCATTGAAAAGTCACCGTAGACGAAAATTTCATATAATTTTTTTGCTCATAATAACATCAGAAATCACTAGTTAAAGTAAGTCTGGTTCGTCCACAGACTGTAAATATATGCTCAATAAATCAGGACTGTCTATAATACCATTAACAATTTTTAAAATAAAAGTCAATTCGGAAATAAGTCTTGACTGCTTAATTATTTAATTGCAAGTTGGGAACGGTGCACGTGCGTTGTAGAGTATCCAGACGAAGCTAATACCGTCCCTTTTGCCACTAGACAGCTGCCATTAAACCATTTCACCCTACTTACTGAGAGCTTAAACTGATTAATCTTACCCTTTTTTAAATTCATTAACAATTTTTCAGGAGTAGGTACCGTCACCATAGTGTAGGTACTGCATATTGTTCGGAAGATAACAGCCACAAATATTATTTTACAACTTGGCAACACCAAAACCCAAGCATCGAAATGACAGTTCCGGTGATTTAGCAAAATTCGTTTTCTTGGAAATCATTCCTGAAGGTGCATTGGTCTTGGTGGGTTGCAATCGTGCATCTCTTAGTTTTTACTCTTGTTAAACTTAATACTTAATATAAATAATTGTCGTGTATATTAAATTAAATATGAAGTTGTAAATATATCTAAATTCAGTTCAACATAACACATAACCTCTTCTCATTTATTTCGCTATAAAAGAGTCAAAATAACATGGATGGATCGGCCGCAGGTAAGTATTAGTGAACAGGCCAAAGATATTCAAATACAGATTTCAATATCTTTGGAACAGGCCCATTCAAAACACCCCATCGTTATAATAGATTAAAAAACGACGACCTCCGTAGTCCAGTGGCTAAGAATCTTGACTCACATTCCGGAGGTCGCGGGTTCGAACCCGGCATGCGCAAATAAATTTTATTTGATTAATTTGTGTTATTTCACAATTAATTCATTTAAAAAATAATATATAGTATATTTGCGGCATGTTCCAGAGTGGAAGATACTATCAGTATCGCCCTGGTGTAAGACCACCATTCAGAATTGAAACGTTGCTTGAAAATGGCTTTAGCCATGTTTAGTGACCAGATCTGAATAGCCAGGAACTTCACAACCTTCCTCATCCCCACCTCCTTCCCCTCCCCGCTACCTTCAGCCTCAAAACATACCCCAATTGGTGATGCCATAGTCTCACTGGCTCCAGACGGGAGCAGTTGAGATTCTTGTGCGGTATTCACTGTAAAAAAAAAAAAAAATGAGAAAAATGGGAAAAAATTATTACAAATAGGGAATGTTTAATTTTTTTAATGAGTTTAATGGGATATTTGTGAATTCAGCGGATCTCTAACATTATTCAGCGCCCTAAGGGTGGTTTATGAAACGTTAAATTTTATGAAAAAGAAAACAGATTTATTATGAAAAAATAATAACGACGCCATACAAATCATCTGAATATTTTTATTATATTTTGAATTAAGCTGAATTTTAGGTCTTTTTCGTATTTCGTCTTGATTTGTTAGTATAGCATACTTTTTTCTGTTGAGGGAATTTTCAACTCTACAAATGTATAGAGAATATTAAAAAAAACATACATTTTCTGACATAAAAAACAAAGTGTTCAAGGGAAGTGGGTTATAATTCGGAATGATTTGTTTTATTTTTTAAAAATATCAATGATTTTCAACTGCGCGCGCTGTTTTAAATTAATAATAGTTCATGGATCATCTCCATTGTTTTTATCGTCTGTGGTTACCCTTGATGAACCTGCAAGGAATACACAGAAAGCCTAGCTCGGGTTTCAATGGTTTACTCTAGTTGATCCGATTGTCCAATGTAATCACTTCATGCAGCTCAAATCTCAATGGGATGGGGATGGGATGGGAATGGTTTGGGAGAATGCTTCCATCGAAACGTCCCAAAAGTGATCTACGCTGTTCCTTAACCAAATATCTTAATTGCCGAAATCAACAACCTTCTGCGTCCATTACGAACGTATCTCATATTGTTGACACTGTTCACAGCTGCCGAGTACCTGCACAAATTAATTGCACGAAATCCATAAGGACACTCAAGGACGAAATAGCAACAGAGGTTAGATTAATTAATTTTTATAAATAAGTTAAAGAAATATGCGAATTTTGCTTTCCGACTTCTTAGATATTTTACAATAGCTCCACAAAGGATGCCCCGAGGAAAATAAATAATTCTTCTGGGCCTACGTCATCTTTGGGGATGCTATGTGGAGTTTTTAGGGAAAGGAAGGAGAAGAATATCTGGGAAAGGAACAAATAGTGCATTTGGATGACTAGATCACTCTGAATCAGTGGTACAGTTAAATGGTTGCAATGTCGAAAAAGTGGAAAGATTTAGATACCTTGGCAGTATTCTCACGGAGACTCTTGACCAAGATGTAGAAGTTAGGTGCAGAATTGAGGCAGCAAGAACTGCGTTCATTAAAATGAAATCCCTCTTCTGCAATGACATTATCAGCTTAAAACTAACGCAGAGAATGCTAAAATGTTATGTGTGGTCGGTTTTGCTCTATGGATGTGAAACATGGACCTTGAAAGTAAATACCGGTTAGAGGTGAACCATGAACAGGTTAGAGGCTTTTTAAATGTGGCTTCACCGGAGAATGATCAAGGTCCCATGGACCGACATGATCACCAACACAGAAATTCTCAGGCGGGCTAGAGCAGATAGAGGACTGCTTACATTAATAAAAATCCGGAAAATTTCATTTCTGGGTCATATACTTCGAGGGGAGAAGTATCACTTGCTCCATTTAATATAGAAAGGTTCTATATTCAGGGTCGCCGAGGGCCTGGTAGGAGACAAATGTCTTGACTGCGAAATATACGAGGGTGGACCGTTATTAGAAGTGTGGAGGAGCTATTCCTGGCAGCGCAAGACAGGGAGACATTTTTAAGAGTGATCGCCAACATCGAGGGGACCTGATACGGCACACAAAGAAGAAGAAACAAATATGAGGGATGGGTAGAAATCCGAGGGTGAGTGAGTCCAGGAGTGATGCATAAATCTATTCTTCTCACTGCGGTGCAAGGTGTATATGAGGTATCCCTTAATCAGATTCTTTCGATCCTTAACCATAGCGCTATTGTCTCCAGTCCCTGGTAAGAAAGGTTTAATCCTCATTCATAATTTTTTTTTTTTTAAATTGACTACTTGTTGGCCCAAGAACGAGGTCAAAATTGAAAATGGATGTATTATAGGGAAAATAAACCACGTTTTTTACGGGTTGATTTTTCTAATAACCATTTCCGCTGTCCGCTTTTTCCCTGAAGCAAACTGTGTCATCAATGAATCATTCAACTTTTTTAAAATTAAATTGTCATAAATACATTGGGAATTCACATATCGTATATTGGTTTATAAATGTGTAAATTCAATTGTAAATGTCTCTAAAATGGCCTGGAAATAATCTCCTACTTTTGATCTCACTATAGAAACCATTCATTCTCTCTGAATGCAATTATTATTGTTCTCCAAAATGACCTTGAAATAAATCACATCTTTGCGATTCTTTCAAAGACATGAAGAAACCATCCATTCGTTCAGGATACAATTATTAATGTTCTCAAAAGTTGTCTTGACAGAAGCTCATTCCTGTGATCTCTTGAACGAAACCATTCCTTTGTTAAGAATGTTATGAACTACATATCAAATTTTGCTGCCCTGAAACGGGTATCCTTCCCAGTTGGACAGACAAAGTATCATTTTGTAAAGTATTGTAATATAAATAAATAAAAAAAATCAAATTTGATCAAAAATCAAGATAATTACTTTACTCAAAACATTGTATTTCTTAACCGAACATAACCAAACTATAAAAAGTGTAAAATAAATAAACACGTCTTGTAAAAATGTTAATAATTAGGTTAACACTGAATAAATAAGAAAAAAGATTAAATATGTATTTCAACACATTTCATCACCGAGCAATCTCTGATTGATTGATTTTTGAAGCTTCAGAATTGAGACATCAAATCCATTGATTTTCAACGCTTCAGTTATAGTTGAGACATCAAAATAATTGATTTTTTAGGCTTCAGTTATATGTAGTTGTGACATCAATTTTATTGATTTTTGAAGCTTCACTTATAATTGAGACATAAAATTCATTGATTGTTGAGACTTCAGTTGTGGTTGAGATATCAAATTCAATTGCTCCCACTTCATTTATCAAATAGTTCTGTTTCCTTGCCGCTATCACCGCGGCCATGTTGCAGTCATGATTGAAACGTGTTAATTTAATTACGACAATCCCTCATTGCCTATTTGATAATATAATTAATCAATCATCACCGCCATTATGTGACTGAGTTGATCACTTGATGTAATTAATTAACCGATCTGGGCCAACGGGGTGCTCTTGGCACCGGTGTCAGTACGAAATTACACGTGCATGAATTTCAAGTAGCAAAATCACTCTGTCAGAATTACACACGATCGAAATTACAATTGGAGAGAATTACAGCTACGTAAATTACACCTATAGGAATTGCATACGTTTAAAAAATGGTGTTTTTTAATCGGATTCCATGAGATAGTCGGCCCGTAAGCGCAATATGTAGTCGCTTTAGCGAAAATAGGTATACCTTCTTACAAAATTTTGGAGGTGTGTATGGGTACCGCCATCCTAGGAACAATTTACTGGATAACCAACACCTCTGCCATAGGTCACCCAAAGTGGTTTGCTACGTTTGGTTGCTACGACTTAGCAGGGGTGCCAGGGTTCATGGGGTGAGATTTTTGCGGCGGTTCCGTCTGCCCACCATCTGCACGGCAGGCCGGATCGGGAGAGAATAGTTTAGGGAGTCCTTTTACTTCTCCAGCCGTACTCTCTTGGAACATCGCCTTGCACTTGCAGGGGGAGGGATGGCTTCATTCGTCCGTCACTCCTGGACACCCTGACCCCCAGATTTTACCCACCCCTCGTATCCTTTTCCTTCCCAGAACTTCCACCCCTTCCTTTCCTAAAAATACCCTCCACACAGCATCCCCAAAGACGCCATAGGCGTTGAGGCGAATTATTTTCCTCAGGGCCTCCTGTGTGGAGCTAATGTAAAAATAAAATAAATATTTCTACATGTCCTTGAAGGAGGTGTGCAAAGAGGATTTACCGCCGAATAACAAAACGATGTGTAAAACATATTTTCATTTGTATGCACCAAGGAAAAAACTACTTGTCTACGTACTGTATACACGAGATTATATTAAATATAAAAAATCGACACTATAAATAAATTCGTTGGATATATATATATATATACCAACTTATTATTAAACGATTTTTGAACTCGATTTTAGGTTTGATATTGGTAAAAAATTAACAAAAAATTGTTATTTTCTGATAATTATAATTTCAGGGGCCAACCGATAGGGAATTGTCGGGTCACCGTTTAATAGGTTTTAAATTTAGATTGCTTACGTTCGTGCTAAATAAGGAGTTATGCGAACAGTGGACCTCGCATCCGAAAAGCATGTTTCTAATTTATTAAAAAACCGGAATTTTCTCTGAAATCATTAGATTTGTAAGTAGGTACTTAAATACCAACCGACTTAATTATAAACCTTAAATATTAAACTAAGTTTTTTATCAATTTAAATTAAAGAATTATCATGTGGTGTAGTTTGTCTAGGTCTTGGAGTCGGATAACCAGGACACACTGAACCCCAGATTCCTACCCACCCTTTAAACCCTGTTCCTTCCCATAACTTTCTCACCTTCCTTTCCTTAAAAAACCCTCCACATAGCATCCCCAAAGATGACATCGGCCCTGAGAAAAATTATTTACCTCGGGGCCTCCTGTGTGGAGCTCACGTAAAAAAAATACAGTATGTAGAAAGAAATATCACAAACTTTAAAACATATGAAATACAAAAAAAATCAGTCAATTCAGTAACAAAATTTTTCGAACACATATTTCGGTTTTTCTTAATAAATTATTTTTCATTTACATCTTAACTTTTTATTAGATTACCAATGCGATGATTTATTTTCGTTCAAGTTAAATTAAACATTTTTTTTTTATTTTACCTTAAGAACACATTCATCATCATCATCTTCTTCCCCTTGTTCTATTCGAGTCGGGGACCCATTGCATCGACAAGGCTCCTCCATACGTCCCTCTCTTTTGCTGATTGTTCGGCCTCCGTCCATGGTAGACCCATCCTCTCCTCACACAGTTTCTGGAGTTGCCTCGCCCAACTGTGTCTGTCCCCACTGGACATCTACCCTCTGGAATCGCACTCAGTATCTTCCACGGAATTCGGTCATCACACATTTTTAGTACATGCGTAAGCCACCTCAGATGCGATTTTTTTATGAAGAGTAGCAGTGGTTCAATGTTTAGATTATCTCAGATCGTCGAGTTTCTTATATGATCCCATTTGTAACCCCTGCCACTCCTCTCAAGTACTTCATTTCGGCAGCTTGGACTCTAGAGCGTGTTCGTTCATTTAGTACCATGTCTGGTGGCCGTAAGTGAGTGTCGGACGGTATACCGCTTTAAACATTGCCATCTTTGTCTTGATGCCGAGCTCGGCTTTTCTTATCACTGAGCTGTAGAGAGGACGCAATACACTGCTTGCCGCACTTATTCTTCGATCAATTTAAACGTCTTGCCGACCATCGCTGGAGAATTCGACCCCAAGGTATTTGAACCTGTCCGCCTGTTTCAGTCCCATTAGCGAGGATGTTGTACTGAGTTTGGTCCCTTCCTATAACATCACCTCTGTTTTTGAAGTACTCATCTTCATTCCCATCGCCGTGCACTCCTTGTTCCACTCCACTCTCATACTCCCTCCTGTGATGTCGTTAATCTCGCGATGTCGTCAGTAGATGGAAAGAATTCTTTGAGAAGAACACATTAATTCTAAAATTATACAGTAAACAATTTTAACAACTTTACAAGCAGTAAAAATTTTCAAATTGTATTTAGTGTTATTATTTCGAAAGGCCCAAAGGTCTGTTTAACTTCTGTCTTTATTATGTCCTGCCGTAAAATTAGACGTTTGTTTCAAAGATTTCATGCCATGCCAAATTGATATATTTTTTTATAAACGCCATTAACGGACAACAGCAGTACATGCCAACGAAAGTTTCCAAGTTCCCCAAAAATAACAACTACATATTTAAAAACTTGGGTTTAATAACACTCCAGGCATTCGCGAAATAAAAATAAGTTGTTTCACGCCCGTCCTGTCGTTAGATTTGATAGCTTAAGTTTTTGGCGTTATCTCTGTATTGCTGCTGTCGGGGGCGAAATTAATTTGAGAAAGTTTTCTTTCGACAGATCGGTTCCCACACATCAGTCAAACTAATCCTTGGAAAAAATATTTGTAAACATGAAATGATATCGTTCAACTCGTCTATCAATCCATCAATAAAACTTATTTTGAATTTTTTAACCCTGTAAGACTAATCATTTGTCAATTTGACTAACTAACATTTCTACCGAGCCACACAAAATTAATTTATTATTTACGAAGGGTTTGATTATGTACGATATTTTTTAAACAACTTTACATACTTGAAGGATTCAAAACAAATCATTTTTTGGACACTGGAATGACCGTTGACAAATTAGCCCTGAAAGCTGGGAGATAGAACAGTCTATGCTGTTAGAGGTGACGGAGATAACCACTGGATAAAATACAGAAATTAAGCCGTCTGCTTGTTTAGGAATAAATGCATTCCAAAACACGTAATCGCATTATACTTTCATAAGACCAAAAACGTCCCGAGCGACCTTACATTTTAAAAGCTATACATCTCTCTTATTCAGCTATACATCTTGACGCAAACATATATTTTTCTTTTAACTACAAAGAGAACAAAATAAGGCTTCTTATTGTCTTTGAAATATGAAAGCTATCTTGCATAGATATTTGACAATCTCGATCCAAAGTGATGGTTTCAGAATTGAAACGCGCGAAACCAAGGCTTCCGGATTGTGAGGTGCGAATATATTGAACCAAGCAGACGGCTTACGAATCAATTTACAAATCACTGAGAGAATCAATAAAAAAAAGGAGTACATTTGTTTTGACCCTAACTGCAGACGTTTTATTCCGAGCATACGAGCAAAAGAAAGTCGGTTGATGGAGCCATATTCTTTGATGTGGAAAAATTTCAGCAATTTCTTTTGAACTTTCTCAAACTTGAGAGAATATACCATATGCCGTAATTGTACTGGCCCCGAAGAGTTGACAATATTGTTCGGTAATCACAAAAAAAAAAAAACGTTAATGTTACTGATTACAAAACATTTCGGTATTGGATTTTTAAACATTTTTTTTAGTATTCTTGGTTTGACAATATTCAAATGAAAGCAAAAAATACGATGCGCGAAATTCATTATTTAGATTTGGAAATATAAGGCACTGTTTACGACAGCTGTATTATGACTGTTTGCCAGTTGTCTGTTTTATGACTGTCTGCCAGGAAGATAGAGATAAAAAAGATTTATCTTCGCAGTTGCATTTGAAGAGTTAACCTTTCACCGATAGATGTGTCCTGGGCAGGGCATGTATGCTTCCTCAATTCTTTTTTCTTTAAAAGAAAGACAATCATTCCCGGGTTACGAATAACCTGACAATATTTGAAAATCTCCTACTACCACCACATTAAGCCCAAAATGTTGCATGTGTCGTGATGGAGGACTTAGCCGAGGAATCGAACACGTGATGTCTGGACGACGCGATGCCAACTCAGCCACTGTCCGGACAATTAAACTTATTCTGTATTGTAATTCTGCACAAAACTCCGTGAGGGAAATAACATTAATAAAACAATTAAAATAATAATCTTCCGCATTATTATGTCACTTTTGGGGACGCCATCAGGGGAATTTTTCTGGGGAAAAGAAAAAGATAATCTTAAAGAGATCCGTATTTTAGGAGAGAGGAAACATATAGGCCGGTAAATAATTCCACAGCCAAGCTGTTGAACACAAGTACAAGTAATAGAAGCAACCCATTCTGATGTGCCTAATGTCAACTGTGTACTGATCTTGAGCGCGCGCAGGAGTATTTTCAGATTGCGCACCCATGCCGTATTGATCGATGTTGACGCAAATTGAAACATTTAAAGAAACTTTGGGAATTTTTTCATATGCGTAACTTGAAAAATAACTGACAAAAATGTGTTTATGATAAGCATTCTTTGCGATTTTTTTCTATCGAGGGAATTTCATATAATTGCCATTTCGGCGTGAGAATGTACAGATATTACCTTCAAGAATAACATATATATTTAATAAAATAAATAAATATTTAATAGAATAAATATTTAATACAATAAATATTTAATAAAATAAATAAACAATTTGGAAGGCGGGAATGGGTACCGCCGCCCCGGGAACCTTTATTGGATAACGAACACCTCTGCCATAGGTCACCCCAAGTGGTTCGCTACGTTTGGTGATTTAGCAGGGGTGCCCGGGTTCATGGGGTGAGCTTTGTCTAGGTCTTGGAGGCGGATGACCAGGACATACTGAACCCCAGATTCCTACCCACCCCTTAAACCCTTTTCCTTCCCAGAACTCTCCTCTCCTTCCTTTCCTTAAAAAAAAACACACAGCATCCCCAAAGATGACAGAGGCCCTGATGGAAATTATTTTCCTCAGGGCCTCCTGTGTGGAGCTCAACTAAAAAAAAAAAAAAAAGTATTTTATTTTATTAAATATGTCAAACCACAAAGTGATTGCTTTCTACAATAATACATATATATTTTCTAAGAGAATGTTATGAAATATTTAATTATATTTCATCACAATTAAGTCTAGTCACGTACCCCTTATTTTTTCAATATTTGTTTGGTTTAAAACGCCAGTTGATTTTTCTTTAAATATAGAACTTTGGGCCATTCAACTATTTTTGAAATCAGAGGTTATAAAAATTCATTTTTTGCTTAGAGCTTGCACTTTATTTGGGAAGCAGTCTAGAGAGGTGGACTCCTTTTTGAAAGGGTCACTGTATATTTTCCGAGTTTATTTATAATGCAGTTTCATTAAAACATATTGATATTTGTTGAAAAACTTACGGAATGTAAAATTATATCCCGTGTGTTTTGCTACCTACAAGTTTAAATGGCGTGAAACCGAAACATTCCATAAAGAATTTAACTGACCGGGATTCAACAGTATTTTCCTGCAGTGGAAGGAATTTAAATAAAAATAATATTTTACAAACTCGGAATTTTCTTCGTTGTAACCGTCTGTCGGACATATTTGGAGAATAATTAAAATAAACTTGAAGAACCATCAATTATATGCATGGGAAGCAGCTAATTTGACCATGGCATTGGTCTTGATCTGGTACTGGCTCAATCTTTAAAGACGAATGAAGTACAACAGCAAAGCAGAGAGCATCATTCAACATTCCTTGTTGATATCGGACTTAAGTATAAATTTAGCTAGAATAGATTTTTGGTTGATCCTTGGCTGAGTGTTACATTATTATTAATTTTTAATTGTTCTTGGTTAACTGGATTTTATTTGTTATATTTTAAATATATTATCAACTCTGTTATATGAATACTGTCTTTTTTCATTATTAAAAGTCTTAATTGATCATAAAGTATTTAATCCCCAAGGCCCTGACAGAGAATTATGCTTTACCGTCTGTTAGCCTGGTTTATCAACCAGTGGCGCCCTTAAATAAATCTAGCAGATACAATCATACATTACTCACATACCTTTCAATCTCAAATTTAACCCGAAACTATTCCCACAATTACACTTAACATTTGACACACTCTTTTAATAGTAACAAGCTTTAAAACCTAATGCATATTACGGAAAATATTTAATTATTTATTACATCGGCAGAAATGCGGAAATCCGAGCCTTAGGAATATCTTCTAAGATATGAGTATCTATCAATCGAACCTCGCGCCCTTTACAATAAATAGTTTCATTGGCCTATCTAAGACCTAGTAGTCGAAAAGACTAATGGGAATTGTTAAAAACAGTTTCTCATGAGTTTATAAGTTTAAATCAGTATTTATCACACCTCTAGAGATTGTCTATTCAGAGCCAAAAACACATCAAATTCTTTGAACGACTGATCAATAATTCTACGGCGAGATTATAGCAAGTTTGGCACAGTAAAACAGTTCCCCTGAACTTGGGTTAATAAAAACTTTCTGGCTGTGATGGAAGGGTTAAAGTTTGCCTGAAATGACATTGACTTTCTAAGCTGCTTTTAGGGTTTATTTTAACGCGTTTATTTAACGGAGTTTGTCAATTTTGATTTGTTTTTTTTCTAATATCTAATCTTTTTGGAGTTTTAATGATCTCTTAAAAACAAATGAAAATTTCGTACTCAAAATTTTATTTAAGATGACAATATACCATAACCTAAAATATATTCAGAATCTTAACGACATACGTAAAGAAGCCGTGTATACAAATTGCGAGTCGCAACCCATGTGTTAGATGGACCTATTTCGAATTTGCCCTATCAAAGAGAAGAAGATGAAAAATAATGTGGGAATCTTAACGACGTCAGTGAAGGAAGCATGTAAACAAATATGCGCTCGCGGCACGGGATTTTGGACAGATGTACGGTCGAATTCACGGTGGAGATTCGACCTTTCCGCTGGGTTCATTTTAATTAATTCTGAAGAAAGTGTTACTAATATTTAAGATGTTTCTAAATGATTACCTCCCGAAGTCATTAATACATCGTCTAGAAAAATAAAATCTGGTGCTTACCGCTAACTTTAGTTGTACAACGTATTACAATTTTTTTTAAATGCGTTGTACGTTAAAAAAATTATGGCAACGTACGGTTGTTATTAACCTAAAATATAAATAACTCGCATCCCTTGTGAGGAATTAAATAAAAGTGATAATTCAATTACGAATTCGTCAAAATAAATTAAAATGTGAGCCTTTGGCGAACCCATAAACGTGGTTAAGTCTCGCCTTAACCTATGTAATATGTGTGATATTGTTTTACTTTTTATAGTATGCTACGAAGGTTGAGTGGGTGTCGTAATATTCTAGATCCGGATTGCTGCATTCGAGTCCGTTCTGCATCCGGGTCGCTGCAAAAAAAAAAAAAGGTCAAAAAAAAGTCTCTCATTCCGTTTGTGACTGCCGACCGAGACAGTCGCGCCTCTCTGGCTTCGCAAAATGCCATACTCCGCCGCCGCCGTCGCATGTTCCGATTCAGTTTGACAAGTTTCGTGAATACCACAAAGTGCCTTTCCCAGTAAAGGAACGTTCCACCTCAGTGACCATACCCAGTGCCTCGAGGATTACCCACATAACATTCAGTGCTTTCTCCCGCCAAAACAGACTATCAGTGATTTGAACTCTTGCGTTTTTTCCCCGTGTCCCGTGTTCCCGATATAAACAACCATGGCTTCCCCTCTCCCCCCCTCACCCAGCCCAAACCCAGAAGAATACGAACGCCTCTCCCGTGAAATATTCAACTTCTTCAATGACCACCCTGACGTAAACAACATGTCCCAAGAAGATCAACTACACGTCTGCGAATTGGCCTTTCGCAGAAACCAAGTGCGTACCCCTACTGCCCCCAACCCCCCCCCCCATCTCCCCACCCAGCTCCCCCCAGCCCGATTCAAGTATCATCACCCCAACCAGCAACCCCCTTATCACCCCCCTAGCCGCCCCCCAAACCGACCGCCCTCTCCCTGCCGCCCAATCCGACCTGGCCCTCACCGACCCCAATACTGACCACCCTCCCAACACCGCCCACCATATCTTCGCCCCCCAAATCGTCAGCGCCCCCATCGTCCCCCATTCCGACAGCGCCCCCATCGCCCCCCAAACCGAACGCGCCCCCATCGCTCTTCAACCCGTCCGCCCCCCCATAGCTTCCCAAACGAAGTACCCCCTTACCTCTCACCCGCCAACCACCCCCCAAACCAACCGCTTAATCCAAATCTCTTCTCTATTACCCAAACTACTCTCCCCACTATCTCTTCCCACCACCCTCGCCCAGGACAACGCAATCCCCACCCCGCAACGTGCCACCCCCCGATCTGCCACTACCCCACTAAAATCCCCCATCTCCCAAAGTCCCCTTACCCTTCCCCCCGTCCCTCAAATAGTGGTATCCACCCAGTTCTTCCCTCGCCCTGCAGTGAAAAAGAAATCAAACACCAACCACCTCCTCCGAAATAATCGCCCCCCATATTGCAGCCATACCCTTCGCAATTAAAAATTAACAAACAAACACTAACATCTAAACATCTACAACCTTACATTAACTCAGTTGAAGGAGAAAGGGGCCTAGATTGGCCCGGTGCTCCATAAGCCCGTCACACAAAATACAAAATACAGTCTATTCTGGATCCGGATCGTCGCAAGCAAGACTATTCTGGATCCGGATCGCTGCATTCAAGTTTACTGACATAATTTATGGCAAGAGAAACATATATTAGTAACTTGGAAAGTCGCACTGGTCACTAAACTTAGCTAAAGTCATTTCTAAGAAAGTTTTAGTATTTTTTTGTCATCTCTTACCTTAGGACAGAACGCAAGAAGAAAATAAACTTAAGGGACTTAATATGGAACTATGGCTTACTGGCACGATTTAAAGAAGGAGGTACATAGATTAGGAACTTGGATAGTCAGACTGGTCACTGAACTTAGCTAAAGCCGTTTCTAACAAGATTTTGATTTTGAATGGTCAGGAGAGAGCACAAGAAGGAAATGAACTTGGTTTAAAAACAGTGTTCTTAAGAGATTTAATAACACGAAAACACGTAATAAGTTGCTTTAAAATGAACGGAGTTAAATAAATCTAATGTAACGTAATATTTATTATCGTGGTTAATGCAAATATAAAAGGATGTACAAATATCTAAATAAATATTGTCTTCATTCACCTCAGCGTCCATTAAAATTTGGATTAAATTGTTTCTGGCACCACTTAACTAATTGCTTATATAAACCCGTCATCTTTTCATTAATCGAATTAATTAATTTTCTAAAATTGCCTGTCTGGAATCCCAAATACACCCAATACGTCAATAACATAGAGCGCATACAAAATAAATTTATTAAGTATCTCGGTTATAAATACAACAATAATTACATCTGCACTCTCCAATCCCTGAAATCCAGGCGAACAGTAGCTGACATGACATTTCTCCATAAAATTATACATAACGAAATAGACTGCCCAGAACTTCTATCCCAAATAAATTTTAACATCCCATCTAAAAGAACTCGCCACACCAACCTATTTTTACACCACCAGTAATAATACGAACGCTGCAGCCAACTCCCCCATTTCCCGCATCCTTCAAAGTTTCAACTCTATTCAAAAAACCACAAATACCGATATATTTTTTGATTCCCTCCCTCTTTTTAAGAAAAATATTTTAAGCACACTGAACTCGCACACATAACACACACATCCACACCCTTGTTAGTCCAATCCCGATTTCGAGGACTTCAACTGGCTACCCGAATTCGAGGTCCTGTTATATTATATAAAGTAGATATGTATTCTACACTTATACGTATACTCAAGTTAATCGTGATCGTTGCTGTCTATTCGGTTTTATCATACACCCGGTAAGCACCTAGAAAACGGTCCACAAAAAACCGGAATACACACCCGGTAACTGAGGACTTCCCATATCCGAGGCCTGTCCACGTATTCAGGATTACACATACGTAAAATACACGGATCTCGGAAGGTCCTCGTTTTAGTGGTCTGTAGTTTTTGGAGGTCTTGGGTCCTCGAAATAGTGTGGAACGAATTTCTTACACGTATCTTGGAAGCAGGCGCGGCTCTTCCTAACGTTCACTCGTGCGGTGAACAGGCAACAAAATTATATGCATCATCGTATTCCTAAATATTTTATTTAAAATATAAATTTGCACAAAACTTAAAAAAAGGTTCAAAATAAAATTGAATTGCCTATCTAAATATATGAATTTGGTAAGAGATCATTACGCCGATGACACCCGACAGGCAGTGCACCCCTCCACCCGCGCGCCCGGTGCAACAGCAGATCGGCTAGTAATCGGCGTTCGTAATACGGAAAGTACTGAAAACTTCCGAACTGTTCCGATGACAGGTCTCCAGCGAAATAGTATTCTTACATATAGACTAGGAGGCGAGATAGGTAAACCCTACGTCATCGACTACAGACTACACGGATGAAACTACTTTTAAGTGATTATGGGCATTTAGAAAACCTTTAAAAAGCTGGTCTGCTGGTGCGCCTCTTGGCAGGAGCCGCGCAGTCATGGGAATAGTCTGCGATTTTTTTCGAAAAATTACGTCATCGACTACACGAACGGGAATGGTTTCATATGATACCTAAAGGTCGATTAGAAAATGAGAAAAAAGCAGGTCTGCCAACCGGCAGCCTGGTAAGTTCACAGGCAGCCGGCGTCAAAGTGGGGTAAAAAATAGAATTTTTTAAGTCATAGACTACACAAATAAAACCAATAAATAACAATAGTCCAGATCATTCCATATAAGAATTTCGCGGTCTGCCGACCAGCAGCCTGGCAAATTTTTGTGAACGATTTAAAAAAAAAAACAAAAAATTTAATTGTTCGTTTATCTTTATTATTATTTTTATTTCATTATACTTTTAAAAACTTAGATTGCCATATTTAAAAAAAAATAAGCAACAACGATAAAAAAAATATAATTTGAGAGTTCCGAGTGTACCCATCCGTCGGGCAAGCCAATCGACGCCAAATCACTTACGAAACCTGCTGCGGTGCCCCTCACCGCTGTCGCGTTTCCATATTGTTATACAAATTTATAATAAAAATTAATAGTCTTTTTAAGATTACCTAATAGTCCATAGTAGGTTGAAAGTTCGAAAAACCAACGCACCGTCGCTCTAAGAGCTGCGTTCATCCGTAAAACGAACGGTTCAATAATTTTAATTATAAACGACTTTGTTGTCTTAATTTTTGTGTCAGACTACCTAAAAAACCATAATTTTTTAACGATTTTGTATGTTTTATTTGATGATAATGTTACTCTGCGTTTAGTAATTTTTTCCGACTCTTCAAGATTTCAAGATCCGCATTAATAAAACCCTTCCTACAGCTCCTCCTTAAGGCTGTCATACCAGCAAATCATAATTTCGATTCCGACTGCACCGCTCACACATCAGCCGTTGCAAGCGGACGTTTTTGGAACTAGATTTCGTTCCGCTAGAAGCCGGGTTTCACGTACCTATAGTTCACGCGAAGCTGGACCTACAGTATGGTTCAGATAAAGATGTTGAATTCTCGCTTCCAGAATTTTAATAAGTAGTAGTTATTTGTAATTTGTGTATTGAAGTGCGTAGACATAAATAGATACATAAACACAGTAGGTATAAAGTAGATACCTACACAAAAAAACAATTTGTTATATTTTTTTAATATTTTGGTTTTTGTTTTTTCATTTTATTTTACGGCCATTAGAGTGGAAGAATTGAAACGTTACTTGAAATGGCTTTAGCCGTGTTTAGTGACCAGATCTGAAAAGTCAGGTACTTCCCCACCTCCATCTTCCCTAACTCCTCCCCCTCCCCCACTACCTTCAGCCTCACAACATACCCCAATTGGGGGTGATAGTCCCACTGGCTCCAGACGGGAGCAGTTGGGACTCTTGTGCGGTATTCATGAAAAAAAGAGTACCTAATATTCAGTTGAATTGTAAAAAATATCTCATTTTGAAATATTTATTCGTGTGCATAATTTTTAATTTTATATTTATGTGAATACCGCACAAGAGACCCAAATGCTCCCGTCTGGAGCCAGTGAGACTATGACATGACTATGGGGTATAGTATGAGGCAGAAGGTGGTGGGGAAGGGCAGGAGATGGGGAAGAGGAAGCGAAGAATTACTTGGCTATTCAGATCTGGTCACCAAACACGGCCAAAGTAATTTTTAGCAACGTTTCAATTCTGAATGGTGGTCTTACACCAGGGCGATACTAAAGTATCTTCCACTCTGGAACGTGACGCAAATATATTATTTTTATATGAAATAACCCAAATTAGTCAAACAAAATTTATTTGCCCACGCCGGGATTCGATCCCACGACCTTCGGATTGCGAGTCAAGAGCCTTACCTCTTGACCACGCCGGCCGTCAATAAATAGTATCAGTAATTTGGAAGGCGGGTATGGGTACCGCCGTCCCGGGAACCATGTATTGGATTATCAACACCGTACGGGTAGCCCGGGTTCATGGGGCGAGGTTTGTCAGGATCTCGGCGGCGGTGGAATCTGCCCCACCAACTACGTAGAAGGCCGGATCGGGAGAGACCTTTTTTTACAATCGCTCGACACATTGCCTATCTCTTCTTTGGGGATGCTGTGTGAAGGTTCGTTTCAGGGAAAGGGAGGAGAGGATCTTCTGAGAAGGAAAGGGTATTAGGGGTGGGTAGAAATGTGGGGGTCAGCGTGTCCAGGAGAGCGGATGTATGAATCCATCCCTCCCACTGCGGTGCAAAGTGATGTTCCGAGAGAGTAAGGCTGGAGAAGTCAAAGGGACTCCCTCAACCACTTTCTCTAGATCCAACCTGCCATGCAGCTGGTGCGCAGACGCATCCGCCGCCAAGACCTGAAAAAACCTCACCCCATGAACCCAGGCACCCCTGCTAGTCACCAAACGTTGCGAACCACTAAGGATGACCTACGGCAGACGTGTTGGTTATCAAAAAAATGGTTCCCGGGGCGGTGGTACCCATACCCGATTCTCATGTTTGTTATTTTTGTAATACGAAAAATGGATATAAAAAAGCCTACCCCCCATCCCTCTCAACCCCCTCCCCCTCTCACCCCATAACCTCTAACCACCCTCCACACCCCCGCCTCTTTTACCCCCCCCCCCCCCTATATAAAAATCAATTGCTGTTTGTTAGTTTCACTAAAACTCGAGAACGGCTGGGCCGATTTAGCTGATTTTGGTTTTGAAATGTTTGTCGTAGTCCAGGAAAGGTTTAAACGTTGAGAAAATATGGAAAAGTTGCGAGGAAGATAGTAAAATCAACAATTTAATTCTCCCATATAAACTGTTCTACATACTTTCCTGTGAATTGCTAACCGTTCATCCGATTGCGATGAAACTTTGGTGAGTTGTTGTGAGCACGCCCGCAAAGTAGTCCAGTCAATAAATGCTCCAAAAGGAGGTGTAGAGTGCGTGAGCAGGGACCTAAGCGATTCCTCCAGAAACTTGTTTAGGGTGCTTAGGGTGTGAACATACTAAAAGTCCTGACGTCTTGGTTGTGAGCTAGGGGGAAGGGGGGGAGGGGGAGGTCCCAATTTTCGGGTTTCCGCTTATATCTCAAAAACGGTGCGTCACACATGAAAATTTCCTAAGGATAAGTAAAAAAAGCTCATAAAATTATCTACAACTTTTATTCTTTACGTAATTTTCGAAATCACGTCCATTTTTGACTTATACGCTCCACAAATGTAGATATTTTTGAAAAAAATTATTTTACCTCACATTTTTCATCAAACATTCCTTCATATCGTCTAAAATATTCATCAAAGAAAGAAATTTATTTATAAGAAGTTGTAATAAATTTAATTCCCTTTTAGAATATATATACATATGCAAATAAGTCTCCAACCAGTAAATATTTACAGCAATTTTAAGGTTTTGCGTAAAATGTCGTCATTTTCAGAAAAAGCTGTTTTTATCTTATTACTGACACACCGACGTGCAACGACGATTATGCGACGCTCTTTTAGTAAGGCGTATGATCAGATATGACCATGGAAACCACATTGATGCTATCATTCAAAAGCCGAGAAGGCATAACAGGAGGCAGAGGTATTTTGCACAATGTACTTTTTTTTTTTTTTTTTTAATATGTTTATTTAGTTATTAATTGTACAATAATTTCTCTTACTTAAAATCTTACAAAACTGATCAATCAGTTTGATTGTAAGAAATCTCTCATTTTTCCAATTTATTTACTTACAACATATAAAATGTTTGATATCTTGGTGCTTAATACATATATAGTAATTATTTAATAATATAATACTTAATATTAAAATACTTAACTAATTATTATAATGCTTATTGTAACATAAATTTTATTTTGAACAATGGTTAAAAGAACTAGGTCTATACCTATTCGATCAAAATATTATTTGTTTTTCATAGATTTAGGTATTTTTATACAATATTTTAGTTTTCATATTCTATTGAAGTGGAATGATCTAACTTTAGTTTTGATTTTTGAATAAGATGTCTCGTTTTTAATATTTTCAGGTAATGCATTAAATATTTGCGGAATTTTATGCCTTTTTGTTCTATCACCGTATACATTTTGAGATTTATTAATAATAAACATTTCTGCT
Organism: Limnephilus marmoratus; assembly: GCA_917880885.1. NCBI lineage: Eukaryota > Metazoa > Arthropoda > Insecta > Trichoptera > Limnephilidae > Limnephilus > Limnephilus marmoratus. The sequence continues at coordinate 39,272,127 of OU862926.1, forward strand.
TCTCTATGCCTAGTGGGGTAGTTATGGTTTACAGGTTTTTTGAATTCTGTATTCCAGAATTCATCTAGAGTTAATTGGTAATCTACCCTACTATGTATAGAGAGCACATTACACAAGGAGAACATTTTTTTATAATCGCCATCACATAATTGAACTTTTTTTTTGCCTGATATCAATTTTAGGAAACGGATTTGTAGTTGTTCTATTTTATTTAAGTACGTTTTGTACGTTAATCCGTAACTATTTATTCCGTATCCTATAATTGATTCTGCTAATGCGTTATATGTACAGTATAATATATTTTTATTAACAAAGTTTTTTAGGTGATAAAATTTCCCTAATATAGATCTTATACTAGAAGTGGTTAGTTGGTATGAGCGCAACTCTTGAGATCTGCACTTCCCTTGAAGAGTATTGTGGAGTCTTCACGTCCAGTAACAACACAAGGACCTCGGACAAGCCCACCGAAGTAAAGATGCAGCAGACATTTTCAAACTCAGTCAGTGGTTTGATGCACATCCTCCCTTCCCACAAGCCAATGAAATAATGTCAATTCCCAATGTCTTCTGTCAGCTCGTCGATAAAAAATCACGATGAAAAGGTTGCAGTTGACCCAACATTTCTGTTTCACCGGATGTGTATAAGCAAACGATCAGATGAGGATTTGAAGAAATTCTTTGAGTATGAGTTGGCCCCATTTCCCTTGGCACTGTTCAATGAAGGTGGGATGTGGAAGACAACTAAATCTGTCCTGTACAGCTTATTCGAGCCTACCAAAAAACTGGTCTACTGTCTCAGGTGAACATAGTTGTGGACGGAAAATTTCTACTACACAGAGTAATTTGGCAAAAAGATGCCTTCCTTGTCACAATTTGTGATCGTTACATCAACTACGTCAACCAACACTATCCTGGATGACTCAAACTGTGGTATTTGATTGGTACCCAAACCCAGCCAACGGTACAAAATCACAATAACAGATGCGATGATACAGACTGAGAAGGTCAGCTGACATCAATTTGACTTGGAACACTTCAATACCCGTTAAAAAGGAAGATTTGTTATCCAATCCTACCAACAAAAGTAACTTCATCTCTTTACTACAGACGAAGCTTCGGGAGAATGGGATACAGACTCTTCAGGACAAGATGCTGACTTCCTTGTTGTGAAGATTGCTGTGGAACATTCCTCTCACAGTTTTGTGAGAAGCTTTCACTTCCTTTTGATTGCTTCCACTCCTCCCACCCAAGATATTCTGCTGCTGACAACGGACGAGGGAAAACCAAAACAATGCCACTGTCCTTCCAAAAGATGCAGCACCGTGCATTTGAACACATCCTGTTCTTACATTCATTTACCGGCTGCGACACAACATCTGCAACTTTCAGGAGAAGCAAGGTGGGCTTCTCAAAATTGTACTTGGAGTCAGAATTCATCAAGCAAGCGGCAATGATCTTTATAACCCCTCCTCTACTCACGGCGAGGTTGAAGAGGCTGGAAATAAATGTTTCCTGAAATGGTATGCGGCGCCAAAAAGACAGACCTTCCTTAACCAGTACCGCTTTTAGTCGTTCACAGGGTTGGTGGCAAATATGAAGCCTGACATCAGCTCCCTCCCTCCAACAGAGAACGCAGTTAAACAGCATTCCCAGTGCACCGATTGAGCTGCCCCCTGAATAATGGGGGTGGAAACATGAAGGAGAGACCCTGATGCCAAATACAACAAAAGATCCACCAGCGCCGGAGGTCCTTCTAAATATGATATTTTGCCGCTGCACCAGGGATTGTGCAATTGGCAAATGTGGATGCCGAAAAGCAATGCTGACCTGTTCTGCAGCGTGTCTCCAGGTCTCCTGCCAAGGGAGATACCTCAATAGCGTGCCTGTTGCCGAGGACGACGATGACGACGACATAGAGCCCATTCAGCAAGAACCATCCAATACTGAGGATGAAGATGCCATGGATGAACAACGCTTGCGAGGACCCCCACGTCCAGGGAGGATGAGAATGTAACATGATGTTATTGAGAACAGTGATAACAATGAGATCTATAATTTTATGTGCTTAATGTAACGAAATAGAATAAACATTATGATTATAAAATACAATTATATATTTTTCAAGTAATATGATTTTTACCTATTTTATTTAATAACTGGTTTTAAAGTGTGGTCACACATATTATTAGGCGAACGAATAAGTGTTGTGTGTCAGTAATAAGATAAAAACAGCTCTTTCTGAAAATGACAACATTTTACGAAAAAACTTCAAATTGCTGTAAATGTTGAACGGTTGAAGATAAATTTACATATGTCTATATATTCTAAAAGAAAATTAAATTCTTTACAACTTCTTTCGAATAAATTTTTTTCTTTGATGAATATTTTAGACGATATGAAGGAATGTTTGATGAAAAATGTGAGGTAAAATGATTTTTTTCGAAAATATCTACATTTGTGGAGCGAATAACTCGAAAATGGCTGGGATTTCGAAAATTACGTATAGAATAAAAGTTGTAGATAATTTTATCAGCTTTTACTTATTATCAAAAAATTTTCCTCTGCGGTGCACCGTTTTTGAGATATAAGCGGAAACCCGAAAATTGGGACCTCCCCCTCCCCCTCCCCCCCCTAGCTCACCACCTAGACGTCAGGATTTTTAGTATGTTCACATCCTAAGCACCCTAAACAAGTTTCTGAAGGAATCGCTTAGGTCCCTGCTCACGCACTCTACACCCCCTTCCTTGACTGGACTAAAGGTTTCTGTATATACTGGTGAGCTCTGGCATTATGAAATTTGTATATAAAATTGCAATTGGTGCCACGCAAACTGTTTGAAAACTGAATGTACCGGGAGTGAATGTATGGAATGCGGGAGGAGGTGGCGGATGGGAGAGGGGTGAAGGATGAGGGAGGGAAGGGGAGGGGGACAAGGGAGGGGAACTCGGGAGAGGGGGCCCGCGGGATGGGTTGGGGAGGGGAACCCGGGAGGTGGGAGGGGAACTCGGGAGGGGGGAGAGGAAAACGGGTGGGGGTTTAAGGGATAGGGGAAGCGGGCGAGGGGAGTGAGGAGAGGGGAAGGGGACGTTGGAGAGGAAGGGGAGGCAGAAGGGGAACGGGACGAATGGGAAAGGACACGAGCTCTGGCATCATGAAATTTGTATAATAAAATTGCAATAAGTGGCACACGAGCTGTATGAGAACTGAATGTATCGGGAATGCAGGAGGGGGGAGGGGAACCCGAGAGGGTGGAGGGGAACTCGGGAGGGGAGAGGGGAATTCGAGAGGGGGATCCGCGGGAGGGAGGAGGTGATTATGGGAGGGGGGAGGGGAACTCGGGAGGGGGGATCGCGGGACGGAAAAGGGGGGGAGTAGAGTGAGGAGAAGGAAGGTGGAGGAGGAGTGGGAACGCGAAAGGGGAAGGGGACGCGGGAGAGGAAGGGGAGGTGGAAGGTGAACGGGACGAATGGGAAAGGACGCGCAGGGAGAAACAATTTCGTTATTAAATGGCAAAGGTTGGTACCCGGCATATATATAAATGCTAATAAATGAAAATGAATCGCCGAAACGTATGTACGCGCATAACTTCCGAACGACTACACCAAATTGGATAATTCTTTTTTTGTTGTGTTTGTTATTGCCAGGACAAGGTTTGTATATAACTACTGGTGAGCTCTGGCATTATAAAATGTGTATACTAAAAATTCAATGGGTGGCACGTGAGCTGTTTGAAAACTAAATGTTCCAGAACTGAATGTATGGAATGCGGGAGGGGGGATAGGAACTTGGGTATTGGTGCCGCGGGTGGAAAGGGACGGGAACCAGGGAGGGGGAGGGGAACCTGGGAGGGGGGAAGGGAATTCGTGAGGGGAGTTGGCGGGACGGGGGAAGAGGAGTGGAGTGGGGAGTCGGAAGGTGGAGGAGGCGGAGTGGGAACGTTTGAGGGGAAGGGGACGCGGGAGAGGAAGGGGAAGCGGAAGGTGAACGGGACGAATGGGAAAGGACACGCAGGGAGAAACAATTTTTTGTTGAACGGCATAGCAACGCATGCCGGGCACCAGCTAGTATATAAATGAAAATGAATCGCCGAAATGTATGTACGCGCATAACTTCCGAACCCATGCATGCCGGGTACCCGCTGTATATAATTTATTTATTTATTTATTTACGGACAAATAGTCCATTAACAATATAACAATAACACGAATAACAAGCGAGCCTAAAGGCCCGACCCGCCTAGCAATTGATCACTGTTCGCATCGATTACCGTTCGCATGTCATTTTTTGTAACCAGCACCACTTTTCGTAACAATCACCACTTTTCGTAACGATTCACCAGTTAACCCCATGTGTCGAGCATGCGTAAAGAAGTTTTACTTTAAAAAAATGGGGCATTTGGGACTCTTGTTTTTTGTATCGTATAATAAGGGACAAATAAAAACATTTATTTTTAAATATAAAACTTTTTGCATAAAAATATTCAATGAAAATGAAATTCGGTCAATCCTGTAGATTTTACGAACGTGAAACAAGGAATTCGTATGTATTTACATTTCGTTTCCAAAATATTATTTCAAACTGTTGTAATTCAGAGCGACGCGGACACGTCCTCGTCTGGCCACGTTTCGGACCGTAATGAACTGCGAAATTTTGTGTTTCGGCGCTATGATAAAATCGTCAAATGCGAAGCTGTTAATTAATTAAAATTAAATGCTTCCCAAAATTATTTTTCGGTCAAACTTATTTATGATTTGTCAATAATGTCTTAGCACAATAAGTATGTAAAAAAATATGAAATATATTAGTTTATAAGTGCGCAAATAAATACACAAATGGACCAATTTTCGTCAAGAAACACATGTACGTACATATTTTTTAATGATTTTATTGAAACTAAAATTAAAATTCTAATACATAACTTTGCTAGATAATGTATTGATTTATTTCACTGCATGATTACATTATTTGAAATGGGTGTGGTATAATACAAAAACTTTTTTGAAAATTTAACAAATCTGCCAACGACCTATGGAATAACCTTATTATACTAAAAATTAAAAAAAATTCTAAAAATTTATTACATAACTATGCTAGATAAAAGAACAATCTTTCGAAATCCATTTATAATTTTTTGTGGAAAAGAGTCAATACGTCTAAAAACTTTTTCGAAAATGACATATTTCTGGGTTTCTCTACCTATGTCCTCTTAACCCGCTTGACAACATCACCCATCCAGGTGGCGATATTCTTCCCTTGTCCAGAAAGAGGCGTTTTTGCGAGGTGTAGGCAGGGCTGGGCAGTATTTGAAATACACATACGTATTTTGTATTTCAATTACTACCTAAAACTGTATTTTGTAATTGGTATTTCAATTACCTGATGCTGAGGTATTTTGTAATTTATATTTCAAATACTTATGGCTTCAAAATACATTTTAAAATACATTTTAAAATACATTTAGCGATCTTATTATAATGATAACGAAAAAAATAAATTGACATAGATTAATACATAGACTAAAAACGCTAGAATCCAGAGCAAGATATGTTAATATTTATTTGTCGTTTTCATCGTTCGCGGTATTTATTCATGAATACATGAGTTTATTGATAGAGGATGAAAAAGATTATTTTTAATATTTAATTAAATGAAGACAATATTAGAGAAACTCAATCGAAAATCTGGAGACAGAAAAATCAGAAAAAGATATTGGTTCCACTGGGGCTCAAACCCAGGGCCCTTTGCTTACATAGCAAGTGCTCTATCAACTGAGCTATGGAACCCTTTTCCAATTCGGTCACTTTTAATTGTATCATAGGTACTTCGACTAAGAATTACCAACATTATCTTCATTTTCTAAACGCACATATTGCGCATTATTGGTTGCTGTCTTTACATATAATACTCAATTTTGGAACCTTTATTGGATAATCAACACCTCTGCCATAGGTCACCCCAAGTGGTTCGCTACGTTTGGTGATGGGGTGAGAGGTTTATGGGGTGAGGTTTGTCTAGGTCTTGGAGGCGGATGACCAGGACACACTGAACCCCAGATTCCTACCCACCCATTTAACCCTTTTCCTTCCCAGAACTCTCCTCTTCTTCCTTTCCTTAAAAAACCCTCCACACAAAATCCCCAAAGATGACGTAGGTCCTGATTGAAATTATTTTCCTCAGGGCCTCCTGTGTGGAGTTCATGTAAAAAAAAATGATTGCAAGATTCAACCCGAACTAAATGCTATCTAGATTTTTAATACGCGACATCAACATTTAATACATACAATTTGGGAGGCGTAATTAGGGTACCACCGACCCAGGAACCTTTATTGGAAAACCAACACCTCTGCCATAGGTCACCCCAAGTGGTTCGCTACGTTTGGTGATTTAGCAGGGGTTCCCGGGTTCATGGGGTGAGGTTTGTCTAGGTCTTAGAGGCGGATGATCAGGACACACCGAACCCCAGATTCCTACCCACCCCTTAAACCCTTTTCCTTCCAAGAACTCTCCTCTCCTTCCTTTCCCTAAAAAAAAACCTCCACACAGCATCCCCAAAGATGACATAGGCCCTGAGGGAAATTATTTTCCTCATGGCCTCCTGTGCGGAACTCATATAAAGAAAAAAAAATCTATTGACCTTTTCTGCAAGTCTAGGATGAATATTTTTATTTTTATTCACAAAGTTAAAAATAAAAAAAAAAATATATTTTTAAGTTAATCACAGTAGAGCGCACTTGAAGTGAAATAATACAAAACTGCGCACAAATGTCATATTATTATTATTATCTAACACATGGGTCCTATACCTTTACAAGTGGAGCGGAGGTGAGATGCATCTTCTGAGCAATATGATTGGTCAATTTTTGCAAGTCTCTGTTTCACTCTGCTCAGCTTTGCTTCTATGAAAACGCACTCTTATACCTATAATACACGACACCTTTTTTCAGCCCGATTCCCGCATAGAGACTAGGTCACTAGACCATAGACAAAATTTTTCGCTTTTCGTGATCGCTATTTTCATCTCTATTTTCATATCTATGATTTCAATTGGCATCACAGCAAACAGCACATGACCCATATTGTTGCTGTGATGCCAACTAAAATCGCTGATATGAAAATAGCCATCGCGTAAAGCGAAAAATTTTGTCTTAGGTCTCTATACGGGAATCGGGCTTAAAAAAGTTGTCGTGTTTTGTGTGTTTTGTAGGCTTTAGATAAGGGCACTTATGTCAATTTATTGCAACCAAAGGTTCTACCAAAACCAAATGTAGTTTGTATTTTGTAACTTGTATTTTGTATTTGAAATTAAAAAAAAAAGATTAAAATACTGTATTTTGTATTTCAAATACACGACTCGAAAGTATTTTTTATTTCGTATTTTAAATACATGCGAAAACGTATTTTGTAATTTGTATTTCAATTACAGCAAAGCATGTATTTTGCCCAGCCCTGGGTGCAGGTAATAGGGTTATATATAGAGCAGATTAACGAAGAATGGAGTGAAAGAAGAATATATGACGTGGATTAATCAAATACTTGAGCAGGTGTCCTAATTACTTATTAAATATTACAATACCGTACAGCGAATTAAACAGTATTACAGAACATAGTTCACAATACGAACTAAACGCAATATTGAATTTTGTTTCAACTGTCAAAAACTGAATTCCTTGTCGGCACAAACTTAATAGTGCAATACTATTATATTATTTATTATATTCACATGCACGTAGGAATTTCGAACGACGGGTCCTCGGTTTAGGGCGTAGGTGAGATTTCTTGACACTTGAGCTTGCAGCGCCTCCTGGTGTTCACATTCCGGTGATCGACACCTTTTAACACGAAACCGAGGACTTTGAGAGAGTCCTCGGTTTAGGGTCTGTGTGTGATTTCCAGCATTAGCGGCGCCGCCCTGGTGGTCACACACCCGTACTAATGAAACACTAGCGAAATTAAACACGATATTTTTCACCACGAAAATGAGGACTCTCTCCGATTGGCCCAAAATTTCGACAGTTGACCAATCAGAACGCATAGATTATAGGTACATATTCAGTTTTTCGCATTTCGAATCCGAGGACGTCCTCGGATTCGTGTGAGTCCTCGGATTCTGGGTCTAAAGGCCTGTGAAGGTCCTCGAATAAAGGTGCATACCAACTCACCCTCACGCGCATTTACACACATACAAACACTCTCACACACCCCTCTCCTTCAATAATTTACTTATTTAATTTAGGTATAATGTATTATTTATCTCACAAAAACATAAGCATATAATAGCGACATGTCATTGGTACCAATTATTGTATTAATTCTATAACTTTGTAACTATTTTCCATTATGTAATAATGTACTGTTTGTTTCTGCAAAATAAAATAAAAAATAAAAATAAAAAATAAAACAAAGCTATTGAAATGCTTTATCCATTATGGCCATATATGTCGCAAATCCGAATCTCGTAGACTATTTTACAATGATGTTAAAAATAATTTTTTAAAATATTTTTTTACGTCGAATTTTTGATCTGCTGTTTACGGTTAAAATTAAGTCCCCTTTTCATAGACATGCTCTTTTCATTATCAAGTATACCACAGACAACATATAAAAAACGAAAAGATTATATGTTAACTCGAATAAGTACCCCTCACGGCAGTTTCAAAATAACAACACGCAGGATTCGCGCGGTTATAAACGATTTTTTTTGTATTTTTTTTATAAATTCTACAAATATGAGATAAACGGTAAAATACAGATTAATTTATTGGCTGTATAGTACTATAATAAGTTTTTATGTTTTCATGTTAAAACTCGAAGGTATGATTTATTTAAAGTTGGCGAAAAATTTAAAAAATGATCTTCTGGGAAATCGCGAGCAATCGAGCAATCGAGGCAAATTTATTTTTTTCGCGTGATCGTTCCAGTGGTTAAGCAGACTTAATCCAATTCTGGAAAAAAACGAATCTTCCATTTAGCACTGCCGGCGTGATCGAGGTGTGTAAGGCTCTTGACTCGCAATCCGAAGGTCGTGGGATCAAGTCCCGACGCGTGGGCAAATAAATCTTATTTGATTAATTTGTGAGATTTCACAATTATTTCATATAAAATAATATATAGCATATTCGCGGCACGTTCCATGCCATATTCTACGATGCCATAGTCTCACTGCCTCAAGACGGGAGCAGTTGGGACTCTTGTGATGTATTCTTATAAAAGTAAGCACTAAAACAATAAATTATTTTTAACCCAATTTTTCCGAAGAAGTAGACAGTTATGAAAAAACAAATTTCAACTCAAATTTGGATTTGTGTGATGCGGGTATGGCCCTACCCCTACCATAGGTCACAGCAAGTGGTTTTCTACATTTTTTTATTTTATTTGTTATAAAATACATTCGGTGAACGGAAGCTTTGCTGTCCAACTAGGAAGGTCTCCCGTTCTATGACTGTCAAATTAACATATTCATATTAGGTTGGTAGGTACATTATCATTCATAAAGTATTAAGTAAAGTTAAGCTTCACTATTTGCATTTACATAATTATACAGTGGAGTAATAGGTTCTGGAATCAATTAATTAACAAGAAACAGTGTATTCGTGATATTAAGTGATTAAACACGAAAACTAAGCAAATGAAAAAAAAAAATTAAAAATGAAAAATTTTGGAAACAAAAGAAATTTATAAGGTGCTCCTAATACATAATTATCAAGTGATGGATTCTTACGTCTGTCATTCTGTTATGACATAATGAACTTCAGATTCCCACGCAACCATCATACCCTTTTCCTTCTCAGAATTGCCTTCAGTTCAATTCACATCCCCAAAGATGACATTAAAGTATAGCCCTTTATTTCCACGATTTCTGATTCACTATTCCTCACTCTTCCTTTAACCTGTGAAACCGATTTCTTATTTATCCGACTCAAGCATTTGACTTCATAGCCTATCTGAAACATTCACAATTTTTGCTTCCATCAACTTGGAAGGTTTTACAATATATTATTACTAGCTGACCCGTCAAACGTTGTGCTATATAAATTTTTTCAGTAAATATTTTGGTTGAAAAAAAAATAACGAATGTTTTGGAAGTGTGTGGGGATGGGATCCATGGCAGAAAAAAGGAATGGAGCGTTATAGACGATGACCGCTGATGAAAACAATAAAAAAAACACTGACCAATCATTTTCTCAACTCATGACTTGTGTATGTGTGGGTGAAACTTCAATCAGGCGGACGTAGCGCCGTCTGTCATTCAACATAAATAAGTTCGTTCTGTTTGAAATACTACTATTTTTTTTCAAAAATACAAAAATCGCGATTAAGAATGGGAGGGTCGCGATTAAGAAATGGAAGGGTGAAAATTTGGAGATATAGGTATTTTATGATCACTAAAAAAATACAATAAAAAATTGTGTCAAAAAAAAAGAAAAACAAATCTGGAAAGGATTCTGCATCTTAATCACTTAGAGGTATGTAATATACTTTACCACCTATTCTCACCCCTACCAAATATACATAAATAATTTCGTAAAAATCGGTAGACGTTTAGGAGGAGTGCGACCACAAACGCCGTGACACGAAATTTGTATAAATATATAGATTTCAACACTTCTTTCTCCGCTCGTCCACTCCAAATCCAAATGTATTAGCTGAATCAACATGGCTCCAGCTATATTGAAAAAAAAAAAACTGGAAACCATAAGATTTTTATTATAAGGACCTCTACTTGTTCTAAAAAGTTGTGGTCGGTAGTACGAGTATCTCTAATCGATCGTTATTTTATTTGCATGTAAACATCTACGGTTCGGTTTCACTGAGCATAGTTTATTTAGTTTTTCTGTTTAGCTTACATTTACAAGTCCCCAAACGTAGCGAACCATTCGGGGTTATCAATGGTAGGGGTCTTGATTTTCCAATAAATGGATCCCGGGGCAGCGGTACCTTTATCCGCCTCCCAAATTATAGGTATACCTACTTGGCTTACTACCCTCGGGCCACATATGTGAACAAATATTAAATGCGATATTTTTAAATGTTTGGCGATAAAAAAAAATTTCATCGCTCTGGCGGGACCTTAGATAAAACATGTTCACGTTAAAAGTTGGTGCCTACTGTGAGCGTCAAAATCTATCCACCCGACTCCTAATCGAGAGTCCTACCCATCGATGTGTGATAATGTTCTACTCATCGAGGTGTCCCACATGAAATTTCAAAAACAAAAAATTTTACATGCGATTTTAACCCTTATGTATAAAGAAACTGTATGAAAACAAGGCCAAAATCGCTTACGCCAAATATCCCTTTAGGTGGGGTAAAAGATTTCATTCACGTGGCAACTCTAGAATGTTTGTAATTAATTTATCTTTGACTTCAGACCGCTGTCAAAACCGAAAAGTCGTGAGTTTTAGCATTTTTGTTCCTTTTTCAAATGCATATAAAGGTATTTATTTATTATCAATCACCTTTGAAGTGTATTTTTTCACGTAGGATGTCTATTCAGGTTTATGTAAAAATAACAACATCAGTTCATTTTCGTATTTATACGGATATTTAAGTGAAATTCGGGAAGCAAAATTTTCGCGTTTTTTTTTCAAATTAGGTCGTGTCCTTGGCTTCCGAGGGAGCAATTAATTTGAGGTCCATTCTTTCACGTAGGTCTATGGTAGTGTTTTATACAACCCTGAAAACAGAAGAATATTATACAATTTTAACTTCAGCACGTCTAGATTGCTTAAACAACCAATCATCCATTTTGATGTTCAATAGACCGACGCAATCTGTCTGACGCAAGCGAAACTGAAAGTTCTGACGTGTCTGTTACTCTTCGGGCAGAAGTTGGTTCCCGAGAAGTTAGTTTCCAGCGCAGAATTAAAACGCGCCACTTAACCATTTATTTTCACGCGGGCCAAGTCAGATTTGCCGCTCGGATCGCGTGTCGAAAGTTGCCAGTTTAGTTTGCGAATTTCACCGAGGTATTTTCCATTGTCTGAATTTCCCTAATGATAGTCATTTGTCGGTCTGACGAATGATACACTTGATGATTTCTTGGCGGATAATGTGGGTTTTTACCTTTACGCTATCAAGTTAGAAAACTTTTAATTCAACATTGTAACTTTTTAAAACATTCCAAAAATATTGAGGTGGTGGTATAAGTAAGAGTGTACAAGATGTACAACTTTTTTCAATGTGAATACCTCACGTCTGGAGCCAATGAGACTACGGCATCCTCAATTAGGGTATGTTGTGAGGCTGGGGTTGGGAAGGAGGTGGGGAAGAGGAAGTTGGGGTAGTTTCTGGCTATTCAGATCTGGCAAATTAATCAAATAAAATTTATTTTCGCACGCCTGGAATCAATTCCGCGACCTTCGGATTGCGAGTCAAGAGCCTTACTCCTCGACCACGGAGAACGTCAACAACTAGTCACAACTTGTTAATAATGACAACGTAATATTATTTATGGATTGCTATAAGCAAAATGCAAAATATGTGGAGTTATAGAGGCTCGACGAAGACCACCAAGATAACACATTCCATATTCTTAAATTTTTTTATCGTATTTTTGAAACCCTGCCGATTTTTTGAAAATTAAAATCCGAAAATTCGGACCATTTTTTATAAACCGGAAAGACGGGACATAATTTTATGGGTGCGAAAAAACGATAATTACGATAGTAGCCGAAAATCATTTAAAAAAAAACAGACGTATTCTACACGAACGGCACAGGACAATAACGAGGCATACCAAAAATATTACTTCTCATAAATATTTTTTTCCTTGATCCATCTTATTGATTATAATGTTCAACGTCTGTGAATGACTAAATCCAATGTAATAAACTTTACTTGTAAATTATAATTATAATACATGTAGGATTACGAAAGATTTATTAAATATTTATATTGAGGGATAAGTAGGATTCATAGGTCCAATTAGGAGTTCCACAAAGCCGAACCCTCTGATATGAAAATATCTGGTGTCGGGGAATTATTTTATTATTTGGTCTCTGGTAGGTTGGCGTGTTGTTCTTGTATTGTTTTGTATTTATAATACTTATATAGTGCAATTACTTAGCATGGATTGACTAGATGATCATTTGAGAAAGTGTGTGAAAAAGTTTAGTTTTTCCTGTGGGGAAAATTTAACCCGGACGTTCAAATCTGGTGCCGTAAACAAATATTATAATATTTTATTTTGTTAAAATCAGCACCATCACTATATACTTCTAAGGCTTTTACAGAAGGCATAATATGTACGGGGTTGTCTTCGTAACATCTGTCAAAAATTCGCCGAAAATCAAAGTGTTGCCATATAAAAAAATAAATCAGTGTGGAATTTTACAAAATAAATTGAATATTATCGGAGACTGAACATTTTCATGGAGTGACGTCACGAGACCAAATACCGGATTTATTTAATTAAAAATAAAAAAAAGATCAATTTCTCAAAAATTTTACTAACATATTCGTAATCTTAGTAGAAAAATCTGTACACACGATTTTTTCCAAGTCATTATAAAATCCATGCAAGTGGCCTATTTCAAGATTTTACGGACAGCCAGGCACACTAATCAATGCATAGAAGTCATCAAAATTTAGCTATGAAACTGTCTCCATCGCAGCTACGATGTATCCAAAGATACTATTTACGACCGGCAGTTAAACGACAATGTACGAGCGTTTAAATGTAATCGAGTTTTGAAACTCATTCCATCAGGTTAATAGTTGGAAAAGATGAGATATGGATATATAAAAATTATCATTAATTGTTTTTATTTTATTTTATTTTAGTTTATTAAGGAAACAAACAGTTATACATATTTTCATAATAGAGTAACATATTACATGGTTGCTTTAACCGGCGAAGTTTCCGCTAAAATTTATAATATATGTTTATATAAACATAGATTAAAACATAAAAGAAAACATAAAGTGGTAGAAAAAAAAGAAAAATATATATATGTACAACAGAAATGAAATTTTTTTTTTTTTTTTTTTTTTTTTTTTTTTTTTTTTTATTTATTTATTTTCGGGAAATCGACAGTTTACATTTTTACAGTTTGTACATGTTTGTATAGCCAAAATAAAACCAATTATGGATTTCCTCCATGTGACTTTACCTCTGATTAACAGCATAATAAAAAAAATTAAATAATAAATTTATAATAAAGCAATATGAGATCAAAAATTTTACAAAACAAAAGATTAAGTATATAAAACTAAAATTTACATGAAACATAAAATATCAATACATTGGTAACCATAAGAAGCCAGATTGTACATATAAATCAAATCATAACAGAATTAAAGATAAACGATAGAAACATAGACACATAACATATTATGAAACATCAGAGAAATACTCATTTATGTACCCCTTATATTTGGTAGGTTCGGAATTGAAAATGTCCACCTTGGATAATATGCTATTGTAACTATTGCATAGTCTGTTCAGACAAGAATTTTGCTTGCAGTTTGTCTTGCATTGATCAACCCTGAACAGGACAGAAGAGCGTGTTGTACGCGCAGATACATTAAATTGAATTTTATTTAGCAACTCTGGGCATTGAATATTATTGTTAACTAATTTATACAGGAATATTGCATCCTTATGATGCCTTCATCCTTGCATCCTTATGTACACTCAATGAATCAATTTTAAAGTATGAGGCTGCCTCTGCATAATTATTAAATCTTACATATGACTTGTAACAAAGATATTTGAGGAATTTGTTTTGAATTGCTTCAATTTTGTTCGTATGGATTTTATAAAATGGAGACCAAACAACTGACGCAAACTCCAAATGACTTCGTACGTAGGCAAAGTAGAGTTGCTTAATGACGTTGATACTATTAAAAAGTTTTGTGTTTCTCATGATAAAACCTAACATTTTAGCAGCTTTATTTGTGATTTGTTGTATATGAAGGTTATATTGTAGTTTACTATCAAGGGTTATTCCAAGATCACGAATATCTGAGACTGTTGCAATGTTGTTGTTATTTATAGAATAATTAAATAATGTTTTATTTTTATTTCTTGAAAAGGTAATATGATGACATTTTGAGACATTTAGAAATAGTTGATTTTGTTGGCAATAGGTAAATATATTGTTTAAATCATGTTGTAAATTGACGCAATCGTTTAGACTTTTTATTGGCTTGTATAGCTTGGCATCATCAGCAAATAATTCTATTTCAGAGTATTTAACAACATTGACCAAATCATTGATATATAAAATGAAAAATAATGGTCCGAGATGTGAACCCTGTTGGATCCCAGAGGAAATTTCACTGAAATCTGATTAGAAACCCTTTATTGCTACTGCCTGTGATCAAAATACACAAATTAAAGCATGTGGGATATGTAAATCATCCAAATATTATTATTATTATAAAAAGAAGGAAAACCAACATAATGAAAATGAAAAAAAAAAATAACATGCAGCAGGGGTGGAGAGTTCATAATTAACAATTTGTTTTGATTTTTTCTATTATGAATTTAATACATTGGCCCGAGGACAAATGGAAAATATCAGCGTCGTAAAAGATATCATTGTATTTTGTGCACGCCCTTCGGAGAAATGAATGTTGTGTGTAATTTGTTTTTGAGTGTGGGATGTGGAATAGTTGGTTTGACCTTGTGTTTCCTATTGGACAGTGGAAATTAATGTGTTCTAGAAGATAGTTGTTGTCAACAGCGATGTTAATGATTTTGAATAGAAATTTCTGGTCGGATATATTTCTTCTATCTTCTAAGGTTGATAAATTATGGAATGTTAATCAGTCTTTTAGGCTTTCTGATGTTCGAAAGGATTTAAAGTCTAGGTGTTTCGTTAACTTTGTTTTGGGGATTCCATATGACCGATCCAAATTCTAATATTGAGCGAACAAAAGAGACATACAGTATTTTGATTACGTGTGGTGACCTGAATGGTTTGGTCACTCTTATGATGAATCCTAGAAGTTTGTATGCCCTGTCACAGATGGAATTTATATGTGTTCACTCATATAATTGATATATAAAATAAACAAGAGAGGTCCGAGATGTGATCCTTGCGGGATTCCTGAAGGTATATTGAAAAAACGGGAGGAGAAACCCTTAGCTCTAACTGCTTGACTTCTGTTTGTCACATACGATTTGATCCATTTGAGAAGGTCACCATTAATCCCGATTTTTAACAGTTTCTTCAGAAGCAGTTCAATGTTAATTTTATCAAAAGCTTTTGAAAAATCCGTATAGATAGAGTCCACTTGATTTTTACCACCCATAGAATTTAAAATAAAATCTGTGTATTCCAGAAGGTTTGTCTCGACCGACCGTTTTCTGAAAAAGCCGTGTTGATTTTTAGATATGATTGTTTGTAGTGCTGGAAAAAGTTGATCAAGAACTATGTTTTCCATGATCTTGCTGACAATTGGGAGTTTGGAGATGGGCCTGTAGTTGGTGATATTATTTTTGTCCCCGCTTTTGTGGATTGGTGTAATGAGTGCTTGTTTCCAGACGTTGGGGAAGTTGCCTTCTTCAAATGACATTTTGAGTAGCAAGGAGAGAGGATAAGCCAATTGGTCCCAGCATTTTACATAAAATATGGATGGAATTAAATCAGATCCCGCACTTTTATTCGGATCAAGTTTTTTTAAATAATTAAGTACACATGATTGATTGAAGTTAATAGTGTGTATATGTAGATTAGAGTTGTTGTCATTATTCTCAGAGTTTATAAGATTGAGGAGAGGGTTGGAATTTTCTACAAAAACTGATCTAAAATAATCACTAAAATGGTCGCATACGGATTGTCCATCATTGCAGGAAATATCTCCAAGATAGATTTGCTTAGGTAAATTGGAAGAGGATTGCTTTGATTTAACAAATGACCAGAACTGTTTGCTACACTTTTTTATTGAATCTTCTGCCGTCATAATGAAGTTTTCATAACATTCTAGCGAGATCTTCTTCTGACGATTTCTCAGTACTGAAAATGATTGGTAGTCAGCCAAGTTCTTGTATTTTTTTACATTTCTTGTGATATTTTAATTTCTCTTTTACAATTTTAATAAGTGGTAAAGTGTACCAGGGGGGAAACCTTTCTAAATTACCGTTGCCTTCTTCTTGTACCATGCCAGATATGAACCTCGAAAACATAATTTTAATTTATATTTCCACAATACGACGAATTGAGGAGGAGGAGAAGAGGATTTGACGATTTGACAATTTGATGATGCACAAAGGACAATTTTCCAGAGTAACGATCCGATTGTACGAGTAGATAAGTAAAAAAGATGATCCACCAATAAGAGAAAACCGGGTGGTGTTTTGTCCATACAACGTATTCTCCAATTTCCTCTCTGGATTTTGACACTACTACAAATATTTTTATAAAGATATGTATGTGTACGTTCAGTATACAGACTAGACAATGTATTTTTTTCATCATCACTCTTTGCTCTACAACCCCTGGTGGGTCTTGGTCTCCTCAAGATTCTTCCTCCACTCATCTCGGTTGTGGGCCAGCGCTATCCAGTTTAGAAGCTCCAAGGTAGATACATCTTTGTTGCTCCATCTTAATCTTGGTCTTCCCAGGCTCCTTTGCCCTATTAGTCTTGAGTTCAGCAGGTACTTGGGACATTTAGTATTTACTTTTGTTAAAAAAACTTTAAAAATGATCCAGTTTTGGAGGAGAAAAATGGGGATTACTAAACCTTGATTTTGATAATTTTATTTAGATATTATCAGCCTAAGATGCAGTTATAATATGCAATTCTAGCATAACCATTTAAAGCAACGTTCCTTTTCTGAATGGAGGTCTTTCACCAGGGCGAAACTGGGAGCATCTTCGATACATAATTACTTGCGCTCGCCGACATTTGAACTCATGACCTCCGGAGTGCTAGACAGGAGTCTTACTCTTCGACCACAGAGGCCGTCAAAATTACAAAAATGCGATACTTCTTACTCCACGTGTAAATCCTAAGCGCCCCTTTCTTTTTCTTGTTTATGAAAGGAAATAAATCGTCAGGTCTTTTTGTAAGTACTATTTTACACGTTTTATTCAAGTTTTTTAAATAGCACCACCAGTCCCAAGGTATCAGGCTTACGATATGCTGCGATGGCAGTATAAAAGTTGTGATTTGGGCCTAGATTCGGGGCGTGTGATACCTGATGATATGTGGGAGTTTGGAAGATTTAAGCGATTCCATCATTGATTAATAGGTGTCTATTCCTGGGTATAAGACTTTATAGGCTAGGATGTTCAAGGGCTTGCTGTGATCCAAAGCCACGAATCTCTAGAATACATTAGGCACTAGGAAACATCTGTTACTTCTTTGAGAATCGGAATGCGAAGGGGGATTATTTTATTTATTTTTTATTTTTGCAGAAACAAACAGTACATTATTACATAATGGGAAATATTTATAAAGTTATAAAATTAATACAATAATTGGTACCAATGACATGTCGCTGTTATATACCTATATTTTTGTGTGATAAATAATACATTATACCTAAATTAAGTTAGTAACTTATTGAAAGAGAGGGGTGTGGGAGAGTGTTTGTATGTGTGTAAATGAGGGTGTGAGAGGGTGAGTTGGTATGCACCTTTATTCGAGGACCTTCACAGGCCTTTAGACCCAGAATCCGAGGACTCACACGAATCCGAGGACGTCCTCGGATTCGAAATGCGAAAAACTGAATATGTACCTATAATCTATGCGTTCTGATTGGTCAACTGTCGAAATTTTGGGCCAATCGGAGAGAGTCCTCATTTTCGTGGTGAAAAATATCGTGTTTAATTTCGCTAGTGTTTCATTAGTACGGGTGTGTGACCACCAGGGCGGCGCCGCTAATGCTGGAAATCACACACAGACCCTAAACCGAGGACTCTATCAAAGTCCTCGGTTTCGTGTTAAAAGGTGTCGATCACCGGAATGTGAACACCAGGAGGCGCTGCAAGCTCGAGTGTCAAGAAATCTCACCTACGCCCTAAACCGAGGACCCGTCGTTCGAAATTCCTACGTGCATGTGAATATAATAAGTATTGCACTATTAAGTTTGTGCCGACAAGGAATTCAGTTTTTGACAGTTGAAACAAAATTCAATATTGCGTTTAGTTCGTATTGTGAACTATGTTCTGTAATACTGTTTAATTCGCTGTACGGTATTGTAATATTTAATAAGTAATTAGAACACCTGCTCAAGTATTTGATTAATCCACGTCATATATTCTTCTTTCACTCCATTTTTCGTTAATCTGCTCTATGACCCTATTACCTACATCCAGGGCTGGGCAAAATACATGCTTTGCTGTAATTGAAATACAAATTACAAAATACGTTTTCGCATGTATTTAAAATACGAAATACAAAATACTTTCGAGTCGTGTATTTGAAATACAAAATACAGTATTTTAATCATTTTTTTTATTTCAAATACAAAATACAAGTTACAAAATACAAACTACATTTGGTTTTGGTAGAACCTTTGGTTGCAATAAATTGACATAAGTGCCCTTATCTAAAGCCTACAATACACGACAACTTTTTTAAGCCCGATTCCCGTATAGAGACCTAAGACAAAATTTTTCGCTTTACGCGATCGCTATTTTCATATCTGCGATTTTAGTTGGCATCACAGCAACAATATGGTTCATGTGATGTTTGCTGTGATGCCAATTGAAATCATAGATATGAAAATAGAGATGAAAATAGCGATCGCGAAAATCGAAAAATTTTGTCTATGGTCTAGTCTCTATGCGGGAATCGGTCTGAAAAAAGGTGTCGTGTATTATAGGTATAAGAGTGCGTTTTCATAGAAGCAAAGCTGAGCAGAGTGAAACAGAGACTTGCAAAAATTGACCAATCATATTGCTCAGAAAATGCATCTCACCTCCGCTCCACTTGTAAAGGTATAGGACCCAGGTGTTAGATAATAATAATAATATGACATTTGTGCGCAGTTTTGTATTATTACACTACAAGTGCGCTCTACTGTGATTAACTTAAAAATATTTTATTTTTTTTATTTTTAACTTTGTGAATAAAAATAAAAATATTTATCCTAGACTTGCAGAAAAGGTCAATAGATTTTTTTTCTTTATATGTGATCCGCACAGGAGGCCATGAGAAAAATAATTTCCCTCAGGGCCTATGTCATCTTTGGGGATGCTGTGTGGAGGTTTTTTTTTTATGGAAAGGAAGGAGAGGAGAGTTCTTGGAAGGAAAAGGGTTTAAGGGGTGGGTAGGAATCTGGGGTTCGGTGTGTCCTGATCATCCGCCTCTAAGACCTAGACAAACCTCACCCCATGAACCCGGGAACCCCTGCTAAATCACGAAACGTAGCTAACCACTTGGGGTGACCTATGGCAGAGGTGTTGGTTTTCCAATAAAGGTTCCTGGGTCGGTGGTACCCTAATTACGCCTCCCAAATTGTATGTATTAAATGTCGATGTCGCGTATTAAAAATCTAGATAACATTTAGTTCGGGTTGAATCTTGCAATCATTTTTTTTACATGAGCTCCACACAGGAGGCCCTGAGGAAAATAATTTCAATCAGGGCTTATGTCATCTTTGGGGATTTTGTGTGGAGGGTTTTTTAAGGAAAGGAAGAAGAGGAGAGTTCTGGGAAGGAAAATGGTTAAATGGGTGGGTAGGAATCTGGGGTTCAGTGTGTCCTGGTCATCCGCCTCCAAGACCTAGACAAACCTCACCCCATAAACCCCTCACCCCATCACCAAACGTAGCGAACCACTTGGGGTGACCTATGGCAGAGGTGTTGGTTATCCAATAAAGGTTCCAAAATTGAGTATTATATGTAAAGACAGCAACCAATAATGCGCAATACGTGCGTTTAGAAAATGAAGATAATGTTGGTAATTCTTAGTCGAAGTACCTATGATACAATTAAAAGTGACCGAATTGGAAATGGGTTCCATAGCTCAGTTGATAGAGCACTTGCTATGTAAGCAAAGGGCTCTGGGTTAGAGCCCCAGTGGAACCAATATCTTTTTCTGATTTTTCTGTCTCCAGATTTTCGATTGAGTTTCTCTAATATTGTCTTCTTTTAATTAAATATTAAAAATAATCTTTTTCATCCTCTATCAATAAACTCATGTATTCATGAATAAATACCGCGAACGATGAAAACGACAAATAAATATTAACATCTTGCTCTGGATTCTAGCGTTTTTAGTCTATGTATTATCTATGTCAATTTATTTTCTTCATTATCATTATTAAGATGGCTAAATGTATTTTAAAATGTATTTTGAAGCCATAAGTATTTGAAATATAAATTACAAAATACCTCAGCATCAGGTAATTGAAATACCAATTACAAAATACATTTTTAGGAAGTAATTGAAATACAAATACAAAATACGTATTTGTATTTCAAATACGTATTTCAAATACTGCCCAGCCCTGCCTACACCTCACAAAAACGCCTCTTTCTGAATTAAGGACAAGGGAAGAATATCGCCACCTGGATGGGTGATGTTGTCAAGCGGGTTAAGGAGGAGCTGTAGGAAGGGTTTTATTAATGCGGATCTTGAAGAGTCGGAAAAAATTACTAAACGCAGAGTAACATTATCATCAAATAAAAAAAAATCGTTAAAAAAATTATGGTTTTTTAGGTAGTCTGACACAAAAATTAAGACAACAAAGTCGTTTATAATTAAAATTATTGAACCGTTCGTTTTACGGATGAACGCAGCTCTTACAGCGACGGTGCGTTGGTTTTTCGAACTTTCAACCTACTATGGACTTTTAGGTAATCTTAAAAAGACTATGAATTATTATTATAAATTTATATAACAATATGGAAACGCGACAGCGGTGAGGGGCACCGCAGCAGGTTTCGTAAGTGATTTGGCGTCGAATGGCTTGCCCGACGGATGGGTACACTCGGAACTCTCAAATTATATATTTTTTTTATCGTTGTCGCTTATTTTTTTAAAATATGGCAATCTTAGTTTTTAAAACTATAATGAAATAAAAATAATAATAAAGATAAACGAACAATTAATTTTTTTTTTTTTAAATCGTTCACAAAAATTTGCCAGGCTGCTGGTCGGCAGACCTCGAAATTCTTATATGGAATGATCTGGACTATAGTTATTTATTGGTTTTATTCGTGTAGTCGATGACGTAATAATTTCTATTTTTTACCCCACTTTGACGCCGGCTGCCTGCGAACTTGCCAGGCTGCCGGTTGGCAGACCTGCTTTTTTCTCATTTTCTAATCGACCTTTATCATATGAAACCATTCCCGTTCGTGTAGTCGATGACGTAATTTTTCGAAAAAAATCGCTGACTATTTCCATGACTGCGCGGCTCCAGCCAAGAGGCGCACCGGCAGACCAGCTTTTTAAAGGTTTTCTAAATGCCCATAATCACTTAAAAGTAGTTTCATCCGTGTAGTCTGTAGTCGATGACGTAGGGTTTACCTATCTCGCCTCCTAGTCTATATGTAAGAATACTATTTCGCTGGAGACCTGTCGTCGGAACAGTTCGGAAGTTTACAGTTTTTCAGTACTTTCCGTATTACGAACGCCGATTACTAGCCGATCTGCTGTTGCACCGGGCGCGCGGGTGGAGGGGTGCACTGCCTGTCGGGTGTCATCCGTAATGATCTCTTACCAAATTCATATATTTAGGTAGGCAATTCAATTTTATTTTGAACCTTTTTTTAAGTTTTGTGCAAATTTATGTTTTAAATAAAATATTTAGGAATACGATGATGCGTATAATTTTGTTGCCTGTTCACCGCACGAGTGAACGTTAGGAAGAGCCGCGCCTGCTTCCAAGATACGTGTAAGAAATTCGTTCCACACTATTTCGAGGACCCAATACCTCCAAAAACTACAGACCACTAAAACGAGGACCTTCCGAGATCCGTGTATTTTACGTATGCGTAATCCTGAATACGTGGACAGGCCTCGGATATGGGAAGTCCTCAGTTACCGGGTGTGTATTCCGGTTTTTTGAGGACCGTTTTCTAGGTGCTTACCGGGTGTATGATGAAACCGAATAGACAGCAACGATCACGATTAACTTGAGTATACGTATAAGTGTAGAATACATGTCTACTTTATATAATATAACAGGACCTCGAATTCGGGTAGCCAGTTGAAGTCCTCGAAATCGGGATTGGACAAACAAGGGTGTGTGGATGTGTGTATTATGTGTTCGAATTTATGTGTGCTAAAAATGTTTTTCTTAAATAGAGGGAGGGAATCAAAAAATATATCGGTATTTTTGGTTTTTTTTAATTGAGTTGAATCTTTGAAGGATGCGGGAAATGGGGGAGTTGGCCGCAGCGTTCGTATTATTACTAGTTGTGTAAAAATAAATTGCTGGCCGGGGAAATGTTTTAAATAATTACAATAAATGCTTTACGAATGGTAGGAAAATGTAGTCATTTTGGACCGCTATCAATAGCAGAAAAATAAAAGTGATCCATTTTTCGACCATAATCGCTGCTATCCTTAAAATGTACGCAACTTATTTCCAAATGAAGCCATTTTTAAGACATATACTAGACGACAACACCAAGGTCATAAGTAATGTTATATTAAATTACTTTTTCTCCAGACTTTAGTAACTACTTTTACATTAGGCTACAAATTTACTCAGTTAGATAATTAGTTTATAGGTGTTACTTTCACTGGAAATGCGTCAGATGTCAGAATTTTGTTTTAACTTTGCTTTTTGTTTTAACGGTGGGATCATAAAAAGGCCATTACTAGAAGTACAGTTCAGAGGGGAAGGTACTGGAGAAAAGTTACAGAACTAAGAGGTGGAATTAAAAAAAGTTTGGGAATCAGAGGCTTACAACTTTTACAGCAATCTGGTGTACAATATACGATGCGCTGAACAGAAAATCCTTGGAAGTGTGTGAAGAATCCATTAAGTTCTGAAAGAAAACTAAAGACGATTTTTTAAATATATAAACGATTGTTTAGATTTAGATAACAAATGTAAGATCTTTCAAATCCTAGGGCAAGGATATATGTGGGTTGTCCGGAAAATAAGGTCTCCAAGGTGCTGCGGTCGCAAGGAACAATTTTAAGTGAGATCCGGTAAAACTAGCGTTTAGCCTGGTTTCCCTACGCCAAATCTCCACCACGTTGTACTTTCTGCGACACTTAGTCTCGGCGCGGCAGCCGCGGCAGTTCGCGATGGAATTTCCGCTCGCCGCACGTTTTTTTGCAAATTACAAAACCCCAATAGAAATTCATTCTTAGCTATTTGAAGTGTACGAAAAACAGTGTATGAGTGCGCAAATGGTGCAGAGAATTTAAAAGTGTGCCGGATGGCAATCGGTTTCAGACGAAAAAATTTCCCAAACGGAAAAAAACAATGATTGTGGATCGACGGCCGGTGACAGTTCGGGAGCTCTGTGATATGATCCCTGATGTTAGTAAGACAACTATTGACAATATTTTGATAGAACATTTGGTAGACCACAAGGTCTTCCCAAGGAGGGTCCGAATATGCTCACGAAGATCACAAACAACAACGGTTTTAAGCAGTCCGCGAATTCCTTGATTCCTAAGACATGGATGGCGAAGAATTCTTGGACTCAATTGTGATTGGGTACAAGACCTGGATACACTACATGACACTAGAGACAAAAGAACAATCCCACTGTCGTCATTCAGATTCGCCGAAGCAAAGTTTAAAACAAATTTCTTGCGTAACTCACACCTGGCAGGTGCGGCGAGTGGAAACTCCATCGCAAACGGCTGCCACGCCGAGACTAAGCGTCACAAGCGGGGAACCAGGCTACACGCCAGTGTTGCAGAATAGCGCGTAAAATTGTTCCTTGCGACCGCAACACTTTGGAGACCTTATTTTACGGACAGCCCTCGTACTTCGCCCGAAGTAAGGGAAGATTAGACCTTTCATCGTGCACACAGTCACGCCTGCAACTAGCGAACATACAACACCCAGATCTTTTGTCATCAATTAATGTTGAGAATCCCAATTTAAAAAACTTGAGACTTGCTCCAACGAGCCCCAGGTAAAATTATTTCTTATTAAGGACTTACAATCATTATAACAAAATATGTAATATCCACAAAAAAATTCAAAGATAACGTAAACATTTCGATCTTTACTAATAATATGGCCTCTACCGGTGCACTAATCCAAATTCGAAATAAATGATGCAACCAAACTTTCTATTCTTTAAATATTACCTATTGTTTATGTGTGTATTATTTTTTTTTGTTATTTTATTTTGTTTTTGTATTATGTGCGTAGGATTCAGGGATGTGGTCTCCAAATAGTCTGCAGTCAGGGTGTAATTTGAGCTGCTTTTGTTGGCTTCCTTCGGTTGCACACCACGGGAACCTTCAGTGAGAGAGAGTTGTTGGTTTGAGGTATCCTTTGTATAAGTAAAACACTTGTGTTTATCCTTGGATATTGTTGTAACTTTATTATTCTGGTGAATAATTTACAGCGAGATTCGATTCTAAACACTTAACTGGCGACAATAATGAGTGTAATTCTTAAAGTCTAGCAGAAGCGAAAGACGAATTAAGATCAAAAGAATCGAGTAAAAAGAGAGAATAAGGAGAATGACATGCCATTTTATAAACAAAAATTAGAAAGTTTGACGCGGCCACAGACAAAAGAGAGCATAGACATAGAAATTAAGATAATAATAAAAGGTGGCATGGGCATAGACAGGAAAGTTTAAAGTAAGAGGCTCTACACATCGATAAATGAGAAATTAAAAGTGTTCAGTGCTAAATGAAGTTAAATATGAAATAGGACAATCATAATACATAACATCCAACATTATGTACTTATCTAATCTATAAACTAATGTAAACTATTAATAGATGCAAATTTCTCTGAATATTATTATTATTATAATGACACTACCCTCAAGAGTCTGTCGCAGATGTCGGATGTGAGATACAACAACTTTGTTGTGGACTCAAATACTAAATTGTCAGGGTTCTCTCTCCGACTTTACATTTGTCGTTTTAAGAAGGCAGCCTTTTCTAAAAAAGTGTTAATTGAAATAACCCTTCATGAACCAGTTTGTGACCTCAAATATACTTGACCGTTTTAAACAAGATTTCGCCGAGTTTAACGAAACTGCGCAAGACCAAAACTTCTCTCCACCCCTCATCGATATAAATGTGAATGATATTGAATGCCATACGTTCCAAATATTGCTTAGTTGCACTCTGAGAACCTAAAGGAAATAAGGTCACCCCCCCCCCCCCCGCTTACATCCATAACCTAACCCTTGTAATACCATCCTTTCTTGCCTGGACCGATTTCTGCATACATCGTTATTACGGTCTGCGCAAAAACAACTTTTTGAAATCCTTTAAATATAACAATTCTTTTCAGAATCTTTGTTTCACGATTTTTGTATTTATTATAGCCTTATGCATGTGTAATTTAAAAGAGTAAGAAATGGTCGCTTACATGGTTCGGACATGTACAGTTGATGAATTAAGAAATAAGCACCGGTAGAAGTAATATTCCTTTTTTTATTTTATGTGAATACCTCACGAAAGTCCTAAATCAATTTGGGATGCGGGAATGGGTACTGCTACCCCGAGAACCTTTATTGGATAACCAACAAGTCTGCCACGGGTCACCCCAAGTGGTTCGCTGCGTTTGGTGATTTAGCAGGGGTGCCCGGGTTTATGGGGTGAGGTTTGTCTAGGTATTGGAGGTGGATGACCAGGACACACCGAACCCCAGATTTCTACCCACCCCTTAATTTAATTTTCCTTCCCAGAACACTCTCCTTTTTTTCCTCAAACCCCCCCCCCCCACACAGCATCCCAAATGTAAAAAAAAAACTCCCAAGTCCCTTCCAGAGTCAGTGAGACTATGGCATCCACGATCGGTGTGTTTTGTGAAGTTGCAGGTAGTGGAAAGAGAAAGGAGTTCATGAACTGGCGGAGGGGGGAGGGGGGGGGAGAAGTACCTGGCTAAAGCCATTTAAATACGGCTAAAGCCATTTCAAGCAACTTTTCAATCTTGAATTGTGGTTTTTCACAATTCAAGATTGAAGTTTGGAGGGTCTAGATTCGTTTCAAAATAAATGTAGCTTCCTTTTTACAAAAAATTAGAGTCCTGACGTGTGCGGCTAAGGAGGTTAAACAATCAGTTTCCTCACACAGCCGTGGGAAAGTGGTGGGTCCCCTCCAATGTGGTTTTTCACCAGGGCGATATGGATAATATCTTTTACTCTGAAATGTGCCGCAAATACGCAATATATTATTTTTTATTGAGTAAATTGAGAAAAAACATATGGGCGTAAAATAAAAGAAATACATAAACAACTTAATAAATTAATATTCTCCAAAACGAGCTTAAAAAAAATCATTTTTTCATACATTTGGTTTATACTTGCGTAATTTCTACTATTTGAGAAATTCTAAAAAACATTGTACTTTATTAAAATTAAATTGTCATAAATACATTGGGAATTCATATGTCAAATATTGGTTTATAAATGTGTAAATTCTAATTATGCAATTGCAAATGTTCTCTAAAACGGCCTGGAAAGAATCTCCTACTTGTGATCTCACTAAAGAAACCATTCATTCACTCTGAATGCAATTATTAATGTTCTCCAAAATGACCTTGAAAAAAATCACATCTTTGCGATTCTTTTAAAGAAATAAAGAAACCATCCCTTCGTTCAGAATACAATTCTTAATATTCTCAAAAATTGTCTCGACAGAAGCAAATTCGCGTGATATCTTGAACGAAACCATTCCTTTGTTAAGAATATTATGAACTAAATATACAATTTGGCTGTCCCGAAACGGGTATTCTTCCCAGTTGGACAGACAAAGTATCATGTTGTAATGTATTGTAATATATATGCATATATAAATAAAAAATAAATAAAAAAAACAATCAAAATAAAATTTAATTGCGAACGCCGGGATTCAAACCTACGACCTTTAAATTGCTAGTCGAGAAGTTAACCCTCGACCACTGGGATCAATCAAATCATATTTTTGAAACGTCAAGTCAATTCAAGACTTACTCATAGAACAACTGTAGTATTTGCACGAATGTTGCAGCGAATGGTTCTTGATATAAATCATAATGGCTTATTCACTACAAAAATATTTTTTTCATTTAGATCATAAACTTATAAAAATGGGGTCCAGTGTGTAGGATGGCCTGGAGGCAAACATCCTCTTTTTTATGCTCTCTTAATCTCTGTTGTTAGAAACCTAACAGCTAGCTCACATTGGCTATGAACATGGAGGGGCAAACCTGTACACTAGAGACATCTCTTGGATGATTCTATAAACATTATAAACTAAACCAACTAACTAACCAGCACACCGTTTCCACACAGGGGTAGGCAGAGAGGACGAACCGCCAAACAGCTCGGTGTTAATAAGTCCATCATCAACCATCATCGTATCGTGACATTTCGCTCGACGTTGAAGTGTTATTTATCTTATCGTAACATAAAGTGTAAACCCTATCGCATTGTATCGTATGCTTTGTGGGAACTTCTTATGTGAATCGACTCGTGACTCAGAATTATCGCGAGCCTATGGATATATCTGTGATTGTAAAAAGACGTCCCCAAATGGAAACCAAGCCAGGAGACACAATAGCAGTGAGTACCACTAAATTTTGAATTACCTATCTTGTTTGGTGGTCGGGCATAACTCGTATCGATATCCATAAGCATTTTTAAATAGCAAAGAGTGACCGCAAGGTTATTCTGACCCCCGTGCATTGTCACGAATCACCTCGGTCTTGGCAAACACTCTGAGCCTCACTCATATTCATACATCGTCTCATATATACTCTTGTATTATTCTGACTTTTTACGTAGCCCGACTCAAGTATCTGATTATAAGCGCTCTTATATCTCTCATTATAAGCTACTGGCACTAAAGCCATCTGTGCTACGTAAATGGAACCACTTTCACTGTCTATCCTTATGATGAAAAGGCATGATGTTTAATTAGTCTCTTAAAAATAAATTGTAGAATCCTGAGTGTAATCATATGTAGCAAATTAATATGTGGCGGACTGACTATTTTCGTAGTGGTATCATTGTTTTACGTACGCTGGCCACACCGGAGCCCGAGAAGGTTCGAGAATCCGCCAAGCCCGCTATTGCGATTTCTGTGCCGTAGTCAATAACATATGTATTTTGTCAATCAAGAATTGTTGCGGTCGAAAATTTAACCTGTACCTAATAAGTTACAAATAAATTCCAATCACTATCACCAAGTGTTATTATTCATAGATTCCCGCGACCTTATAGCATTCCTGGTAAGTTATACTATATCATTTACTGATCATCAATCCGCATATCGCAAGTTCCACTCAACAGAAACCGGATTACTTCGTGTCCTGTCAGACATAACTCTTGCCATAGAATCAGGTAAGTTAGCCCTTCTTTCGCTTTTAGATATGAGCGCCGCATTTGACACCATTGACCACAACTTCCTTATTAAGAGACTAGAAGTAACATTTGGTTTACAGTCTAACATAAAAAAATGGCTAAAATCTTATTTATGCAATCGCTCTCAAGCGGTAAAAGTTGGAAACAAACAGTCCAACTTCACGAAACTCTCTTCAGGGGTACCTCAGGGATCCGTTTTGGGTCCACTTCTTTTCATTCTTTTTACAAATGATGTCGCAAAAATTATCGAGTCATTTGGTCTCTTATCTCACTGTTATGCTGACGATCAGCAAGTATACTTTTACTGCACACCAGATGAGATCAACGGTCTTAAAATTCGCACAACTGATTGTCTAGAAGCGATCAGTCTTTGGATGTCCTCGAACAAACTTAAGTTGAATCCCACAAAGACCGAGTTTCTCTGGGCAGCCACGAAAAGCCGCCAACATTTAATAGACTACTCACCAATTTCTATTTCCGGCAGCGACGTAATTGCAAAAACAACCGTCAAACTTCTAGGTGTTTATCTGGATTCAGACCTTTCGCTAAAAAGTCAGGTAAATAGGACCGTCAGTACTGGTTTCTTCTATCTAAGACAACTTAAATCAGTTCGTAGGAACCTCTCAACAGAGGCAACTAAGCTTCTTGTGAACTCATACATAGTATCACGTCTTGATTACTGTAATGGCATTTATGCAAGACTTCCTAAATGCCAAACTGATAAACTACAATCAGTGTTCAACGCCGCAGCACGGCTTATTACTGGGGTACCCAAGTTTTCGCACATTTCGGAACACCTTCGAAATCTTCACTGGCTGAAGTGTCCTGAACGGATCCAATACAAGTTATGCTGGATGGTGTTTAAAGCTCTCAACGAAATGGCTCCACCCTATATCTCTGAACTGTGCATTCCGGAAAATATTGGTCTAAGACATTCAACTCTTAGATCAGCGACATCATCTGCAATCGGAAGGTTGAAAGAACCTAAGCGAAATCCGAACACTAACTTTGGTGATCGTGCTTTCGAAGTATCCGGCCCTGAGGCTTGGAATAAACTTCCTATGGAATTAAGATGTATAACCAGTCCAACAGAATTTAGATCCAAACTTAAAACTCACCTATTTAAACACTCATTTCCATAAATTCGCTATTTCATTCAAACATTGCTATCCAATCTGTTGTTGAGCGATGAATTATCTTATTGCAGTTGAGATCGACGATTAAATTCATTCATTCATTTAAGATACCTATGCTTTCCTTTAAAAACTGTTAACCCATTACAATCATTTTCACAACCGTGTTATAAAATTGTAATATTATGTACGAACTTCCTTCTTCTTCTGGCGCTAACAATATTAATATTAAAATACGGTATAAAATAATTTGTAAAATGTGTAGAATAAAATATCTATGTATGTATACATGTATATATAATATCCTCAAACTGCTTCGACTCTCTTTCTCTGTCTGTACCTATATCTGTAGAGTTTTGTTGATCACTTGGTAATATTAGATACCTGGCAAAACTAAAAATATTTATTGTTGTATGTAAATATCTATTTTAATTGTAAATCTCTAATTTTAAGTCACGGTTGCAAATATTTGTATGTCACCAGTTTTAAGTCAGTAGTAATAAGTCTTAGTTGTAAGTCACTAGCTACATATAAGTCTTAAATGTAGGTTCCTAGTTATAAGTTTGAATCCTAGTTGTAAGCCTATCGTATTCATTTTATTTTATTGTATGCTTATTATATGTACAGCGCCCTTGAGATGATTTTTCATGAAAACGGCGCTTTATAAATCAGCCAAATATTATTATTATTATTATTATTATCATCCAGCCGTACAGAAATCATCTAGGAGGTACTAGTTTTTTTATCAATACGCTCACCTTCTCTGGATTTTCATGAATTTAAAATTACACTCTTTTGTGTTGCAAGTTGCAAGGGTTGCTCATTTCATAAATTGTTTGAACCAAAACATCTTACAATTTAGTATTCATTGTATCCCAAGTTAGTTTGGAATAAAACTATGAACTACTTTAGTTTTCTCGCTAAACTTACACATATATCCTTGTTATGTATTAAAGCATGATTGAAACCAACACTTTTACAACCTTCTTCCTCAAAAATTTACGTGGTTATGGTGCTGTTTTCTTGTTTAAACATGAGCAAAATGAGAGTATGGTGTTCGCCTTTGCGAGTGCTCCCGGAATAATATCAAAAACTATGCTGTTATGAAACAATCTACGTTTATTACGCTTCGCATGGAAGCTCCCAAGAACACTGGCACTTGCACCCGGTGGAGAGTAGCCCTTAAACACGGAGCCTTCGCATCAACTACAGCCTACAACAGCGGTCTTCAAACTTAATAAACGAGGCAGTTAATTTACTCAAAGAATATTAACGTTTGATTAGCTAAAGTCTGTGAAACTGTGACATCCCAAATTTGGAGCATTGTGAGGCCGAAGGAAAAAGGATGGGTTAAGAGACGGAAGATAATGATTACGAAGTATTTGGCATTTTATATCTGGTCAAATCTCATCGTTCTCTGTTGAACTCGTTCGCTTCGTCAGAGATTTTGGTAAACTCCTATAACCAGATTAAAGACAACCGCCGATCGTCACCCAGTGAATTCATTAAATCAGCTTATAGGCTTCTTGAGTTCCTTACAACTTTCTATAAATGTGGCAATAATGTGCGTGTGCCGATGTTCGTTTATTGACCTCTTCATGTAAATGTAAGTTTTTTTTTTATATATTTTAACTTTATGAGAAAAACCTCAAATTGTAATATTTAAATAAATGAAGACAACATAAGCGAAACTCAATCGAAAATCTGGAAACTGAAAAATTAGAAAAACATAATTTATTTGTTCACACTGGGTTTTAAATCTGCAATAGTCATGATTAAGAGAGCTTACCGCTCTTCCACATGGCAGTAATTTTTAAAAAAGGATTGAATCATGACTATGCACGGGGTTTAGAAATAACCTTGCGGCTACTCTTTGCTAAGACGCTTATGGATTTCGATACGAAATTATGCCCGACCACCAAACATGAAAGGTAATTCACAATTAAGAGGTACTCACTGCTGTTGTGTCTTCTGACTTGGTTTCCGTTTGGTGACAGTCACAGATATGTCCATAAGCGCTCGATAAGATTGTTCTATGCGATTATTATAACTAAGATAAAGTTTGAGTCACGCGTCGATTTACGTAAGAAGTTCACACAAAGCATACAATATAATACGATATGATTTACACTTTATGTAACGATTGGATAAATAACACTTCGGCGTAGAGTGAAGTGTTATTTATCACGATACGATGGTGGTTAGCAACCGACTGACGGACTGGCGATATTGCGGTATTTAACACCTTTCTACCGTATAGTTAGGCACCCTTATTGTGCGAAATTCCAAAAATCTGGATTCCTCGCTTCCTGTATGACAATCGAAACACAAAACGAATGAAATCCATCAGCATTATGAAACAAGGATATTGACATAAAGATAGTTTCAAAAAAACTCACGCTCTCGCTCCAAAAATCAGAATTTGTATCAGTTTTGTATTGGATCTAAAAAAATCATTTCTTACAGACTACATTATATACTATAAATGCAACTACTATAAATTAAACATACTTTTCTTATGCTCTCTTTTGGCAATATTCCCCCTTCAGGAACAATTATAAATAATGAATATATGCATCTCCTCGAGCGATGGGTGTTTCGGTTTTCGGTTTAGCCTCTCGATTTAATTAAAATCATTTCACAAAATTAAAAACAATAGAAACATAATAACTGATAACTGCTATTTAAAGCCAATAAATCCACCTAGATTTCACTAATTATCGCATATTTTTAGGTTCTGTAAATTTGGCATTTCTCGCTAGATATAGGGAGAATGATAAATTCAAATTAAAAAAAATAATAATCATCCGAAAGGAGTGAAATCCTGTCATAAGTTGCAGTATAGTATTAAGACTCTTTTCCTAAAAACCCCCATTACATTAAAAAAACTGACAAATTTACATTCAAGTAAAGTATTACTAGATAATTCCATTTCGCAATTGCATTGGAGTCAATAAACTAATTATTTTAGGAACTCTGAACGTAAATGTTTCTAGATCAAATCGAGCCGTTTATTATGATCGATCTTTTCGTGTAAATGGCCCGCTCATTTGGAAAAAACTTCCCTTAGCTCTTACTAATACCCAGAACTTGGTTGAATTCAAAAGAGCTTTAAAAACAAACTTATTTAAAAAATCATTCCTTTCATGAATTTTAACTCCTTTTCAATCTACTTTAATAAGCCATGTTCCTCAAATTTCTGGAAATTGTTTGGTTTCGATTACCTTCTTATTATAATTTTATGTGAACTCTGAATTTGTATTATTTCTAAACGTTAACTCCTATTCTATATTATACTTTAGTTTTAATGATTCTTGTTGAATGGTACCGTTATGGTTTATCATTATTATATTGTCCTGTGCCAAAAAAGACACTCACTATTGTTGTTAATATTGTTCTTTAGGAATTGCGTTGTATATACTGTATATTCTATGTTTCACATTATTTAATCAATTTTGTAAGGACTCGTAAGGAACACTACAGGATTAATTTTAAGTTTATTATAATTAAGCGCACTTGAGGTGAAATATTACAACACTGCGCTATATAAATACTACGTTATTATTATTATTATTATATCCAAGTCCAAATCCAAGCGATTGTTCAAGACGTTTTTGCAAACTTGCCAGAATATGCCAAAAATTATTATCGGATAGTTGTGTTTTGCGTAATATCTGAAATAAATTAATAAATAAATCGCGGCGCATATTTTGGCAAACTCTGGCCTTCGCTACACTACCTTCGGTCGCTTCTCAACCACCCTACCACCCCCTCAACTCCCCATGCGGGTAGGCAGAGAGCTGTGAGCAGTGGTGGCGAATAGGGGCTGTTGTTCTCAACTACCTTGCAACAACACGTCTCGGAAGGTATATTTGAGACACTGTTTTATGCTCAATATAAAATATTTAATATTTGCATGTTGAGTATTTTTTTTTACTTGAGTTTAACACAGGAGGCTCTTAAGAAAATAATTCCACTAAGGGTATCATCTTTGGGGATTCTTTACGGAGGGTTTTTCCTTTAGAAAATAAATGAGAGGAAGTTCTTGGAAGGAAAAAGGTACGAGGGGCGGGTAGGTATCTGGGGGTCAGTACATCCAGGAGACACCTAAATATTTGTAATAATAACCCCTTGGGAAAATTCACAGAAATTCAACAATTTATTAAATTTCAAAGTTAATTTTCAAATTTTGTTAAAGTTCATTAAACGTCCTGTTACTATCCAAGAACTGATAAGCAACCAGCTCATAATGAAAAAATAACAGATTTGAATAGCACTTTCACTGTCCTTTCATTTTAACTTTGGAATGTGAGGAATAGTTCAAATTCTTTCAAACAACCCGTCTAACTTTAAAAAAAATTATTGGACAAAAAAAGCTTTTTTCAACTTATTTAGCTAGTTGTT
The DNA here is from genome assembly GCA_917880885.1 of Limnephilus marmoratus. Lineage (NCBI taxonomy): Eukaryota > Metazoa > Arthropoda > Insecta > Trichoptera > Limnephilidae > Limnephilus > Limnephilus marmoratus. The sequence continues at coordinate 39,307,080 of OU862926.1, forward strand.
TCTTCAGAATTAAATTTCATGGGATTGTCCATTAGGATGCAATCAAGTCGATTTTCAAATTTTGAACTGTTGCGTCGATTTAGAAAAATTCAACAGAAAGTTCTATAAGTGCGTGAACATCACGAGAAATTTTTACTTTGTAGAAGTAATATTTCGTATAAGTATATTACGGATTTTACTAGACATCTTGCAAGTTAATAAATATTCAGTTACTCCTTAAAAGCCTACCAAGCCTTCCTTCATAAAGTTACTCTCAAGCCCACTTGTTTCTAAAAATAGTTGCTTCATTCGAAAACGTGATAGAAATTACACCCGGTCGGATTATTAACGTCGTGGGAGTAATTTGTTATTTTGCGTGATACGAGCAATGAATAAAATATTCCGAGATGTTAATATATTATTGTACCTAACTTAATATGTTTGCTGTTCGTGGATTGACTAAGTTTTAGGGATTTTTTTTACATTTCAAAATCAAATTGAATTCTTAAATAACTATAATTAGTTTTAAACCTAAATTTCAAATTCAACGCGCAGCAGCTACAAATCTTGGAAAGCAAATTAAATATTATGTAGAAATTCCATAGACATCCAAATTTAATAGACCAGAAGATACAGATGAGGGGTAAAACCAAACTATGGAGGGTGAAGAGAGGAAAGATGACTGTGATTCGTTAAAAAATCAACCTGGCAGTATATAGGCACCTCGCATTATAATATGACCATTTAGTTCTTAAATGCAAAATCTGCTTTTTAATGAATAGACATTTTTACATGGGAGCGCGAATTGCCTGCCACGTTATTGTCATATTTGCGTAGGCGAAATCGGCAAAGGAAAGTTCGCCCTTTTTCACACGGGAATATATTCATAATTTACTTACCCCTGTAAGCAGCGACGATCTCACTGGAGAAACGCCCACATTCGCTAAGTTCACATATATTAGGGTATAATGTATAGCACAAGCTCTCACTTTTGTTCGTAAAATGTGCGATGTGACCAGCGCGCTGGTCAGGACTAGAATGATGACGTCACATTTTTTAGATTCAAGCGACGCTCTCGTAAGCCGAGCTCGCTCCATGGAACCGGCGAAATAGGAGGGGGAAATAATTTTATCACTTAGGGCAGGTCCAGATATACTCATATGTCCATGAGAAATTCTCATTTTTGAGTTCGTTTTTCTGAACTAGAACTTATATTGTCATCATCATCATCATTATTGGCTCTACAGCCCCTGGTGGGTCTTGGCCTCCTCAAGAGTCTTCCTCCACTCATCTCGGTTTTGAGCCAGCTCTCTCCAGTTTTGAAGCTCCAAGATAGATATGTCTTTGAGGACGTTGTCGCTCCATCTTAGTCTTGGTCTTCCCAGGCTCCTTCGCCCTATCGGTCTTGAGTTCAGCAGGGACTTTGGTGCTTGATGCTCGGTCATTCTCTCCACATGACCCAGCCACCGAAGTCTTCCCAATTTTATAAATTTTGCAACGTTTAGCTCCTTAAACAAAGTATAAAGCTCATTATTATAACGTCTGCGCCAAAATCCATTTTCTAGAACCGGTCCGAAGATGCGCCTCAAAATTTTTCTTTCAAAAACGTCCAGTGCTCGCTCATTCCTCTAAGAACTTATATTGTACTAAAATTAAACTACCACGTTATACGTAATCGTGTAAATTAATTGCATTTCATGGAATTATTCACATTTCATCTGAATTTGGTAATTTTGGGTATGTAGTGTTTTTCATTTTTTTTATTTACTAAAAAAGAATAATAATTCTTATAGGTATCGTAACAAATGTTGATGCAAACCCAATACTCACATAAATGCATTGCTTTTATGTGAGTAAATGCTGCTACTGTCTGGAGACAGTGAGACAATGGCATCCATCTGATGGCCGGTATGATCCAGCGGTAAGGCTCTTGACTCGCAAACCGAAAGTCGCGGGATCGAATCCCGGCGTGGCAAATAAATTTTGTTTGATTTGTGTTATTTCACAATTTATTCATTTTATCAATTTATTCAAAACAATGTATGATCGTGTGAGACATGTGGATATCCGCAAAGAATGTAAGGCTTATATGAACATATTGAGTAAGACTAAGAAAGGGACCCTCAGATGGTTTGGGCATGTAGAGTGAATGTGAGTGAATGTGAATGTGAAAGTGAATCAGACACTTTAGTCGGGCCATGTCAAAAGTCAGAATAATAGAAGAGAATGTACGTGAGTGAGGCAAAGAGTGTGGACCAAGACCGAATTGTTTAGCGGTCCGTAATCTCTGCCTACCCCTGCGAAGAAACGGCGTGATGGTTAATTAATTAGTTATAGTATATTAGCACGTTCCAGAGTGGAAGATACTCTCAATATCGCCCTGGTGTAAAACCAACATTCACAATTGAAACATTGCTTGAAACGGCATTAGCCGTATTTGGTGACCAGATCTGAATAGTCAGGTACTTCCCCACCTTCCTCTTCCCTATCTCCTTCCCCTCTCCACTACCTTCAGCCTCACAACATACCCCAATTGGGAATGCCATAGTCTCACTGGCTTCAGACAGGAGCAGTTGGGACTCTTGTGCGGATTCATATAAAAAAATAATAAAAACATCCCCAATCGGGGTGTGTTGTGAGGCTGAAGGTACTTAGGAGGGGAAGGAGATGGGGAAATACTTAGCTATTTAGATCTGGTCACCAAACAAGGCTAACGCCGTATCAAGCAACGTTTCAATACTGCATGGTGGTCGATACTGAGAGTAGATTCCGCTCTGGAACGTGCCACAAGTATACTATATATTATTTTTAAATAAATTAATTGTGAAATATATTATAAAGAACAAATATAAAACTTATTTCCACTTTAATTTATTTGACCGTAACCGGTTTCGGCTCGTACACGCCATCTTTAGACTGGTACAAATTATTCTTAGCCTATGGTTTATATACATAACATAAGGGGGGGGGGGGGGGGTGTACTTTTGTAGACCATGGTGAAATATTGTATACCATGGTGTTTTATTGAAGACCACCCGTATCCCCGTACCCCAGATGTTACATCATCATTATCATTACATAGTATAAAATGAAGTCGCTCTAAATGTATGTGCGCATAGATCTTTTAAACTTCCCAACGGATTTTCATGCGCTTTTCACCAAAAGATAGAGTGATTCAAGGGGAAGGTTTATATGTATAATACATGCTTATTATAGTAGAGAAAAGCTGAGAAATTAAAATATTAAATTCAGGCAGCGGGCAGCTACAAGCGGGTAGTGTGGATTTTATAAAGGTCGGGTAATGGCGTTGTGTTTCGTTAGCCACAGCAACGTGTGGCCGGGTCTGCTAGTGTGTATATAAAACAAAGGCTAATAATAATTTTTACCAGTCTGAAGATGGATATAACGAGGTGAAACCGGTTATGGTCATACAAATTAAAGTGGAAATAAGTTTTATATTTGTTTTATTATAATATATTATAATGGTATCTCACCGTGAGCTGTCAGTTTCAAAAATAGAAATATTAATTGTGAAATAACACAAAATAATCAAATAAAATTTATTTGTGCACGCCGGGATTTGATCCCGCGACCTTTTGATTTCGAGTCAAATGCCTTACCCCTTAACCACGCCGGTCATCACGTGTGTGGAGTTTATATAAAAAAAACCACAACAATAACTTTTAGTCCAGTAAAGGAAGGGGTTGTAGAGTGCGTGAGCAGGAACCTAAGCGATTCTTTCAGAACTTGTTTAGGTTACTTAGGGTGTGAACATACTAAAAGTCCTGACGTCTAGGTGGTGAGCTAGGGGGGGGAGGGGGGGGGGGAAGGTCCCGATTTTCGGTTTTCCATTTATATCTCAAAAACGGTGCGTCGCAGAGGAAAACTTTTTAAGAATAAGTAAAAGCTCATAAAATTATCTACAACTTTTATTCTATACGTAATTTTGGAAATCCCAGCCGTTTTTGAGTTATACGCTCCACAAATGTCAATATTTTCGAAAAAAATCATTTTACCTCACATTTTTCATCAAACATTCCTTCATATCGTCTAAAATATTCATCCAAGAAAGAAATTTATTTAAAAGAAGTTGTAAATAATTTAATTACCTTTTAGAATATATATACATATGTAAGTAAATCTCTAACCAGTAAATATTTACAGCAATTTTAAGTTTTTTCGTAAAATGTCGTCATTTTCAGAAAAAGCTGTTTTTTCTTACCAAATTATTAGGACGGGTTTTTTCTTAATGGGAAATTCCTTATTAATTTTTGCACGCAAGAAAGCAGGTAAGTTGTTCTCGAACAGATGATTAGTGGAATTCATTTTATAATCATTATTATTGTAATGGGTGATTAGGTTAGTCGTCGGAGATGCTACAATAACGTGCTACGATGCTGTTCGAGTTGGTGAAAAGGCAATGAATGCGATAGTGGGCTTGATATTCTCAGACATCAAGTTGTCTCGCAAAGATCGGGCATTTCCAATGTCTTCTGTCAGCTCGTCGATAAAAATTCACGACGAAAAGGTTGCAGTTGACCCAACATTGCTGTTTCAGCGGATGTGTATAAGCAAACGATCAGATGAGGATTTGATGAAATTCTTTGAGTATGATTTGGCCCCATTTCCCTTGGCACTGTTCTCAATAACATCATGTTACACTCTCAACTTTATGTGGATTCACGTTTTCATATCCTCTTTGGACGTGAGGGTCCTGGCAAGCGTTGTTCATCCATGGCATCGTCATTCTCAGTGGTGGATGTTCTTGCTGAAAGGGCTCTACGTCGTCTTCATCGTCGTCCTCGGCAACAGGCACGCTATTGAGGCATCTCCCTTGGCAGTGAAGGCACGCTGCAGAACAGGTCAGCATTGCTTTTCGGCATCCACATTTGCCAATTGCACAATCCTTGGTACAGCGGCAAATATCATTTTCAGAAGGACCTCCGGTGCTGGAGGATCTTCTGTTGTAATTGGCGCCAGGGTTTCTCCTTCGTGTTTCCACCCCCATTCTTCAGCGGACAGCTCAATCCTGAGCCACTGCTGAACTTGGTGGTATGTCCGCCGGGAATGCTGTTTAGCTGCACTACCATTTCAGGAAGCATTTATTTCCAGCCTCTTCAACCTCGTCGTGAGTAGAGGAGGGGTTGTAAAAGATCATTGCCTCTTGCTTGATCATTTCTGACTCCAAGTACAATTTTGAAAAGCCACCTTGCTTCTCCTGAAAGTTGCAGACGTTGTATCGCATCCGGTAAATGAATGTAAAAATATGATGTATTCAAATCCACGATGCTGCATCTCTTGGGTGGACAGTGCCAATGTTTTTGTTTTCCCTCGTCCGGGTTTCAGCAACAGAATATCTTAGGTGGGAAGAGTGGAAGCAATCAAAAGGACAGTGAGGTCCACATCCTCACCAAAGACAGCCACAGAGTTGTGAAAGGATAGTTCCACAGCAGTCTTCACGATAAGGACGTCAGCATCATCGGTGGCCTGAAGAGTCTGTATCCCATTCTCCCGAAACTTTGTCTATAGTAAGGAGATGAAGTTACTTTTGTTGGTAGGATTGGATAAAAAATCTTCCTGTTTAACGGGTATTGATTTGTTCCATGTCAAATTGATGTCTGCTGACCTTCTCAGTCTTCGTACTATTGACTGGATTTGCGTACCCATCAAATACCACAGTGCGAGTCATTCCAGGATAGTGGTGGTTGACATAGGTGATAAAACGATCACAAATTGCGGCAACGGAGGCATTTTTTGTCAAATTACTCTGTATAATATAGATAATATGTATAATATGATAGAAATCCTCCGTCCACAACTATGTTCATCTGAGACAGTAGAACAGTTTTTTTGGTAGGCTCGAATAAGCTATACAGAACAGATTTATTTGTCTTTCGCATCCCACTTTCATTGAACAGTGCCAAGGGAAATGGGGCCAACTCATACTCAAAGAATTTCATCAAATCCTCATCAGATCGTTTGCTTATACACATCCGCTGAAACAGCAATGTTGGGTCAACTGCAACCTTTTCATCGTGAATTTTTATCGACGAGCTGACAGAAGACATTGGAAATGCCCGATCTTTGCGGGACAACTTGATGTCTGAGAATGTCAAGCCCACTATCGCATTCATCGCCTTTTCACCAACTCGAACAGCATCGTAGCACGTTATTGTAGCATCTCCGACGACTAACCTAATCACCCATTACAATAATAATGATTATAAATTGAATTCCACTAATCATCTGTTCGAGAACAACTAACCTGCTTTCTTGCGTGCAAAAATTAATAAGGAATTTCCCATTAAGAAAAAACCCGTCCAAATAATTTGGTAAGAAAAAACAACTTTTTCTGAAAATGACGACATTTTACGAAAAAACTTAAAATTGCTATAAATATTTACTGGTTAGAGATTTACTTACACATGTATATATATTCTAAAAGGTAATTAAATTATTTACAACTTCTTTCTAATAAATTTCTTTCTTGGATGAATATTTTAGACGATATGAAGGAATGTTTGATGAAAAATGTGAGGTAAAATGATTTTTTTCGAAAATATTGACATTTGTGGAGCGTATAACTCAAAAACGGTTGGCATTTTCAAAATTACTTTTAGAATAAAAGTTGTAGATAATTTTATGAGCTTTTACTTATTCTTAAAAAGTTTTCCTCTGCGACGCACCGTTTTTGAGATATAAATGGAAAACCGAAAATCGGGACCTTCCCTAGCTCACCCCCCCCTAGCTCACCACCTAGACGTCAGGACTTTTAGTATGTTCACACCCTAAGCAACCTAAACAAGTCCTGAAAGAATCGCTTAGGTTCCTGCTCACGCACTCTACACCTCCTTTTGGACCATTCGTTTACTGGACTATTTGTACATCCTCACTCAAATAACTAACGTTTTGTTTTTTGTTTTTACAGCTATCCGAAGACATCGGCTACGTGGTGTACTCTGCGTTGGGTAGTTTTTACATCCCCTCCTGTATCATGGTGTTCGTCTACATCCGGATATACTTCGCAGCCAAGGCGAGGGCGAGACGGGGGATCAGGAAAAACCCAAGACCGAGGCCTCAGGTATAATAATAATAATAATAATTGGATAATTTGTATAGCGCCGTTTTTGTGAAAAATCACCTCAAGGGCGCTGTTCAACATCCTCCAATAAATATTCATTCAAATTTACTATAGCAAAATTTTTGTCACATATATTATTGTCTTCCTGGGGTACTCCCAACTGCTTATTTGTACGGTAAATTCGACAACGCTTAAATAGCGACGTTTTTATGTCGGTTTCCCGAGCTCAGTTGTGGTCGTTAGGCTTGTTGATAGCAAGTCCACATTTACAATGAAATAAATAATAAACCATCCTATGTTAACAATACTGGCGAGTATTGTTTGTGGATCGGCATTCCCAAACGTTAAACGTCTGGGGCAATCTTTTTAATGATTTATTTACATTGGTTTTTTACAAATATAATACTAATAATATTAAATACTCAATTCAACTCAACGAGTAATATTTATTTGTTTATTTATTTATTTATTTAAACGCCGATGGATTTGGCTTTTATGAGATAGATACACGATATTATAAGTACAATCTGTCAAATAAGAGTAGAAAATATATAAGGGCGCCACTGTAGTTCAAATGGCAATACTAAACACATAACTCATGGTGTTGATGTAAAGCTGTGTAACCTACATTTTTATAAAAAATTAAAAAGGCGTAAAAGTGAAAAAAATAATTTTCATTACAATATAGGTACCCACTGATCTCAAAATTAGAATTGCGTATATATATTATTATTATACCTTCGCAATTTTGTGTTAACATAATGAAGAAAAACGATAATGTAATAAAATATAAAGCACAGTTTAAAGATTGCTCACATTTATTTAATACTAGCTCAAGTACCTAGCATTGCCAGTGCTTTAGAACATGTCTCTAATTTTAGATATGAATATATATTTAGCTCATTCAGATCTTAAAGTAGTGTAACTAAACTCACCGTTAGTGATTCTTCCTTTCTATCTACTGTTAAATTCAAATTTATGTTAAATTAAATTAAAGCAAATCGCTTTATAAAACACCTTTTAATCAAATTTATGTCATGAACAAAAAATGTTTTTAAAATGTGGTTTACTGTGTTCTATACATTCAGTGACGTTGTACTTTAAATGAATATTTGACAGTGGGTACACAGGAGATTATCAATAATAACAAAATAAGAATGGACATTTAACAAAGTATGTGATACTAAACTGCTGTTACTATACTAAAAAAATAATATCAATGTTATTATAACAGAGAACATAATATTTAAAAAGGTTTATTAACAATAAAAAAGATGTAAACAAAGGGAACTTGTCAGAAAAGTTGTCAACTGTATTTATAGACACTAAATAGAGTAAATTTGTATTGAGTTTATTGTAACCTTCAAAGTTATCTTGCTTGGAATTACTAAGCAGGTTATTGCTAATTAGCTTACTGTTTCAGGGCTGTCAGTTAAAGATTTAATAATAGTTTTGGCTTAAAAAAAATCAAGTTTAACCCGTCTGCTTGGTTCAATATATTCGCACCTCATAATCCGGAAGCCTTAGTTTCGCACTTAAATTCTGAAACCGTCACTTTGGATCGAGATTGCAAGCATGGGAAGCAAAAAATGGGAGGGTAGGGGTATGAGGGTTAAAATTTGAGGTTATAGGTATTTTTTGATGCCAAATAAAAAAAAAAACTAAAAAAAAAATTGTCAAAAAATAAAAAAATCAATTTCTGAATAGGAACACGCTAATCACTTATATGGTATGAAATATACTTTAAAACCTCTTCTTATACCTACCTACAAAGTACACATAAAATTTTCATAAAAATCGGTCAAGCCCTTTCGGAGGAGTGCAACCACAAACACCGTGACACGAAATTTTTATATGTTAGATATTCAGGAGGTTAATAAATTATTTATAATTTTATATTTTAAAATATGTTAAGTCTAAATCTCTTCACAAGTTAAACTCTTTAGTTTGTGATAAGGATCTTTTTTTTAAGTAATTCTTAAGTTATTAACAAGTTGTCCTCTCCTAAACACAAGCATTTGCTTCCTTAGGAGAGTGTATAAAAATATGTAAAAAAAAAAAAAAAATGTAGAAAAAAAAACTGTTTACCTAAATAAAAAAATTTATATATTAAGGTTGATAATTAATAAATAACAGTTTTGTTAAACAAGCTAATATAATTACTGAAATTGTAAAGCTGAGTTGCGCAGAGAGAGTAGCTTTTTTATGTTGCCAACCAGTTTAAGTTTAGTTTCAGTTTCACCATGATTGAAGGGTCTTAAACGACGAAATTGTTATGATAAAAATATCCTTACCTTTTGGATATTTATTTGCTATTAATGTAGGCCAGAAATTGGCGATTTTTCTACACAATTTGTTTGTGAACGGTGACAATCCAATTAGTCCTTACGCGTAATGTGTCCAGAAGAATATCTTTGGTCCAGAAGTTACTCTTAAAATGACTAGACTCCAATATTATCAAGTCCACTATTTTATTAATGTGAAATGTTTTATTCCAGAGCGAGCAGCAGACCAGCTTCACAACGGGCCCGGGCAGTGGCTCGGGCACCCGGCCTATGCCCCAGGGACCCGGTGCGCCCGGTGGCCAGAGGTGCGCCCTCTTGCAAATCACACTTGATAGAAACGCCAATGCTAATGTAGCCGCAAGGTATTGTTTTCATGTGTAGACAGTGGAGAACCTGACCCGTGCAACTTAATAGATACCCCACTAGATGGCACCAAGCACTGAACAAATAATTAAATTAAGTTCCGCGCGTCTTCATCCCGCGACAAAACATCTCTTGACAAAATATCGCCGACAAAATATCCTTCGGACAAAAAATCCCCCAGCCAAATATCCTCCATAAAAAATCCTACGGACAAAACATCCACCAACAAAAAATCCCCTCAAAATATCCTACGAACAAAATATCCCCTAATGAAATATCTGCTAAAACCTAACCTAACTTAACCTAAAATAACCTTACCTAATCTAACCTTACCTAACATAAGCTAACCTAACAAAAAAATGGAACAAAAATAATACCTTACATCCTATAAAGACAATAAATTTATTGTTAAAAAATAAGAAAGAATTCTGCATAGTGGAGATACATTTTGTACTAGGGATATTATGTCGAGGAATATTTTGTTGGAGGATATTTTGTGCGGGATATTTTTCGGCGGATAAAAAAGCGCCTTACCGTAAAACTATTTTATTAAAATAAAATCATTTTGTAAATACCACTTAATCAAAATTATTAACATGTTTCGAAAACAATTGATTCTTCGTCAAAATGAAATGAAAAAAATCCCTTAAAAAAACTGGCGCATTTTGTAAAAAAGTAAAAATATTCCCGTTTTGTAATAAAATCCAAATAAATAGTACATTTGTAATACATATCCGAAAACTAAAAACTCTTTTCGAAAGGTAATGAGCGTTATCGAATTATTTTATTAGAAATAACCATGTTATTTATTGAATAAAAAATATTAATGCAAGCTTTAAAAAGTTTTAAAAATAGCTCACATTACCTTTTGCCTCACTCAAATTATTGATAACGAAAAAAAATAAAAACGTGCACACATTTTATTAGACAAATGAATTTTAAACGTTATTGCTAGTTCACTTTTTGTCACTTTATGAATAAATAAGTAAAAAATTCACAAAGTTTTATTTTTTTTCTCTAATTACGGTCGGAGACTTTGGTTTCATAAATATGTGCGTTTTAAATACTTTTACATTTGAATATAAAGCGTGGTGTTTTCTTTCTCTAACACCATTTAGATCATATTTCTAACCATGGTAATAAAGGAGACACAACTATTTTTATGAGACCTACAGAATTGTTCTGAAAACCGAACAAATTAGCAAGAGGGGGGGGGGGGGGGGGAATTGAATAAAAACCAATTAAGGGTTGATTTTTGCACACTTACTATCGAGCTTTAACGAAGACATTTGACTAATAATATAACCTCTTTAACGTGGCGTGAAGTTAAAAAATGCCGACATCTTCACTTGAATATTCAAAAAAAGAAACAATGTTCACTTCACTTTACGTAACAATCATTTAAAAAAATGCATTCGATTATTTTGAAATTGTTTCCACTTTAATAAACCGTGGAACATTTTAAATTGTATATTTGAAAACTGTGAATATCGGTAACAATATATTTACGGTTGGCGATGATTTGGTTAATCGTATGCCACCGCCATTAGGTTGTGGTTTTGGAAATAATGCATAAAACTTGTTCACAAATAATACTAAAATTTTCATTGGAAAATGTTCTGTTTTTGTCTGTGTATAGCTTCGGGTAACATTTTGTGTAATTACATTTTAGTGTAATGTTTTCAAAATTGCTGGTAAATAAAATATGAAGCTGAAAGTGGAATACAATGCATACTTTCATTTTTTATGGTTGGTTGTGCATAACATAGTTATGTATACTAGTTTCAGTGAGAGATCGTACATGATGTCATCCTTCTGATATCTTAGGTCTTTTTCGTTTTAGGCAAGACGCTTGAGAATAATTAAAAGCACAATCTAAAATCTCTGATATTATATACTTCTTTAAATCACATCAATAAAAATATGTCCTGGGATTTTAACACTTTAATGCAAAAGCAATAAACTAAGTCATCAACAGACAGAAGAAATATTTAAAAAATTTTGACGTACAGACACATTGATGAAAAGCGTTTTTTTTAAACAGAACAGAAGTGTGTCTGAATACTCCACTGCCCAATATAGATTCTCAACTTAGGGCATTAAGATAAAATATATTGATTTTACCCGGTTTAAAAACATCTTGCAGGCAGAGAAATATTAAATTTCATGCTACAAAACTACATTTTAAAGCTGAGGAAAGAAAGCATCAAGACAGTCTTCGGAACCACAACCAAAATACTAGACCTTCCGAGTACTGAGGTCTGCAAAGACCAAGTTTCCTCTGCAAACAGATGGAGTGCATAAACTCAGCTGTTCCGGATGTGACAAGGTTTATGTAGGTCAGACAGAGCGGTCAATCTCCAAAAGGATTTCAGAACACTTTCGTGCTTGTAAACTCGGCCACCTCGACAAATTAACTTAATCGAAACCGACCATTACTTTGGATTTATTCCTAAAGTCCTGGGAAGACCCAAAACCCATAGAGCACGCCTGATTACGGAGGAAATTGAAATCCATAAAAACCCAATTAATATTAATAGAGTCGACGGAGCTAAGCTCAATAGTTCTTGATATCCGGTAATTGACGGCTACAAGAAAGCTAAACGCAAAAAACCATTGTGAAGTATATTGTAGGTAATACCAGCTTGTTATAGGGTGGAGCTGGCGACACGGTATCGCTTCTAAGTACATAACCACACATTTTACCACTAACAATTACACATCTGCCCTGATGATGGACACTGTAACGCTGTCCGAAATGTTGGCTAAAGGAGGAGGTAGCGCAACACGGTATAACACCCCAAAAATAAATAACAAAAATACTTTTGGGCGTGAAAATCGTATCATATATAACCACAAAATAAATATAGTAACTTTAGGCCACACTAGAAAGGAGGTCTGTAATATTAATATTTAATAATTCAGGACAATATTAGCGACTCTCAAATGAACGATTCGGTCGCATCTAGGAATTGAACCTTAGCCTTGCCGGGGCTTTGCTTTGAAACATTTTTCTTTGTTTTATACTTACATCATGTACAGTCATTGCCATTGAATCTATTAAAAATGTATTTTATTGTTATTCATTACTTTAATTTTGTAACACGACAGCTTCATCCGCTGTAGTCTTCATGTAAAAAATATTAAATACATGTGTTTTCTAAAAAATTTAATATTTTAACACTGTTAGAGTTTGGTTTTTTTTTGGCAGAAGAACTTCAATGAAAACAATCTTTCTTCAATGGCGAAATTCAACTAACTTATTCACTTTATAAAGCACATGTTACAATTACTTTTTCCCGACCCGACAATCACTAAAACTGGTCACCAGACCATTTACTAGTTAATTCTAGCTGTTTCCAAGAGATAAGAGGCCTTTTACCTAAAAGCACATTTTATCTTTTTAAAAGAAAGACAAACATTCCCGGGTTACGAATAATCCAACAATGTTTGAAAATCTCCTACTACCACCACAGAAAGCCGAAAATATTGCTTGTGTTGTGATGGAGGACTTAGCCAGCCGAGGAATTGAACATGCGACGCCCGAATGGGATCCAAGCGCTATGCCCACTCAACCACCGACCAGTCGAATTATGAACCATTATTTATAACATAAAACCTCACACAAACAAACAATAAAAACTACACATGTCAGCCTATCAATGTAATACGGGGATACACAGAAATCTGCTTTATCGACTATCATATCAATCAGTGATACCCTATATTGCAAGCAGGGAATCTGCAATAATAAACAAGCTTCGAAATGTTAGGGTACGAACAGGTACAAAGCGGGTTTCGGTTTTCTGATTAGTCGGCGCATGGGCGGCCGACTGGCGCAGGCGTGCTGACAAGAATGTTTGTATGTCAACGTATCAGACCGCCCATAGTGAAGGCAGGTTCAGATTTGTGTCCGCGCGAGGCGGCGCCGATAAGCTTTACCGGAATGAATTCTTAATTCCTGCTCGCCGGTGACGCCGGTCAGAATCTGATATCAAAATGAGCGACCTGTTAATTGCCGCTGTTTTCAATCAATCGCCAATCTGGGATAAAATAAATATATTCCATAGCACCAGAAATGTTATTGACAAGTGATGGAATGAAATCAACAAGATAAAATTTTGAAATAACCTCAAATGTCACAAGTGAATTCCTTTCAGGCACGTACTTAACATATTATCATGTTCTCCTGAGGTTTTTTTCATATTTAAAGATACCAATTACCAAATACCATTGTTTTATTCCTTAATTTTAAGAAAGGATTCTCCAAGAGTAAATAATCGTCGTCTACGAACTCGACATTTCGTAAAAACTGACAGCTGCTGTCAAGCTACCGCGCAGGTAGCGCAAGTTTTATCCGCGTTCTGTTTGTCCACATCTCGGTGTCAACAGCCGCCGGTGGAACAGGGCACTGAGCGCCGTTAATCTGAAAACCGAAACCCGCTTTGTACCTGATCGTACACTTACGCTTGAGGTCAGTAACCTTCGCATTTAAAAAAGACGCTTTTTAAGAATACATTCGTTGCGAGTAAAAAATAGTGACGTTTTGTAACAGAACGATTTGGGTGCACTGCTGAAATCTAGCTACGTTCCAGTAGAAATTATGAATGTATAGCAGTGACCTTTTTGAAAATAGATACAATGATAAATAAACTAAATGTATAAAATCTATTAATGAATAAATGTTTTTATATTTATCACATTTTAAGAAGAATTCAAAATTAACATAAAATTTAATTGTCAAAATATATTTCACATTAAATTTGTTCAATCTTAAAAAGTAAAAATAATACATAATCCTACATTATTAGTCACAAATCTCACAAATATTATTTTTATCACACGTTGGTCTGAATCTCAATAGTTTAAGCACCACTGTTTATTTATTTATTTTGAAAATACATTAAGTACGCGAATTTAAATGAAACATCCCAGATTTACGGACACCCTAATAAAATTTTGAAACTTTTATATTATTTTAAGATGCACTTTAGTTTTATTTTCCCGCCACAAACAGGCCACTAGAATCGAAATGTTCCTTTTAATCGCCTTTAAAGGCTTCGACGCCAGATCATAAAGGCTCGCGGAGGCTGTGGAAGCCTATGGGAAGGCTCTATTGGGTACAGTACGTCTGTACAGGGCTCGTAAAGGCTCCACCGCTCAAGGGAATATGCAACAACGGATACAAATCGGAATAAATGTCTAGAAATCATAAACCTTTTCGAACTTTTAGAAATGCGAACAAAACCTACTGGGAAATTATAGCAAAAGAAACGTGATAATTTTTAGAAAATTTGCTACAATTTATCAAAGTATATTCTCGAATAAAATATGTCTTACATAATTTATTGTGAGAAACTTCTTCAATCAAGTTCGTAAAAATACAAAATTGACGTCTTGTAAAAATGGAAGCTGTATTTTGTACGACACGAATTAAAAACTCGAAGAAAAATTACTCGTATTTCAGAATTGTGCTGGTTTGGTGATTGTAAGATACGTAATAATAATTTAAAAATCGAGAGTTTTACACGCGGTAGAAGCAAAACTTTACCAAAACAGTCTCAACCAATACTTGAAAAGTGAGGTCATAATCAAAGCGAACAATGAGCGCAGACCTATAGTAATTTCAGTTTCATATCTCAACCAATATAATAGGAGCCGTTTAAAGTGACATCATAATCAAAGCGGCCAATGAGCGCAGTTGATGCTTCGCAGGTGCAGTAATCGTCATTTCCGTTTCATCCGAAATCCGAATTACAGCGGAGCTATAGAAGTTTTACTTCAATAATAATAAATGATAATTTGTATAGAGCCGTTTTTATGAAAAATCACCTCAAGAGTGCAGGACGTACTTAGTTAATGAACAAATAAATATTGTATTTAAGTACTTAAAAACTGTTTATTTGTAAACAAGTTCTGCTGTGTAATTATTATTACGTGAGACAGTTGGATCGCCTGTGGAAGGCGTTATTAAATTGTGATGAAGCAACTTTGCATACGACGTATTTATATTATTTCTAATAGGTAATGTCATTAGTCATTATAAGTACCTACACAGAAGTGCTATAAATATACCGTCTAAGTGGCTTCATCACAGTTTGATAAAGCCTTCGGAAGACGAAACAGCTGTCACTCGTTATAATAATAATGATAAATACATAGTTGAACTTGTTTACAAATAAACTGTTTTTTTTATAAATTGAATATATAAAAGAAAAACAATATAATAAAATGGAGTTTTACTAATGAAACTTTATAAGAATAAAAATAAATGGTTCAGGTACATCAGGCTGTGTATACACATGCAAGATGAACTTGCGAGCCGAACCAATAATTATGGAAAAAGAACGAAGGAATCGCAAATGGTGCGAAGAGCCGTTTTCGGTTGCCAGGTTCCTTTCCCATAACTCGTGGCTTGGGTGGCATTTATGTTCGCAAATGTTTATGCAGCATTATAAATATGACACTCGTTCTTGAGTTCAACAGCTCGGCTGTGGACTTTTTTGCCGGCCACTTTGTTTTCTCCCTCCGACAACATTGGTCTCTTCAAGACCTAGGTTCATTCCTTCTTTTCCTCTAAACAAAAAGACCCCTTATATCATTCCCAATGAAGACATAGGCCCGGGGGGAACTTATTCTCCCAAGAGTCTCCTTTGTGGAGTTAATTAACAAAATAAAAATTAACTTTGTACACATACATATTAAAAGACTGTGTATGCACATTGAGAATAAAATAACTGCGCATAGATGACACAAAATAATTGCACAAATCGGACATAAAGGTTCTCCACTCTTTTTTTAGTATTAGTTGCATGTGTTAGTACTAGTAATTTTTATAATAATTATTCAAGTTTGTAGTTTTGTTTCTATCAATTGTATTTCACTTATCCGTATTTACTTAGGTATTCCTTAGTATATATTGTCGTTTCCTGTTTTTATTTTCACTGTTATTTAAAGTATTGACTTTAAAACCGAAAAATTGTTTGTTTATGATCTGAAGCAGGAAAATTGCTCGAACGACGAACTTGCGAAATTTACTCATCTGCAAAATTACAGCTCATTAAGTAATTTCCAGCATAATATATTAAGTTTTTTATATTTTACATGGTAGAGTACTATAAACATAGACTTTTTAAGTCTAGAAAGTTATGCTACCTGATTCCTAATATTTGTTTAAAATAAAACAATAACTTAGTAAAAACTTAGTTTTATTTTTATATTCTTAATGCCGACCGTGTATCGCTTCAACCGTAGCTTCTTCGGGCAGTAATAATTTTGGTGACAATTGTATAAATCCACTACTCACCGGTATCCTAGTCACCGGTACAAAGTAACCGCGACAGGCAATGACGTCATATGTAATATATGCCGCATGATACTATTATTCACAACTGCCAGTTATAATAAAGTATCATAAATAATCAAATGATCATATTACCGTAAATCTTACCATATCCGAAAAGATACTCAAATTTACAAATCCGTAGTACTTATACCTGCCAGGGGCCCGTCCTCATGCAATCTACCGTCGGAAGTAGCGCCATCCTTTGACATTATTGACTACTTGCTTGAATTCGAAACCGAATTACAAAAGTAGTTTTTTTAAGAATCTTCAAGAACGAAGATGGTTTTGCTTATGGCGCAAATTAAAAAAATATATTTTCAACCGTACATACAACGTGTCCCAAAATTCAACGATAAGCGGGCACCAATGGGTGGGCCTGCTCATGACTCCTCGAGAAAAAAATAGAAAAAAAAATATTTCTCAATTTTTTTGAAAAAATTGAAATCCTTTGAAAATTGGCACCTCTTAAATATTTTTAATTACCATGACCACAATTTTTCAAATATATCTGATTTTTTTAATGTTTTTTTTTTGTGGCTATTTTGCCTAGATTATTATACCATTTTTAAATCTTGATTAGATGCGTAAACTTTAAAAAAAAACTTGCCATTGTATTGTCCATACTTTTTTTTACACCACGATGAGTGAAAGTGGACTGAAAATTAAAAACACACATTAATTTTAGAAAAACATTTTTTTTAATTGATTTTTGTGTAAAAACTACAGGCATTCATGGATTTTTAAGGCTTGTAGTGGATAGTCGTGCTACTTAGGTTGCCGATACAAATCAGAAATATTTGAAAAATTAATATTATTAATTAATATCTTAAGACGTGTCAATTTTCAAAGGATTTCAATTTTTTTTGGTACATTAAATTTTTTTCTATTTTTTTCTCGAGGAGTCATGAGCAGGCCCACCCACTGGTGCCCGCTTATCGTTGAATTTTGGGACACGTTGTATAATAAAGGGTGGCGTAAAACTGCCGATATGGTTTGAATCTTATTACAGATTACAGTAAGATTCAAAATAAAACGGTAGTTTTGCGCCACCCTGTATAACGATACACTGTGGAATATCTCTTGTCGTAATTAATACTTGTACCTTGTACCTTTTAAATATTAACCCTCCGCCCGTCGCGCCTTTTTTGTAATGCGAGGTGTCGCGTGGGGTCGCTCAGGACCCCACAAATAAATATGATTAAATTGTTGTTGTAGCATACATTTTATATGTTATTTTAACTGATTACAGTCAGGTGATAATGATTGCTTTGAAATAAAAAGAAATGTTAAAAATTAGTTATTTATTTTCAATGTAAGAGCTTAAAAATCAACAAGGAACATTTTTTTGAAATTTTGAATCATATTTTTTTATAGAAAACTTAAAAAAAAAATCTAACCAATTTTCATCAAACTCATAACTATTTGAGGTTGAGATAGATTTAGTATTATTACAACAAAAAAATCAACAAAATACAATAAAAAAAACATATAAACTTGATTTTTAATGGTATTTTGTTGATTTTTTTAGCCTCACGCCGAAACACAAGTCTGTATCTCACATCGCACATGCGCAAACTAAATTTTCTCGGCGCTTGCGTCAAGTATAGTCCCTTTTAGGAAGCTACCTAAAGTAAAAAATCAGTGGCATCATTTAAAATTAACATAATTAGCATTTCTGTAAAACCTGGGCTTTTAAAGACCCCACGCGACGGGTCGAGGGTTAATAAATTTATAATAATTAAGAGCATTAGAATAACGAGAAAATCTATAATTGGTTCCTTATTTAAGTAAATTACTTCCATCTAAACCATAGGTTCTCAACGTGGGCGATAACGCCCCCTTGGGGGCGTTTCAGTCCTTCAGGGGGGCAGTAAACGGCCAAAAGAAAATTGGGGAGCGTTTCAGACTTTCAGGGGGGCGGTAGGAGACCCAGAGAAATACATCCCATCCATCTTGCTCATTATGCTATTTCAGATTCACGAGTTAGGGGGCTAGAAAAAAAAATCTCAACGTGGGCGGTGAAAAAAAAGGTTGAGAATCTATGGGTTAGACGTTACATAAAGCTTGAAGGACAGTGATTAGGTATTCAAAACCAGCATATAAACACTAATTTCGATCGTCTGTGCGTCCTGCTGTAACTCTGGTTCAATAAACTAAAGTTTGCCTTGAATATAAGTGTAATTTAAAAACTGATTGTGACAGTGTGACGAATTTAGACTAGCGGTAAAACCCGAAAATTATTGCAAGTCATTTTCAAAATTAAATTGATTTGTCAAGAATTTAGACTGTTTTGTGGTTTTTCACAGGTCTGCACTATTAATAATCTATATCTATTCTATACATCTATACATCTATACAAATATATATATTATAAATAAAAATGAATCGCCAAAATGTATGTACGCGCATAACTTCCGAACGACTGCACCAAATTGGATAATTCTTTTTTTGTTGTGTTCGTTATTGTCAGGAAAAGGTTTGTACAAAACTACTGGTGAGCTCTGGCATTATGAAATTTGTATAAAAAACTGCCATAGGTGGCACGCGAGCTGTTTGAAAACTGAATGTACCAGGACTGAATGTAGGAAATGCGGGAGGGGGAAGGGGGAGGGGAACTTGGGTAGGGGGTTCGCGGGAGGGGGGGGGGGAAAGAACCTGGGAGGGGGGGGGAGGGGAACTCGGGAGGGGAGTTCGCGGGACGGTAGAAGGGGGGGGGGAGTGGAGTGGGGAGAAGGAAGGTGGAAGAAGCAGAGTGGGAACGTGAGAGGGGAAGGGGACGCGGGAGAGGAAGGGGAACGGGACGAATAGGAAAGGACACGCAGGGAGAAACAATTTCTTTATTAAATGGCATAGCAACGCATGCCGGGTACCAGCTAGTAACATAATATTACAATGAAACTTATAAGATTTTTTAAATAGAATAAAAACTCCTTAATAGGAAAAATCCTCATGTTTTGGGTTCCAAATAAGGCAATTTTTAAATTTCAGCACTCAAAGGATCAAAATAGAAAATATCTTGTGTAAGTGCGTATGTTGCAAGGCTGCGTATACGTGCCGAATCTGCTAGCCCATAGATTCGTCCTTCTGTGGGTGTTTCAGACTTTCAGGGGGATGGTAGAAGACCAAGAGAAAATTAGGGGGCTTGTTGACAGACTTTCAGGTAGCAGACTCAGAGAAACCCATCCAATCCCGCTACATCCTATCCCATTACCCCCCCCCCCCCCCAGTTTCCGATTCACGACGG
Organism: Limnephilus marmoratus; assembly: GCA_917880885.1. Taxonomy (NCBI): domain Eukaryota; kingdom Metazoa; phylum Arthropoda; class Insecta; order Trichoptera; family Limnephilidae; genus Limnephilus; species Limnephilus marmoratus. Next base: position 39,327,377 of record OU862926.1, read on the forward strand.
CAGATGTTAAGAAAAAGTAATTGGGGGGCGCTAGAAAAAAATATATTCTCAAAGTGGGCGGTGGGCAAAAAAAGGTTGAGAATCTGTGATCCAAACAAACCGCATTGCAATTTGATGATTTCCCTAAAATAAAATAATGAATATAATAATATCAGTTCCAAATAATCCAATTTATTATTGAAATGTAATTATGATTAAAAAATTAATTATCATATCAAAACGATTTTAGCGCTTTTAATTTAAATTCAACAATTAAAACCTTTATTGTTTAATGTACCACGTTTTATGAAGTTGTGAGCACATTAAACCGTTTTTTAATGAACTCATTAAAATATAAAACGAATTTAAATAAATAAAATGCATTAATTCAAGCGTGTTCGTGTTCAGTGGGAAAATATAAATTTTAAAAAGAGGTAAAGGTAAATTGGACACAGTACTCTAATGAATCATGTGCGTGGGTTAGTCAAGTAAAATATAACAAATGTAATGTTGCTGGCCCCGTTATTTATTTGTTATGAAAAGCTATGAAAGTAATTTTTTTTTTACATTTTATGTCACAATAACTTTTTTTAACGACTGAAAATGTTTATATGCAATGTCTGTAATTTATTGTACTCTATACTAAGTGAGTTATAGTTTGCCTGTAATTCAACATATCAAGGCTTAAAACATTTTTTAAAAGGGACTTCAAAGGTTACTTTTGAATAAACCACAATATTAACACGCAATAATAAATTTAATTTCTTTAAAGTATTACTTATGAAATGAAATCAAACAATATTTTTAAGTTGTGCTGGTTAGCTAAGGTATTTTGTGGTGCCGAAACAGCTGTCTCGTTGAAACACGTCTGCACTTAAATTAGTAGAATAAAAACATAAAATTTTCTTAGTGATGATTTTATCGCAACTAATAATCACACAGGTAGTGTCATATTTACTAAGAAATATTCATAATAATTGTTGAGTCGAATTGCTACAGAGAACACCAAGCTTTCTCTTTGCATTTATAACCGGGAATAATTTAATTTGGATAACCAACACCTCTGCCATTGGTCACCCATATTAGTTCGCTACGTTTGGTGACTTAGCAGAGGTGCCTGGGTTCACAGCACAAGGTTTGTTCGGGACTTGGTGATGGATGCTTCTGCCCACCGGCTGCATGGCAGGACTGATTGGGAGAGGCTAGTTGAGACCTTTTTGACCTATCCAGCAGGGGTATCTCGGAACATTGCCTTGCACCGCAGTGCGAGGGATGGATTCATGCCCGTCGCTCCTGGAGACACTGACTCCCAGATCCTCCCACCCTTTTCTCATACTTTTCCTTCCCAGAGCTTCATCTTCTTCCTTTCCTCAAAAGATGGAATTACTTTCCTCAAAAGGAGCTAATTTAATAAAAGTCCTACTTTTTTTACATAATTTCACGCAGGAGACCTCGAGGAAAATAATTCCCCCCGTGGCTTCCGTTATCTTTGGGGATGCTGAGTGGAGAGTCTTTTTAGGAAAGGAAGGAAAAACATGAGGGATGGGTAGTAATCTGGGGGTCAGTGTGTCCAGGAGTGACGGAAGTACGAATCCATCTCCCCACCGTGGTTCTAGGCCGTGTTCTACCTGAGTTCTGCTGGAGAGGTCAACAGGTGTTTCCAAGATCCGTACAATCCTCAAGCTATAAATCTGGCCACCCTTCTAAGTCACCAAACGTGGCGATTCTCTTGGGTTGACCTTTGGCGGAGGTGTTGGTTATTCTTCCGTATTATTTATTTATTTTTTTATTAATTTACGGACAATAGTCCAGTAAAAACATAATAATAACACGAATAAAAAGATAAAGATGACAATGAAGGGAGAACACGTAAAAATGAATAGAAATGACAATATAAAATGTAAAAAGTACATTTAGAAGACACTACAAGTCAAAGCATGAAGAAGCATTTAAATATTGCGAATCGACTGCCGAAAGTCATTTAGTTTTACACCAAAAAATTCAATGATTTGACTTGCGTTGACAAGTCTCGACATTCTGTATAAAGGAGAATGTAATCCATAATAAAGAACTCCAGTGAAAAATATTATTGCTTTAAAAATATACGTTCATATACACCAATAAACGCTGATTCTGAATATATAAGTTTTATTTAATAATGTTAAATGCAGAGTTTTTAAAAAATTATTAAAGAGTGCATTTTAACAGCGTCAAGTTCATTTAAATTATTAAAAAGTGTTATGAAAATGGTTAGTGGTGACGTCACTGCCAACAATTCACCTGGTGATAGCATGTTGAAGTTGTATTGAAATTTGAAACCACGACTTGAAGTGTACGACGTACGCCAATCAACATTTCGTGTTTTTAGTTTATTTTCATACTGTTTATAGAGATTTAGATAAATAATAGTTGTTGTATTTATTGGGGTATCTCTTATTAGTTTATCTCTATTATTGAAAACATTCAAAAACTACTGCAAAAAAAAATAGTAGTACTAGGTACTTTTAGGGAGAACACTTCGAACAGCAAATTCAAAATGGTGGCAGTTGATCAGCTGATTTCCCGATTCTATTGTAACTTTTCAGGAGTGATGACGTCGCACGATTCACTATATATACGGTGGTTTTCGCGGGATCTTTAAAAATTAAAACTTTGACATTTATTTTAACTATTAAAACTGACTCTAAAAATTAAAGAATGCAGTTATTTAAGTTAGAAGGTACATACATCTCATTATCTAATATTTCCCACCTAACGCCAATAGTTCCCAGGTAAGTTGCATAATAATAACGACGGCAGGTTGTATTCACTATTAATTTGCGAGCTTCCTGGGTGAAGTTGCGCCAATCCTTAATAAAAACATCCAATTAGATAATCTCCAGCTCCTCGGCTGTTCGCCCGGGAGTAATAAATCGGCGCACTAAATCAAACGTAGGCAGGATACTTCCAGGGGTGAAATATTGACTTTACTACAAGCAGTATTATATACAGTGGGCTGGCTGTACTACATAGTAGCCAGTGACGTGCCGCACGTGTTGAGTAATGATAGTCAAGGGCCGACAGACATAAAACCGGAAATATTATAATTGTTGGGTTTTGTGAACTTGAAAGTATTTACTTCAATTTAATTTAATTTATTCATTTTGAAAATATTACAAAATTATAATTTCAAGGGGATATTGAAAGAGAAAAATATTTTTGATGATATAAACGGATTTACACTTACAGCAACAAAGCTTGCCATTTTAATTTTGCTTCATTGATATTAAACATATACAGCGATTGTGTGATGACTGAACCAATATCGTTAATAAAAATCAAAAACAGAAGTGGTCCAAGGATAGACCCCTGAGGAACTCCAGAAAAAACAATTTATAGATAGATTCTATTTAACAACAAAATAGCTCTCCCACTGGTATATTTATAACTATGGGACGTGTGGAATTGCACTATCCTCCCCACATCCTGGAATAAAGATTTATTATTATTATTATTATTACCATTGGCAAGTTCATCCTGCGAGCCGGGAGATAAAACAGTCTATGCTGTCGGTGACGGAGATAACCATCTGGAACATAGAAACTAATGCTCTCCATGATATACGAGATTTCGAACCGTCCACGAATCACTCTCAAGAAATGTGTTACAATGAGCATATCTCTTCTGACCCATAAACGGTTCGTACCGAGCATGCCTAAAATAATTTGAATTTCAATGTCAATTTTTTTTTGTATTATAATTTTTTGTTTACAAATTAGAGAGATTGGAAATTTACCTTTCTAATGAACACAGTTTGTAGTAAACTTGAATAATCACTAATTTATAAATTAAAAGAACAATAATTTAATATTAGTTCCACACAAGAGGCCCTGGGGAAAATAATTTCCCTCAGGACTTAGGAGATGCTGTGCGCAGAGTATTTTAAAGGAAGGGGAAGAGAGGAAGTTCTAGAATGAGAAAAAAGGGAGGAAAAAGATACGAGGGTTGAGTAGGAATCTAGGGGTCAATGTGTCCAGGAGTAATGGACGCCGCCAATACTTAGACAAACCTCATCCCATGAACCCAGGCACCCTTGCTGAGTCACTAAACGTTGCGAACCACTTGGGATAATCAATTAAAACAAATTTCTGATTAATGGTAGTTACTTGCTTTAAGGCTCTGCAACCGGATCGAAAAGAAGAAGATGGAGAGATACGAAATTACGAATGTTAGAGGAGAGCGCTAACATTTACAGCGACAAAATTGTTGCGAAAATTGAGAAAATGTTTAATAAAACACGACTCGTTTAAAATAGAACAAAAATCTGATGTGAATTTTTTCATACATATAACTTGTAAAATAACTGAAACAAACGTGTTTATAATAATTTTTGGAGCATGCTTTGTGATTTTTTCTCTCGGGGGAATTTTATATAATTTGCGTTTCGGCGCGGGCAAAGTCTAGATATTATCTTCAAGAATAACATATATTTTTTTAAGAGCTTTAAAACTTACCGTGTTTAAGGGAAATATGTAATAAATCGGTAGAAATCCGAGTTGCGGGCCCTTAACGTTTGTCTGAATTCTTCAAACAATCGATTCCAATTAAGCAAATTACTATTGATAGCAAATTACTAAAATAAAATATTTTTATCGTGGCTCAGAATGACGAATAATCATTCCAATAAAATTATATCATTTTACACTAATTATATTTTAATATTTAATTAAATTATTTATATTTGTCCTTCTTTTAATATTAAAATCGTTGGCATAAAAACAGTTCCCATGAATAGGTTAATTTTACCCAATTCAGTGTTTGACGGCACGCCTCTGCGGTCAACTCCAGGATAGTCTGAAGGTATGATAAATGTACTATATATTGTATACTACCTGCCTGAATGTATCCCACCCTAAGTGAAACAATGCCTTTGTTTTGCTAACCCGCTGCTGAAAGAAAATGTTGATAGATTGAGCGAATTGTGTGTTTTCGGCAATTTTTAATGCTTCATTTTGAAGGTAGCATATTCGTTGATTAATATTTTTACTTTGTGCTTTTACTGTCATGACATGATTTAAAAAATATATATTTATACTGGATTTTTACTGATGTTCTTACTTACGTGAGAACAATCCTGTTAAAAACTCAGTTTATACAACAAATAGGTACATTTAATCCTTTATAATTCTAGATCGAGTAAAGTTTAAAGTGTAGCAAGTTTCATTATTTAAATGTTATCATTGACGGTGCACAAGTTATTGAGCGCATCGAGGTCATTTTGAAGCGGTCCATGATTACGAAAAATTATAAGATCAACGGCGAAAAAAGCATAATCACAGTTTAATTTTGAATTAAGGTCATTTATGAATATTAGAAAAAGCAGAGGGCCAAGATTTGATCCCTGTGGTACACCGGAAGTAAGAACTACGGGAGATGACTTGAATCCATTCAAATATGATTTCCTCCAGCGAAATAGGTCTCCGTGTATTTTTATGTGGTCAAGTTTTATTATTATGATGGAGGTGTTATCTTTATCAACAGATTTTTGTAAATCACTAGAAATGTTGTGAAATAACTAAATTTCTAATTACTAACACCAAACTGAAGGGTTTGAAGTGTGTTATGGATGTGTCTATGATCTAGAAGTAAGGTCATCTATCACTTACTTCGGTTGAAATTGATTGAACATTATCAAAAATCAAAATTCTTTCATGAACCGAAACCTTTTTTTAAATCAATTTAATTGTTTTTTTTTATGAGATCATTTAAAGTAATTGTAGAAACCACAATTATATGCAGAAAACAAATGCATAGAATAATTATAAAAATAGTTGAACTAAATAACTAAATTTGCAGCAACAAAGCTTGCCATTTCAAAGCGGCTAACAATAGCATTTCCCTCCCCACAGGCATGACCATTGATTGTTAAGTTAGCCCTGCAGGCTGGGAAATAGAACAGTCTATACTATCGGTAACGGAGAAAACTATCAGGAATATAGAAATTAATGATTCCTCTCCATGATGGACGAGTTTTCAACCATCCATAAATCCATCAGAAATGTTTCACTTCTTTGTTCACTTCCAGAAAAAAATATGTTCATTATTAAATTAGGTAGGTAGAAACTTATTAAAACCTTTTTTATTGTACTTTATAAGACTTTCTTTTTGATTGTAAAGGTTGTTATAATTATAACAATATTTTGATAATTTATCCTGATGATTTTTTCTGAAAAATCCATAGACATCCAAATAGATAGACAAGAAGATACAGATGAGGGGTAAAACCAAACTACGGAAGGGCGAAGAGGGGAAAGATGACTGTGATTCGTTAAAAAATCAATCTGACGGTATATAGGCATCTCGCATTATAATATCACCATTTAGTTCATAAAAGCAAAATCTGCTTTTGAATGAATAGACCTTTTTACATGTGAGCGCGAGTTGCCCGCCACGTTATTAACATATTTGCGTAGTCCAAAGGCGGGAAAGGAAAGTTCGTTACCTTTTTCACAGAGGAATATTTTATTGCCGTATTTAGTTAAGACACTTTTACAAATGTTTCATAATTCACTTACCCCTGTAACCAGCGACGAGCTCACTGGAGAAACGTACACATTCGCTATATTCACATATATTAGGTTATAATGTATAGCACAGGTTTTCATTTTTGTTTGTAAAATGTTTGGCGCTGGTCAGGAGAAGAATGATGACGTCACATTTTTTAGATTTAAGCGAGGCTCTCGTCGATCCGAGCTGACTCCATGGAACCGTTATGGGGAGGGGGAAATAATACGCTTTTATCACTTAGGGCAGGTCCAGATATATTCATATGTCCATGGAAAAATCGCTTAAAGGGCGCTGTACTAATTTATGATATACTCGTATTTCTACAATGAATTTGTTAGTTACCATTGTGATTTGAAACTTGATGAAACGGAAACGAGCGATACTAAAAAGTGACAAACACATACATCTTTATGATTTAGCCAGCGAGATAATGAGCACTAATCGTCCTGTTTGTGCGGTGCTTCGTAGAATAAAATAATTTTTAAACTTGGTAACAATTTTATAATAAATAATCCCAACAATTATCCGACTTCTGATATTATGCATTCATCTCATTCTCTCGAAGTTTAGTTTTCTAGGGGATTCTCTTCTGCCGTATGGGAACTCTGTTTTTTTTTGTATTGTCAAACAAATCCGGAAGTTTATTGCAGGACACAATTTTAATTTGTTAGTTGCCGTAAATTTGTTAAAAGCCTCGAGCATCTTAGGTTCAATCCCCTGCCAGCTTAGTTCTTCATCTTTTCGTAAGCAACATTGTGTGCTGTAATCATAGTAGTAAGAGAAATTGAGATTTAGTGGCAGTAGAAACATCAGACTAGAAACTTTTTTATTGAAAATTAATTACTATTTTGTAGGTTCCGAAAAACTACCCAGTGATATTTTTTTTTCATCTGTTGTGTGACATACCAAACCATTATCTATTTTTTTACGTTAGCTCCACACAGGAGCCCTGAGGAAAATAATTCCCCTCAGGGCCTATGTCAATTTAGGGTTGCTGTGTAAAGGGTGTTTTTAATTATGAATCCATCCCCCCACTGCGATGTTCCGAGAGAGTCCTACTGGAGAGGTCTAAAGGTCTCCCTCAACCAGTCTCTCCCGATCCGGCCTGCCGCGCAGTTGGTGGACACACTCATCAGCCGCCAAGACAAAACTCACCTCATGAGCCCGGGCACCCCTGTTAAGGTGCCGTAACCCCGCTCAAAAAGAAGATGGAGAGATATGTAATTATGAATGTTGAAAAGAGTGCGCTAACATTTAAAACGGTAAAATTGAAGCGAAAGTTGTAAAAATATTTATTAAAACACGACTCGTTTAAAATAGAGCAAAAATCTCTTGGAGGCTGTACAAAACAGCATTAAAAAAACACTGTGAATTTTTTCATACATATAACTTGTAAAATAACTGACAAGAGACGTGAAAATAATAATTTTCGGAGCATGACTTGCGTTTTTTTTTCTATTGCGGGAATATCATATAATTTGAGTTTCCGTGTGGTGAATGTACATATATTATCTTCAAAAATAACACATATTTTTTTAAGAGCTTAAAAACTTCAAATGTTTAAGGGGGATATGTAAGAAATCGGTTGAAATTCGGGTAGCGAAGGCTCAAGTCACCAAACGTAGCGAACAACTTGGGGTGACCTATGGCAGGTGTGTTGGTTATACAATAAATACTTCCCGAAGTGGCAGTACCCACACCTGCCGTCCAAACTGATTTATTATTTTTTGCGAGCTTTCACTATTTTGGATCATGTGGAACAAATAAAACTTTTAATACAAGTACACACGACGATACTTGGGATAGGTTTTCTCCAAGAAATCTTATTAAACTTTTAACTTTTCGTCAACAAAAGCCGAATTTCAAAGGTAGACGTGTATCATCTCACTGGGTTTTGTAAGTAAAAGATGTAGAAATAAATATGAAGAAATAATCCCAAAGTTTTCACCTTTGAGGATTTTCTTTTCATCAAAATAAGTTGAAAATTACTACATGTTCTACCAAGAACTCCAAAGAAATATTGTAAATACCACAACAATATATCGAAATACCGATAGGAATCGAGAAATGTAAACACAGAACTGCTTAATGTATAAAGGACTAAACATACATGAAGAAATGCCTGAAATTCTAAAGAATGGATGCCTACTGAGAAAACATAATTTTATACAATGAAATATTATTATTATTTTTTTTTTTTTTTAAATAATTATAATTTTTTAAGAAATACTAAAGACCATTAATGGACTAATTCCGGAATAAATAATATCAAATGCAATGATTGTCCCTCATTTTATATTGGAAAAACAACTCGTAATTTTGAAATCAGAATTAAATGCAATGATTGTCCCTCATTTTATATTGGAAAAACAACTCGTAATTTTGAAATCAGAATTAAAAAACGTTTAAGGTGTCTTAATAATAATAATTTTTCTGAGTTCGCTAACCATATCATTGAAAATAACCATAGTTTTGATAAAAAAGAGGGATAAATATTCTTCATATTAATCATAAAGGAAAACGTTTAGATAACTTAAAAGCCTTGAAAATTAAAAAATCCCTTAAAAATAATGAATCTATTACCAACAAAAAAATTGTCTTATAGCCCAATCATGGATTTGTTCCCCTACCCACCCACTCTACATTAATACCTACCCACCCACTCTACATTAATACCTATCCACCCACTCTACATTAATACCTACCCACCCACTCTACATTAATACCTATCCACTCACTCTACATTAATACCTACCCACCCACTCTACATTAATACCTATCCACCCACTCTACATTAATACCTACCCACCCACTCTACATTAATAACTAGCAACGGCTCCACCCCTACCATAATTATACATTGTTCCCATCTGTAATGTACTTTTATTGTGGCCACACTAGCCACACAATAATAATAAATATGTTAAACGTAAGTTCTCGTCTTTATTGTAAGAGTACAATGGATTCAATAAGTAATATTATTTGTCTCGGTAGCGACTGATTATACTGGAAGTTAGAATGGTTCTGGCCGCGGCCGTACACCGGACCGCTGTCCCGGCTCGTATGCCCGATCGGCAATGTTCGGTCGACCCGAACATTCCCGAATTACTACATAGATACAAATGCGATATAATTATATATATCACACCCTTCCCCCTGTAAATCAGTCACTACATATTTAAGTATTTCAAGTATTTCATGATTCTATATAATTCAAACACTGTAAATATTATACTGATATTTCGCTCAAGCTCTTATAATGTTTTTTTTTATAAACACATCATTATTAATATTTCACACAAAATTATATTAAGTTAGAAGGCTTTCCGTTCCTTCCTTGTGGACTATCTTGGGCGGAGTCTCCCCAACCAGGGATTTGAAGTTTTACTTGGACCAGCGATTGCCGTGTCTGTGACCTCCGGTGACCTCTCTCCCCCCTCCGCAAATCTGAAATCAGGAGAAAACACCGTTAACTCACTCCACAGATTGGATAACTCTTTCTCAGAGTGCTCAGTCCTCGTGTCATCAGACGCGGAATCTGGCAAATCTGACTCAACATCACTCCAAGACACTGATAAGTTCCTCATCTGATCCACATGACGTTTCCAAATTAATTGAGAATCACAAGTTTTTACCAAATATAATTTTTTTCCAATTTTATCTGTAACAATTCCCTTTACCCATGTAAATTTATTATTCTTCCTGAAATCTTTAACTAAACATTTTTGTCCCACAATAAAATTTCTTGTTTTTACACCACCATAATACTTAGATTGTTTACGTTGATTTGCCTCAATATTTTTATTCGCCAAATCATGTTGTTTTGACACAACCCGTTCATTCTCTTTCGGAATGAGACTGTCAAAAGTAGATCTAAGTTTCCTACCAAACAATAAAACTGCTGGCTCGACTCCCGTCGTACAATGTGGAGTATTTCTATAATCGGACAAAAAATGTAACAATTTATCCTTGTAATCAACCTGAAATTTATTTCCTACCATAAGTTTTTTAAGAAAACTCTTAGTAGTTTTCACTGAATTTTCAGCGATACCATTACTTTTTGGGTGCATAACTGGAGATGACATGAATTTAATATTGTTTTCCCGAAGAAACTGTTGGAAAATTTCACTCGTAAAACAAGTTCCGTTATCTGACACTATGAGTTCAGGGTAGCCAAAATTTGAAAATAATTTCCTCAATTCAAATATAGTATTAGCTGAATCTGCCCTTTGAACTTCAATACAGTCAACCCATTTAGTGAATGAGTCGCAGACGACGAGAAACATTTTCCCTGCCAGCGGTCCACTATAATCCAGGTGTAACCTACTCCAGACCTTCCCAGAATTAGGCCATACCGATAATTGACTCTTTGGCGGAGATTGTTTCGTCGACGCGCATTCTGGACATTCCTGAACAATTTTCTCTAAATCTTTGCTCAGCGATGACCACCAGAAATAACCCTTTGCTAACCCTTTCATCTTAACAATACCTAAGTGTGAACGATGCACGAGCTCTAACACTTTTTTATGCAACGAACTTGGAACAATAATTCTATGTTGCCAAAATAAACAATCCTTAACAATCGAAAGTTCGTTCCTTTTTATCCAGAATTTCCATAATTCCTCCTCGCGTTTAACACGTTTGGGCCACCCTTGCCTTAAACACGTCATTACGCCTTGAATGACCGTATCTACTTTAGTGGCTTCCCTAATCGAATTAACGTCAAGATGTTCACAATTGCTAACAAAATCTACGAAATCTGAACCGCAGTAATCTTTAAATTCTACCTTAAAATTCTCAACTTTGTTCTTTAACAGAAACCGAGACAGAAAATCTGCCTGGTTTCCACCTGATTTCATCGGTTTCCCAGAAAGTAATCTTTGCAACTGAACTACCGTATTCTTTAAATAAGGTTTTACATTCCTTTTATTTGCAGATGAACTACCATGCCCTTTAAACATGGTTTTATATTCCCTAAGATTAGAACTTCCATACCCTGAAAAATATGGTTTTACGTTCCCCATTTTCTGAAATTTGTTCCTATTCGCGAACGAAACCGAATTAATAGAATTTTGTTTTGAAACAATGTTGAGGTTAAATATTTCCATGAAATCTCTTCCCACAATCATCTCCGAACCGCTTGTTACAACGATAAAGGTTATTAACCTAACTAGATTATTGTATTCGACCTTGAAATTTGCATTACCCACAACAATCAACATATTCCCGTCGTAACCTGAAATTTTTCGTGTTTCGGGTGACAACTCTATATTACTGAAATGTTTACAAAACATTCTCTCCGGAATAACACAAATTGATGAGCCTGAATCAATCATCGCTTCGAAAGATTTCCCATTTAACTTCAATTGTGCCTTGATTGCCTTAACAAAAGCTACATTTTCAATCTTTTCATTATTACAATTCATAACTGATTTTACTGTCCCGTTTTTACAAAATCTCTGTAAATGACCCAATTTACCGCAAGAATAACATTTAGCTTGCTTAAACTTACAGTTATGAGTGTCATGATTTGATTTCCCACAGATCTTACACTTTTTTAGAGATGAACCGGTTTTAACTTGTTTATCCGACCTACATGAATCGGAACTATTCGACCGATAATAAAGTTTTCGCGCCGGAGAAGCCGATTTTCCAAATCTCTTTACCGAATTTATTTCTCGCGCCGGAGAAGCCGATCTTCCAAATTCCTTTACCGAATTTACTTCCAACTTCATCTTGATTGAATCGACCTCAGGACCTTTCGCGGTCACTGCAAGTTCAACTAGTTGATTAAAGTTTTGTTTAGGCCCTTCAACAAACAATTTTACCCGTACTGGGCCCGGAAGTAGACCGATTGCAAACACGTCTACAAGATTATCCTCCAGCCTGTTTCCGAACTGACAGAATGAGCTGAGCCCTCGAATTCTTGCGGCGAAATCCCTTATCGATTCGTTATGATTCTGTTTAGCTTGGAAAAATGATTCCCGCTCTTGAAAAAGAGATCTACATTTACCACAATGTTTTTTTAGCAACTCAATTAATTTCTCAAACGTAACATCTGTGATTTTAATCGGGAAACATAAGTTGGACAGAAGAGTCAAGGTCTCCGTTTCAAGCGAGTTTATCAGATAAGCCTTTTTCTTAATCTCGGTAATGTCATCATGTAACACGAGAAACTGCTCTAATCTGAGTTGAAACACATCCCAATCTCCGTTTATGTGAGAGAACGGTGGAATTCTCGCCGATTCCATCTTCACAAAAGGAAAAAAAAATAATCACGCGAAGCTACGACAACAATACTACCCCGGAAAAAAAATTACAAAAAACCCAGACAAATCCTCCACAAGAAAGAAAAGAAAAACCTATCTTAGAAATTGCGGTTGCAACGTCTCCAGATTGTTTCCTCTTGATGAGTGAGTGACCTTCCTCGACACTAGCACTGTTTGCCTTGTAAGAATGCCTTCCCTCGGCACTCCCTCGGAACTTCACCTTCGTGGAAAGGCTCTGTTGAGCCCCAAAAACGACCACCGTCTCTTGCTTCTGAGTACCCTTGGATGGTACTCCAGAACTCTGACTGTGGCTCCAGGAATAGCCAGAGATATCCTCGGTTTGTTCTGCCGGACCTTTCTCTCGGTCAGACAAACCCAAAAAATACTCCAATGTTCCGCCTCGGCTGTAGGTAGCCTTGAAAAATTTTTCGGGGTGACTTAGCTCTCCCCGCTTTGGTAATTTTTTTTTTGTGATCCAATTTGGTAATCCAATATTGTACTTTAATACGGCTGCGCCAATTGTAATGTACTTTTATTGTGGCCACACTAGCCACACAATAATAATAAATATGTTAAACGTAAGTTCTCGTCTTTATTGTAAGAGTACAATGGATTCAATAAGTAATATTATTTGTCTCGGTAGCGACTGATTATACTGGAAGTTAGAATGGTTCTGGCCGCGGCCGTACACCGGACCGCTGTCCCGGCTCGTATGCCCGATCGGCAATGTTCGGTCGACCCGAACATTCCCGAATTACTACATAGATACAAATGCGATATAATTATATATATCACACCATCCATATTTCGAAACTGTCAAATTAGTATACGCTTGCCCTGAAGAAGGAACGTTTGCTCTGAAACCGGTCGGATTTACTCATTATATAAGTGGTTCAAACAAAGTTGAATTGTTTCATTTATTTAAATATTAATTATTTAAGAATAATTAATAAATCAATAAATTAATAATTATCAATAAATAACTAAAATAACACAATTATTTTATTCGTACAAATAAAACGTAATTCACAATAAATAGATTTCTTAGTTTTAACTACGCTTATCTTAATATATAAAACAAAGTCGGGTTAGTTACACTATTTATAACTCGATAACGGCTGGACCGATTTTAATGATCTTTGAGTTGTTGGATTTGTCTCCGCCCCGGATAACAGAATAACTATTAAAACATCGCAAAAATTCACGAAAAAGAAAGTTATAAAGAAAATTCATTTCCTCATACATTTTGTATGGAACGATTTTTCATCTTTTGAAAGAGCTGTAACAATGTTGTGTTAGGTAAAGTTTGCCTGAATTCCAAAAATTCAAGAACGTCAAATGTCAATGCGCTGATTGTTTCGCTTTTGTTCTTTAACATATAATGCTGCCCCTCTTTCTTACACACTAAATGTCAACAGTCGAAAATGAGACAAACGGTTAACGTGTGTCTTCACCCTTCCAAAGGAAAAATACAATAATTATAATAAATTTCCCTCACACGTATAAAGAAAATGAAACGCAATTCCCGTAAGGAGCCATCCATAAATTACGTCACACATTGGGGGGGGGAGGGGAGTAGAAAGTGTGACGAGGGGTACGGGGTGGTCATCAGCTCTGTAACGTCACATGTAAAAAAAATTGAACTACTGTTTTGATTATTTTTAGACGTCACACTAGGGGGGAGGGGTCTTTTAAATGTGACGATATGTGACAGGGACGGGGGGGGATTTTAGTTTTTTTTAATTTAGGGATAAGTAAGTGGAAAAGTAAGAAAATCACAAAAATATAAATTCGTACACAAGGTCATCTCTGATACAAAACACGGACAGTTGCGGATCGATAATTGCTTCGTTGTGTAATTTTTAACTTAAGTAGTAAACAACTGAATTTAATTCAGCTAATAAATGAACACAACAGTTATTTATTCTAAAGGGGGTACGAAGTTCGCCGGGTCAGCTAGTTGTTTATAAAAAACCAACATGTTTCGTGAGCAATACTGACTTCCTCAGGGTTTACTTAAATCTAATAACAATAGACTGACAGGTGTCAATGGAAAATGGGAAGGGGGGGGGGGGGGTAATAGGGCATAATTTATAAAGGTAAAAAGTTTAATAATGGGTCGATTAAAAATATTTTTTGATTAATTAAATAGTTTTTTGTTTTTTTTTTAACTTTATGATTAAAACTTCAAATTGTAATATTTAATTAAATGAAGACAATATTAGCGATACTCAACCGGAAATCTGGAAACAAAAAATTCAGAAAAAGATATTTGTACCTCTGGGACACGAACCCAGGACCTTTCGCTTTCCGGGCAAATGCGCTATCACTGCGCCAAAATGTCGATATCCGATTCGATCATTTTTAACTGTATCAGACTTCGGCTTAGAATCTTCATTTTCTTAATGCATATTTTATCGACTGCTATGTTCATATATTATGATTGCAAGATTCAAACCCGAACTAAATGCTATCTAGATAGTGTCTGGATAATACTAGTACTTTTTTTTTTTTTTAAATATGTAACAAGGTTACAATTTTACAACATAATATAAACATAAATATTTTAATCACTCTCCTAATAAAGCAGCTGCTTGTGCTTGGGAGAGGAAAAGTCTGTAAATCCCGAGGAAGAGAGCCTTGCTCACGATACACGTTGTTTTTTTTTTGTGAACAAATAACGTGGTTAAAACTAAGCAATCTATTAATTTTGAATTAAAATGGTGCCACAAAATAAATTTGCTGTGTTTGAACAAATAAAACATAATATTGAAGTTTTAGCCACGTCTGAAAATCTTTCACTCCACCAAAGGGAAAAGTTTTTGGAAAGTTGGAAACACACGGAGGTTTCCAAAATCACTGTTCAATCCCATGCTTTATTTAAAGTATTGAAATTCCAAGAGACTCAAGTGAAGATTTTATTTCGGGCTTTATTCCAATCTTTATTTTGTATTCACTGAACATCGTGTATGTTTATATAATTATTTACCTACTCGAAAAAGCTTATTAAAATATACTTTAACCTATTGTTTGTTTTTATGACTACTGTTGAAGATAGTAAAAAATACATTTAATTAATTATTTTTGTGTTTAATTCGTAGAATTCCATTTATTGTATTCTAATGTGATGTACGTAGATCAATTTTAATAATGTTATTATTAAGTTCTGCAAGCATTTTAGTTCTGTATTATCATTGTGACAACTGCTTCGGCGTTCGTGGTCATCATCAATTTATGATTAGACGTTAACACGTTGAGACGACTTATTTACATGATTCTATTAGGTCCTTACATATGAAATTGGCGTTTTGTATGGGAGGAACATTAAGTCGATTTTTTTTTTATATAATATATTTATTTAATCAAAGTATGTACCATTGCTATTTATGCACTTTTGCCATCTCATAGGTAGTTCATCGATCCTTTTACTAAAAAAACCATTCGGACGGGAATCAATAAAATCTTTGAAGGCGGTTTGGACTGCCCCATTGGGGTTGAATTTTTTCCCTTGCAAGAAGTTATCCAAATTTCGAAAAAAATGGTAATCTGTTGGGGCAAGATCCGGAGAGTACGGTGGATGTCTTAGACATTCCAATTGAAGCTCCTCTAATTTGGTAGCCGTCTGTTGTGCAGTGTATGGTATAGCGTTCTAACGCACGTTTGTTGATTTGCTTCACTCAATTCGTGAGGTACCCACCTTTCAAGCTTTTTCATTTCCCAATTTGCTTCTAGTGGACTAAAACAGTTTTATCACTAACACCGCATCCTGCAGCTAACTCGGACGTGGTTTGCGATGGATCCGCTTCCACAATAGCCTTCAATTCTTCATTATCAACTTTGGTCTCCGGCCGTCCACGGGGCTTGATCTGCAGGTCGAAATTTCCAGAACGAAAACGTTGGAACCAAAAACGCACTGTGTTTTCTTTTGCGGCACCGTCGCCATACACATCATTAATCCTTCGAGCCGTTTCTGCAGCACTGGTGCCACGGTGGAACTCGTACTCGTAAATAAAGCGATATTTCAAGTTTTCCATTTTGTAAACTAAGTGACGCAAAGAAAAAAAACAATGAAGGAAAAAATATTAAATTATAATTTTCGAAACACAAATACATGAGTAAATAGCTGGGTAAATGAGTAACTAAATAGGAATTCCTAACCAAAGAGAAGATATTTGAGATCAAAGTTGCCAGTACGGCAAAACGCCAATTTCATACCTAATATTTACCCCTTAATTTTTATGTTGTCTTAAACAATTTATTATGTGTCTCAAATGATTTACTAAGAAAATAAGTATGATAATAGATTCTCTATTCTGAAGGGTTCTTAATGGTTACATGACAACTCAGAAACAACTCAACTCAAAACGTCTTTAGAAAGTTATTAAAAGCTACGAAAAAAATGTAAAATAGCCCGTAGTATTTAACCAATTATTTTATTTTTTATTTTTAATGACTTTTCAAACGAGATGTTGACTTTAATTCTTTCTAAGCTGTCCGGCCACCTTTTCAAATCTGTTTTACCGACAATAAAATGGTATTTTTTCTTAATTGTTTAATTATGACATAACTGCTATTGACTTATTTAAATGTGTTATGTTGTCTAGGTCTTGTTAACATACTAAGAAGAGGGGATTAATTAATGGTTCTTACTTTATTAATTAATTTTATATTAGGATCATCCGATCAATCTTTTTCTTTATTCAGTAAAATGTTTATTACACACGTTGAGAATTTTTCGACCACCGTGCTAGGCACACGCCCGTATTTTGGTGGTCAAACCGACGAATCATATTGATTTCCAATTGTTCAAGCAAATTTAAAGTAACACCATTTCTTTCTTTATATTAGGATTTAAGCTTTTTGTTGTCAAGCGGAACGTAAAAACGTAGTTAAATTTTTTTGTTTACAGGTTTTACAAAAAATTTTTATGATAAATCGTTCAATTTCTATATCCGCCATATCAAGTTTCACTGGTTCGGAGAAAACCGCAAAAAACTATCACATCTCTAGCGTAAATTAAAAATTGAATTTTTTATTTTTATATAATGAATTGGAATAATATACATTCGAAAAGTATTAATGTTTCAATGTATCTCTAGAAATATTTAAGTAATTTGGATAAATGAAATGTATATAACGGATTTTCATACTCACTTCGTGATTTGTATGGAATACAGAGGCTTTTGAAAGTCAACTGACCTGAGGGGCGTGTTTCTACACCCGCCATCTTGGCAAAATAACTGCTCGTGATTGGTTGAATTCCGATACAGCGGGTTTGATAGTAACTTCTTGAATGATATTTAACATAGTTTTTGGTCGTGATAAGGGAAATTTTAAAACTCAATTTTAGGTTAGTCTTGTTCCTCACAAAAATTTGGGATGGTCCGACGCTCTGTGGGGAACCCGCTTGCACAGCGCGGGTGTAAACTGTGCGACCTAAAGTTTAAGTTTAGACTTACGGATTTCAATACTTCGTTTGTGTGAAAGCACTATGAAACCAAAGATGTCATACTCAGATCATTTCGTCAAAAAATTGGATATAGCGTTTTGAAATTATAGGACTCAAATGTAATGTACATTTAGATGATGTAATAATTTACGTACTTGTTCATGTTCAAATATCTTAAAACCACTCTTCCATGGAAGCATTAGCAAGAATTTTTTGGAAAGTTTTTTGTAAATGTCGACGTTATGCAATATAAGATACTATGCTGATTCATTTTCTTATCTGTAGGTTGATTATTCTTATTCGTAAACTTCTAACTTACTCTTTAATCTTTATGCATGCTCCTCAAATATTTGAATATGTAACTTATATTAATTTCAGAAATAATACTTTTCATCTATAATTTTATGAATATAATAATTATTGTTATCAAAATGTAGTTAAATCCATCTGCAATCGCCTAAATGTTCTGTAAATTAGTATAACGCATAAAAATAGGCAGCTTAATCAGGTTGGCAATCATAATACGAGGCATATCCAGAAAGTAAGTGTACTGTGACCACAACGGGCGGAGGTTTTTAGTTTTTTGAGGGTTGGCAACACTTAGTGGTGCAGGGGGGATCTTCTGACCAGAAAGAGCATCGCAGAAACATTTTTGTACGTAAACTCACGTTTTAGTGTCCAGTTGCGTGAAAGTTGTCGGCAAAAAATCCCGCCAAGTGCTGTGATCTGCTTTTTACTCACGGAAGAAATAACATCTACAAAAAAAAGGTGAGGATTTCTGAGCTCTATTGTTACTGGAGATGAAAGTGGGTGACTCATTACATGCCTGGGAATAAAAACAGTCGTCAAAGTGGCGTCACACCAATTCCCCATCTGTGAAAAAAACTCAGATTGAGATCATCAATGCACAACAATATTGTGTACCCTAAAAAAACTCAAAAGGAGCATTCAAAACAAAAGGAGGGGAATGCTGACCAGAGAAGTTTGCTTTTTTCACGAAAACGTCCGACCTCACAAAGCCTTAGCCACCAATAAGATCATGAACTCATTTGATTGGGATGTTTTGAACCACTCCCCGTAATCCCCTGACTTGACGTCTTCAGATTATCATCTTTCACCTTCCTAAAGGCATGTATGGATGAAAATAAATTTTCAACCGACGAGCAGGTGCCGAAAGTGACCCTGAAGAGGGTGAAGGAGCTGGCGGGTGAATTCTTCGAGAAAGGCAAAATAAACTTGTGCCACGGCTCACCACATGCATTGGACGGGTTAGCAATTATTTGGAAAAATAGTCGACAAGTGTATCAACAAAATCCTGCATTTTTTTTTCTATTACACTTTTTCAAAAAATAAATAAAAAATCAGTGCACTTACTTTCTGGATAAGCCTCGTACTTTACAGATTAGTTTGTTTAAATATTCAACATATATTATACTCACTACTGTAATTAAGTATACCATTTTTTTAATTACAATTTTATTTATTATTAACTTGTTTTGCTGAAATGAGACGATTCGTGTTTTAAAAATATTACATAAAATATTTGAAGATGACAATTGTCTTGCCTTGTTATTATGTCGCTCGACTAATTTTTTGCTTTTGCCGAGTTTGATCAAAACCTGTGATCTAAGACGTTTTGTTTTGATTCGGCAACTGATGCCGAGATCCATCCCTTCCTTTTTAATGTTTTTTTATTAAAAGATAGCTTAATTTTAATCTATTCCAGATACAAGCGTACAATTCAAAAGATTTTCATTGTGATTTTGAAAATGATTGATTTTTTGTTGCGTGGCGCTTCTTCCTCTTTCAGCCAACGTTTCAGACAGTCTCACAGAGTTTTTCCAGATAGTGTTCATCATGAGGGTAGTTGGGTAGGTTGTGGTGAAAATTAGTTTATTTTATAGAAGTACACCATTTCAAATCAATCCCTATACAGCCCAGTGGCGGCAGGTGACTGTTGGGTGTTCTGGAGTGCTACTATTGAAAGAAATGGCATTTTTGATGTTGTCGTAAATGCAAAAAAAAAATTCGATAATTGTTTTTTTGTACGAAGATTTTCAGAAAATCCGTGCGGTTCACGGCGAAACTGGAATTTCCTGAAATTTTTCATACAAAAAGCAGATTTTCAAAAAAAAGTAAAAATATTTTTTTTCTGCTAAATTTTATTTTATTTATTTATTTTGACTATTCTGATTAAAAATGCATACAAAGTTAAATCGGTTACATAGTTACATAAGGTTTTAACAGAGAAACAAAAAAAAATGCCTTTCCTCACCACAAAGAGACAATGCTCTTGTGTTTGGTGAGGGAATTCTAGCTCAATTAGCAAATTAAAAGATCGTGTAAGTTAGTAATAACGGCTATTATACAATGACATCAATAATGCCATTTTTAATAATATTGGCACTCTAGCACATCCAAAAGTCACGAGCCGCTACTGAATTACAGCCCCAAAAAAAACTAGACTGTAGACTCTGCAGAAATTGGTGGTCCGTATGATAGATTCCCCTATCTTAACAAACGAATTGCAATATTTAGAGCAGAAGCGTCAGGTGGGAATGCTGTCCTTGTTCTACCGGTGTTTTAATAAAAGATGCTCTAAAGAATAAGTGTCTTTGATTCCTTCGGCACTGGTGGATAGTCGAGAAGCACGCCAATCGTGCTCCCAAGATTTGTCCAACGCTGACATTTATCTCATGAGAAGGAGTCATTTCCAAGACTCGTTCTTGAGTTCAACAGCTCGGCTGTCGAACGATTTCCCATCCTGCGCGTTCCTTCTCTCACACTTCGAGACAAGTAATAAACATGGTTCTCTTTAAGACCTATAATCATTCATTTCTCTCTTCAAAAAGACCCACCACACTGCTTCCCCAAAGGTGATGTTGTGTGGCGGGTCTATTGTCAAAATAATAAAATAAACAAATATATCACTGTATTTTGTCACGGTAATAGTAATATACAAGCAGACACATTTTGCACCGTAATCTACACATCTGCCCTGATGATAAACACTCCATGGCTGTCAAAAACGTTGGCTAAAGGAGCAGCCAGCAGCAGTAAACATATTTTTGTACGAGAGGATCTCAAATCGTAATCCGTTTGAATCATTAAACATAATATTTCTTGCATTTGTCTTATTTTTGAAGTCTTTTCTAATGGCGTATTTGTCCTTTTAGGGATCCTGAGAGACAGATAGCCACCATAGAATCCCACCAGCCCATGGCTATCCCCATAGTGACGTGCGACTTCGCATCTGACATCTCCACGAGCGAAGCCAACGAGATGCAGTCACTTCCCGTGGAGGCTCCCAAGGATACTCTTAAGGTAAGTCACGCTACAAATCTAATGCCTTCGTAATTGTGTACTCATTTAAAAAAAAACGAAAATTAAACCATGGTCGTGGTTCGTACTATGCAGAATATTTGCCATCGTGTCAGCCTATCCGAGGTGCAGAAATGACAGCACGTGGATTATGCATTGACAGAATAACATCAACGGTTCGACTACTGAATTACATGAATTATGCCTTTTTTAATGAAAATCCATCATCCTACTACTACGGCTGACGTGTTTTATCCTCTGTAAAACTCTAATATTTCCATCGTAGAATTTAGTCCAAAATGCATCGACCTTTGTTGAATTCGACCACTTCGTCAGCGGTCTTAGGAATTCCTCCACTTCAATGCCGGAATAGACAAAATGCGGTGCTGGAAAAAAATCATAAAATTTCTCAACGCACATATGTGTCCATTCTGGACGCTAGACAACCTCGATAGGCTTTTAACTATCTGCCTTTTATATATTTTAAGATTTTTTGGACGCGTTGTTATTTAAATTGAGTCACTGTCAAAGTGGAAGGCTTTTTCTGCCTTGAAAGGTTGCCAATCCACTGAAGTGACCAAGTATGTCGGTGTCTGCAGCTCTCCACAGCGCAAAACCGCGAAGAGTGGTTGAGACTTGTCCATTATGGAGTAGAAGTCACGATCCTCAGTGACTTGAGAAGAAGACCTCGCCATTAAACAAAACATAGATTATTTCAGGTTGATAGAGCATTCACATATTTAAATTGAACATAAAAGTGATGCCGTATACGACGTATATGACCGAATTACGGATGAGGGAATCCTATTTCATTGCAAGAGATATAAGCGTAATAAAAAGAATAAGGAAGTAACGATTGGACGGTTTTAACGCACACAGCGGATTGGGGGAGGAATGGAGTGTCAAGGAAATAATATATGACTCGGAAGTTGACGGAAAAAATAATCGGGGATGTTGCAGAGAGGCGTGGCAAAGATTAAGTCAATCAAATACTTTTGTCGGGCCATGATAAAAAATTCTAAATTCGCTGTTTCTTAAAATAAGCAATGCTGAATAAGGGTAATAAGGAAATCCAGTGAAAAATATTATGGCTTTAAAAAAATAAATTCACGTAGACCAATAAACGCTGATTCTGAATATATAATATTTATTAAATAATATTAAACGCAGAGTTTTTAAAAAATATATTAAAAAGTCAATTTTTAATCGGGTCGTAGAAACACGCCGTCAAGTTGCTGTTATTAAAATGTTTAGTGGTGACGTTACTGATATCGTGTCGTGACGTCACCGCAAAGTCATTGTATGGGAATGTAGGTATGACACAAGCCATCGTATTAATTTATTAATTTATTTGTTTATTTACATACTGTTTATAGAGATTTAGTTGTTGTATTTATTGAAACATTATTTCGGCCTAAATAATTCAGTTTCAAAAAGAAAGGTATCTCCGTAAAGTTTATCTCTATTATTGAAAACATTCAAAAAACTACTGCACAAAAAAAAATAGTAATGCTGCTCTAGGGAGAATACTTCGAACACCGAATTTCAAAATGGCGTCAGTTGATTGCCCGATCTTATAGTAACTTTTCAGGAGTGATGACGTCACACGATTCACTACACATACTGTGGTTTTCGGGGGATCTTGAAACTTGAAACTTTGAAAATTATTAAATATTAAAACTAACTCTAAAAAAATATTCATTTATTTCAGATAGAAGGTCATTTATTCATTAAAAAATTTTAAAAATTGGACTGAGTTAAGGATGAAAGTGGATTGAATGCTGTAGAAATTCCACACCTGAAGTGTGTGCAGTAAAACCATATATTATGATGGAGTAAGAAACGTGAGGATCCTCAAAGAATCTCAACTTTTGGTGTGTCAAATGACGCATGTATATGTATAATATATAGAAGCGATAAATCAGAAAGTTTTTGTTTCGCTGTCAGAATGTGTAGTTTATAGTGAAAAGATGTATGTTTTTGAAGTAAAACTTTTTTAAGCACGCTCGACTTGGGGGGTAAGCTGGTGAATGCGTTATGAAAAATAGTGATGCGAACGGTAATCGATGCGAACGGTGATCGAAGCGAACGGTGATTGATGCGAACGGCGATCGGGCGAGGCGAAACGGTCGGGCCTTTACGCACGCTTGAAGTTGAGAGATAGTGAAGATAGAAAGAGAGAGAGTTACGTTACGTATATTACTGTAGGGGCAAGAGAGAGAGGTGCGAGTACAAGGAATCATTTATTGAATAACCATACCCATAGGTCACCCCAAGGTCGTAGGTCACCCCAAGGGCGTAGGTTACCCTAGGGTCGTAGGTCACCCCACGGTTATATGTCAGCCCAATGTCATTTGTCACCCTAATGTCAATGTCAATATCAATGTCAATGTCAATGTCAATGTCAATGTCAATGTCAATGTCAATGTCAATGTCAATGTCAATGTCAATGTCAATGTCAATGTCAATGTCAATGTCAATGTCAATGTCAATGTCAATGCCAATGTCAATGTCAATTTCAATGTCAATGTCATATGTCACCCCAATGTCATAGGTCACCCCAAGGACATAGGTCATCCCAAGGTCATAGGTCACCCCAAGTAATAGGTCACCCCAAAGTCGTAGGTCACCCCAAGGTCGTAGGTAACCCTAAGGTCATTGGTCACCCCAAGGTCATAGGTCACCCCAAGGTTGTAGTTCACCCCATGGTCATATGTCACCCCAATGTCATATGTCACCTGAATGTCATGTGTTCTTTTATAAGTTAATGAAGTTTTACTTCAGTAGTGTGGTCTAAAGCACTCTCGTTTTTTTTTAAATTTTAATACTCACCGTACAAGAGTCCCTACTGCCCTGAGCCAAATAATATGTTTTTTTAACGATGCGAGTGTAAAACCGGTTCACGTGAAATGTATCTACGTACTTTACTTATAAACCTGACCCCCCATGAACCCGGGTACCTCTGATTAGTCGACAAACGTAGCGAACCATTTGGGGTGACCTATGACAGACACTATGCTGTTTATCCAATAAATGGTTCCCGGGGCGGCGGTACCCACACCATCCTCCCAAATTGTACATTATATGCATAATTTTATATGCTTACAGTATTGAGATGGTATCTTGTTGGGTGTAATAAACTCTATAGAATATTTGTGAGCAATTCAAACACGATAGAAGTGAAACCTTCAGAAAACTAAAGTAGACAAGAGTGAGGAGCGACAAAGCACCGCACAAAGAGGAGACCGATTATACTATTTGTTATGTAGACTGTTATTTATTGGTGTGGGCGTAAGATGAGATCTTGCTGATCTTAATGAAACGCGCGTGGACGAGTTAGTTATTTATTTGCACAATATTGACACATCTGTGTTGTAAAGCTAAGTGCTAGCTATTAGAGCTGTCAGAGATTAAGGAGAGCGAACAGTATCATTCATCGCCCTGCATCTGCCGTCTCGCTCTTGCCCATTTGAAAAGCAGGAGTACCACCAAAACCATTCTCACACTATTTCATTCTCTCGCAGGCTAAAACCTATAGAAATATGCGTTTGTTTCTTTTAAGTGTCACTATTTTTCGATTAAAGATTTTTCATTTCAATATAATAAAAAAAAAAATTAAACAAATACATAAAAAATTAAATATGTGTAGATTCAAGTGATGTTTTTTTGTAGCCCGGTATCGTATAGTACCGTCCGTGGATCTGTAAATAAAGTTATAAAATCTCTTCGTTCCCTCTCGTACTTGAATCTGTTCTTTAAAACAGTTAACGATCTCGAAGTAATGTTTGACCCCAATCCTTGCTCCCCAAAAAACACTTAGGGGGATAAGTATTTGTGCGAAACGACAAGGGTGGTAAAATCCTCCGAAATTTGCCATTTCGATGCTCATATCCATGTTTAAAGTAAATCAAGCGGAATTCCGAGTTTTGACATAATTTAAAATTTTAAGGTCTGTTTTCGTTTTTGAGACAAGACAAATTCGTATAATCTAACTTTTTAATCATTACAAAAACTCTTGCGAAACTGTCAAAATTTTAGAACGAGATTTTGCAATACAATGATTGTTAAATTTAAATTCTATTTTCGAAACTCTTTAAATTAATGAATTTATTTTAATTGCTCCCCTAATACTTTGAATCGAATCAGGAATTATAGATATTTTAAGTAGGTACCCATGTTAGATATCAAATTTGATTGATTGTACTTATAATATACAAAAATGAATATTTGTAATACCTGTATGAAAAATTAAAATTAGAATATAAAAATTGTAAATGGGTGGCACGCGAGCTGTTTGAAAACTGAATGTACTGGGACTGAATATATATTGAACGCAGGAGGGGTTTAGCAGGATGGGGGATCGGGAGAGGGGAGAAGGAAGGCGGGGAAAGTTGAAGGGGAACGCAGGAGGGGAAGGTATGGATCTATCCACTTCCTTTCGCCGTCTCAAAGTGTCGATGTTTCCACGCCGTATAGAAATTTGTGGGAAATCGACGCCCTGACGAGTCTTATAAAAATATCATTACGTAGTATAAAATGAAGTCGCTCAAAATGTATGTGCGCGTTAACCTTTTAAACTACGCAACGGATTTTCATACGGTTTTCACCAATAGATAAGAGTGATTGAAGAGGAATGTTTATATGTATAATACATGTAAATTATATTAGAGAAAAACCGAGAAATTCAAAGAAAACATATTTTTGTGCGATTTAAAACGGCTGGCCGGCCGTACTATAGTCACTTTTGAAATTCGTTCTACGGAAAAAAATTGGAAAACAGCTGTCCTAGAGTAAGTAGATATTTGATTTTCCCTTTTCAAATATCCAGTGTTGCATTGCAAGCATTGTATAATTAGTGGCGATCGCTCGAATTGCATTATTATTACATAGTATAAAATGAGGTCACTCAAAATGTATGTGCGCATAGATCTTTTAAACTACGAAACAGATTTTCATACGGTTTTCACCAATGGATAGAGTGATTCAAAGGAAGTTTTATATGTATAATACATGCTTATTATAGTAGAGAAACAGGCAGCGGGCAGCGGACAGCTGGCAAGCGGGTGGTGTGGATTTTGTAAAGGTTGGGTAATGGCGTTGTGTTTCGTTAGCCACAGCAACGTGTGGCCGGGTCTGCTAGTTAATAATAATTGGATAATTTGTATAGCTTTATACAAATTATCCAATTATTTTTTTGAAAAATCACCTCAAGGGCGCTGTACAATTTATTAAGACCGTTTAACCAGCCAGCGGCCGAAAATCCACATTTCGTCGAAAGTTTTTCTTACGATCGTACAGGGCGTTTTCAATGAGAAAGATTAACTATTCTCCATACCAGCTTTTTAAAATTATAACTAGATATCAATTTTATTTCATTCCAAAGTTGCTTTAATTTATATCTACATCCAAAAATGTTGACAGGCGTGATGATAAAACTATTAAAATTATGTACTTTTTGTAATTATTTTTTTTTATTATAAGTATTTACCATTTTGCAATAATGTCTAAGTTAAATAAGAATGTAAAAAAAATCTGAAATATATTAGTTTGTAAGTGTGCAAATAAATACACAAACGGACCAATTTTCGTCAAAAAACACATGTACGTATATATTTTTTAATGATTTTATTTAAACTAAAATTAAAATTCTAAAACTTGCGATACCCAGATAACGTATTGATTTATTTTACTGCATGATCATATGATTTGAAATGGGTGTGGTATAATACAAAATCTTTTTTTTTTGAAAATTTAACAAATCTGCCAACGACCTATGGTTAACCTTATTGTTCTAAAAATAAACATTTTTTCACAAAATTTAAAACATGCGAATGCTAGATAAAAGAACAATTTTTCGAAATCCATTTATGATTTTTTGTGGAAAAGAGTCAATAGTCTAAAATCTGATTTAAAAATGACATATTACTGGTTTTCTCTGGTAATACCATCTTAAGACTTCTTAGATTCTGTCTAATTTAACGATTTACAAATGAATACAGAAACATACTTACCTGGCAGGTCACTTTTGATAAACACACTTTAATTAGAAAGTTTATGCTTGGTGTAGATACTGCTCTGTACGCGGAGGACACTATATTTAAAACACTGGACATTGCACGATTTTACATTTGCTACCCCCATCTCTATTAGTTAGTATTACCTTTACGAAAAGATTAGTGGCAAAAGAAGAGTGGATATTCATTTCGAAAGACTGGAAGGGTTTACTGGAAATCTTTAGGGCTGGAGAATGTTCATGAAATGACATTTACAAACGCTTACAAATAAGATTTTTTTTCAACATTTTTAAAAATTGGTATTTACAGTGTCGCGGGCATTGAAAGTGATGGTGAAAGATTTTTGAGTTTACGGATACGACTAAGACTGTTTGAAAAGGTGAGTTTTAAGTTTCTTGTCTTGGTGATCTTCGTTAGTTCTCTCTCACTCCATATTTTTTTTAACAAAGGGCGTTAAAAGTATGAGAGTGTATGTGAAAAAGGTCAGAGAGTGAAACAAAATACTTACTTAATTTATGAATTCACCATGATACATTGAATATAATGAACATAACTACGAACCCATGTTAAATAAATTGTTAAAAGTGAAAACGGAGTAACCCTCATTTACATAATTTTGGTTAGATGTGAAAACCTTTTCATTTCATTTCTAGGATGTTATTATTAAAGTTAACGATAATTTGGTTGATCATGGAAATAGGTTATTTCGCAAAACATGTAATTTTCTTTTTTCTACGTCAGTTCCACACAGAAAGCTCAAAGGAAAACCACTTCACGCAGGGCCTATGTAATCTTTGAATGCGCTGTGTGGGGGGTATTTTTAGGGAAGTTAAGGAGAAGTGGTTCGGGAAGGAAAGGGGGTTTGAGGGGTGGGTAGAAATCTGCCATCAAGGAGTGACGGAGGTATGAATAAATCCCTCCTACTGCGGAACAAGGCGATGAGTCGAGAGAATCCAGCTGGAGAGGTAAAAAATAAAAGGCTGGAGAGGTGAAAACGTTCCATCAGTAGGTGGATTAGGATTAAATATTAAAACATTGAATGAGGACGTATTCTAAACATTTAAAAATCACTTACCGATTTTTTTTTTGTAAACTGAATTTTTCACGTAAATCTTACCAATATTATAAACGCGAAAGTTTGAATGGATGTATGTGTGTTTGTTACTCTTTCACGCAAAAACTTCTGAATGATATTTTACAATATTATAGCTCTTACATTAGAATAACTTATTGGCTAAAATTTATAAAGCCAGCTAGGAAGAGGACGCGGGAGGGGAACGGGGACGCACAGGAAAGGTGATTCAGGGAGAAACAATGCATTTCTTTGAATATGGCATTGCAACGCATGCAACTTTTTTCGTTTAAAAAAAAAAAATTTTTTTTAAACTTAAAAAAAAACGCCAAACAGATTTATAGATAACTAGCGGGTTCCCGGCATGCGTTGCTATGCCATTTAATAAAGAAATTGTTTCTCCTGCGTGTCCTTTCCCATTCGTCCCGTTCCCGTTCCCCTTCCTCCTCCCCTTCCTCTCCCGCGTCCCCTTCCCCTTTTGCGTTCACACTCCGTCTCCTCCACGTTTCCTCTCCCTACTCCACTCTCCCCTTACCCCGTCCCGCGAACCCCCCTCAAACAGCAGTTTTCAAACAGCTCGCGTGCCACCTATTGCAATTTTTTTATACAAATTTCATAATGCCAGAGCTCACCAGTAGTTTTATACAAACCTTGTCCTGACAATAACGAACACAAAAAAAAAATAATTATCCAATTTTGTGCAGTCGTTTGGAAGTTATGCGCGTACATACATTTCAGCGATTCATTTTTTATTTATATATAAAAGATAGATTTTTAATTATTGGTGCGCCTTTGGTAAACTTTTAAATGCAAAGCGAAAGCTTATTGTTCTCTCTTTCTAAACCTGTTTATATTCTATATCTGACCTTAATAGAAAAGGAGATAGAACTAGTTTTATGAGGACATATCATTTGTTGACAGATATTGCACTACGTGTTTTGACCGTCATCAAATTTAGCTCCCTAACAATCTTAACGTATTAGCTCTTATCCACTTATCTTATTACGGATAATACAAGATTATAATCTACGCAAAAAATGTTTAAGCCTCTTATGTCGATAAACAGACAGGTTTATATTTTATCAATACCTACCATCTTTTCGTGTTAACACCGCTTTACTGCTTTTTTACGCATCGTGTACACCCTTTTATCCCTTTTCTTGGTGTTAGTATTATAATAATAATAAAAACACCCAAATTTTCGTATTGTGGACCAATTCGATCCATATTATTTTCTGTCGGGGTATCGGGAGCACATAATGCGAGAGAGGGTAGTATCTCTTGACGATCTTCAGAGATTATTTCAGTAATGATTTGGTACCGCAGATATTTTCGGCTTACGTCTCCTCGTTCTGTTGTAATCCTGGTATTTTACGATTGGCTTTTTTATTTCCCTGTGAAAATCGTACTGATTTATCTTTATTCGAATTTCTTACAAGATAAAGAAATCCCATTTGACCATCGTGTGTCTTAGATATCTACGGAAGAAGTAAAATGTTTAGACAAGCCAAAAAATAAAGATGTCGATCTGGTAATATTTTCGTTGCAGCACTTTGGGCAATAAAAAACAGCGATAATATGATTTCTAAAAATTTGTGTAAAATAATGGAAACTCGAACTTTTAGCATGTTAGCTTTTTTACACGAGCTCCACACAGGAGGCCCTGAGGAAAGTAATTTCCCAGAGGGCCTATGTCATCTTTGGGGATGTTATGTGGAAGGTTTTTTTAGGGAAAGGAAGGAGAGGAAAGTTCTGGGAAGGAAAAGGGTTTAAGGGGTGGGTATTAATCTGGGGTGCAGTGTGTCCTGATCGTCCACCTCCAAGACCGAGAAAACCTCATCCCATGAACCCGGGCGCGTATTTATAATCCCTACAGCGTTTCAGTCGCTTTAAATTTTCAACATCAAAATTTAAATATTTAGAAATAAAATTATTAATTTCTAATATACACATCAGAAAGATTATTTTATCTAGATTTTAGAACAATTTTTGTTTTTGCAATATGATAAAAAATAACCAATAAAGAGGTATATTTCAAATGTAAATTATCGTTACCCCGACTGAATCGGTATAGGTTTTGTAAATACGCAACCCGGGCACCCCTGCTAAATCACCAAACGTAGCGAACCACTTGGGGTGACCTATGGCAGAGGTGTTGGTTATCCAATAAAGGTTCCCGGGGCGGCGGTACCCATTCCCGCCTCCCAAATTGAAATTCCCTTAAGGGATTATGTCGTCTTTGGGAATGCTATACGGAGGGTCTTTTGGGAAAAGGAATAAGAGGAAGTTCTGGGAAGCAAAAAAGAATGACGGGTGTGTAGGAATCTGGGGGTCAATGAGTCCAGGAGTGACGGAAGTATGAATCCAACTGCGGTACAAGGTGATGGGTCGAGAGAGTACGGCTGTAGAGGTAAAATGTCTCCATCAACCAGTCTCTCATGATCCGGCCCGCCATGCAGCAGGTGGGCAGACGCATCTGATCTGGAGAAACGTCACCCCATGAACTCCGGCGTAATGTAACGAACCACTTTGGCTGACCTATGGCAGAGGTGTTGAATATTCTGTAACTGATCCCCGAGAGGTCGGTACCCTTACCCGCCTCCCAGAATGAAAAAAAAAAACCTTACAAATTTTTCTAAATCAAAATATGTTTTAAAAAACTCAAAATTCGTGTGTGAGTATTTGCGTATCCCAAGTTTCATTTATTTCTATTTATCTATAAAAAAATGATAATTTTTTCTGTGTGCTTCGAACTACTGATAAATCTGGCAAAGTCTAAACGTTATAAATTATAAAATATCTTTGGAATATATTTATGACTGATGGAATATTTCGTGGGATCTGAGTTGAATTAGACCCTAATTCTAGGTCATGCATTATACAAAGGCGTTGTAGTGTAATTCTCTTGTTTGCCGATGAATAATGGCTTGTGAATACATCTCTCTGCCATCGCAATCAATTACACGAGAAACAATTTCTGCGTTATTGATTTGAAAGGCTGTAACCGCACATTGGGTTAGCTTGCGAAATTGGAAGCCCCAAAATCCAGATTTATTTATATCTAAGTCTGTTGTAATACAATTTGATTAATTTTACAAACTAGCCGGTACCCGGCATGCGTTACTATGCCATTTAATAAAGAAATTGTTTCCCCTGCGTGTCCTTTCCCATTCGTCCCGTTCCCCTTGCGCTTCCACTTCTTCTCCCATGTCCCCTTCCCCTCTCGCGTTCCCTCTCTGCCTCCTCCACCTTCCCTCTCCTCACTCCACTCCCCCCGTTCCCCCATCCCGCGACACCCATCCCGAGTTCATCTCCCCCCTCCCAGGTTCCCCTCCCCACCTTCCGGGTTTCCCTACCCCCTCCCGCATTCCATACACCCATTCCCGGTACATTCAGTTTTCAAACAGCTCGCGTACCACACATCGCAATTTTTTTATTCAAATTTAATAATGCCAGATCTCACCAGTAGCTTTATAAAAACCTTGTCCTGATAATAACGAACACAAAAAAAAGAATTATCCAATTTGGGGCAGTCGTTCGGAAGTTATGTGCGT
Organism: Limnephilus marmoratus; assembly: GCA_917880885.1. NCBI lineage: Eukaryota > Metazoa > Arthropoda > Insecta > Trichoptera > Limnephilidae > Limnephilus > Limnephilus marmoratus. The sequence continues at coordinate 39,359,581 of OU862926.1, forward strand.
ATATATATTTCGGCGATTCATTTTTATCTATAAGTTTGTTTTTTGATGTGGATATCTTATTTTGTACCTACCTATAACCATAAAAAATAATTAATATAATTGAGCCTTGTCCGGAAAAAGGTTTATACAACAATATTATTGTTCCGAGAAAAATTCAAAAACCGGAACCAGTTATGTTTCATAAAATTTACTATTTGAAATAAATGTCGAGAAGAAAGACAGTAAAAGTAGGATTTATTACAAGAGTTTTTGCTGAATCAGTGGAAAACATTTTTTTATTAATTTTATTTTATTTAATTTATTTATTCATTTCACATGTATGGTAGTACAATTAATTCATGACTGATGATTTTTAAACGGATAAAGAAATAATAAAAATTTAAATTAGATAAAAAAGCACACAAGTCATAAAAATACAAAAATACAGCGATTTCATAGGTTTACAAAGATCCAGATATATTTAGGAATAGTTTTGGAATAAGTTTTTTACAAGATCAACAAAATTTGCTAAGTTTATGTTAAATATGTCAACATCACCTAAGTAATGATTTCCCATAGTGTGCAATCGTTGTATCGGAGAGGGGGCAATGTAGTTTTGCTTATGAATACTACAGTAGAATAGTGTATTATTCCACAAAATGTGATTTTTTTACTCTTCTTGCATTACAGAAAGCAACATACTCTTCTTATATTAATTTACAGATATCATTTATGTATTTGAGATCAAAAAGCAATCACAAAAAACACATTGACTCCCAGAATTGAACTTTCTTCCTTTTCAGAACTTCCTCTCCTTCCTTTCCCTAATAATTCCCTCCTCACAGCTTCCCCAAAGATGGCAAAGGCTTTAAGGGATTCTTTTTCCACAGGGCCTCCTGTAAAAAAAATTAAAAGTCATCGTAGAAATATGTAAGAACAGATAAATACACATTTTCTTAATTATTACGTAACAAAAAAGTGCAGGAAAGATAGATTAAAATACTTTTTTATTGTATAAACTACTTCACTAGGCTGTGTCTGTTCAAAGGTGGCTAGGAATGGATAGCTTCTAATTCTTCTCGCCTTCACTACAGAGTGAAAGATTTGATGGTATCAAATTTCATCTGTCCAAATCAAGTACCAGGAGAACAGTATGTGTGGGAAGTACCTGAGTTATGTGATGATGAAAATCTCTTTACCTTTGTCAGTTACGCTTATTGTCACTTTGAACTTTATAGCCTAAGAATACAGTTTTAATTTTCGACACCAAGATTTTTTCTCAGAAATCTCTTTTGGAGGATTTTTTTATGTGCTTATTTTATTTCAACAAAATCTTATCATCTCCATTGCTTGGAACCAATTGCTCTCCATTTCGTTGTTGGAACACGATATTATTTAAACAATATTATTGGCTGCTATCTTTACGTATGATTGCCTGGGTTCGAGTTCCAGAGGTGCCAATATCTTTTTTTGATTTTTCTGTCTCCAGATTTTTGATTGAGTTTCCCTAACATTGTCATTATTTAATTAAATATTACAATTTGAGGTTTTACTCATAGAAAAGATAAAAATAAATAAAAATAAATGGTTTTCCGCAGGACCTCCTGTGTGGAGTTACAAATTTAAAAAAATGCTGTTCTGCTCTCCGACTAACCGATAATGCATTTATTGACCAATGAAATTACTTTCGTGACCACTGTGCACGGTAAATAGCTTCCCGGGTCATTAATCACGTTTTAAACTGAATTATTACGCATGCCAATATCAACCGGAGGATTTGGGAGGAACTATTAATGGAAGCTTTATTCGGGATTCTCCTTAAATTGAGACGGCTTACTGCGGGAAAGTTTTGGATTTCGCGATAATGCGCAAGTCATCCGGTAAAATTGGCCTTTTTCCGACTTTTCTCTGAGGTTCTACCGCAATAATTGGAAGTCGTCAAAGACGGAAGCAAAACAGCCATTTCAATCTGAGCTTTCTCCACTTAACGCGGTATTTATTTTTAATGCTTTTAAAAAACTCAGAATCTAAGTAATTAAGATGAGATTACGAGATGAGTGGCATCATTACGCCACTCCAGCTGTGATTTAACTTTACTTATAATAAAATGATGTTATCAAAATTCTGTGGTATTCTTGAAAGACCTCGATATTATTAGTTATTAAATGGCCTCCTTGGTCGAGGGGTTCTAGACTACAAATCCAAATATCGCGGGTTCAATTCCCGAGGTGCGAAAAATCATTTTATTTGTTTAATTTGTGTTTTTTCGCAATTCATTACTAAAAAATAATGTAAAGTTCATTTGCGCCACGTTCCTGAGTGGAATATACTCTCAGTTTCCCATTTGTGTAAGACCACCATTCAGAATTGAAAGGTATTGGTATTGGAGGACCCACCACTTACCCGCCCTGGTATAAGTAACAGATGGTTATCCCTTCAAGGCTCTTGCAAGGATTCTAATTTTTTTTTGGTAAAAACGACTCTTCATTTGATAACGAAACTAGACCTCCAAATCCCTGCATACGTTGTTAGTAAGCAGTATGCAAGTGCTTAGCGGGAAATACAGATACAATACGTGTTAGTATAACAAAATATAGACAAGACAATAGGACAGGTTGGTGAAAGTCCACGAGGTGGCAAGCGCTGGGTGATTGTATCCAGCGTATCCTACAAGCACCTGTTTGGGAGGAAGACACAGTAGATAAGTAATAAGGGCATGGCAAACGGTTGGGAGTCCTCTCCAATCGATTGGCAGTCCCAGCAAGAATACGCATGACGTTCGGTCTAGTCGTGAACCACACTCAGCTTCCGCGCCCCTTAGCCGGTTCCTCAGTGATACCTCAAAGAAAAGTAAATGGGAGATTGGGGGGAAATACCCGACAACCCTAAGGAATTCAGCGTCGAGTAGCCGGAGGCAAGGCGAAGGAGAATTCAGAATTTAAAGGTTGCTTAATGACTTTAGCTATGTGTGGTGACCAGTTTTGAAAAGCCAGATACTTCCCCACATTCCTCCCCCCATACTACCTTCAGCCTCACATAATACATCACTTGGGGATGCCATTGTCTCAATGACTTCATGTGGTTGGGAGCAGTTGGGACTCTTGTGCGGTGTTCGCAAACATAAACATGTTTGTACCCATCATGCATATCTTCTAACTATTTTACGTGCACTGCGTAATATTATATATTAAGTCCTTATTTATTTAATTTTTTTTAATTTTATTCGAATTCATTAAATTTCACCGGTCGGTAGCTAAGTTGGCACCGCGTCTGGTACCCACCCATGTATCGTGAGCTCAATTCCTCGGCTGGCTAAGTCCTCCATGACACAAGCAACATTTTTTCAACATCATTCCATTACTCACGACAACAAGCAACATTTTTTGCTTACTGTGATAGTAGCAGGAGATTTTAAAATATTATTTGGTTATTCGTAACCCGGGAATGCGTCTTTCTCTTAAAACAACATTTTCCGGTAATAAGAGAATGTTAACCGGGACATAAAATCAAATTTACGGACATAATGAATACAAAACGGTCGACTTAAAACATGACTTCGTTACCTTTTGCACTTAAAATTATTTCGGTGTCAGTCAGCAGAGACTTTTTCCTTGCACCTACTTAGACACGCCAAGACTTAAAAAATATACTAGCATAATGAACTTTTGGCATAACCTTGGAACAAGCTAAGAGCCAAGCACTAGAAAATGGCACGATAACGAGGGCAAGGCTGTAAATTTAACAGCCTACTTACTTCGGCGTAAAAACATTTATCGTCGTGGGTAAATTTCTGCGCACGTACTAAAAAAATGTACATTCAAACTTTATGTAAAAAATGTGAAAAACTTTGGTTCAAGGTCCAAGGATTTAGGATCCTAATCGGAACCTTTCAAATATCCTCGATGTCCTACAAATGTAGGAAATTGTTAAGGGTTTTTTCTTTGTCCCACTTTTGTGATGTGTTTGCTTATCAGGGAACCCTTGAAATGCGCTTGCCTAAATCTCCCGGCTTGTCTCGCACGAGTCCTAAAAGGGTTCGAACGATATATTTGAATACGTAAAGATTAATGGTCGAATCGACATTCTCAAAATAACAGAACCTTAAGGCTTTTAAATGAATAACTTTTTAAAAGTTTTTCTTTTATATTTTCAATAATACTATTGTTCATTATAAGGGGGTAAAAACCCAGTGAGTAATCCAAATTATTAATTTTAAAGAGTAATTCTAGTTGCATCTGTCCTTTATGCATAGGTCTCTTTTTTCGAAATTCTTTCCAATGACATTTAAATTTTTTCTTTTATATTTTCAATAATACTATTGTTCATTCTAAGGGGAAAAGACCCACTGAGTAATTGTAATTATTAATTTTAAAAAGTCTAACTCTAGTTGCATCTGTCCTTTATGCATAGGTCTCCCTTTTTCGAAATTCATTCCAATAACATTTAAAAGTTTTTCTTTTATATTTTCAATAATACTATTGTTCATTCTAAGGGGGAAAAACCCAGTGAGTAATCCAAATTATTCATTTTAAAGAGTCTAACTCTAGTTGCATCTGTCCTTTATGCTTAAGTCTCCCTTTTTCGAAATTCATTCCAACAACATTTAAAAAATTCAATTTAGGCTCCTGTGGTATATGAACTAGAAGTTGCACATTTCTGTACAAAACATTGATCATAATTACCTCCTGGATAAAATGTCTCAAAGTAAGAATATACACAGATTTAATACCATCCTAATCTAATCTTCATTTTCTATGTACAGATATGTGTTATTTTATTTATAGAGATTTATTCTTTCCTTTGCTGCTTTATGTTTTACGCACGTTAAGTTTATTATTACCTCGTACGTTTAATTATATTATTTTGCTGAATTGTTACTATGTTTAGATTTAGATCTAATTTAGGCATTACTATGTGTTTTAAAGTGTTACCGAAATTCTTGATTTTATGAAACTATATATGTACATTCCATGAAAAACCTATAATAATTTCCAATAATTCTGTCAAGATTTTTGGTTTTATGACAATCCATGATAACCTTATAACAATTTTCAATAATTCTTTTTATATTTTTGGTTTTATGATATTATGTACATCCCACTATAATCAAAAACATTTTACAATAATTTTATTTGATTATGTATCCTTATGTTTTTATGATTATGTGCATGCATGCATATGTGTATGTGTGTATTGTAACGTAATTATTTTCATGGTAGTTACTCAATCGGTACCTACTTGCTCAGAAGGAGTTTTATTAATTTCGGGTGCCGTTGGAACGATTGATAACAAATTCAAATTGCCGGAACATTGTTCGATTGTTTTTTGTTTTAGAAAAAAAGAAACTGTTGTAAGGGCGACGTCATGACATAACGATGGATTGGTCGGAAGTTTTGAGTTGTAAGGAGTTTTGATACTCGTAAGTGATTGTGTAAATTTGTAATATTATGTATATATTATGCTAAAATGGTGCTGTGAAGAAATATTGCTTGACACTCGTAATGACGCAGCAAACAGCCCATCGAGAAATGGCCATTGGGATACTGAATGCAGCTTGATACATTGATGTTTTGGTCGGGCGTGTTTACAGCCACGTACAATCCAATATCACCGAGGACATCTTTGATGAAGATTGCAGGCGCTTCTTAAATGACGTCAACAGTCTAGCACTGCGGGTTATATCCTTTCAATGCTCAAAGATGGCCATTGGACGCATTGTGATCAGCGGGCCTTTGTGGATGGACTGGAATCTTGGATGCTTCACGGTGTCATGGGCTTGCGAAGCGGCAGCTCTGGGGCTCTTCTCCAGCTATCTGGAGCCCTTGTCGCTGAGGTTAGAAGAGGTGCGCCATTTTAACTATGGCAAGCTACGAATGATAATTTGGAGTGGATTCTACTAAAATAACTGAATTATCTCTCTCTCTCTCTCTCTACATTTTTTTGAGTTTACAAAGGTATTTATGTAGATTATGTTATAGTAGATTATGTTTTTTTTGCTTGTCAATAATAACAAGTTCATTTTGTTTTATGTGAGTTCTTTTATTTACATCAGATAGTAGCTTTCTTTTATCCCACGCAGGACCCTGAGATGATGATGAGAGCTCATGCAAACGGAATTTCTTTGCTAACTGATAAGATTCGTGTCATTTTTGACGCCCAACGTTTTAAAGAGGGTAGATTACTCTCTTGGTGCACGATAAGAGGCTACTATCTGTTATTTACTATCGTCACTATCTGTTATTTACTATCGAATTACTGTTATTTACGTTGAATTTTATTTATTGTTTTTAAGCAATCATAATTAATGACTTTTCTTTGAATGCAGTGTGCTTGGGAACTTGTATTACAAGTTATAAAATAATTAATTTTTTTTAAATATTTCATTATTTTTTTTTTTTTGAGAAAAAAAAAGATGGCGTTATATACAAAATTACATCGTGATCCTCTGCATTCTGCGTGCGAGAATCGCAGAAGATCACCGCTCATCAAATTAAATACGGACGCGTATATTTTGATGACAATTTTTGGTGAGAATATTAGCCCTCATGTGTTTATATTGATTAAAATCTTATGTTACTTTTACATATTTATAGGTAGACGTTTATATATAATTAGCTATATTTGGTTATAGGTATACATAAATTTATAAATAGTAATTTGCGAATATTATTAGAATAATTCATACTAGTTTTACATAATTAGGTTTATTAAAAAACTATTGTTTTTTTTAATATTTTTTCTTTTTATGCGGTGGCATGAAGGAATACCAAGCCTTCATACTGCTTCATTTATTTTTTTTTCTTTTGTGTGACACTTTGCTCACGTGTCTTGAAGCTTGGTACCTCCAAGGCATGTGCTCGGAGTGAGCACTACATTCTAGTGTACTGATGATAGACTTCATTTATTTATCCTCGTTGGACTAGAATAGGAACATCTCCACAAGAGATGTTTCTCTGATCTTAGTGATCAGTGACGCCCAAAAAAAAAAAAGTTTAGTTAATAATTAAATCTGTTTTATTGTTTAATATACCTAATTAAATGTTAAATCTGACAATCTGTTAATATTAAGTTAAGTAATTAAGTCATTATTCACTAAGAAATTTGTTTTGTCACAAATAAAGGGAAGTACTGCTTCGGCGTGCACCACAATTAAATAATTCCGATCTGGAAATTGACACTCTACCTTTAATACAGGAGAGTGTAGTTTTTCTTGTACAGTTTTTATTAGTCATAAGTATAATTTGTTAATTTTAAACAGTAATATATGCCTAAGTATTTCACTGCTAATACCAATGCTGTGCTAATACAGTGTCAGTCATCTGAAGTACATGATTGAGCACCAATTTATATCTTTGTTTGTCCGAGAAATTTTGACACTTTGCTTACGTAGTAAGTGAAATTTCGATGAAAGCCATTCGGGTCTTGGTCTTATTTCTTGAGCAAGCAATGTTCATACGAAGGGTATATGATAGGTATTTCTTGTATTTGTTTTGTTTACAATCAAGATTACTGATGACATTAATATATCTGATAAATAGGTATTTTGGAAAATGTAAACCCTAATTTAACTACTTTTGACGGATAGGTATTTCTCCGGAATATAAAGCCTCGTCTAAAATACTCGACAGATAGGTATTTAGTAATGTAAACCCTACGCTGACCACTTTGTCCATCAATTTTATAATTGAATAAAAAAAATAATAAAAGACATATTTAAGTCTAGCTATATTGTTAGTTGTTGAGATGTATTGCTTAAGTTTTTTTAGCTTTAGTCAGACATTTAGTTTAATATAAATAAAGGGAGAAGAGAGAGATAAAATTAGGTAATCTTTTAATTTGGTTGTTTATTTTTTCCATTAATCCATGTGATTTTTTTTCTCATCTTCTTCAAAGATCTCAAAAGTGGGAGCTTGAGTCCTCCGTACTCACAAGTGTTTCTGAGAGATTGACTCCTTTTTGTGTGAGTAAGTGTTTTCCAATCTTATTTTGGAGATGAAAAAGTGGAGATTCCATTCTCATTAAAATAAAATTAAAATAAATACAAGGTGTCCGGAAACTCGTAGTACAAGCGGGAAACTGGAGACTCCACATCACATTTGGAGTCGATTTTGTGGTATAACTTTTTTTGATTTGAGCTTTCGTTTTCGAGTAAATCGGATCCGAAGTTGGAATTTTTTTGGTTAAATTTGAAAAAATTGTTCGCTAGGGGGTTGATTTCAGCTATGTAATGTCTTATAAAATGCATCGAAGGGTAAACCGGGCTCAAAAGTTTTTTTAACCCTTTAGTTGCCGAAAAAATGGAAAAATAGAAAAAAAATAATATTAAAATCGAAATGCATTGATCGAAAAAAATAAGTTTTTTGGGTTCTCTACGTGATGTAGATTCACCAGTTTCCCGCTTGTACTACGAGTTTCCGGACACGTTGTATATGTAAAATAGTTATAATAATAAATATAAAATTATAAAATAGAATATATAAACAAATAGGTTGTGTAACTCCAATCTGCGTATTGGTTTTCTTTTTGGGGTTTCCTTGTTATTGTGAATATATATGTATAATTCTTTTGTTTTTTTTGATATTTTCTGTGTCATTTTCTTTAATGTTTTAATTATTTTTGCTCCTTATGTACAAGTGCAGGAGTAGAGAGGTATTTCATATTGTTTTGGTATAATTTTACTTCACTCTGCGGCGTAAAATTTCTGGGGGAAGCGGGGAATTGTAATGTAATTATTTTCATGGTAGTTACTCAATCGGTACCTACTTGCTCAGAAGGAGTTTTATTAATTTCGGGTGCCGTTGGAACGATTGATAACAAATTCAAATTGCCGGAACATTGTTCGATTGTTTTTTGTTTTAGAAAAAAAGAAACTGATAAGATGCGTGTCAGTATGTCTGTGTATATGTATGCATTTATATGTACCCGTCTCAGAACAGACCTTGTCTAGTGAAGCGGGTTATTTACTGTTTGTATATGTTAATTTTATTTCAATAAACGCCCGGGTTACCGGCAATTTAAAAAAAAATACATGAAATACTGCATTACAAAATTGCGTCAATTAATCAATATCCATGTGCCCAAAAATCTTGCCGGCATTTATTACCATTTTACTTTACGGTGCCTATAAAGAAAATATTGAAAGTGTCCAAAAGAAATTTCTGCGTTTTCTCAATTACAGAATGAGCGCTCCTAAACGGGGATACACAATTATGCTCTCGAAATATAACGTCTCCACTCTATCTAACCGGCGAACATACCTTGACCTAATGACCCTGTGTAAAATCTGCAACAACGTTATCGACTGTCCTGACTTACAAAAACTAATTAATTTTAAAATACCACCCAGAACAATTAGGCTTAACGACTTATTCCACATTAACCGGACACGTACAAATGCTGGTGTCAGGGATCCAATCAGAAGAATGTGCGAATTGTTTAATAAAAACCACAACCTTAAGGATTTCAATATATTTTTTGATACTTATAGCACTTTTGGTAGAAAATTGAAGGCTGTTTTCCTATAAAAAAAGAAAACTCATATATCATTCACTATACTTTTTACGTGCTTCTTTTTAAATAATTTTCGATTCATTATTAATTATGACTTACTTTTAAACATGTATAAAAATGTATTTGAAAATCTTTATTTATCAAGTCAATCAGTGAGAAATAGTTGGGGTGCAGGCGAATTCTCAAGTCATTGTTCATAATATTGTTTTGTTAATTATTGTCTATATCTGTGTTTTCTCCTAAAATAAAATGATTTGGGAAGCGGGTACGGGTGACGCTACCTCTGAAACCATTTATTGGATAACTAACACCCTATAAGTCACCCGAAGTGCAGCGCTAAGTTTAGCGACTTAGCAGGTGTGCCCGGGTTCACGGGATTAGTTGTGTCCAGGTCTTGGTGGTAAAAGCGTTATGGCACCTACTACGTGGCGGGCCAGATGAGGAGAGATTGGTTGAGGGAGACCCAACTCTAGTCGGACTCTCCACCCACCTTACACCGCAGAGGGAAGGTTTCATTCATCCGTTACTCCTGGACACATTGACCTCCAGACTCCTACCCACCTTTTATTTTCCCAGAATGTCTTCTCATTCCTTTCCCACGAAAGACCTCCACACGGCATCCCCAAAGATGATACAATTCCTGAGGGATTTTTTTCTCAATGCCTCCGGTCTGACTCATCAAAATTCCCCGATTCTTTTGCGAATATTCGGATCTGGAAGATATTCGTATATTAATTTCATCATTAAAGTAATTAAAATGTTGTCTATTCCAATACCTTTACTTATCGAGATACAAATAGGCGTGTATACTTTCTACTTTTTTTGTTATATTGAATATCTATATATGTGAAGATCTTAGTCTCTGTTCACATTTATTATTGTTAGAATTTTTATAGTAATAGAGAAGGTTTTGCTGAAACAGCCTGCTCGCTTTTTCCAGGAAGTAAATGCAATATGTATTACATACTCCATTCCCTGAGTAAAAAGGTTTTAAAGAAATATATGGGAGATATAAAAGTATTTGAGGCTCGATGCAGTGTTTTATTAGCCCCATTGTGTCCCCCGGGGTGAGGATGAAAGGGTAGGAATTTCCCTTATGCTATTTCCGCTTCCGTTAAAAGGAATAGAATGCAGCCTGCTGAATGCTATACAAAATTAAAGTTTAGTTGAGTTGAATTACGTGAATAGTTGAATTACATGAATGGAAATATTGTTTCATGAGATACGCAATACGCGATTTATGATATAAGGATGAATGGTCCGAAGCATGTCAGTATTTGTTCGGAAAATTTGCTAATTTGTGTATTTTTTATTTATTTACGTTTATATTTACGCTTTTTCAGTTGTAATGGAAAATATTGTACTAGTCCCTGCGAGACCTCATACGCACGTCATCGACGATCGTTCTTTTCCTGTTAATGGTTTTTATGTTATATTAAAATATCTGTGTAAAGAAAATGTATAAAATGAATAGTTTAAATTACAGAAAAAAAACAAATGTGAATTCATGCCGAAAAAGGATTTTCATGGGGTGATGGCCTCCGTGGTTGACTAACTACGATCGTGCTGAAATTGAGGTTTAATGAGGTGATGGCCTCCGTGGTTGACTGACTACGATCGTGTCGAAATCAAGTTTTCATGGGGCGATGGCCTCCTTGGTTGACTGACTACGATCGTGCCGAAATCAAGATTTCATGAGGCGATGGCCTCCGTGGTTGGCTGACTACGATCGTGCCGAAATTGAGGTTTAATGAGGTGATGACCTCCGTGCTTGACTGACGTCAATTGTGCCGAAATTGAGGTTTTATGGGGTGATGGCCTCCATGGTTGACTGACTACGATCGTGCCGAAATTGAGGTTTAATGAGGTAATGGCATCCTTGGTTGACTGACTACGATCGTGCTAAAATTGAGGTTTCATGGGGCGATGGCCACCGTGGTTGACTGACTACGATCGTGTCGAAATTGAGGTTTCATGGGGTGATGACCTCCGTGGTTGGCTGACTACGATCGTGCCGAAATTGAGGTTTAATGAGGTGATGACCTCCGTGGTTGACTGACTACAATCGTGCCGAAATTGAGGTTTTATGGGGTGATGACCTCCGTGGTTGACTGACTACGATCGTGCTGAAATTGAGGTTTAATGAGGTGATGGCCTCCGTGGTTGACTGACTACGATCGTGCCGAAATCGACTTTGCATGGGGTGATGGCTTGGAAATCCGGAGGTGGCGGGTTCAAATCTCGGCATGTAAAATTTATTAAATTTAATTATGTTATTTCACAATTTCGTGATCGTGTCTTAGAATGATAAACTTCATTTGAGGATGATAACGTAATTTTAAATGAAATGCTTGTTTACAAAGTAACTTCAATCCGTTTTTTTTATTTTTTTTATTTATTTGTTATTTTTTTTTTTTTACAGTTTTTTAGAGAAAATGCGTCCTTACTGGGGTACCCCGTTCTAAGGACACATTGTACAAGTTTTATTATTTGCATTATATGTAAATACCTAATCTATGTTAGAATATTGCCAAGGAAAATTATTAAGTTAGATCTAAAAGAAAGTACAAAACAAGCATTATTCTTTGTTGGGTTGCAAAATTGAATCTTTTTTCTTCCTTTAATTCAGGTTTAATGCAGGAGCATGGCTCATAACCGGGGTCTCTAAATATTCGCACATTTCAGAACACCTTCGTAACCTTGAGTGGAAGCTTCATCACGAACGGCTACCACACCGAGACTAAGCGTCACAGAGCGTGCATCGTGGTGAGGATTTGGCAAGGAGAAACCAGGCTACACGCCAGTGTTAAAAGATTGCGCGTAAAATCGTTTTTCGCGACTGCAGTACCTTAAAGATCTTATATTACGGACAGCCCCAGTATAATATAAAAGTATTTTTTTTAAGAAATACGAACATTCCCGAGTTATGAATAACCCGACAATATTTTTAATCTCCTATTAACTAACTAACCATCACGCCATTTCTCCGCAGAGGGAGGCAGAGAGGATGGATCGCCAAACAACTCGGTATTGGCACTCACTCTTTGCCTCGTTTACATTCATACATCGTTTCATACATGCTCTTCTATTATTCTGTCTCTTGACATGGCCCGACTCAAGTATCTGATTCACTTGGTCGTGCCATTCTTGGGCGTCCTCGACTTCTTCTACCATTCAAATTTGCATACATTGTCCTTACACCCATTCGCTCCTATATTACTATATATATTATGCATTTCGTCATATATATGCCAAAAACCATCTGAGCGTCCCTTTCTTAATTTTACTCATTACGTACTACCAACACAGTAAGCCGAAAATGTTTCTTGAGTCGTGATGAAGGACTTAGCCAGCCGAAGAATCGAACACGGAACGCCTGGGTGGAACCCAAACGTGCCAAGCCATGCCCACTCAATCACTGACCGGTCAAAAGAAGATAACTACAAGTCAATGCTTTAAGATAGATTTTAAAATTATTAATAGCTTTCATTAATGCACGTTTGCTCAATTTTGTTTGATTGTGCCATTTATTATATTTAAAAGAAAAACGCTTGTAAATAGCACAAAGAACGAGCAGCAATATGTTAAATCGAACCGTTATTTTCCTTCCATTCTCAATTCCAAGACGATAAAGCTCTTATTTTAATTTGAAACATGAACCAAATCCCTACTAAATCCATTCACATGTCGTCATAGCGCTGCAATTTGTTCGATCCTTTTAAATTGGTTCGCGTCTCGGATAAATCAACTCTGAACGCCTCAATACGCCGTCAATCCGGCAAACATACGACATCTGTTATCCGACTCTGGAAATGAGATACTATTATTATTGAGTCCGCTGGTATATTTTTTCTCGTAGATACGAATGTGTTTGTTATACTTGTTTATTCACGGAGATTGGTTTTTCAACAACTTCTAAACTACACAAAACAATTTTTTAACCGTCTCACAGTGCTGCGGACTCATACAAGACTGGGACAAAATTTAAATTTATTTGATGAAACATTATTTCTTAAAAATAATCACAGGTAACGATGAACAAGGGAATTAGAAATGATTAATTTTATTTAATTGGTAAAATGTAAATATTAGGTACTGGCAACTTTGATCTCAAATATCTTCTCTTTGGTTAGGAATTCCAAATTCAAATTTATACAGCTATTTACTCGTGTATTTGTGTTTCGAAAATTATAATTCTTTTGTTTTTTCCGTAATTGTTTTTTTTCTTTGCGTCACTTAATTTTAAAAATTGGAAAATTTGAAATATCGCGTTATTTACGAGTACTAGTTCCACCGTGGCACCAGTGCTGCAGAAACGGCTAGAAGGATTAATGATGTGTATGGCGACAACAGACGGCTACCAAATTAGAGGAGCTTCAATTGGAATGTCTGAGACATCCACCGTACCCTCCGGACCTTGCCCCAACGGATTACCATTTTTTTCGAAATTTGGATAACTTCTTGCAGGGGAAAAAATTCAACTACGATGGGGCAGTCCAAACCGCCTTCAAAGATTTTATTGATTCCCGTCCGAATGGTTTTTTTTAGTAAAGGGATCGATGAACTACCTATGAGATGGCAAAAGAGCATAGATAGCAATGGTACATACTTTGATTAATTTGTGATATTTCACAATTAATTCATTAAAAATAATATATAGTATATTTGCGGCATGTTCCAGAGTGGAAGATACTATCAGTATCGCCCTGGTGTAAGACCACCATTCAGAATTGAAACGTTGCTTGAAAATGGCTTTAGCTGTGTTTGGTGACCAGATCTGAATAGCCAGATACTTCCCAACCTTCCTCTTCCCCACCTCCTTCCCCTCCCCACTACCTTCAGCCTCACAACATACCCTAATTGGGGATGTCATAGTCTCACTGGCTCCAGACGGGAGCAGTTGAGATTCTTGTGCGGTATTTCACTGTAAAAAAAAAAAAAAATCACAAATTCGTAGCAGTTATACCTAGGGGGAGACGTCCCCATCCGACCTGCTGACGGAAGTAGCGGCATCTTTTGACGAATTTTTAATTCGAAACCGAATTACAAGAGTAGCTTTGTGTGAAATTCCACATACATAGATGTTATCTGTGGCGCAGCACGTACGGCGTGGCATCAGACATGCACTCGAAGCTAGATTCTGAAATTCAACCACGTAGACGTTACCGTATTAATACTGTTCGATTCTTTAAATTACAGGTTTTCCGAACGAACCTCGCGTTATTTTTTTCCCCGTATCAGAAATATGTACTCAATATACAATATAACATTTTGTCCTATTCATTTTGCCAGAACTTACCGGTTGAAAGATTCTGTTTTAACAGAAAATGTATTTTTTTAATATAAGATGGCAAGTTTGCGATCAAGACTCTGTCAGAAGATTAGTGTATAATCAAATCAACATTTCATAAATACCTTAAAACAATTATAATATCCCAACCCTATATATATACATCCGATATACCAGACCAGAGAGTGAGTTGTGAAATTGCTTTCCCTGCGAACTTCAAGAAGCATCGTAAATCAATCGACGAGCTGACGGCTTAGTTTGCCTTATTGCAACAAACACCGTGGCTTTAGTTGGAGCCTTCCTTCAACCCCCCCAGCCTCCCCCTCCCAGCCCTTGCAACCAACCATCCTCCCAACATACATCTCACAGCTAACAAACAGCACCCAGCCAGCCAAACAGTCAGCTTCCTAGAATCTACAGCATCTCGTGTGAGATTCTCAATAATACCACATCCTTGGAGAATTTCTTGAGAGTTTGTGTAAATCTACCAATGTCATTTTTTTTAAATTTCTTGGGCAGACATTTGTTTTTTGAAAATTTTTATTTTCTATTTGTTTTTATTCTACATTTGTTACTTATTTTTTTTTGCTACCGGTTTCGACACATCCGTGTCATTCACTAGCAAACTTGAAACTAACTTAAAAAATCTGTGCAAGAACAAAAATGATTAAATTTAATTAGGTGGGGGTAGTGGGAGGGATGATTTTTGGGAAGGGTAAGAAAGGTGGGAGGAGTCGATATTACATGGGAACACAGTGGGCGGGCGGGGGGAACCTAGCAGGATTGGATAGAGGTACGCATGCAGTTTTAGTAGCCATGAGTCAGTTTGACGGGAAGCGTCGCGCATTTGGTGTTCGCGCTTTTACGAGAACGTTCGTTAGTACATCTCTGTAAGGCGACTATTTTGTACTGAATATGGATTACAACAAATTCATGAAGCCCCGAGTGTAAATTTAATTAGAATATTGATAAAGCGTTTTGAAGAGACCGGTTCAACGTCTAAGCCACAAGCTAAAGGTCGTCCAAGAACTTCTAGGACCGGAGACAATATTGAGAGAGTGAAACGGTCAGTACGAGAAAATCCACAAGGTGTAAACTCTGAAGCGATCGACGGCTTTACTGTTTGGCGCGACCAAGTTTACAACTAATTTTAAACCTAGTTCTCAAACTGCATCCACATAAACTCTAATTAACACAAGCATTGAAAGAGCAAGACTTCGGAGCAAGGTGGGCGTTTGCTGAAGAAATGCTTCAATTTTCCAATTTTGACAATATCCTTTTTTGTGACTAGGCTCATTTTCATTTGCAGTGCAAATCCGAAACCGCTGCAAAGTCCTAAAGTAACTGTCCTAAAGTCAACTGAAGGAAAGTATCCGCAGTGAAATGGCACCATCACACCAGCGTTACTAAAGATAGTTTTCACTAATCTCCGCTCGCGATTAGAGGAGTGCCGTTTCAAAGAGGGCCGTCATTTAGACGATTTTATTTTAAAAAAAAACTTCATTTAATTACCTTGTAATTCCTATATTTTATTTCAACTATCCTTATATTATTTTTTTAACATATATTTAA
Organism: Limnephilus marmoratus; assembly: GCA_917880885.1. NCBI lineage: Eukaryota > Metazoa > Arthropoda > Insecta > Trichoptera > Limnephilidae > Limnephilus > Limnephilus marmoratus. The sequence goes on from OU862926.1 coordinate 39,375,932, forward strand.
AATATGCACGTTCTATTGCGCCACTCTGTATATTATTTTTTTTTGTTTCCGAGGATTCTAAAGCGCACAAATTATAATATTTATTTTTATTTGAATGTTTAAAATTGGTTTTTTTCTTTGTCGAAACTATGGCCTGTGTCTTTTAATGGTGAGAAAACTCGGAATATTTATTATTTCGTAAACGTTTCGCAATTGTTTTCAAGGACAAAACGGACAAAGGGGACAAAACGGACGTAACAAATTATAGACCAATATGTATCCAATCATCGATACCCAAGCTTTTTGAAAAAATTGTCCTTCATAAAATATCCATAAACATTAAAAAAATTATAACTCCCTACCAACATGGCTTTTGTTCAAATAAATCTACACTGACCAATTTACTAATATACGAAAACTTCATATCTAAATCTTTAGCCAACAGGTGCCAGGTTGACTCAATATACACTGATTTTAGCAAGGCCTTTGACAAGGTGTGTTACAAAATACTAATCAATAAATCGGCGAAACTTGGAGTTTATGGTAGTTTATTAAATTGGTTTGTTAGTTATTTGTCCAAAAGAATTCTTAGTGTGAAAATAAATGGCATACAGTCTTACAAATTTATAGCAACAAGTGGAGTGCCGCAAGGCTCCCATTTAGGGCCCATTTTGTTTATTATATTTATAAATGATATTGTTGATATATTTACTGACATAAATGTGCTACTGTTTGCCGATGACATGAAACTATATAAAGAGATTAACCACATTAATGATTGTATTATACTTCAAACTAACTTGATATATCTTTTTGAATGGTGCTCTACCAACAAACTAGCATTAAATATAAATAAATGTCAGTTCATTCATTTTTCAAAAATAAATAATCCTTTTATTTTTCAGTATTCTTTAAACGATGAAAATTTAAATTTTGTCAGTGAAATTATGGATCTAGGCATTATGTTCGACAGTAAACTCACCTTTGTATGTCATATTAATAATATTATCAACAAAGCCCTAAAGACTCTTGGTTTTATTTTGAGAACTGCAAAAGATTTCAATGATTTAGACACATTTATTATGTTATATAAAACCCTTGTCAGATGCCAACTTGAATATAACTCGACGATGGTCTCCCTTTTACAACATTCATTCAGACAACATTGAAAAGATTCAACGGAAGTTTCTAAGGTTTATAAACTATAAATCGCATATTCCTATACTAAACATTGATTACAATTATCTCCTGGATAAAACGTCTCTATTGAAACTTTCAGAAAGAAGAATACGCACAGATTTAATATTATTACATAAAATACTGCATTACAAAATTGACTGTTCTGAATTACTTCATTCATCAATATCCATGTTCCCCAAAAATCTTGTCGACATTTATTACCCTTCTACTTCAATAACACCAGGACACTAGCTTATCAAAATTCTCCGTTTCCGAGACTTCTCTAATCTAGGTGATATATTTCATCTTAAAACTAATCAGTATAAACGTTGTATATTCTATCACTTTTATCCTTCTAGGCACAAATAGATTTACATAATTTCTTCAATTTTTGTTTATATTGAATATGAGACTTCTTATCATTTTTACATAATATGTATTTTTATTTTATTATTTGTTTTGTTGTTACACTGTTTTGTCTATTTTCTTTTCTCATTGTATTATATTTTCTTCATTGTTTGTTACTCAACTTATAAATTATAATATAAAAGCCCATCAGGGCGTGTAATAAAAAAAAAAAAAATAAAAAAAAAAAATAAATAAATAAAATCACCCCTCCCCCTACCCTACCTAATTAAATCTTATCATTTTTGTACTTGCATAGAATTTTTTAAGTTAGATTTAAGTTTGCCACTGAATGACATGTGAGGGTACGGCTGAAGAAGTCAATGGGACTCCCTCAACGATTACCTCCCGATCCGGCCTACCATGTAGCTGGTGGGCAGATGCATCCGCCGCCAAGACCCGGACAAAACTCAACCCATGAACCCGGGCACCACTGCTAAGTCACCACACTTAGCGAACCACTTGGAGTGACCTAAGGCAGAGGTATGGGTTATACAATAAATGGTTCCCGGGTCGGCGGAACCAAAATTGTGCATCCCAAAGAGTGATTTACAAATTGCATATTGTCATGAAAATTAACGTTTATTTTATTCTCATAAAAAATAGTTAATTTTTATGAGAATACGCAGGGTGTAATAAATAGCACTTACCGAAGAGTTTTAACCAGCGATTCCCAAACATATTTGGAGTTAAAAATGTAGATCTCATTTTGCTGAATGATGGTATCGGAGTTTTTTTTAAATTAACTCCACACAGAAGACCTTGAGGAAAATAATTTCCCTCAAGGCCTATATCATCTGGGATGCTGTGTGGAGGGTCTTTTTGAGGAGAGGAAGGAATGAACATTGGTCTTGAAGAGACCCATGTTGTAGGAAGAAGGAAACACAGAGGCCGGCAAATCATTCGTTGAATACAAGAACGAGTCGAAGAAGCGATCTGTTCTCATGTGACAAATGTCAACCGTGTACAAATGTTGCGCACTCGTTTAGCGTGTTTCCCGACTATGCACCGGTGCCGAAGGGATCAATGATACTAATTCCTCGGAGCATCTTCCATTGTAATACCGGTAGAATAAGGATCGAATTCCCACCCGACGCCTATGCTCTAAGGATTGCAATCGGTCTGTTAAGATGGGAGAATCCATCAAACGCACCGCCCGTTTCTGCACAGAGTCGAGTGTATTTTTCAGGTATTTTGGAGCTCCAGACCAGAGGTGGCTGCCAAATTTAACCGTGGGGCGCACTTGTGATTTGTACAGGGTTAGCAGATGTGTACTGTTAAAGTATCTGCAGGCCTTGTACAGTACGCCCAGTTTGGGAGTAATTGGGTTCAGCCAGCACGGGTCGCGTGATGCTAACACCATCTCGTTCTAGCAGCACGGTAACAGAGAGAGAGAGAGCGCACATCACCTGATCCGGCTGCCACGCATAGCTGTGTGATCAGGGGAGAAGTGTAAATTTATCAAAAAAATCATCTCTGGGATCTGAGTAATAATATTTCCTGAGATTAAGTATTTTCATAGCATTATTCAAATACGATTAGCATTTTCCCGAATACGTGGGTATTTGGCAATGTACTGAACATGTTTCAACCTTCCACTTCCGAATTATAATATTAGATAGATATGCAAAAGCATAACTTAAGGAGGCCTAATCACCCACGATATAATTTAACATATTACGCGTGCTCCGAATACTAGGTATATAATAACTAATTTCAGAATATTCATAATAAAACATTAGGTTTTCGTACGCCTAATGTACAGAAGGATGTGATTAATTTGCACTCAATTCCCACATAAATTTAAATATTAACTGAGTATAATATGAATATTTTGTTATGCGTACATAGTTAATCCATATTTGCTTCATTTAATCAGGGTGCCAGTGACAGCCATTGCCCTTGAAAAGGACCACTATAATCTAAATCTAGTATAATCAAAATGTTTGTGATGTAATAATAACCATAGACATCAGAATTCAATAGACTAGAACAGCGTTTTTCAACCTTTTTCATGGCACGACCCCCTTATTATGTAAAAAATATTTCGCGACCCCCTACCCTTCGCCTGCGATTAACCGTTGACGACTGTGGTTCCTGGAGGGAGGGGGGGGGGGGGTGGCTAGAGAAATTCAGGAATCACCAATTGAATGAAATGAAAAAAAGAATGACACCCAGTGAACACCAACAAGAGGATGGCTAGAGAATTTGGTTTGAGATTTTTAACCCCCCCCCAAAAACCTATGGACGCCGCCGCTCATTTGTACCAAGCATGACATTTTGAAGACCCCTCCTCCCCTATACGTGTCACGTAGTATGGGTACGTTCCCACTGGTATGGAAATTGTCTTGCAGAATTTGAAAGAAGAAATGTCTCGTTATTTCTCGGTGCAAGAACTACCACAGAATGCTGGGAAAAGGTGGATCATAAACCCGTTTTTGAATGCAGCTATAGATGAGGCAAGTTTAGAAACCAACCTAAAAGAAAATCTGCTGGAATTATCTGCCGATGGAATGTTGCACTTGGAATTCAAGTCTGTTAGATTGGATAACTTTTGGTTAAAAAGAAAATTAGAATACCCAAAATTGACCACAGAAGCTTTGAAGTGCTTGATTCCATTTGCCACCTCTTACTTGTGCGAGTTGACGTTTTCGTCCATGGCCCAAATAAAAAACCAACAGAGGAATCGATTAAATTTAGAAAACGATTTAATTCTAAATGTTGCAAAAACAGATCCGCGATGGCAGAAATTGATTGACGAAAAACAGGCGCAACCTTCACATTAATGTTTATGAGACTTAACGGATTTTTGACCCATAGAAATTTTATAATTTAAATTTCATGTTAACTTTAAAATGTCCTATAATTAATATTTTCATGGTAAAAATATTTTTAAGCTTTATTGTTTTTTTTTTATATTTTACTTTGGACCCCCTGCGACCCCCTTGTAGAGGCTTCGCGACCCCCCAAGGGGTCGCGACCCACAGGTTGAAAAACACTGGACTAGAACATACAGATGAGGGTTAAAACCAAACTATGGGGGGCGAAGAGGGGAAAAATGACTGTGATTCGTTAAAAAATCAATCTGACAGTATATAGGCATCTCGCATTATAATATCACCATTTAGTTCTTAAAAGCAAAATCTGCTTTGAATGAATAGACCTTTTTACATGGAAGCCCGAATTGTTTGCCACGTTAATAACATATTTGCTAAGGCCAAATGCTCGCCCCGAAAATATTCGCCCCAATTCACATAGCAATATTTTGTTGCCGTGTTTAGTTAAAACACTTTTACAAATGTTTCATAATTTACTTACCCCTGTAACCAGCGACGAGCACACTGGAGAACCGTCCACATTCGCTATGTCCATATAATATGTGGATAAAATGTAAAGCACAAACTACCGTTTTTGGCGTGTTATTTCAAAAAATGCATGGATGTTACTTCCGCGCTGTTCAGGACAAGAATGATGACGTCACATATTTTAGATTCAAGCGAGGCTCTCTCCTCTCCCCATGGAGCGAGCTGGCTCCAAGGAGGAGCTCCAGCTGGCTCCATGGGGAGGGGGAAATAATACGTTTTTACCACTTATATTCATATGTTGAGATATATATTCATATGTCCGTGGTAATAACTCAGTAATTGTATTCATTCGATAAATACAAATTTAACATTGAAAGATTTGAAAGAAATCAAAAAAGGTTTCGAAACACTTAAAAAACCACTTGTTTAAAAAAATTACAACAGTTTGTCAATTTTTTTAAGTTAATTATAACGTTCTTTGTAAGTTCTATTCAATGTCGGTTACTATATCATTATAGGCCAGTTGTTTCTTAAAACTGAAATAATCACGGAACTTGAATAAAACTTTCACAGAACGCGAAAATGAACTACGAAATTTGATGAATTGTTCAATGAAATAATGGACTTTATATCATTTTGAACACCAGAACATGTTAAAGACTCATTAGCATTCAATAATTTATCAACTCTAGCAGATAGAAGAAATATATCGAATCAGAAAATTTTATTGAAGATCATCAACAACGCTGTTGACAACAACCACGAGTATCTTATAAAACACCAAATTTCCACTGTCCATTTCGAAATAAACGTTCAAACCAACTATTTTAGGAGGCGGTCTGGGTACCGCCGCCCCAGGAACCATTTATTGGATAACCAACACCTTTGCCTTAGAAAGTGGTTCGGTACGTTGGGTGACTAGCAGGGGTGCCCGAATTCATGGGGTGAGATTTTTCAAGGTCTTGGCAGCCGATGTGTCTGCCCACCTGCTGCATGGTGGGCAGGATCAAGAGATACTTAGGATATATTGAGGAGGTATTTTGACCTCTCCGGTCAGAATCCCTCGACCCATCGGCTTGCACCTCAGTTGAAGGCATGGATCCATACGTCCGTCACTCCTGGACACACTGACCCCCAGAATCCTACTCCCCTCCTCATACCTATTTTCTTACCAGAATATCTTCTTCTTCCTTTCCTTAAAAAACCTTCCATAAAGCATCTCCTAAGACGTCATAGGCCCTGAGGCAAATTATTTTTCTCAGGGGCTGCTGTGTGGAGATAATTTTAAAAAAAATCAGAGGGAAGTGCATAAAATACAGTTATATCTTTTCGGACGCTGGTATTTTCAATGTGTCCAGATCAATTTACTAAAATTAGAAAAAAATAAAACAAATTAATAATTACGAACTCTTAATTCCTAGTGTCTGTTATTTTCTCATTCTCATTGTGCCATTTTCTTTTTTATCTTTTAAAAATATCCTATGATGTTAATAAGTTTTTTTTTTAATAAAACATTAACTTTGTAAACACCATTTTCATTTTTTATAACTTTTGCCGACCGGGTTTCGCTAACCGTAGCTTCTTCAGGGCAGTATAATACTCTACTAAAATTTAGTTACGTGTGTTACAGATAATATAATTATGATTGAAACAAAATGGGCTGGACTCCTCAAGTGAAGGAGGAAGTGGGCGGAAGTGTAGATGGAGAATTTGGAATGTTCTTTGTCAATAGGGAACAACCGTAGCATTGGACTTTTATTTAGATGTAATTGATTATTAATTACTTTACTACTAATGTTTTTAACTTTCCTTAGTTCTAGTGATTCTAAGTAAGTTATCCAACCTGATACCTATCGTTTTTTTATGAATTGAGTTTTTATCGATTATATGGTCTTTTTTATCAGGTGGTTTGCAAACGTATGTTTGTACGTATGTTAAATGTACGTATGTTTATTATTATTATGAAAACTAAAAAAAAAGAAAAGGTACACAGTAATTACATATGTAAATAAGTAAGTAGGTACTATGAATGTAGTTATCATGAATGTAGTTACAGAGCAGTGGGTATTAAGTTTGTAACTGTTAACAATGTGAAACATTTAAGGATTTTTACATTAGTTTGTTTTTATCAGGAAAAAAATAAAATAAAAGGTACACAGCAATTACATATATGTATAAAGAAGTAAGTAGATACTATTAAATAGTAGATACTATTATGGTGAAAACATAATATGTAGAGATTATAAAGTCACACCACAAAGTATCTGCTTCATACGAACAAACGTTTTATTTTTATTTTGGTACTTGGTGTAACTTCAAGTTTTCTATCATATGTAATAGGTACTTTAATCTGTGTTGTTTTTCTTTCTTTTCCTTTTTTAAAGATTTTCTTTTTCTATCAACTCCCCTTTTTATTTTCTTTAATCATCTATGTTTTTTCTGTATGTAATATTAATTTTATGCGTAAACTTCCTTAGTTCATGCAACCATAAACGTGAAATTATTTTAACAAAATATATATAAATGAGACCACATCACATATGAGGAGGTTCTCCAAAGAATCGAAGGAGGAAGGCACCTGCTCAGGATCTTGTCCAAAAGGCGCGCAAGATGGATCGGCCATGCAATAAGACAAGAAGACCTCTTGCATGCCGTAATGGAGGGTATGACCGAGGGGAAAAATGCTAAGGGACGCCCACGCCGAGAGTACCTGGAGGACCTGCTGGTGGACGTGCGCTGCTCATCATATGCAGACTTCAAAAGAGCCGCACAAGACAGGGAAGAGTGGAAGAAACGAATATACGAAATTGCTGCAAACCAATCCCAGGATTGAAACCAGAGAGAGAGATATAAATGTTTGTTTCCCTAATAAACTAAAGTAAAATAAAACAGACAGTTCTTACAATAAACTACTTATCTTACAGTATTACACGCCAATACCTAATGACGTAAACCAATTTAACAAATTGAAATTACAAACATGTTAATGGACTCAATTTCCTTGATTAATAGGTGTGGAATTTTAAGGGTGCCTGTTACTAATAGCATTTGCTTTAGCAAGTTTTATTTATTAAACATATGTACGTTTATTTTAATTAAAATGTTGTGATTTTTACTCATTAAGGCGCGTTAACGCTTACGTTATTTTTGACAGCTTTGACGTTATATCAGGAATAATGACTGCGGGTAATTACGTTTTTAGGCTATGACTGTTCATAATACCATGTTTGTAAGGCTTAGCGGGGTGTGGTTCGTACCCTTGATGCTTTGTAGTGTTATGTTTTATTATTGATTTCTTAATTGAGGGCCTCTCCTATTCGAGTTGGTGGTGGAGTTTTGAATGTAATGAATTGTTTTTACTGCTGGATGTTGGGTTGTGTGTTTTGTGTTAATAAAGTTAGTGGTGCTCGCTCTTAGAAAATATTTTTCATGAACATATTGTTTGAAACTGTTTTTAAAATGTATCTTTCTTTGTTTATTCTCCGCCTCAATTTTTCTCTTAACCAATATATATTTAAAGCTCTAGCATCTAAATTCTACGTTCTTTTGTTAAGCGGAATTTTATATTTTTAATTTGAATACCTCACAAAAGTACCAGCTGCTCCCGCCTGGAGCCAATGAGACAATGGCATCCTCAAGTAAGGTATGCTGAAAGGTTTAAGGTGGTGGGAGTGGAGATGTGGAAGAGGAAGATAGAAAAGACCCTGACCTTCAGATCTGGTCACCAAATACGGCTAAAGCCATTTCAAGCAACGTTTCAATTTTGATTGGTGGTCTTTCACCAGAGCGATACTGAGAGTATCTTCCACTTTGTAACGTGCCGCTTATACAATATTGTTATTAATTACACAAATTGTAAAACAACACAAATTAATAAAATACAATTTATTTACGCGTGCCGGGAATCGATCCCGGCGATCCCGTCAGGAGCCTTACCTCCGGACCGCGGAGGCCGTCAATTATGCCGTAGTAGACTCACAAATTGAGAAGGGAATATTATTTAATTGTTTCATACAATATATTTACGGTTTCCGTTATCGATGGGTAAGGCTCTCGACTTGCGATCCGAAGGTTACGATTTCAAACCCTACATGCGCAAGTTAATTTTATTCTACTGATTTGTACTATTTCTCAAATTTAATATTTTAAAAACGATGTCAGGTATATTTGCGGCACTTTCCAGAGTGGAAAGCACTCTCATCATAAGGTCTCCAAGGTGCTGCGGTCGCGAGGATTAATTTTACGCGAGATCCGGCAACACTGGCATGTAGCCTGGTTTCCCTACGCAAATCCCTACCATGCTGCACTCTCTGAGATACTTAGTCTCGGCGTGGCATTCGCCGCACCTGCCAGGTGTAAATTACGCTCTATAATTAGTTTTTTTGTGCCAGAGACAAAGGAACAATCCCAGTGGAGTCATTCAGATTCGCCGAAGCAAAGTTTAAAAATGATTTACAGAGCGTAACTCACACCGGTGCGGCGAGTGGAAGCTCCATCGCGAACGGTTACCACGCCGAGACTTAGCGTCACAAAGGGTGCAATGTAGTAAGGATTTGGGAAAGGAAAAACAGGCTATACGCCAGTGTTGTTGGATCGCGCGTAAAATCGTTCCTCGCGACCGCAGCACCGTGGAGACCTTATTTTACGAACAGCCCTCGTACATTTTGTCCTTGGTATATTATGTCGAGGGATATTTTATCCGAGGATGAAAACGCGCGGTACGATGCCTTTCACGTAATATAAGTATTGGGAAAATAAGGTTGGGATCAAATTCGTCATAACTACGTCAAAAAGTTAAAAGTGTTTATGAATTTAATTCATCAAAAATGAACGCCAAAAACGTGTATTTGGTCCAATTTTTTCTTCTAGCTTTGGTGTATTTTCTGGATCTAAGGTGTTCAGGACCAATATTTAAATTTTTAAGGCACAATATTTGAAGTTTTTTCGTTAAAAGTTAGATTATGGGAAGAAATTTTGACAGGAATTCGAAGATAGTGAAGGGTTTGGAATAATTTACGAATTCCAAAAGTTGATTTGAAGAAATTTTTTAAAAAAAAATTCAAATTTATTCTATCCGTGTTACATAATACGTAACATGTCAAAATCTAACGTAGACGGGCGGTAAAAAATTTAATTGAATGACAACAAAGTTCTTTAATATAAATTTGGAGGAACATGGGATGGGCAACCCTCTTTTATGGGATAGATGTTAACATTGGTGGAAACTTTTTTCACATACATTTACAAGGTTAAATAATGATTTAATAAAAATGCTTTCATTACTCTCCAGTTAACCCCGCTTGCTAATTTGTGCGCTTTTCGGAACAACTTATGTAGGTCTCGTAAGAATCGCTAGGTCTCCCTTACCATCATAGTGGTGAATATGATATAAGCGGTGTTAGATAGACAGACACCACGATTTATATTCACATCTTTTGTTCATTGGTCAGAAGTTCACTGGAGTATGCGTCAATAATATGGAATCCTCGATATAAGGTATACATATATAGATTAAGTAGAAAGTATACAGAATAAATTTAGGAAATATTTACTCAAGAAATACAACAAAACTACAAATAATATTTTAACTTTACAAAAAGGACGCACCTTGTCTGATCGGTTGTTTCTATATAACCTGCTAAATAATAAAATAGATAGTCCTGATTTGCTATCCATCATTAGTTGTCCCAATGAGGCGTACCAGGCACACTTTCCTTTTTCATATAAAAACTAACGACACTAATACAGCAAGTAACTCAACAAATGCTCGCGCAATCACAACTACCCACTACGAAAAATTACTTCTACATTTAGACATTTTTCATGATTCCTTGCAAACATACAAAACTAATTTATTAAATATCTTGGCGTGATGTAAATACACACTTTATATTTAAAACTACTTACACTTAACCTTTTACTAAACCTTAATCAGTCAATTACAATTCAGTGAGCATATAATTCTTTATTTTTAAATGTCTCTTTATGTCCCCCCCCCCCCTCCCTTTCTTTCTATTTATTATTATTACTTTTTCATTCACTTATTTTAAGTTTTAAAACACGTTATTACATTATGTCAGACCAAATGACATTCTATGACTTACGTAATACGTACATAACCATGTAAAAATTAAACATCTTATAACGTGTGTTATAATGTGCTGTGTATGTCTTAATAAACAAATAAAGTTCTAAAAGTTATATAAAGTAGTAATATGTCCATCTTTGTAAAACCAAAATTACGGATCGCAATTTGAAAAAAAAATTACAAAATTTAGAATTTCTTTATTAATTAATTTTACATGGAGAGATAAAAATGTGAGGTGACGATAATGAAATAAAATAGGTAAGTATGAAAGTATTTTTTTAAACCGTAAGGTGAGCCATTATTGCAACTTTTTTATGTTTGCATGCAAAATTTTTATAATTTAAAAATTATGTATTTATTTCGGCTTATAAAATTTGAAAGCGTATTTTATCACCTTTCGAAAACAATTTTTAGTTTTCAGATATGTTCAGAAATGTGCTATTTATTTGGATTTTATTGCGAAGCGGAAATATCTTGACCGTCTCACAAAATATGGTTAAGGCCTGAAGATAATTTTAGAATTTAACTCATCTCGAAAGCCTTAACGTGGAATTCTTAAGTTCGGTTCACCCTTCAAACCTGCGTAGATTATATTGCCACTAATGTGTTCGGTGAATTTTGAACGCACCCCCACTAAAATTTCTCCCTATAACTTTTAATAAAAATCTACCTCCATTCAATCAATCTTGTAAGTAACATGTTGCAAAGACGCGAGGGGAAACGTTAATTAATTTATATTATAACAACTCATTATTTTCCGGAATTTTAGCTGTCTTAATAAGAAGGATGACTGTAGAAAAAGCAATTACCTACTCAGCCATATTTGAAATAAATGACGGATTAAATATTTTGTTAAATATTATTAATTATTATTTTGTTAATAATTTTATTTTTTTAAATGTTGCAAAAATCTCCCTTCTAATATTAAACCAGCGTTTTATACAAGAAATAATATCGGTAATTTTTTGAGAAATACTAACGATAAAGACCATAAATTGACTAATTCCGGAATATATAAACTCAAATGCAATGATTGTCCCTCATTTTATATTGGAAAAACAACTCGTAATTTTGAAATCAGAATCAGAGAACATTTAAGGTGTCTTGATAATAATAATTTTTCTGAGTTTGCTAACCATATCATTGAAAATAACCATAGTTTTGAAAAAAATACAGGGATAAATATTCTTCATATTAACCATAAAGGAAAACGTTTAGATAACTTAGAAGCATTGGAAATTAAAAAATCCCTTAAAAATAATTAATCTATTATCAACAAACAAAAAATATTGTCATATATCCCAATCATGAATTTGTTCCCCTACCCACCCACTCTACACTAATACCTACCCACCTAATCTACATTATTAACTAACAACAGCTCCACCCCTACCATAGTAAAACATTGTTCGAAACTGTCAAGTTAGTATAAGCTTTCCCTGACGAAACCGGTCGGATTTGCGCATCATATAAGTGGTTTATACAAAGTTGAATTATTTCATTTTTCTATAATGGATAACCACAAAGTTATGGCTACATTTAAAAATATTAATATTTTGTTATTTGGCCGAACGAGAGTTTTAGTTGAGTGCTCTCTCGCAAATGATCAAGCTAGTTCTTTAACTCGCGACGACTTTTGATAGTAGCATTAATTTATTTATTTTTTGACAATTACTGGTTAATTTTTTCAATTAAATCAATTAACCTTCCTTTAGAAAAAAATCGCAAAGTATGCTCCAAAAATTATTATTAACACGTTTGTTTCAGTTATTTTACAAGTTATATGTATGAAAAAATTCACAGTGTTTCTTTAAATGCTGTTTAAGACAATGCTCGCGAGATTTTTACTCTATTTTAATCGAGTCGTGTTTTATCAAACATTTTCGCAATTTTCGCATCGATTTTGTTGCTGTAAATGTTAGCGCTCTCCTCTAACATTCGTAATTTCGTATCTCTCCATCTTCTTCTTTTTGGGCCCGGTTGCAGAGCCTTAATTTATATTTAGGCATTGTTTAGTGCGGCGCGCACACGCAAAAATTTCTCCCCAACTATCCTAGTAAAGATTAATTCTTATTTTTAAAATATTTTAAATTCTTGATACGAATACTTCCGTTTATGATATTTCAGAGATTTTTTCACAGTAGGCACATGCCATAATACGGGCATATGCCTAGTGTGGTAGTCAAAAATCTGTAAAAACTGTATACCTACACCTAAGATATTTTTAAGAACAAAGAATAATAATTTTCGTTATTTGTTTTTGGGGTGTTATGCCGTGTTAGGTTAGTTTAGGTTAGTATAGGTGTTGTGCAACACGGCATAACACCCCAAAAACAAATAACGAAAATACTTTTGGCCGTGAAAATCTTAAAACGCATCAAAGAATAATAAAATTAATTTTTTTTTAAATTAACACACAAAAAAGTTTATTTTTGTTATTAAAGTTGGAGTGTAAAAAATTATGTTATTTTTAAGAGGCTGTGTTAAAAGTCTGATTCTATCAAATAAATTAAAAGTTTTAATTTTTTTGTAATTCAATTATACCCCCTTCTATATAATAAATACGAATAATTCTTAAAAGGTATATAATTAAAATAAAACCGACCAGATGAAATCTCGGACTGAGAGACCGTGCGCGAGTATAAAAGTAGTGCCGTTGGGCGCGAGTATACGAAGGTTAAGGAGTGTATGAGCACCGGTCACCAGCCAACTCAGAATGAAACCAACTCAGAACCACCTAAGAAAGGTCATGATAAAAAATATAAAAAATGGTTAAATAAGTTAAGTTAGGTTAAAGTAACCGGCTATTTTTAAATTATTTTTACATATCTTTAAAAGACCTTTCTGCCAAATATCAAATATTGTTTTGCGTTCCCGATAACGGAGTATTACAACATTTTTTACGCTCTTTACAGTGCTAATCTTATAACTTTTTTACCTTAATACTCTGTAAATATTCCAAAACAATAATAAATAAATACCAACTTCCCCAACACGAGCAATGCTTCCAAAATATGCGTTTAAAGTATTCATAAGCCGGTGTCATATCGAGCAAAATCGTTAATGGAAATATTTTGATATTTTGTATGAGACCAGTCATTTTAGGGATGAATTCTTTATACAGCGATGTCACTCTGCTTTTTGCACGTACATAACCTCTCTTATTGGGTATAGCACACTGAACAGGTAATCTCTAGATGCGACTGACGTCTTGTACGAAAGATACGATATAAAAGAGCAAGAAGAAATAGTGTAAACGGTTGCTTTCTGAGGCTTCTTCATCACACGTTGATTATTTTCAAGTGTCTAGACTGATTTTTATAAAAAAAATTGGCGCGTGATCAAGTCAGGCCATCGAGCGACGACAGTCTTGCAAATGGCGGCCATTGTAATTTAAATTTGCTGTTACTTTTTTTTACGTTAACTCCACGCAGGAGGCCCTGAGGAAAATAATTTCCCTCAGGGCCTATGTCATCTGGGATGCTGTGTGGAGGGTCTTTTTGAGGAGAGGAAGGAATGAAATTGGTCTTGAAGAGACCCGTGTTGTAGGAAGGAGGAAACACAGAGGCCGGCAAATCACTCCACAGCCGAGCTGTTGAACACAAGAACGTGTCGAAGAAACGACCCGTTCTCATGTGACAAATGTCAACCGTGTAAAAATGTTGGGCATGCGTTTGGCGTGTTTCCCGACTATGCACTGGTGCCGAAGGGATCAATGATGCTAGTTCCTCGGAGCATCTTCCATTGTAATATCGGTAGAAAAAGGATAGCATTCCCACCCGACGCCTGTGCTGTTACTGCTGATTTGTTTGTTTCTTTATCTAAATGGAGTGATTGGACTATTTTAAACACCAGTTTGAGGCAACTTAAGTCGACTTAAGATGACTTAAGTTAAAATTTTGAGATGACTTATGTCAAAGTGGTTTAACTACAGTTTGAAAATGGCCTTGTAAGCCGAAACAGTTGTAACAAAAATAAAAATTAAAACACTTGCAGAACCTGTGGTAATAACAGTTTAAATTAAATTTGATAATAACATTCTTTATAAATATAATTTAAATTAAATTTGATCAAACCAGTATTTAATTAAATTTATGTAAAATTTGATAATAACATTATTAAATTTAATTAAAATTATTATTTTTTAAATTAAATAAAGTTCTACGAACTAAACACATAAACAGTTAATAAATTTAACAACGAAGTTGACTTCGTAATTTGGTGGTTCTCTAGTGAACCACCAAATTCTCGGTAATGAGACAATACCAGATTTAAATGTCCGGGTTAAATTTTCCCCACAGGAAAAACTAAACCCTTTCACACACTTCCTCAAATGATCATCTAGTCAACCCACGCCATGCAATTGCACTATACCTATAAGTATTATAAATACAAAATAATACAAGAACAACATGTCAACCTACTAGAGACCAAATGGGAATATAATTCACCGACTCCAGATATTTTCATATCAGAGGGTTCAGCTCTGTGGCATTTCTAATTGAACCTATAAATCCTACTGATCCCTCAATATAAATATTTAAAAATTCTTTTGTAATCCTACATGTGTTATAAAATCCTACATGTATTTAATCCTAAATTACTGATTTTTCCATTTTTATATACAAATTCTTTGATAAATCTAATATGCTTAAATTTTGAATCAGATTCCTAGGTATTATGCCAGTGGCCGAAATAACAAATGGTAATATTTTTATAGTCCGAGAATGCCAAATTCTTTTAATCTCATTTCCTAAATCTGTGTATTTTGTAATTTTTTCAATTAGAAAATACATTTGAAAATAAAAAATAAAAATAAAAATAAAAAATTCCAAAAATTTGTGTTAATTATTATTACAATATATTTATTATTATTTCGCCATCCCAATTCTTAGTAAAGTCATCAAATGGACATTACTGATTTCAACAAAAACTGGCGTTGCCAATTTATCTTAGACCTTTAGAGTCCTTGGAGAGACAAATGAAATTGATAATCTGTTCAAGAAATATTTGATTAATTTCATCGGCAATAATACATACACACCCACAAGACACTTCTATCGGCTAGTACCTTCAGTGCTAAAAGCGAGTAAATACGTGTAATAATGTTTGAACCACTTTTGCTCCAATAAATAAATAATTGGTCGCTATTTTATGTTCCATTTCGCTATAACTAGTGCGAATATAGGAAAATGGTGATGGTGAAATGTTTTGATATATTTCAATATCTTTGGTTTTGATAGTTAAATTAAAATACATACCAATATTAAATTATTAAATATTTAATAATTAAAAATATTATTTTATTATTAACTATCAAATCATATTGTAAAACATTTTTGATCTGGTTGTGTTATGTACTGAAACAATAACGACCGGTCAGTGGTTGAGAGGGCACAGCGCTTGGGTCCCGAGCGCGTATTTACAATCCCTACCGCGTTTCAGTCGCTTTAAATTTTTAATATCAAAATTTAAATATTTTGAAATAAAATTATTAATTTCTAATATACAGATTAGAAAGATTATTTTATCTAGATTTTAGAACAATTTTTGTTTTTGCAAAGTGATAAAAAATTATCAATATAGAGGTGTATTTACAATATATGGGAATAATATTAAAATTAAATATTTAGAAATAAAATTATTAATTTCTAATATACACATCAGAAAGATTATTTTATTTAGATTTTAAAACAATTTTTGTTTTTGCAATGTGATAAAAAATGACCAATATAGAGGGATATTTAAAATGTAAATTGTCGTTACCGCGACTGAATCGGTATAGGTTTTGTAAATACGCGTCCCGGGCGTCGCGTGTTCGATTCCTCGGCTGGCTAAGTCCTTCATCACAACACAAGCAACATTTTCGGCTTTCTGTGGTGGTTGTAGGAGATTTTCAAACATTGTTGGGTTATTCGTAACCCGGGAATGTTTGTCTTTCTTTAAAAAAAAACAAAAAATAGTAGTGATCTAATCAGACTCATTAGAATATTTAATTTTTTGACTGCTTTTAGTAGCTTTTGTGATATTTTTTCTTCTTTAGCGTTGTTGTGATTTGAAACTAGTTGAAACGAAAAATAGCACACTAAAAAGAGACAAACGCGTGCATCTATAGGATTAAGCCTGCGACAGAATGAGATAGTATAATCATCTTTGTGCGATGCTTCGTAGTCTTCCCACTTTTGTCTGCTTTAGTTTTCTGTACTTTTCATTTCTACCTCGTGTGAATTTCATACACTGGTATTTTTAATCTATATTCTTCCCATTGCGTTCAGGCGATGTTCCGAGAGAGTTCTCCTGGAGAGATTAAAATGTTTCCTTCAACTAGTCTCTCCCGATCCGGCCTACCATGCAGTTGGTAGGCAGACGCATTCGCTACCAAGATCCGGACAATCCTTACCCCGTGAACCCGGGCATCCCTGCTGAGTCACCAATGGTAATGGCAGATGTATTAGATATTTAGTAAATGGTTCCGGGACGGCGGTACCCATACCCACTTCCCAAATTGAAAATATTTGACCGGATTAGAATAGTGTAGACCCAGAAAAAATGCCAGGTTAATATTTACATAATGAATAAGATTAAAAAATGGACGCGTAGGTGGCTTGGACATGTAGAGGAGACAGACGAAGAAAGGAGTGTAAGGAAATGTATGACGGGAAAGTGAATGGCATAAATAGTCGTTGACGCGATACATGTCAAGAATCAGAATAACAGAAGACAATGTACGAGACTATGTACGAATATGAAAAAAGCAAGGAGTATGTACTGTGACAGAGTTGTGTGGCGGTCAATCCTCTCTGCTTACCCCTGCGGAGGTACGATGTGATTGTCAACCGGTTAGCTGGAAAATACCCCAAATCTGGTATTTTAATTTATGCTTCAAAAAAAAAATATTTTTGATGTGAAGTGAAGTGTTTTTAGTCCCGTTAGAGTGATTTGAAATTCTGATGAAACGGAAATGTCACACTACGGCACCTGCGAAGCATCAAACTGCGCTCAAGACTCCTATTGGTTGAGTTGAGATATATAACGGAAACCACGATAGGTCTGCGCTCATTGGCCGCTTGGTTTTTTTACGGGAATTTTTGTCGGAATATAATGCGGAAATTCGCGCCTCGCCGAGCGCGTCCCATAGCGCAGCGGTATAGTGCGTCGCAAATCTCAGCGGCCAGAGAAATCCAGCGGACGGAGGTTCGAATCCTACGAAATCCAAAAAAATTTTTTTTTTTTTTTTGTAAATCCATATTTAATCTTCAAACCACTTTAAAATAAACAGGCAAAAGAAAGTGACATCTAGCTACTTTCTATTTTCACTTTCATCTCGTGTAAATTAAACATTCTATTTTTTTATGTATTTTGTGTTTATATTGCTAGTTTTATGCTTGTCCTATTTAAAAAAATTAGAATCTTGCTAGAGCCTTGAAGGAGTAACCATCTATTACTTATACCAGGCCCCCTAGCATGGTCGATCGATATAGGTTTTATCGAAAATGTCGGTAACTTGAAATCGCTCCCGAGCACGACTGCAGGCCGCTAACGAAGAAATAACAGTTCACGTCAAATAAATTAGGAACCCTTAGTCGTTGTGAACTATTTTTTGTTCGTTAGCGGCCTGCAGTCATGCTCGGGAGCGATGACAAGCTACCGACATTTTCGATATAACCTATATCGATCGACCATGCTAGGACCCCAGGGCGGGTAAGAGATGGATAACCTCCACTGCCCTATTTAAAACTCTAACGTTAAGCAAATATTTCCTGATCAAAGCTTTTTATATCCATCTTGAAACTTTAATCCTTTAAAGTTTATGTTCGAAATACCAATTAAAAACATCAACAACATCCGTTCATTAATTAAAACTTTAATTGAAGAATAGATTTACATTGTAACAGAAAAGTTAACTTTAAAAGTGTTCTTGGTTTCTAATACTAAAAAGTTTCAGATATTTTGCTTGTTGAATTTAAAACTTGTCTTTAATAATAAAATTGTTACAGCTGAATGAATTTTTGGAAACTCTGTAAATCTTGTTTGACAGAATTTGGCGCGAAGTATATATTTTTTTGTAATACCCACAAGAGTGGTCCCAATTACTACTGTGTGGAGCCATCTAAATATGGATGGTAGTAGTTCTAATTAATCGTTCTAAGCTATCTAAATCTGTATTGGACCATTTAATTATGCCAAATGAGTACGTTAATAGAGGTATGTCCAAGTATTTATTGCTTTTATTAAATTTTTAGCAGATGAATTGCATTTTAAATTTGTATTAGCTGCTATATTTATGAATGGTTGCAATGAGTCCTAGATGTGGCCGTATATTTTCTTTTTTTTTAATTTTTCGGTGAAAACTTCTTCTAAAAGGTTGTTACTTTGTGATGTCACAACGATTATTTGTCGACAACGATACGTCAAAAATTATTAGTAAAAATATTTCCGGTACTATTCAACCAGCGTTTTACACAAATAACAAATTGAAGAAATATATACTCAACAATAAAGATAGCGAAATTAAAACAAAAAAATCAGGGGTTTACAAACTCAATTGTAATGATTTTAGTTCGTTTTATATAGGTAGAAATTATAGAAACGTTGAGATTAGGGTTAAAGAGCACCTCAGAGCACTAAATGGCAATAGCGATTCTGAGTTCGCAGACCATTTATTAAAATATGATCATAGCTTTGGCGTAAATTCAGGTCTTCAAATATTACATACAGGATATAAAACATCGCAAATCAATAATTTAGAAATTTTAAAAATAAGAAAAAATGTTAATTCCAAAGCTGACATAATTAATAAGCAAAAAAATTTTGTTAACCCTGTTTTAAATATCTTCCCACTTAACCGGCCTTTTACTTCTAATGGCTTGGTAATCCCCAATTCTTTGAAACTCCCACCATTGTCAACCCTTCCCCCTCCTTCAATTTCTTCTCTCCATTTGTAATCTATAATTAATTTTTTAACTTTAGTATACTTTTATTCCTGAAGACGTGAACATTGTTCACGAAACATGTTGATAGTATAAAATATAAAAAAAATAAAGTGATGTAAACTAAGTTATTTTCTTTTAATAAATAAAGTATATTTTTCTGTTTTCTTTTCGATTGTGTTTTGCTAATATTGTCTTCCATCATTTAATTAAAATATTACAATTTGAGATTTTACTCATTAATTTAAGAAATAAAAATAAATATAAAAATGATTCGTAACTTCGTGACGAATATGGATCAAAGAAAACAAATGTCTTAATAGAACTTTACGTAACCATTGTATGTATTATATTCTTTCATTTGTTCTATTTTAAATTAAATATGTTCTGCTGTCAGATAAGAAAACTGTTTTCTTCCAACCTTTTACCCCGTTCTTAATTTTTTCCGCCATTCTTTTCATCTCTTCCATGTAATAGAATTCCTGTTCTGAATCGGCAGAACTCTTGTTTTAGCTTCGACTTTCATATCAAAGAATTTTCAAGAAGACAGAGTCAAAGAGTCGCTTTTAGTCATCATTTTTAAACAAAACAAATAATACAGACACAAATCTTAATAAGTCCATCACGTTTCGTTCATCTTTCATGATGACATTCAATTCCAGCACGCTTCTCCTTCGAAGCCTTAATTTAATATTTGGCCTAAAAATGGCGGCCTCTGGATATTCGACTGTTTCCGTTCTCTCGCAAGTAGGTACTTTTTTAGGAAAATTAAAAACAGGGGAGG
This sequence comes from Limnephilus marmoratus, assembly GCA_917880885.1. Taxonomy (NCBI): domain Eukaryota; kingdom Metazoa; phylum Arthropoda; class Insecta; order Trichoptera; family Limnephilidae; genus Limnephilus; species Limnephilus marmoratus. The sequence goes on from OU862926.1 coordinate 39,396,602, forward strand.
CTCAAGGTGTTTGGATAATGGATGCTTAGCCTTAGACGTGAATCTCGGCTTTATTATTTAAATTAATATACTTTGAAGGATGGGCTTTTCAAAATACGCTTAAAGGGTGTGCAAGATAAACACGTAACGAAATTAAAGACATTTTTAGTTTCCCGAAGTTTACCCAATCGTCCATGGTTTTCGCTGTCCTGTCATTTGAGATTTATTACTAGATAACCAGCTTTCTGCGGCACCACACAAGAGTCCCAACTGCTCCGTATGGCCTAGAGACTTTGGCATTCCCAATTAGGGTATGTTGTGAGAGAAGATTGTGCAAAATGGAAGGAGATGGGGAAGAGGATAATGGAGAAGAATCTGGCTATTCAGATGTAGTCACCAAATACGGCTAAAGCCATTTCAAGCAACGATTCAATTCTAGATGGTGGTCTTACACCAGAGCGATAATAAGAGTATTTTCCATTCTGTAACTTACTACCAATACAACATATGTATATTATTTTTAAATTAATGTATTATAAAAATAACACAAACAAAATTTATTGCGCATGCTGAGATTTGAACCCACAACTTAACTGAGAGCCTTACCCCTCGGCCATGGCGGCCGTCAAATTGTTTTTTGCTCGGTGAGAATCTCGATTTTTACATTCGCAGTTAATTTTCATACCCAGTAATTTAATTGGAAAAGTAAAGTAATCAAATATCTAAACATTCATTGTGTATTCGACCATAGAAAAATATGTAAGTTTAAGTGTACAATGGGGCAGTAAGAATTTTTTTATAAAAATAACTCGCCATAGACTCGAGCTGATTATATATTTTGGTTACTTGTTTATCCCATTTAAATTTATTGTCTACTATGACTCCCAAATAAGTGCATTAATTTATAAAATCAATAGTTTCACAGAAGCAAATATTGTCATTTTTTTTTATGCATACAATAATAATAATTGCAGTTAGTTTGCGTGCATTTGATTTTTTAACATTAATAACATTAGTCCTGCATCATGTGCCCAATTAAGTAGTTCATTAAAGTCTGTTTGCAATTCTTGAATAGCTAATACAGGGTTATCATTGGATACTACAAGTGCGGTATCATCTGCAAAAATGAATCTATGAACTTTTATAAAAACTGTAGACATAGCAATAACATAAATAATGTATAATTTCGGACATAAAATTGCCCCCGCGGTACTCCTGATTTGATGTATCTGGATTTAATCATTTTGTTTCATGAAATAACCATTTAGAGATCTGCACTGATAATAGGTAGACACTAACACTATCTGAAACGTTGGCTATAGAAGGAGGTAGAGCAACATAGCATAACTCCCGAAAAATAAATAACCAAAATACTTTTGGCCGTAAAAATTTAAAATCACACCATATTTTTTGGATACCCACTCAAGCCCCAACACAAACACCTTGTTTATCTGTTTACTCAATACGGGCCTGTTAATTTTATGTCACAAATGAGCGTCTTGCATCATTCGCGCCATTTTGTTACAACCAGTGCTTGAAATGGAAAACGTCCGCCATTTATTTCAGCATTTTCAAGAATGAAATGTGAATTTGTAGCACCGAAACAGGAAGTACGTAATCTGGCCTGCTTCGTAGGACGTTTAGCAAATTGACAAGAAGGATACAATTTGGCGCTCGAGTTTAAGAGAAAACAGTCTCTCTGAGAGTTGATTATGAAATATCTATTACGGAAGTACTCCGTCCAATCTCTGGCCACGTTTTTAGGTAGGTAATGGAATATTAAACGATTTCTCTTGATTAGTTTTTGATGAAAATTTTGTTGGAATTGCGAGTTTATTCGAATGGTTTTTTGATGAAGAATTTTTCGTAAAATGTTTGAATGACCTCTGCGGTAGAGTAGAAAGCACGTTGACTTTGGGAACGGATTTCATTGGTTCAAATTATGGTTTTAGCTATCTATCTCTTCGTTTTATTCTGGAGTTTTTCCTGCCTTCTTCCTCTAACCATCGTTTTTTTTACATTAACTCGACACAAGAGGCACTGAGAAAAATAATTTCCCTCAGTCATCTAAGATACTGTGTGGAGGGTCTTTTTGAGAAGAAGGAATGAACATTGGTCTGGAAGGAAGGAGTAAATACAGAGGCCGGCAAATCGTTTCACAGCCGAGCTGTTGAACACAAGAACGAGTCGAAGAGGCGACCCGTTCTCATGTGACAAACGTCGCCGTATACATATATTGGGCCTGCGTTTGGCGTGTTTCCAGACTATGCAACGGTGCCGAAGGGATCAATGACGCTAGTTCCTCGGAGCATCTTCCATTGAAATACCGGTAGAACAAGGATAACATTCCCACCCGATGCCTGTGCTCTAAAGATTGCAATCTGTCTGTTAAGATGGGAGAATCTATCAAAGATACCGCCCGTTTCTGCACAGAATCGTGGGTATTTTTCAGGTATTTTGGAGCTCCAGACCAGAGGTGACTGCGAAATTTAACCGTGGGGCGCACTTGTGATTAGCACAGAGTTAGCAGTTGCGTACTATTAAAGTATCTGCGGGCTCTGTACAGTACGCCCAGTTTTTGAGAGGCTGACATTACTCTGGCTTCGATGGATCTTCGTCAACTTAAATATTTTTTCCAAATTATTGAGGATGTCAAATTTCTACTAGTTCCGTTCAGTTTGGACTTTTAAACGGTACAAAACATATAAATTGTTGTAGAAAAATGGCTTTTCTGGAGCATTTCTCAGTGCCTACTCGAATTTCTAACAGTAATTAAGTATTTTAAAGTATATATGGGTCTCTCAGTTTCGCCATGGTGAAAGACTACCGTACTGATGTTGAAAGTCGCTTTAAATGGCTTTAGCCGTATTTGGTGATCAGATCACAATAACTTCCCCACTTTTTTTGTTACTCTTCCCCATCTCGTTGCTTCTCCACTGCCTTCGTCCTCACAACATAGCCCATTTGGGGATGCTATGACTCCAGATGACTCATGACGTTTGGACCAATTTTAACTCTTGCGCGGTATTCAATTAGCTGAATTCCCCTACCCCTGCCCAGGCTTTACTCAGATTTTGCCGAAAACAGGTGTAGACAGTAATTTTCCTATTAAAGTGAATGTCAAATAAGCAAAATTTCATGATGAAATATGAAAATTTAAAGAAAAAAGATTATGGTGTTTTTCTAAATCTCTTGTAGATAATGATCTTCCACTTGTTTTGAAGATCAAGTGTGCAAAATTTCATCAAACTAGGAATAAAAAGTGTATAAAAACAACACCACACCACCACATCGCGACACTCCTCTTTACATATGTGTATAGATAACTTAAATTTCTGACAGATAGATTGAGAGACAATTTTTTTATTTACTTATAGATTGATAAATTTCTTACAGATGGATAGATAGATAATATTTTTTTCATATATTTAGATGTATAACGTAAATTTCTGACAAATAGATAGATATATAAGTTTTTTTCTACATTTACAGATAGATCACTTAAATTTCTGACAGAAAGGTAGATAGATAACTTTTTATTTATTTATAGATTGATAAATTTCTTACAGGTCGATGATAGATAATATTTTTATTCATATATTTAGATATATAAATTAAATTTCTGACAGATAGAGAGATGCATAACATTTTTTTTATATTTATATCTATATAAATCACTTAAGGTTCTGACAGATAAAATTTTTGAAGTGAAACTTCCTTAGCCCCGTTAGCGATTCGGAATTCAGTTGAAACGGAAATGACGCGTACAGAACCTGCGAAGCATTACACTCCTATCAAGGATTGGTTGAGATATAAAATGGAAACCACGCGAGGTCTGCGCTGATTGGCCTGCTCACTATGCTTTCATAATGACCTCATTTTTCAAGGCTCCTTGGTTCTTTAATAGTTAAGATTGTTTTGGTAAGGTTTCGCTTCTACCGCATGTTAACTGCACTCGATTTTTTTTTTCAAATCTATATATTTATGAATTTCGTAAATTTTATGACATCTATCTGAAGAATAACATTATTTTATTTTTACAGATATACTCGTATAACATAAATTTCTAGCAGATAGATAGAGAGAAAACTTAATTTTTTGTATTTAAAGATAGATAACATAAATTTCTGACAGTTCGATAGAGAGATAACATTTTTTTATGTATAGACAGAAAACTTGAATTTGAGACAACTAACTAACTAACTAACCATCACGCCGTTTCCCCGCAGGGGTAGGCAGAGAGGACGGACCGCCAAACAACTCGGTCTTGGCACACACTCTTTGCCTCACTCACATTCATACATCGTCTCATACATTCTCTTCTATTATTCTGACTTTTGACATGACCCGACTCAAGTATCTGATTCACTTGATCGTGCCATGTCTTCCTCGGGCGTCCCCGACTCCTTCTACCATTCACATTCGCGTCGTATATTCTTCTTTCACTACTTCCTTCGTTCATTCGCTCTACATGCCCAAACCATCTGAGGGTCCCTTTCTTAATCTTACTCATTATGCTTACATCAGCCTTACATTCTTTGCGGATATCCACATTTCTCACACGATCATACATTGTTTTACCACACATACGTCTCAGGGATCCCATTTCAACAGCATTCAGTTTACTTTCATCCTTGAGACAATATTTTTGATTTGAATTTGAGACTTGAATTTGAGATTTGAATTTGAGACTATATTTTTTATATTTATGGTTAGACAGTTTGTATTTCTGACCAAAAACTTTTTTTTTAATATTTATTTATTTTATTTTATTTTATTTTTTTTTTATTTTTTTTTTTTTTTTTTTTTTTTTTTTTTTTTTTTTTTTTTTTTTTTTTTTTATTTATTTTTTTTTTTTTTACAGTTTTTTTAAAGAAAATGTGTCCTTACTGGGGTACCCCGTTCTAAGGACACATTATGGACAGATAACTTTCATTTCGGGCAGATTGATAACATTTTTCAATTTATTGATAGATAACATAAATACATAACATGTTTTATATTTATAGATATATAACATAAATTTCTGACAGTTCCAAGAATTTTTGAATGCAAATATCATGGCATACCTCACCATGCAAGTATATTTACTACTTCGGAAAACAGATTTCCGTCTTAAAGTTAAGATAAATAAACGCCAACCCCTTATTGAACGCAGCAAAACAACCCTACTCTCCTGCCATTATATTAATAGTGTTTTCAGCCCTCCACAATAATGGTCGTTGCTTTTTATATCGATTTTTCAAAGGGCGAGTAGTCCTTAAGACCCCTATTTTCATTAGGCCTCCCGTCCGAGGGCTGACCTCATCCATTTTTCATGGCTGGACCTCTGAAATTGTAGTTTCGTCCTTGTTATTAACTGCGCCCCAGAGGTCCGCCGGCCGCACAGCCTCAAATCCTTATAATACAGCCAGCGATGCGATGGGACCTTGACGATACACTGAACAGATAAATTCCTAGAATTATTGTGATCTATGTACACCGGCTGCAGCATCTATTGACGGTCTCCGTGGTCGAGGGGCGAGGCTCTCGTTACGGGTTTAAAGTCCGGCGTTCGCATGTATTTTTTTTTAAATAAAGAGAAACATTCCCGTGTTACCAATAATCTGAAATTGTTTGAAAATCGACTACCACCACCATATTAAGCGAAAAATTTGCTCGTGTAGTAAGGGAGGATTTAGCCAGCCGATGAATCGAACACGCGACGCCTGGGTGGGATCCAAACGCGATGCCAACTCATCCCGGTATTTAAAGTGTTATATAGTATGTTTGCGGCACGTTCCAGAGTGGAAAATACTTTCAGTATCGATCTGGTGAAGGACCACCATCCAGAATTGAATCTTTCCTTCAATGACTTTAGTCGTGTTTGGTGGCGAGATTTTAATTGCCAGGCACTTCTCTACCTTCCTCTCCCCCGTCTATTTCCCTTCTCCACTACTTTCAGTCTCACTGGGGCTGTACTAGGCCACAGTCTTACTGTCTCCAGACATTTGAGAGCATTTCAGCCTCGGTTACTAAACGCGTCTGAAGCCATTTCAAGCAAAGTTTTGATTCCGAAGACAAGTCTTGTACCACTGAAGAAAATTTTTTGATATTTGAAAATGCACAATCAAATTCACCATGAGTAAAATGAGTTCATTTCGGGCTCACAAATACGCCCACAGCATATCTATCGGTACATCACTTCAGTGGACAAACAGTATTACAAGTTATACGCTGGAAAAACGTTTTGTAGGGTACATATGCGATAAACCGATTTATTTGTGTGCACGCGACACCTTCGGATGTAAGGTTTATTATTTTAGTTTTTTTTTAAAGTACACTATAGAAATGTTGAAATGTTGTCCCTTAGATCTGAATATCGTAATAAAATATCGTAACTGAACATCTTAAAACTAAATGCATCTTTTGGCTAAAAGAACCAAAAATGCCATGCAACAAAATTGTAAAATGCCCTTCCAAATGAAATTAAAAATACCATGAAGATAAAAAAGTTTAAAAGCATCATCAAAATATGGCTAAATACATATGAAAACGTGGAACTCATAAAAATTTTGAAGTAACACCAATGTAAACCACCGGCAACAAATGTGAAGTTGTGGAAATCGATCAGATGTGGAAGTCAACCAAAAATATGATCCAGAAATCAACAAACATAAAGATGAGGCAATCATGAAGTAACACCAACACAAACAAATGTGAAGATGTGGAAATCAATCAACGAAGTCAACCAACAAGATAAGATGATCATGAAATCAACAAATATGAAGATGAGACAATCATGAGGTAACACCAATAAAACTACCTACAGTCCAGTCCGCCTCGGAACATGAATCTCTAGTGAGGAGGACTGTGCATAACTTTAAAATTTATTTATTTAGAAAATCACGTATAATATTGGTTTCTTTTATTTGATATGTTGGGTTTGACCAAAAAATCTCTGCCTTCAAACCAAAGGTTACCACTCCATCATAATAATCTTTTAGTGAGGTTAGGTTGGGTTAGGATAAATCCTACTTAACCTACACAGTAAAAAACCTACTAAAACACATCTTAATTTCGCTCAAAAAATTTCCAACGAATTGCTCGCATCTGTTAGGAGGAAAGTTTTTGTTTCGTGTTAAAAGCTCTCCGTAGTAGCTTTCCCATTCTAAGGGATGGCTGGTTCAAAAGATAATCCATCCTGTGCTGTAGCCTGGGGGGAAGGGAGGGTGTCTTCTGTCTACAGGGGAGGACTGACGATACATAGATTTTAAGGATTTTTTAAACTGTAATATCACAAAAATATAAATATAAATCGACAAACGAAGATTAAAAGCAGCCATAAACTTAAATTATGTACATTATTAACTGAACTCCATATATAGACTGATTATAAGACACAGAAGAACATGGTTTTGAGTACAACATTAACCGTTCAAGCCTCGGAAGGACATTACCAGCCACATCTTTTATTCTGTTAGAGCCTGACTGGGGCGTCCGTACATTGTATAGGTTTTTTTTACATGTTATTCTGACGTATGTGATATGGGGTAAATAATTGTTCTTCTCAGTTTGTCTAAAATATTTATACTTATATTCCATAAAATTTTAAAAAATGTCAAAGTACGTGATTGATGATAAAATGGCGGAATTTTTTTCGTTGACAATTGAAGTTAAATATTATTTACATAGTGGTCTAAAATACTGAGAATTTAAAAACTGAGAATCTTCCATTATTTATTTGCCCACGCCGGGATTCGACCCCGCTACCTTCGGATTGCGAGTCAAGAGCTTTACCGCCTTATGGTTGCTTAAAAAAATTTGACGAATTATTCAAATATTTGAAGTTAATTTTGACTTTCTGTGTTAGTTCTTTTCAAGTTCTGTTATTATAACATTATAGGCCATTTGCTTCATGAAACTTAATTAATCGTAGGACTTATTCAGAACGTGAAAATTATCTTCAAATATTTTATGAATTCGTAAAATTTTTTTAAACAACTCAACCTAAGTGTCTAACTCGTGATGGAAAAGATGTTGCATAAATTCCTTAGACATACTTAAATGCTTCAAATTAACTTTAATTAAATTAATTAACACTGACCCCATATTCATAACCACCGTTCATGCCTTTTCCCAAAAAATAAAATAATCTTAAAATTGGAAATATATACACAAAAGAAAATTCGGAAAAAATATCTTATTTGGGAAGAATTCGGCAAAAACTATCTAGTAAAACTGCAATCACTATCTACAAATCAATTATTGCTCCACATTTTAACTATTGCTCAAATATCCTTTTCCTGTGTAACGAACGAGAACAAAATAAGTTTCAAATTCTCCAAAACAGGGCAATGAGAATAATACTACGGCGAAATAGATTTTCAAAAGTAAACTAAATGTTAAAGGAACTGAATTGGCTAACCGTGAAACAGATGCTGACCTTGATACGATGATATTTACACATAAAATAATAAACAAAATTTTACCAAAATACTTCTCAAATAAAAGTACATTCAACAAGGACATTTACAGACATAACACAAGGACGTGCAAGGAAATCAGACTTCTAAAAAAAGACAATGCGAATACGCAGAATATTTTACTGTACAAAGGAATGAAGTTATACATATATCACCCTACCAGAAACATTGAAGTCCACACCAATTGGAAAGTTCAAGATGTATTGTAGGAGCTACATAAAACTACATAAAATTTAGTTTGCAATATGAAATATTATAATTAATTAGAAATTTTGTAAACTTAAACGTACAAATTACTAAAATAAAAATTCGTAATTAAAGATACTCGTTGATATTATTTGCTCGATGACACTACAATGTCGCCAAAAACTAAATAAAAATATAACAAATAATAAACACGAACTTTGTTTACTGCGGCTCGGAATAGCTCTACAGTAGACTGGCCAATCCACCATCTCAGGTTTTTCAGCCATGAGGTTCTCTTTCTTCCAGGGCCTCGTCTTCCGGCAATCTTTCCTGCATTATGAGATCCAAGATCTCGTACTTCTCTGGATGTTTCATCACATGTCCAAGATATTGATATTTTCGGATTTTAATAGTTTTAATAACTTATTTTTCTTTAATAAACACTAAGAACAGTAAAAATAGTCAAAACGTGTATCTAAATTGTTGGTATCAAGAGACCGATTCAACTAGTTTGATTTTATGTGGTTTTAAGGTAAAATTGAAAATGTCTATCTCGTAGGGTGTTGAATATTTGCAGGTACGTCCCATTAATTAATTTGACCATACTAGACTTACACATACAATGTGGTGGGCTATTATAATAATAACTAACAGATAAAAACCTACTTCCGCAAATTTTTTGCTGTATTGAAGTGTTTGAAAAATCTTTTGGAGTGCTGTTTGAAATTTCAGCGGTTCGTTGTGAAATTAACAGAGGGCACACAACAATCGAAAATGTACATTCCTTCAGACAATAATACTTTCAGACAAGTGAAATATTTTCCGTAAGTTCCTTCAGTGCAATTAAAAATATCTGCTACTTCTTCATATTGCTTACGTAAACTGTGATAGACATGTTTAGTTCACGTGACTCTAATAGGAACTTGAAATGAAATCATTTGCTGTCAATAATGGAAATAAGGTACGTAGCCGAGTGGTCCAAAGCATTGGGTTTGCATCCACGCATCGCGAGTTCAAGCCTTTAAAAGTATTATTGTTATTATTATTGCGGTAGTTTAAATAGGTACATAGTTATCTATGTCCTAATACAATCCTTATATATACATTAATGGAGTAGAACTCAATTTAATTAAAAGCTTCATGTCTGACAGAACGCAACAAGTAAAAATTGGCAACAAGACAAGTGAACCACTTTTAATTACTTACGGAGTCCCACAGGGGAGTGTACTTGGCCCTTTACTATTCCTCATATTATATATAAACGACCTGTGCGATATTGAAATTAAAGGTAAAATCGTGACCTTCGCCGACGATACAGTTCTTCTCTGTCAAGCAGCCACATGGAAAGATGTATTCATAACAGCCGAAAAAAGTTTATCAATTGTCAAAAAATGGCTAAACAGTAATACTCTTACCGTCAATACAATCAAAACGAAATATATCACACATAGTATTACACAAAGAGGTCAACCTCCACCAAACCTAGACTTGCTTATACATGACTGTACTTCATCCAACTGCCAATGCGAACTTATAGAAAGGGTAAAACAAACAAAATACCTGGGGGTAATTATTGATTCACACTTACGCTGGACTGAACACATTACTTTCATCACAAATAAACTCAAACGAGTCATGCACCTATTAAAGTACATTAAAAACATCTTCCCACTTACAATGCTAAGATCAATTTATTTTGCACTTTGTCAATCCATTACCACATATGGAATACTAGCTTGGGGAAGTGCGACAAACATAGCAATTGACCCAATTAAAAAAATACAAAAAGCAATAATTAAACTCATCCTGCAAGTACCATTTCAAACAGATTCTAGCGAAATCTATAAAACATTAGAAGTCATGTCAATCAGACAACTTTATGCCAAATCTGTTATACTCCACCTACTCCAAAACAAACTGCATATTCCCATTCAACCAAAAACCACAATAAAAACCAGGTCCACAACAAATAAAATACTAAACATACCGATAACACACACCACACATGGACAAAGACACTTTGAGTATTATGCTACCAAACTTTTTAATTGTATGCCCACTACTTTGAAACAAATACTATCTGCTAATACATCTACAAATATTCACAAAAAACATATCACTGCCTGGATTAAAAATCAAGATATTAACTTTATAGAAAACATTATAATCCCCAACCAAACATAACAAAACTACCAGAATTATAAAATGAAATAAACTAAATAATTAAATAGTTTTCAAGTATTCACCAACTATACATAGACTTACAACTTGTATATGTGTGTATTGTAATGTATGTATATATATATATATATATATATATCTATATGTACATATGCATGTACGTGTATGTATATGTATGTATATGTATGTTTGTGTATATACATATTTTTCTTATTTTTTCAAATATATATATATATATACATATATATATCTTAATATTATCTCTCTTAAAGTTTAAAACAAAAATTAAAAACTTTCTACTACAACACATAAATACTTGTCACACTTAATCACAAACACGTAAACACCTCAGCACAGGTTCTCCTAGTGAGGTGTTCACGAAACATACAAAATTACCCATCCACAGTTTCACCTTCTCAAACCTACCTTACACCCAACATAATTAAATTTCAAAATATATTATGTAAAAATGTTTTCAAAATATATTATGTAAAAATTATAATAAATAGGTAAATACTGTAATATATAGAAATAAATAAATAAATAAAAAACATACACTTAAAATAACACATTTATACTTAATTAATCACATATCTTCGCAATTTAAATTGAAATGCCTTTATGCTTTCTTCCAATTTTATTTCTTCTGGTAATTCTCCAAATATCTCTGACTCCATACATCAATGACTTTTGACTCTGTGTTTTTTTCCTGAAGGGGAGTCTTAGTTCATTTCTTTTCCTCATCTCATGTGTATGTTTACTTTGTAATTTATCAATTTTTCTTAGGAATTCAATAGACGTATGGCCATTGATTATTTTGTAGATTAACAATATAGCATTGAAGTAGATATACAATGAGCTCGATACTTTGTTTAAGGAGCTAAACGTCGCAAAATTTATAAAATTAGGAAGACTTCGGTGGCTGGATCATGTGGAGAGAATGAATGCCTATCTTGGAGCTTCCAAACTGGAGAGAGCTGGCACAAAACCGAAATGAGTGGAGGAAGATTCTTGAGGAGGCCAAGACCCACCAGGGGTTGTAGAGCCAATAGTGATGATGATGATGATTGAAGTAAATAATATATTTAAATGACAAGATATTTAACTCCTTCAATATTTTCTTGACTGAAGTGTACCTATTTTTCTTCAATACAGTTCTCTTAACTCTGTTTTGTAGAATTGTCATTTGTTATTTGTCAATTGTTTTAGTAATCATTCGGCGTCGTTGGCTAAGAATAGAATGCTGCTACAGTAATTTATGTGTGGTACAATGATTGCGTTGTACACATTTTTACTGGAGACTATGTCAAGGAATCTTCTTATTCTTGCCAACAGCGAAATTTTTTTGGCAATCTTTTTAATAATTTGTTTTGTAAAGTCAATTATTACTCCCAAATATTTCTTTCAAAACTTCACCGTCTATCAAAATGTCTTTTTTTTGTTTGCGTTACTCGTTTTCCGATGTTCATTCAACTTTTTAATAATTGTACTAGGAAGAATTCAAAAATTCTTAAAACTGTTCAGGTCAGTCCACCCCTGAGTATAGCGGGTACCTACCCAGGGGTAGATTGAAGCCGGGTGAATTGTGGGTAACCCGGACCCATCAGTCATTCCGCTGAACGGGGACCTGGGCTGTCCACCCAAGGGAGGACAATTTACCCTAAAAATAGCCAACACACCCCACCCTACCCCTTTTACCCCTGATCACTGAAAGAATTAGAGCAAATGGTGTTTTTGTATTTTAGTGATTTCTGAAAATGGAACATTTAAAGAAGCAATTTAAATCGGTGTGATGAAAATATTTGAAATTGGAATCAACGCTTCTTTTTTTATTTAGTTTCAATTGCAATAGATATTTTCAAAAGTTATCACCAAAGGCGACCAAAACATGAACTAACGAATGCTTATACTTTTTTGCAGTGATTTATTTATTTATTTACGGACAATAGTCCATTAAAAATATTATAATAATACAAAAAAAAAACAGAGATGACAGTGAAGGGAGAGCACGTATAAATTAATTGCAATGACAACATAAAATGTAAAAACTACATATAGAAGACACTATAAGTCAAAGCATGAAGAAGCATTTAAATATTGCGTATCGATTGCCAAAAGTCATTTAGTTTTACACCAAAAAAATCAATGCTTTGACTTGCGTTGACAAGTCTCGTCATTCTGGATAAGTGATAATGGTATCCATAATTAGTAGAATGTTGATTGAGAAACAGCAACTCATTATTTCGGAGTCTACGGGAAGGGATGTTGAACTGGATGAGTTGTAACAATGCAGGTGTATCAGTAAAACTGTTGATAATTTTAAATATGCAAATTAGATCAGAGTCCTTTCTACGTTATTCTAAAAAAGAAATGTTTAAAATATGTTCAATTTCATCACATCAGTACTCGCCTCTTTCAAGACCCAACCTCCAAGCAATTCCTCTTAGGAAACGATGTTGTACGGATTCGATGTGACAACTGTGGACAATATAAATATAGAAAGGAGACCAAATGACACTAGCATATTCAAGGTAAGGGCGAACCAGCGAACAGTAAAGTATACTTATATACTTAAAGTCAGAGGTAATTCTATGAATGTCGTCGAGTAGTTTAAGTGATTTATTTACGATTTTATTATTATGATATTATTATGTCTAAATGATGATGTTAATAAAATTAATTGTTAATTAGTTTAGCACCGTTTTGTGAAAAATTGCTTTAAATTTAATCACAAATTAAAAAAAAAACAAACATAACCAATCTTTGTAAGATCTAGGGTTCATAACTGAGAACATATAACTTATAAATAATTAAATAACCATCACGACATTAGGCAGAGAGGACGGACCGCCAAACAACTCGGTGTTGGCACACACTCTTTGCCTCATTCACATTCGTACATTGCCTCATACATGCTTTTCTGTTATTCTGACTCTTGACATGGCCCGAATCAAGTATCTGTTTCTCTTGGTCGTGCCATGTCTTCCTCTGGCGTCCCCGATTTCTACTTATAACTTACTAGTGACTTAAAACCAATACCTTTTTTACCATTGTATCGTCAAAACACAATTTTGTCGCCCTCTGCTGTATTGTTTTAAAATATCTATTAACTCTCCACAGGCCAAGATGCCAAACATAACGTCCGTATCCATGTGGGTCGGCCGACGACCCCAAACATTTTTCTGTGTTATTGGAATTTAAACCATAGAAATCCCGATTATTTATTCATATTATTCTTACCGACTAGTTTCAATTAATTTATAATCATTATTTTGAAGCATTTTAGAAATACCTACCCGTTCACTAAATTAATGTGCGCCCAGCCCCAGCGATGGTATAATACCGGATTTTGTAGACTCTATATTATTAGTAGTAGGAGATTTTCAAACATTGTTGGGTTATTCGTAACCCGGGAATGTTTGTCTTTCTTTTAAAAAATAAATAAAAAAATAAATTTAAAAAAAAATAAAAAGTAATAATTTAATAAAATAAAATAAAATAAAAAAATTATACATACGGTTTGTATTTCAAAAAAATATCGACAAAATATTTTTCCTGCGATCAACGATTTTTTCACTTTTTTTTTTTAATTGTACATTATGTGTTGATACCTTGCGCAGGAATACGCAAAATACTAAAAATGTATTTCAAGAATTTAAGTAGATATAAGAAGGATAGTAATTTTGGGGACTACCTTCTACCCCAATTGCCTGCGGGAGAGTTAAAAAATAAAAAAAAATTGAAAAATTGTAAACTATGGAAAATGGACGGTATTCTCTCTTGTCTTATTATACTCGTAAGTCAGCTTAATACTCCAAACTGCATAACCCATGTTAAAAATTGTGAAAGATACTCTCAGTATCGCCATGGCGTAAGACAAGCATTCAGAATTGAAAATCCTGCTTGGAATAGCTTTAACCAGATCTAAATTGCCAGATAGGTACTTTCCCACCTTCCCCTCCCCCATACTTTCCCTCCCCACTACCTTAAGCCTCACAGCACGTGAAAATTAGGTATTCCATAGTCCCACTAGTTTTAGACTAGCACTAGGAGCAGTTGAGACTCTTGTGCAGTATTCACTTTAAAAAAACTAGTCGTTAGCTTCGTACTCGATGCGCCAGCGCAACGCACAGATCCGCTTCGACTGTCAAACGAATAATTTAGCAGTCAAAAGGGCATCGAGAAGGAATGAAGCAAATGTGTTTCTTTGGTAGGTGCACACGTTCGCAGCAAAGGATCAAAGGAATGGATGAGGTGATTCGTGACCGATAGCATACTCATTTTACTTTTTTATTAATGCGCAAATACTGGCTTGGCGCAGGGAAAATGTTTTTAATTAAAGACGCAGTTCGAAATTAAAAACCAATGGAATTGGAAGGTGGATATGGGGACCGCCGCGCGCCGCCTCGGAAACCATTTATTGGATAACCAACTCTCCTGCTAGGTCACCTCAAGTGGTTTTCTACGTTTGGTTACTTAACAGAGCTTCCCGGGTTCATAGGATGAGGTTTTTCCAGGTTTTGGCGGAGGATGCAGCTACCGAACTACCTCGGGCCGGATTGGGAGAGGCTGGTAGATACCTATTAATCTCTCCAGCCGGAAAAACGATACGAGGGGTGGGTAGCATTGAGGATTTATTTCAACCATTGCGGTGCAAGGGTTGAGAGAGTCCAGCTTTAGGTTAGGTCTCCCTTAACCAGTCTATTCCGATCCGGCCCGCCATGTAGTAGGTGGCCGCCAAGACCTAGACTAACCTTACCCCGTTAACACGGGCACCCCCACCAAGCATAGCGAACCACTCAATGGGGAAACCACCCAAAACCACTAAAGGGACTGTTCGGATGCAATCTTTCGAACAGGACATGCTTGGTGTAACTCTAAGTGACCAGCTCAGGTATGGGGGCTCCATCGAAGGCAGAGTTAAGTTATTCTCTAAAAACTGTTCGTATTGTACAGGGCCCGCAGATACTTTAATTTTTAAATTTTAATAGTACACAACTGCTAACCCTGTACAAATCAGAAGGGCGCCCCACGGTTGAATTTGGTAGCCACCTCTGGCCTGGAGCTCTAAAATACCTGAAAAATACCCTCTACTCTGTGCAGAAACGGGCGGTTCGTTTGATAGATTTTCCTATCGTAACGTACGGATTGCAATCTTTAGAGAATAGACGTCAGGTGGGAATATTATCGTTGTTCTACCGGTATTTCAATGGAAGATGCTCCGAGGAACTAGCGTCATTGATCCCTTCGGCACCGGTGCATCGTTGGGAAACACGCCAAACGCTTGCCCTACATGTACATGATTGACATTTTTCATAGGACAACGGGTCGCTTCTTGGACTCGTTCTTGTGTTCAACAGCTCGGCTGTGGAACGATATGCCGACCTCTGTATTTCCTCCTTCCTACAACATGGGTCTCTTCAAGACCAATTTTCATTCCTTTCTCACCTTACAAAGACCCTCCCCACAGCATCTCAGATGACTTAGGCCTTGAGGGAAAATATTTTCCTCATGGCCTCCTCTGTGGAGTTTATAAAAAAAATTAAAATAAAACTCGTGACCTACGTTATCCAATAAATGAAGACAACACCTACCTCGAAAAGTCTTTAAATTGGATAAATATGTCATTTTAGTTTAGGTTACGGGCTATTTTTCAATTTTTTCTTCATGGGTTTAAATGATTTATCATAGAGGCGTTAGATTGACTTGATTCTTGAGTTGGCATTGAACCGATTCCCTGGGCGGTGGTACCCATACTCGTCTCCCAAACTGTAGTCAATAGATTTACATATTTTAGATAAAATTAATATCGCTATTATCACGATATTTACATATTTTTGGTAAGACATGTACCTCAAAAGCCTTTTATCTCACTTAGATGGTCCATTTAAACATTTAAAGCCTGATAATAATTAAATCTGGTCTAAAGGTAGTTCTGCCACTAAAATCCAAATTATTAGTGCCCACTTCGTATCGCCGGTTAGACCCATAAAGATAACCATCAGATTATCCTGCACAAAGTTTTGGGTCACTCTGTAATTAAAATTTAGCTGAATACAAGTTAACTTCTGACACTAAAAGTATTAACAGATAGAAATGTGGTATTGGCATATTTATATGGCCGGAATAAGGTCGACGTTGAAATAACGTCAAATTCGGGTGAAACTGATCAAAAATTTTCAAATGTCGAAATTTTTTTCTTTACGAAATAGATAATCATTTTCATTGGGGTGTTAAAGGTTGTTAGCATTGCCGCATACTCACGGCCTTTTTCTAAACCAAACCTGGAAAGGACACGCAATAAATAGGCCAACAGAACTAGCTCAGGAAGCCGGCGCAAGCAAGGTTCCTCTTAAAACCAAGGCGAGTGTTGTGGTTCGCTTGTGAATTCCTCCTCCTCCTTTCCCCCCAATCTCCATGTCTCTTTCCTCAATCAGAACACAGTTTTGCACGTAAAGGGTTTATTCATTTAGAAGGAGACAGGGTTTTACAATTGCCAGCCTCGGCAAACTACACATGGGTACTTGCTAGGACTAGTATTCTAACATGGCGGGGAACTTCTCTCTCTCAACTCTCCACACGTGTTAGTGAATTTAAACGCGGGATGTAGCACATAAGAGGGGGCAAAGATTCATTTTACTCACAAAGCAGGAAATGAGGTAGTCGTCAGACAGGCTACTGGTGGGCTGGAGCCTTCTCGTGCACAATACACATTATAGAAACAATCACGAGTCTAGAATTTCGGAGAGCGCCATAGCACAATTACTTGAACACTGTTGTCGCGCCAGGGGCAAGCGGTTGAATGAATGCCGGGTGCCGATCGGCACTTGGGCCACGGACCTCCGCGTGCGGAGAGGGGGGCGGAAAGGGGGGCGGTGCGGCGAGCTGTGCACTGGGACCCAATTCACTAACTCCTCGCAACAGGAATAAAGGACTCTATTCTTTATCTTTTGTAACGTAACAAGGTCTAGGAGTCGATATGTCGTAGGTAAATTGAACTTAATTACGCAGAAAGCAGTCAGGTAAAAAAATTCAATCTGAAATAAAGGTACTATAGTAACGGGAAATTTAAACAGGAGAAATGGAAGGGAAAGACGATTTATTTTATTTTTATTTTAGTTTATTGGGGAAACAAATAGTTGTACATATTTTAGTAATGTAATTACATATTACACGGTTACATGAAAAAGCGAAGTTTCCGCAAAAAAATATATTATGTATATATAAAAACATAAATTAAAACAAAGAAATGATTAAGTGGTAGAAAAAGAAGAAAAAATATTTGCAGAAGAAATAAAAAAAAAACACAGATTAAACATCTAGGATGGGATAAAACGAAATTAAACTGTGAACCTATATCACAATAACTCATTTCACGTCATAAGATAATGTTCAAGGATAAACTAGCCATTTACCACTGCCCAGAGGTGATTTTGACAAAAAATGGCGCTGTATAAATCATCAAAATATTATTATTTTTATTATAACTAGAAGGAAAAACACAACTTAATGAGAAAATAACACACAGCAGGGAGGGAGGGTCCGTATTTAACAATTTGTTGTAATTTTTTTCAAATATGCTTTTAGTAAATTAGCCTGAGGATAAGATACCCTGCTATTCAGATCTTTTTTTTACGTGAGCTCAACACAGTAGTAGGAAAATTATTTCCATCGGAGCCTGCATCATCTTTGGGGGTGCTGGGTCCAGGGTATTTTTAAGAAAAGGTAGGAGAGGAAGTGGGAGAGGAAAATGGGTTCCGAGAAGGAAAATAAGGGGTGGGTAGGAATCCGGGGTTTAGTGTGTCCAGGTCATCCGCCGCCAAGACCTAGACTTTCCCATCTCCCAAATTGGTATCAAAACTAGATAAAGACATTTCAAGCATAATTTAGATACCGAGTGGTGGTCTTTTACCATGACAACACTATTTGGAGAGTTTCTACCAATCTTTTGTACGCCAAAATATAATCAAAATTTTAAAATTGCAGCAAAAAGTTAACAAGGGCATTGTAAAATTTACTGATTTCGTAAACAATCATGTACACTAATACGTTTGTATTTTTTTATATTAAAAAAGATATATAAATTACAATAAATTTTATACAATAAATAATAACATAAATATATTTATAATTTTTTTCCATAGGAAAGCTAATAGCTCACAAATGCACAAAATAATTTGCAAGGCAGATAGGAATATTACACCTTTAAATTTATATGACGAGAATGCCAACATTCTTATAAATACTAACCAGGAATTATTAGATTCCTGGTCAAATAAAATTATTCACGCAAAACACTTCAATTATCTCAACCAAACGTATGTTGACAAACTTTCGTCAAACAAATGGTTGGGTATTGGAGAGTTGAGCGCAGAAATAGAAGGATTTATGCTTGCCATTCAAGATAGAGTCATTAATACTAAAAATTATAGAAAGCATATAATCAAAGATATAAATCAAATTGATGATTTATGTAGAAAATGTTTGGCTTTTCCGGAAACTATAGAACATATTATATCGGGATGTTCTATATTAGCGCCGTCCGAGTATACATTTAGGCACAATCAGGTTTTAAAAATAATTCACCAAAGTTTGGTAATTAAACATAACTTGATTGATTGCCGTAATGTAGTACCATATTATGAATACGAACCAAATTCATTTATAGAAAATGAATTTTATAAAATATATTATGATAAAACTATACTAACAGACAGAACAATTCGTCATAATAGACCGGATATAGTTTTACATGACAAAATTAAAAAAAAATAACTTATATCATTGATGTAGCTATTCCAAATTCCTGTAATATTCAAAGAACTGTTTCTGAAAAAATTAGAAAATACACAGATTTAGGAAATGAGATTAAAAGAATTTGGCATTCTCGGACTATAAAAATATTACCATTTGTTATTTCGGCCACTGGCATAATACCTAGGAATCTGATTCAAAATTTAAGCATATTAGATTTATCAAAGAATTTGTATATAAAAATGCAAAAATCAGTAATTTTAAATACATGTAGGATTACAAAAGATTTTTTAAATATTTATATTGAGGGATCAGTAGGATTTATAGGTTCAATTAGAAATGCCGCAGAGCCGAACCCTCTGATATGAAAATATCTAGAGTCGGTGAATTATATTCCCATTTGGTTTCTAGTAGGTTGACATGTTGTTCTTGTATTATTTTGTATTTATAATACTTATATAGTGCAATTGCATAGCGTGGGTTGACTAGATGATCATTTGGGGAAGTGTGTGAAAGGGTTTAGTTTTTCGTGTGGGGAAAATTTAACACGGACATTTAAATCTGGTGAGTAAAATATATATATATATTCGATTTACCCCCATAAATAAGCAGGTCTTGTGTGTATGGGGGGTGTTATTACGTATAATGGTTTATAAAATCAGACTCAATATACGAGCTTTGTTTTAAATTCAGCAATCAATATCGCAATAACGTAGACCAAATCCAAACTTTCCAATAAATAATTCTAAAGTGATTTTGATAGTACACTCCCCTTTGACATACAGGTAAGACTGGAGAGCGCTGTAGTTTGTCTTTAAATCCTTACTCAATATCGAACATCCCAAAACACACATCAAAGAGGCAAAATATTTGGCCACGGCAATCAATGGGGTTCAGATGGTTATGGCGTGAAATATGGCAACCCTATAAAACAATAAAAGCCATTGAGCCTTCGGTAAGGGGAAATGTGTGACTTTTCCCATTACTGGAACAACCGGGAGATATTCCACGTCGGAAATTGCTACTATCGAATCTACAACTTTGATAAGCTATCATCCAGAATATGGATCCGTGCTGTATTTGGTGATATCATATTTCAAAGAGATATCAACTTCTTACATCTGAAGGTGAAAAAACTAGGCGGTAAAGGCAGGATATTTTTTGATCTGGAGTTCAAAATTGAAATGCTTTCTCGTGGGCAGGAGATTTTTTGGCCCTTCAAGTGTTTTTTTACTTCTCATTTTTAACTTGAACCCTTTAAGGCCCCGCAACCGCGCACAAAAAGAAGAATGTGGAGAATATGAAATTACGAATGTTAGAGGAGCGCGCTAGTATTTAAAGCGACAAAATCGATGCGAAAATTGTGAAAATGTTTAATAAAACAGAGCAAAAGTTGTCTTAAACAGCATTCAAAGAAATACTGTGATTTTTTTCATACATACTTGAAAAATAACTGAAATAAACATGTTCATAATAATTTTTGGAGCATACTTTGCGATTTTTTCTATCGAGAGAATTTTATATAATTTGCGTTTCGGCGCGACGAATGTCTAGATATTATCTCCAAAAATAGCATATATTTTTTTAAGAGCTTAAAAACTTTATAACAGCCTTATTAAAAAAAAACCACAGCACGCCCGATAACCCACGTTACTGCAGCAACATGAATAAAACAAAAATACACTAAAACACGATAACATTACTAATAACGTTTGTTCTTAAAATATATTTTATAGGTCTGGCAACAATGTAATTTTTCATAGTGTAAGTACTAAATTGTGTGTTTTCCTTCATAACCGCCAGGTGGCGCGCGGGCGCCTGCGCATTCGTCGTTCGGGCTGAAAGCGCCAAAATAAAATCACTCCTCGGATGTGTGTGTATTATTATTACTTACTCAAATGTGATCGTAATTTCTAATAATATGACTAATTCACATTTAATACTAACAATAAGTTTTAGTCAAGTTATAATAAAAATAATCATACTTTGAAAATTGAAATGTCAAAAAGGATTTTATATAAAACATGATAATTCAAATTTACATTTAAACGTTTTTATTTTATGAGAATTTCATAAAAGTGGTGTTTTTTTTTAAATATTTATATCTAATAAATGTGTTCCTAAACTAATCAAAGAAATTAACGTCTTTAGAGATGCAAGAAATGTGTTATAAAAGTCAGTATCATTTTTTAGGTTAGTTTTTTGGCAATAAAAAAACTTTGAAATTTTTTATTACTTTTTTATTGCACGCACGAGGAAAAAGTGAGGTGACAGTTTTGTTCCAAATTCATTATATAAAAGGTCTGTATTTTTTAAATTTTGTTTTTTTATAAATTTCTGTACGCTTTCATCAAATATGTTTTGGTAAAATAAAAATTCCATTTTTTTTCGCGCTTGAATCTTAATATATGGCAGTTTTTTAAAACTAAGGCGTATTTCAATTACACAAATCTAAAAGGTAATTTTATCTAGTTTTCATAAATGGTTTTGTTTTTACGACACCTTCAAAAATAAGAAATATATACAACATTCAAAATACTTAGGAAAAAATCTAAATTTCGTTAAAACATCATTACTAAAACAGAGATAAACTATCTCTCAGACTGTGTAAACCAAGTGTATTTTTTCCATGAACAATTTTTTTAATTAGTAATGTTTTCACATCTGCGGCCGTTTGTCAATTGAATAAAATTTTCACTGGGTTTTTTAGTAAGGCTGCAAATGTTTAAGGGAGGTTTGTAAGAAATCGGTAGAAATTCGGGTAATTTAAATAATTTAATTACATCAACACGAAAGAAATGGAACATTTGAAATGTGATTTATATATTACACTAGCGAGCAACCAGCGTACGTACGTCAAAGAAAGAAACTGTTTCTTTCTGCGTGTCCTTTCCCAATCGTCGTTTCCCTTCCGCCGCACCTTCCCCTCCCCCTTTCCCACCTTCCCACTCTCGTCTTCCCACTCTGTCACGCCAAGCCCCTCCACGCGTTCCATGCATTCAGTCCCAGTACATTCAGTTTTCAAACATCTCGCGTGCCACATATTACAATTTTTTTATTCAAATTTTCATATTTCATTTTTACGAACATTCATTTTTGTACATTATATGAACAATTTACCAAATTTGGTACCTAACACAGGTACCTATTTAAAATGCCTGTAATTCTTAGTACTTAGTACTTCTGGTAAATTCATTAATTTAAAGATTTTATTCGAAAATTTAATTTTGATACAACAATCGATGGTTTGCAAAATGTCATTCTCAAATTGTGAAATTTTTGACATTTTCGCAAGAGTTTTTGTAATGATTAAAAAACCTTTCGGATGTATTGTCATGTGGTTGTAATAATCCAGAAATCTTCAAGGGGATGGAATGAAGGTATTTTGAAAGTTTCAAACACTTCCTATGCTTAATATGGCAATACATAGATAACTCACTTACGAATGTGTACATATTTATAAGCAAACATATTTTATTTTTCTAAATTATATACACTAGATCATTTGTTTTGCATCGAGTTTGCGAATAAATTTAAAAATCAAACAGATACGATAACAAAAACTTACCATTACATAATTATCTGTATTAATTATTCACATTAACTTATTTTTTTATTTATATTTGCAGGCTGTGTAAGTATAGCTGTGTATAGCTATTGACGGCCGGCGTAGTACAGCGGTAAGGCGCTTGACTCGCATTCCGAAGGTCGCGGGATGGAATCCCGGCGTGGCAAATAAATTTTATTTGAATAATTTGTGTATTTCACAATTTATTCATTTAAAATAATATATAGTATATTTGCGGCACGTTCGAGAGTGGGAGATACTCTCAGTATCGCCCGTGTGTAAGACCACCATTCAGAATTGAAAAGTTGCCTCAAATGGGAGGCGGGAATGTGTACCGCCGCCCCGGGAACCTTTATTGGATAACCAACACCTCTGCCATAGGTCACCCCAAGTGGTTCGCTACGTTTGGTGATTTAGCAGGGGTGCCCGGGTTCATGGGGAGAGATTTGTCTAGGTCTTGGAGGCGGATGACCAGGACATACTGAACCCCAGATTCCTACCCATCCCTTAAACCCTTTTCCTTCCCAGAACTCTCATTTCCTTCCTTTCCTTAAAAAAAAACCCTCCACACAGCATCCCCAAAGATGACATAGGCCCTGAGGGAAATTATTTTCCTCAGGGCCTCCTGTGCGGAGCTCATGTAAAAAAAAAAAACCATGTTTGGTGACCAGATATGAATAGCCAGGTACTTCCCCACCTTCCTCTTCCCTATCTCCTTCCCTCCCCACTACCTTCAACCTCACAACATACCCTATTTGGGGATACCATTGTCTCACTGGCTCCAGACGGGAGCAGTTGGGACTCTTGTGCGGTATCATTTATGGATATTATTATTGGACAAACTGGAAACCCTTTGAAAAGTCATTAAAAGTTATGAATTTGTTTTGTACCTGTTGGCCGGTCACCCACCTCTACCACAGTTCACCCTAAGTGGTTCGCTACATTTGACGACTTATCAGGGGTGCCCGGATTCGTGGGGAGGGTTTTTTCAGATCTTCGTTGAAAAGACCTGCCAAACAGCATCCCGAAATATCAAATAGGCTCTGAGGGAAATTATTTTCTTCACGACCTCCTGTGGTTGGTTAAAGAAAAAAACGTATGAAAAAATGGTTCATTAGACGGTTTATTCGAAAAAACAATTAAATATTTTTCACCAGTAATTGGTAATTGGATTGCCTTCTGCATTATAATATGCGAGCCTGAAGTGTGTAAATAACCCCAGACCCTCTGGGCTTAATACCCAAGAAATATGATTATGAAAACTCTACTTGCGCGAACAAATATATAACAAAGAATACCACAAAGAAAAACTCCAGGGAAAATAACAGATCCACCAACCTTGTTTTGTAGTTCTTGTAGCTTGGAGGCCTCTGTAATTTCATCCAATCAATAGTTAAGTTCAATCAGTGCCATCCTTTTGTGACTTGGAAACTTGCACAAGAGATGAGATTTGTCAATTAATACACAACTCATAAGTTTTTCACAATAACAAGAAAATTTTCCATAAAACAGACGATTTCAGTTATTTATTTGTTTGAATTCTATTTTCAAAACATCAGGTGTCTCTATTAAATCCAAAGAGTACCTAACTGTCATCCTTGTGATATAAATATAGGTATTTATTTAAATTTTCGAATAAACAAAATAAACATATTGTAATGCCTAACCACCTTCCATATCCATCCTCGTTCGAAAATCTTTCGATTCTTATACCAAAATCCCTTTCATCGTTCTATTTTATGTGGGAAAATCACTTGGCTGAAAAGAAATTGTTTTTCCTTATGGTCATAACACTCTCAATAACATAAGTGCTTTACATACTGTATTCCGAAGAGTATTGTTATTTTGTGTGCCTTAAATAAATGGCTGTCGTGCGAAAATAATATCACACTGTGTTTGTGCGTAACTACCTACTACACAGGAAATAAATAACTTTGTGTAAGTTCTCCCACCTTTCTTTTTGATTGAATTTCTGCTGACTTTGTTATTCACTCCCAAAAAGACACGCGGAACAACGTCACGTATGAAAAAGGGAGCAAAAATAGAAATGATAGAAACTAAGTGTTTCAAATCGACGGTCCCGAAGAACATTGTCGGATGTGCGATTTTGTAGTTTTGCTGTAGAGTTGTTTAAAGTTTCGTTTCTGCATTTTTATTGTTTT
Organism: Limnephilus marmoratus; assembly: GCA_917880885.1. Taxonomy (NCBI): domain Eukaryota; kingdom Metazoa; phylum Arthropoda; class Insecta; order Trichoptera; family Limnephilidae; genus Limnephilus; species Limnephilus marmoratus. The sequence goes on from OU862926.1 coordinate 39,421,897, forward strand.
TGAGATCAAGTAAAAGTGCCTAAAAAATATTGTAACAAAAAATATTTTAGGAAAAACCACGAACTTTTGTTTACCCTATTACCGGCTTGGTAGAGCGGTAAGACTCTTAAACTCGCAATCCGACGTATAAGTATATGACTTTTGGTACGTTTGTCTACATAATTATCTTTCGGTTTTTACCATTACTTATGTTAATGTATTTTATGGCCGTCTATGTATTTGTAATATTTGTATCATGCTGTCTCCCTCTATATTTTGTTATGTATAATGTATAAATTTTTGTTTTATAAAATGGAAGCCTCAGCACAGGTGAGGCCGACTTTGCTGAATTGTATTTAAAAATGTTGGATATTATGTCAAATAAAATAAATAAACATTCTTTTGCGTATGGAAAGGGAAAATTTATTTGACAAAAACTTAAAATAAAATCTGTCAATTTGGGTGGCGCACAGTGGGCTGAAAATCGCCTCTCATAGACATAGAGGCTTGAATTTTTAAGGGTAATTTTTTTTGCTGGAAATGGATTCTGCTGATCATTACTATGTTACAAATTTCGTATGAAGTAATTGCGTGTACAAATGAAGGAGTTATAATTTTTTTAAGAAAAATTTGTATGGCACTGACATTAAAAATGAGGATATCTCTGGAATCGTAAGGTTGGCCATTCCATCCTTACACACAGATATACTACTATTTATTTGTATTTTTTTGACATACTTCGTATTGTGGCACAACGTGCGATTTATTTTTTAAAAATCTTCAAAGTTGAAAAAAAAAACTTTTTATGTTGATGATTCATTTTAATGCTTAAATGCATTATTATCCTCTTCTACAATATTTATCATGATCAACATAATTTTTTTTATTTTTCAACTTTGAAGAATTTTAAAAAATAAATCGCACGTTGTGCCACAATACGAAGTATGTCAAAAAAATACAAATAAATAGTAGTATATCTGTGTGTAAGGATGGAATGGCCAACCTTATGATTCCAGAGATATCCTCATTTTTAATGTCAGTGCCATACAAATTTTTCTTTAAAAAATTATAACTCCTTCATTTGTACACGCAATTGCTTCATATGAAATTTGTAGCATAGTAATGATCAGCAGAATCCATTTCCAGCAAAAAAAAATACCCTTGAAAATTCAAGCCTCTATGTCTATGAAAGGCGATTTTCAGCCCACTGTGTGGCGGGTAAGTGTACCACCGCCCCAGAAACCATTTATTGGATAGCCAACACCCCTGCGGTAGGTCAAGTATTTTCAGAATTTTTTCTCCTTTCTTTCCCTGAAAAGATCCACCACACGGCATCGTTAACTGGAGTTAATATAAAAAAAATACTAAAATGCCAATTTATTTTTAACGTTCTGGGTTAATCTAGTGTCTGCCCTTTTTCGCTGACATGCAATTATCAATATTACAATTATTATTATAATACCCCGTGATTTTTCTCATGTCTGGGCTAGTAAGATGTAAAATTGTACGTGCACTCAACATTACTCGATTTAAGGCCTGACCAAACCGGCGCGTTCATTTTGCGTCCGCGGTGGCGTGCGCGGTCGCGGTCAGTTGTTGTGTACGAACTTGTAGCGACGTCAGATACGTTTTAAGATTTTCACGGCCAAAAGTATTTTCGTTATTTGTTTTTGGGGTGTTATGCCGTGTTGCGCTACCGCCTTCTTTAGCCAACGTCTCGGACATCGTTGCAGTGTCCATCATGAGGGCAGATCCGGTAGATGTGTAATTTTTGCCCTGATGATGGACACTGCAACTATGTCCGAAACGTTGGCTAAAGAAGGAGGTAGCGCAACACGGCATAACACCCCAAAAACAAATAACGCAAATTGTGGGGACGTGTTCAAACCGCGGCGTCATATGCAGCGTCTGCACTTATTAACTACAGAAAAATATATATATTTTTTGTAGGACATACATTTTTATGAATTAACATTTAATTTACACTTTTATTGGACAAATATAGAAAAAAATATACCTAACATTTTTAGGAATTAAAGTAATGAACAAAGTGTTCACGTACACTGAATGTGTAGTTTGTACTTCTACGATTATTGATTTCCGTATTGAGATAACCGTTTTCTCTCTCATCCAATGGAGGTAGTAAATTATTATCGTAATGCACATTTCCGCTATTCTATCTCAAAAAATATGCACACACATGAAACTTTTACCATCGAAGTATATTTTTTTGATGTTTTTGCCTCCAAAGGACTAAAAAAAATTCGCCATTTTTGAGCCAATATTCCGGAAGCATTTGCCACCATAAACCTTGCTTAACATAATCTGTAATTTTAATTAGATATTCTCGGCTCATATCTTGATTGCCTATATGGAAATGGACGCATCAGACTTGAGATTAATCCAAAAGCTTTCGTCTCCAAACATAATTATTTAAAGAGTTTCCCTCCGAGATATACCGCACGATTGACGACATCAAAACGTACCACGGACGCTAGTTGATCGCTAGTTTGGTGTGAACGGTTTCTGCACGCTCTTAGGACGTTCCCGTGCACGCCACCGTGGACGTTAAATGAACACGCCGGTTTGGTCAGGCTTTTAACCGTCTAAGTCTAAATTCAAAATTTTTTTTTTTTTTTTAAAGAAAGACAAACATTCCCGGGTTACGAATAACCCAACAATGTTTGAAAATCTCCTACTACCACCACAGAAAGCCGAAAATGTTGCTTGTGTTGTGATGGAGGACTTGGCCAGCCGAGGAATCGAACACGCGACGCTCGGGTGGGACCCAAGCGCTATGCCCACTCAACCACTGACCAGTCAAAAACCGTCAAATAAAACAAGATTCCAAAAAGAAACGAAACAATCTTGAAACGGGTTTGTCCATCATTTGTCTTTCTCCCAGCTTCCTGCCACATTCCAATCCTCAATTACTTGAAGCCAAATACTGCGATCAATAAATAGGATTCGTTCACCATACAACAAACTATTCGGCTTAGTTTGCCAAGCATGTGAACGAATTCCCTAGGGCATAATATAAAGGTAATGTGTACATATTATTTTGCAGGACAATAGACATTCAAATTATTAGACCAGCCAATCAGGGAATGGGAAAAAACTATCTTGCGCGAACTTGTGACCGTCCCATTTCTATGATTTGTCAATAAATTAAGCTGATAATGTGCAGGCAACTCAAATCGTAATATTACCGTTCGATCCTCGAAAATAAAATCTGAATTACTATTCATTTTTACAATAGCGCGCAAATTGTTTGCTCCGTCAAAGAATATTTACAAAACAGAAATCAGGTAAACAAAAGTTCGAGGTTATTTCTAAGTGTCTACGGTTTATTGACATTAAAAAAAGTCGATTTACATATAAGACATTTATTGACACTGTTTACACGTTCAAGGTTATGCGTCAAGTAACGCGACAGAAATACCAACTCTCAGCATGTGACAGTTGTTGGCGTTTTTACTAATACCAACACAACACTAGATACATAACGATTTTTAAAATATAATATTTTGTTACGCTGTTTAGTTAGGCACTTTTACAAATTTGTCATAATTAACTACTCAATTTCAGCGTCGCTACAAACAAACATACAGATCCTGCGCAGAAAAGTCCCACAACGGACTACACTGCAAAGTGTTGCCATTGGTTTTTGCGCAAGGTTTTTGAAGTGAACATTTTTTTATCACTGTTATGATTTGAACGATGAAACAACAAATAGCGACACTAAAGAGAGACAAACATACAGCTCTAGGATTTAGCCTATCATAGAATGCGATAGTATAATCGGTCTCCTCTTTATGCGGGCTTCGTAGCCTACCGGTCTCCTCTTTGTACCGTGATTCGTCGCCTACTTTATTTATTTATTTTTATTTTGCAGAAACAAACAGTACATTATTACATAATGGAAAATAGTTACAAAGTTATAGAATTAATACAATAATTGGTACCAATAACATGTCGCTGTTATATACTAATATTTTTGTGAGATAAATAATACATTATACCTAAATTAAGTTAGTAACTTATTGAAGGAGAGGGGTGTGTGAGAGTGTTTGTATGTGTGTAAATGCGCGTGTGAGGGTGTGGATGTGTGTGTTATGTGTGCGAATTCAGTGTGCTAAAAATGTTTTTCTTAAATAGAGGGAGGGAATCAAAAAATATATCGGTATTTGTGGTTTTTTGAATTGAGTTGAAACTTTGAAGGATGCGGGAAATGGGGGAGTTGGCTGCAGCGTTCGTATTATTACTGGTTGTGTAAAAAAGGTTGATGTGGCGAGTTCTTTTAGATGGGATGTTAAAATTTATTTGGGATAAAGTTCTGGGCATTCTATTTCGTTATGTATAATTTTATGTAGAAATGTCATGTCAGCTACCGTTCACCTGGATTTATTCTGAAGATTTCACTTCTACCACACGTGAATTTTACCATACGTTTTTTTTAATAACAGTGTATTCAAAACATACTCATGCCTTCTCGTTTCTGGTATCAAGTATACGGTCACGTGCTTTGCTTCTAATTCATCAAAATGATTCCCAGATTTCGTCAGGCAATTCTGTCAATTTGGATATCTGTGGACAGATATAAGTGAAGGACACCCTTTGAAGACATGGGAAGGTCAAGTCAAAGTTATTCTTCGAGCCCGGTAACGCCGCGACCCGAGATTCTATACTGGAGTATCCGTTACATAGTACCGATGTTTGTGATGTATTGTAATCCATTCGAGTATTTGCGGAGATGGATGTACTTGTAATAAATCGATGAACTTTATCCCCAGGCCAACCCTCGAGGTGAGGGAGGTTCCTCTAGTAAACACTTAAGATATTTAAGCGTGGTTTTGTGTTTTCGAATCTACAAAAAATCAACTCTACGATTTTTGACGGTCACTATAGTCGAGGGGTAAGGTTTGACTAGCAATATAAATAAAACAATTGACAGCCCTGAATTCTTAACGCTCATAAATTTTAATGTGCCGGTGAGAAACACAAGGTCAGTACTACCATTTTACTATGGTACTACGACCAGGGCACAATTCAATATATCACTGCACAGAATTCAACACTTGGGCTATATGTATTCGAGGGGTAAGGTTTGACTAGCAATATAAATAAAACAATCAACAGTCCTGAATTCTTGGCGCTCATAAATTTTAATGTGCCGGCGAGAAACACAAGGTCTGTACTACTTATTTTACTATGGTAATACTACGACCAGGGCACAATTCAATATACCACTGCACAGAATTTAACACTTGGGCAATATGTATTCGCACAAAGATGTATGGAATATGTCGCTAACACAATTTAAAAATAAAATTATTAAATCATTAAGCCATGATAAAAGTACTCACTAAGGAAATTCTTTGGTTAGTTTATTAAACTACTCGAACATCGACAAATTTACTAAACTATCTCTACCTATCTTACTTATGTAATTAAATGTAATGTCTTAGTAAATTCATTGAAATATTATAAACCTTTATAACTTGTAGTATTATTTAGTTATTTAAAAAAAATATATATTTAACTTTCTTATCTAAAATATTAAAATCCAAATTGGACAGTTGCAAACTCCTGCAACTTGCAGAGGTACTGGAGGTACCATCGATGTAGCGGTTTGCCACTTTGCGAAACTAATACTTAGGTTTTAGTAGACGTGGTTAATGTTGCAATTTTGTAAACCTCTGATCACCTTACTTTAAAAATTTTGTTGTTTGTATCTTTATATCATGTATGTATTTTTTTATCGTAACTTATCGTTATTATATCTTACTGTACTTTATTTTTTTTTTGCTTTTATTTTTATTTAATTTGTGTACTTTTTTATTTCTATTGTACTTTTATTTATATTATTTCCTTCTAATGGTAAAGATGTAGTGTCTTTATTTATTTATATAAAAGCCCTTTGGACGCATAATGAAACAAATAAATAAATTAATAAAGGTCGCGGGTCCAAATCCACGTGTGCGAAAGCAATTTACTTGCTTAATTTGTATTATTTTGCTATTAATTCATTTTAAATAATAAATAGTAGGTATATTTGCGGCACGTTCCAGAGTGGAAGATTCTCTCAGTATCGCTTTGGTGTAGGAATATGCATTGAAAAGGGCTTTAGGAAAATAATTCTCCTCGGAGCCTATGTCATCTTTGGGGATGCTGTATGAAGGGTCTTTTGAAGAAATTAAGGGGATTAAGTTCTGGAAGGAAAAAGGAATCAGGTAAAAAGGTACCCAGGAAACAGTTATTATTTAACCAACACCTCTGCTTACGTTTGGTTGCTTTGTGGTTCGTCAAATTTGGTGATTTAGTAGGGGTACCCGGGTTCATGGGATGAGGTTTGTCCGGTTTTTGGCGGTAGATGCACCTGCGAACTGAGACAGGTTGGAACGGGAGAGACTGGTTGAGGGATATTACCTATTGATCTCTCTGAACGAGGATTCTCTCGGAACATAGCCTTGAACCGCAGTGGGGGGATGGATTCATACGTCCGTCACTTCTGGGTTAATGCATGTAGATAGCAGCCAATAAAAATTTTGCGATAAGAAAAATAATATAATTTTGGTAGTTCTTGGTAGAAGAATGTACATGTGTTACATGTGTACAGTTAAATATGACCTAATCAAATAGCCATGGACACATTAGCGCAGTTGGTAGAGCACTGACTTTTAGGAAGTCATAGTTCCTGAATTCGAGTCCCAGGTGTGACCGTTTCTTTTTCTGATTTTTCTGTTTCAGATTTTCGATTGAGTTTGGCTAATATTGTCTTAAAAATTATCTAACAAATTTATAGAAACCTGCATAAATAACATTTTTACTGTCTTTATCAAAAGTATGTGTGCATTTATTCATCCAGGATCAGTTCTAATAAGTCTTTCTTGTTTCAGGTATCAGTTGGTGGAGCAGCCCCAGCCGTCCGAAACCAGCTGGGGGGTACAGGCGTCCGGGGCTCCACCCTTTCAGTCAACGGGGAGCTCCAAGCCACGGTCCGAGCGCGCGCCCCCTCAGTAGGCATCGACACCGACATGGTCTCAGAGTTTGACCCATCCAGCTCTGACTCAGGTGTTGTGAGTCGCTGCGCAGTGGTCAAACCCCTCAAACTCCGACTGTGCCAACCTATATTCGGACGAAAGCAACAAACAAAAACAAGAAGACAAGAAACAAGCAATCCTTCGCCAGCAGAGCTAGAACCTGCGTTACCAAGGATACAAAAACCTAGAGACCCTGAAAGAGAAAAGAGACGCATAGCACGAAAAAAAGAAAAGAGAGCAACTCTTATACTAGGTCTCATAATGGGCAGTTTTATAGCTTGTTGGTTACCTTTTTTCTTCTTGTACATCTTGACTCCTGCTTGTCCGATTTGTAACATCCCTCCCAGTGCTTTCGCGATAGCTTTCTGGCTGGGTTACATGAACTCTGTGTTGAATCCAGTTATTTATACCATCTTCAACAAGGACTTTAGAAGGGCGTTTCGGAGGATCCTGTTCAAGTGATGTTTGGCCTACGTGTGCTGCTATCGATGTGTCGCGAATCGGATTCGCATGGCACAAGAGAGGGCAGCACCGGGCCTGTACAATTTCCGCTAGTGAATCTTCACAATTCCTTCGTAATAGACTCTTCAAAGAATTATATATACAGATTCTTCAATAATTAAATATGATACAAACTCTTCAAATAAATGTTAAACAGACTCTTCTTAAAAATAAAAAAAAATAATAAAAAGTTCCAAAGGTGATCAACATTACAAGTGAAATAAAACAAGAACTTAATTTAAGCCATTTTTTAAAACATTTGTTGCAAGTTGGAATCGTTGGTGACATAAATATAAACATAAACGTCTTATTTGGGTGACCAAATCAACAAAATAAACTAAAAAGCCATTTTAACAATGTATCACTATCTTGAACAACTTCATTGTGAGTGGCGTTTTACGCTCATACCGCGAAATTAAATGAAAATCTTTTTAAAAAATCGAGTGCAGTTCACATGCGGTAGAAGTGAGACTTTCACCACACAATCTCAACCAATAGGAGCCTTGAAAAGTGAGCTCATAATCAAAGCATTCTCTTGTAGGCTAAATCCTACAGATGTATGTGTTTGTCTCTTTTAAGTGTCGTTTCCGTTTCATTGAGTTTCAAATCACAACGTTGCTAAAGAAGTTTCTCTTCAATAATACACAATATTTTTTACAAGAAAACTTCTTTATCACCATTGTGATTTGAAACTTGGTGAAACGAAAAAGAGGCAAACACATACGTATGTAGGATTTAGCCTGCGAGAAAATGAGATAGTCTAATTGGTCTCCTCTTTGTGCGGTGCTTCGTAGCCTCCCCACTCTTGTCTACTTTGGTTTTCTGAAAGTTTCACTTCCACTGCGTGTGAAATGCACATAATTTTTTTTATATCAGTCAACTTGTAGTGAAATAAACGAATTTTTTTTAAATGCTATCTGGGTGACTAATAGGAAATTTCAAAATGTCATTCTAATGTACGGGACCGTCATGCTTCCCGGTGTTATTTTATAGTATATTAAAAATATGTTTAACACATTTGAATAATATTTTGTGGTGAGCGAATGTTTTGTCCTCATTTTCTCAAAATATAGTATTTGGAGTACTAATCAAGTAGACGACCGATATTCTCGCGAAAATTGAAAAAAAGATTCGTATTCAAAATTGATATGCAGAATATAATTACTATTAAAATTTAATCGATTAGGCTTCGTGTTATGAGCGTAAAAAACAATGAAAATGGTCATGTAACGTCTTAGTAGTTAATAACGATAAAATTGATAGTAAAATGATTGGCAACAAGTGATTTACAAATTTTGTTTAAAACAAAGTAACTGTTTTATTTCGTGTAATGTAAAATGATAAATACATTTTAAAATAAACAAACAAATTAAAAATACCACATTCAGACTCTTCGTAACATATATACTGCTATACCCCACTATTTAAAAAATGTGAAATGTTTTATAAATTCTTCGATCCAATTTACTAGTCATAATCCCAGTGTGTATGTGAAACTCTGTTTAATTGGTTTTACCCAGTGCTGATCTTCGACTGTATAATTATTGCTACAAACAATCCATTTTTAATACCGTTTATTTTTTTATTAGATTTTAATTTGATTGTTATCTATGTTAAGAGATCAAAACTTATAATACGTGCCAAAGATAGTTATAAATTTTAATAAATATTTTGTTTTGTACGCATTTCATATAGTTAAGTTATTGTGTTTTACTACATCAAAAGATTTAACTGTTGCTACAATATTCTAATAAAATAATACCTTTTACAAATCAGTGTAATATTAGCAAAAATTATTCAATTAAATAATTTTCCGACAATCTATATTTAATATTGGTAGAAAATTTCTATAAACCTGTAATGAAATAAGAGTTTTTTTAATAAAATAAAACAATGACATTTGTATCAATATTCTTCATAAAGAGTTTGAAGTAAAGGAATTTATAATGTCGTAAAAGTTATTACGAGATAAATCTGAGAAAAAATTGTCAATCTGTAACATACGTTGCAACATATGGTGTTATGTGTTTTTGAGAATTTCTGTATTGGTGATCATGGTGGTCCATGGGACTTAGAGCATTCTCCGGTGATGCTACATTTCAAAAGCCTGTTCATGGTATTTACTTTCAAAGTCCATGTTTCACATCCGTACAGCAAGACCGACCACACAAAACATTTTAAAAATCTCTGCCTTAGTTTTAGATTGATATTGTCATTGCAGAAGAAGGATTTCATTTTACTGATTGCAGTTCATACTGTTGTAACATAGTATATTGTTATAAATTTAATTTAATCTGTTTCACAATTATTGTTACATATGTTGTGACGCATGTTATTACATATTTCTAACCCTTTCAAAAATATGTAACTTATATGATTATAAGGATATTGAACATTGGAAAAAGAGAATTGATGAAAACAAATATATTCCTTTGTATAAATGATTTGAAAAATGTTTACCACTTCTGCTGAAATACTAAAATAAAAATATATTATAAACTTGTGATGATAATAGTCACGACTTCCTTTTTTATTCTAAAAAAATATCGTTATATAAATAATTATTTTGTAATACTGTGCCTAAATAAGCACCAACTAATTATAAAAATACAATTTGTAAAAAATGAAATAAATATTATTATTATTGTAAATAGTTTTAGAAACGTAAATTACGTATATATCCACTTTGTATGTATTTTTTTTAATAGGAAACATTCACTTAATCATTCATTATAAAATTAAGAGATACTGAAGCCTAAATTTTTAAAAACAAAAGTTTTGTGGGAAGGCACCAATAATTCCATAGTGTTTTTAGAAAATAATATATAGTTTATCTAAAATTCAACCAGGAAATTGCATGTTCCTCGTAATAGAAAACTACTTTTAAATATTGTTAAATCAATTCAGTAATATAATCATTTTTTTTATTCAACAATTTTTCTCTATTTTTTCCTTTTAAAGGAAATAGAAATAAGCGAATTTAAATTGATGGTGTCTTCCAAATTAGGTTTTTAGACATGAACGAAAGTTTATAAACATATTATAGTTACTTTTCGAAATAACACAATTAGTTTCCTATTAGATTGTTTTTTATAAGATTCGAGTCATTGTACATAAGTATGCTAATTAATGGGAAGCAATTGAGTCGTTTAATATTTACTAAATGAATATAGCTATAATATGTAAATTAAATATATTATATTACACTATGATGTACGTATATTCAAAATTAACAATATTATCTCTTAAAAAAGCATTTTACTCGCCAATAGGGAAAAAACTATCAAATTTAAATTCTGTAAAATTATGTCGTTTTCATATTCGTTGAATTTTCAAAATCCAGTTATCATGCCAATAATTGTTTTCAATAGTTTTAAAACTACCCGGCAACGAATATGAGAGGTGCTACTTAAAATTTGGGTTCTTTTTCATGGAATATTTTTAATTTAAAACAATTTTTTTGCAACCGTCCCAAAGTTCCCATGAACCAAAATATTAGTAGGACCATAAAATATGTGGGACATATCTCAATTTATGAAATTACTCTTTGAAACTAATTTATTCTCCAAATCGGAAAAAAAACCTCTGTTTTTATCAAACTTTCTATGAAAATAGCAAAAACCGTTTTCCCAGGCTTAAACATAAATTAAAACATTTTAATTTTGCCTTATTACACAAGCTTCATATCTGAGGGTAACAACAATACTAAAAATATCATAAATTTTCACATTTCAAAGCTTTTGTTTGGGTATTAAAATGTTGCCATATATATTTTTTTTCAATTGTTCCAATTCTTAAAAAAATGTTTATGGATATTGCAAGAGCCCGTAATATCCATAATAAATATTTTAAAATGCTAATTATAAAATCCTGAAACCAAAAATTGTACACCACACAACATTTTTTGCATTTATTTTTTAAATCATTAAACATTATGATATTAGCAAATCATTGGTGTGTTTTTTTTTCATTTTGAAATCATTTTGATAATGATTTATGGATATTACAAGAGCCCGTAATGTTCATAATAAAAATTTTGATTTCATTAAATTTAAAAAAAAACAAACACACATACAAATTCTTCCTAATTCTTATTTATCTTGAATAAAAATCTTACCTTGATCAAAATATAAGAAGCATCAACAAAAACTTCGATGAATTTCTTCTAAACATAAAACAAATAAATCTTGGATTTGTATTTATGATTTGTTTTAAAATGATATTATTTAAATTATATAAAAATTTTACTTATTAGGTTGTTTTGAGCACAAATAAATAATATTGCCACATTATATTATTTATCACTGCAATAACTAACGTATATTAGTAAAGTTTTGTTGATTGTCTTTAACATTTTTTCTAAAAATATCACAAATATGATTATTAATTATTATTCAAATGAATTGTTTAAATTACTGTACATATTCATTCAAAAATATAATCTGACTGAGTAGGTAGTTTGTCTTTAAAGTTTTAGATGTTTACTCTGATCGTCCTTTTTATTATATAAAGTTACATATTTTAAACGTTTATATAAATAATATAAATTTTAGATAAACACCATGTAGAATTTGTTTATAATATTGTGTTACATATAAATGTATAGATTTTAAAATAGCGCAAGTAGAACATTTTAAAATTTTAATTAGTATTTATATAAAAATTATAAACAATTCTTTACGAGTGAAATATTTTATTTGTATGTTGTAAATTATTGCGTGTATATTGTTAAAATATAATTAAAATAGAATCTCAAAGATAATATTATTATTTTTAATGTTAATGATATATTTTAAAATTATAATGGTTTACCATTATCATATTAGCATGCTTGTAAAGAGCGATTTTATTATGAAAAATTATCTATTAACGTGTTTAATAAACTAAAATAATATACTTAATAAAATATCAGTAAAATAAAATTTTAACCCAATTTTAAATAATGTATTATTTATATTTATATTAATTACGTGTTAACTCATACAATATTATATTAATTTTTTAGATTATGTACAAAGTATAATAATTTGAATTATTGAACATTAATAAACAATCATTGATCTTAAAATACGCGTGTGTTTTATTATCTAAGAATTACTCCGTCACATAGACATATGAATATTACTAGACCTGCATTTTACGAAATAACACCGCAAAAAACTTTGAAAACGTGTAAATATATGCTATCACTAGAGATACATGGCGTGTGCTCGTCGATGTTTACTGGGGTAAGAAACATTTGTAAAAGTGTCCTAACTAAATACGGCAACAAAATATTGGAGTCTGAAAATAAGCGAACTTTACTTTGCCGTATTTAGACTTCGCAAATTTGTTCAGTACGCGGCGAGCAATTCGCGCTCCCATGTAAAAAGGTCTATTAATTCAAAAGCAGAGTTTACTTTTAAGAACTAAATGGGGAAATTATAATACGAGATGCCTATATATTATCATATTGAGTTATCGACGAATCACATATCTCCAAAGTCATCTTCCCGCTCTGCGCCCCGCTGTAGTTGTTGTCTACCCCTCACCTTTATGTTCTGGTCTAGTAATATTCATATGTCTATGCTCCATCACTTTTTTTAACATTAAATACACACAGGAGATCTGGTGAAAAATATTTTAATTTCGTTGGGGATGCTGTGTGGAGAGTCTTTTTACGAAAGAAAGGTGAGGAAGTTCTGGGAAGGAAAAGGGTATGAGGGGTGGGCAGGAATCTGGGGGTCAGTTTGTCTTGGAGTGACGGACGTACGAATCAATCGCTGGCACTACGGTGCACTGCGATGATCCGAGAGAGTCCTGCTGGAGAGCTCAAAACGTCTATCTCAACCAAACTCTCCCGATCTGGCATGCCACGCACAAAAAAAATGTTTGAAACAGAAACTTGGGTACAGCCAGCACGGTCGCACGATGAGCATTGCGTCTCGTTCCAGCAGCGCGGTAACTGAGGAGAAGGAATGCGTATCACGTTATCCCGTTACCATGCGTAGCAGTATAATCAGTGGCAAAGTGTGAGGGAAACTTTTTTGGTTTGTTTTTAATTGAAAAAATATCATCGGTCAGCAAAGTGACATGTACCAACGCTCTTTACTACAAATATGCTGAGAAATCGCTGGTTAAAATCCGTCGTTATAGAACCTGCGTTATTATTAAAAAACTTGGGAAAATGTTGAATCAAAGGCCACAGAAGACATCAACACGCTTAAGAATTTTTTCGACACAAATTTACTTTCACTAAATAGTGAAAAAACATTTGTAATTCCATTTGCAATCCATCCAAACGATGCTCCCAAAAATTTTAACATTGTCATACACGAAAATACTAAAATTCATGGCCAAAATTATTGCAAATCAAACTGTACAATATTAAAAACAACAAACAAAATTAAATATCTCGGAGTAATTATCGATAAATATCTGAAATGGAAGGAACAAATATGTCAGGTAGTAAACAAAATCAGAAAATTAATATTTATATTTTTAAGAATCAGAAATTTTCTGTCGATAAAAAATCTACATTTAATCTACTATGCCTTAGTTCAATCCACTTTACAATACGCTGTTATTAGTTGGGGATCCGCGTATAAATGTAACCATCTTCCAATAGAAATTATACAAAGAACAATTATTAAAATTATATTTAAAAAATCCTGGGACTACCCAACAGAACGCCTATTTGAAGAATTTCAAGTACCAACATTTAAAGATTTATATATCAAAAATTCATTAATTCAAATTATAAAAGAAAAAGATAAATACCCATTTTTAAATGAAAACAGAACTCGACTTAAACATGTTTTTCTATGCCCAAAACTAAATACGTCTTTTGCACAGCATCATTACACTTACCAGGGAAGAACTTTTTTCAATCGTCTACCAGAAGAAATCAGAAGCATTAATGATAAAACCCGAATACTGCTCTCTGTCAAGGGACATTTTAAAAATATTCTTAAGAAAAAAACTAATGTCAATTAATCTTACAAATATCCTAAGTTTTTCATAACATTCTTTCTTTTTTTTTTAAATACACACCATTATCAAAATAAATACTGCAGCTCACATATATTTATGTACAATGAATTATTTAAGTACTAACTTATGTACAACTAATAACTAATAGCATTTATGTACACTCCCCTTCCATACGCAAGCAAATGCTTTTAATGGAAGGGTAGTAAGAAACCTGAGATGTAAAATTATCTTGTAAATACCATGTAAACCTTATTATTAAAAAAATATATATATATTAAAAAAAAAAAAAAATCTCTTTTTAGGGGAGGTTCTGAGGGAAATTATTTTCCTCATGTATCATCTTTGGAGACGCTGTATGGAGAGTATTTTTAATGAAAGGAAGGAGCAAAGTTCTGTGAAGGAAAACGATATGATCGGAGGAAATCTGGGTGTGCCCAGGAGTGACCGACGTATGTATATATCGCATCCGCTGCGGTGCTAGACGACTAGAGAGACCAGTTGGAGAGATCAAAAGATCTTTCCCAACAGGACCGCCACACAGTAGGTGAGCAGACGCATTCGCCGCCAAGACCACGATAATCCTCACCCAAACATCCCTGCTAAGTTACCAAACGTATGACCGAGATTTTAATTTATCTAATAAATTGTTTTCGGGGCGGTGATACCCATACCCGCCTCCCAAATTGAAAACTACTATGTATGACACAGTGGTACACAGTATCCAGGACCATTTTATAAATGCCATACTAATGGAAAAATGGCAAAGAAGAGCTCTCAGTGTAAAAGCAAACATGCTCAGTAGAAGATTCCGCCTTTGCAGTACTGCTGTAAAAAGGACGCTCTTCCTTTCCTTCTGCGCAACACTGTATACGTGGACGGTTGCAACAATAACATTTGGCTGTCATCAGTTCTTTTGTTTTGCTCTTTCAAAAAATATTCTTAAACCAATATTTTTATTGTGTTTTGGCTGTAAAAAGTTTAGTGTGTTGGAATCTTCTCCCCCCTGATCTTCCAGGAGTCACTTCTTGCTGCTCATTTTCAGATATTTATATAATTTTTTTACTTCTGTCACTTTTTATATAAGCTGTAATTTTTTGAACAATGGAGGAGGATTTCCCTCCTGTACCCCTTATTAAGCCCCCAGATCCCCCTCCTGACCCTCCAGATGGAGACATTTCAGATAAAATAGACTTTTCAGAACATTCAAACATTTCAGACAATGAATCTGTCATCCTAACCTCAATTAAAAAAAGAAAATTTAGTCCCCTTTCCCCAAAAAAACATGATTCGCCTTTGTCTTCTCAGTCCCTTCCAGCTCTTCCTCAACCTCCTCCAACAATCTTTTACTCTACTCATTCCCGTGGCCCCTACATTGTTTATGCGCAAAAAACTGAACAAGGTAAAACCATCCATCCTCTTGAATTTGGTAAATTTCTTTCAAATAACAAGAACCTTTCGATTAAACCTGGAGGTGTTAAAGCCGAGGGTCGCTTCCGAATCTCTGTTGAATTCCTGTCAGGTTCAGCCGCCAACAACTTTATCAAAAATATATTTATTTCATCAAATTCTAAATTCAAGGCGTACATCCCAACTTTCAATGTCACTCGAATGGGCCTGGTCAGGGGTTATATCGAACGTGTCATAGGAATACGTGTGCATTGAACGAGTGCGCGAAAGCATATGACAACCCTGGAAATTCAAGATTGGAATTTACACTGTCACAGAGTACCGTGCCGCGAGCACGACAATCTGAGTGCTGCTATTGGCTAGCAGAATAATGTGCATGTGGTGCCCCTTCCAAATGATTTGTCTACAACGCAATTATGTCCTTTAACTAACTAATCAATTAAAAACATTAATGAAATTGATAATGAATACGTGCGGCAGCCTCATTGGACTGGAAAACACATCTAAATAACCACCTAATACTTCCACAAGGGAGTCTAGACAGCAATGATCAACGCCAAGGAATTGGCTGTCTATTTACGTCACCCCCACCATGCGACCAGCCGAGCCACTATTGGTCAATTCTGAACAAAGGAAAAATCTAAATCGTAAATATTTACGACAGCGAATTCATGTTCCGAAAAATTTGGAGCTCAATTTCGAGAAATTGGGAATAATTTGGATCAAGAAATAAACATCATCACCTAAAAATGAGTATATGCTACAAAAACAACCCAAAAACTGACGTCTATCAGTGATTGTTGCACTTTAAGAAAAATATTTACTGTTTAAAATTTTACCTTATATCACATATGTATACTTGTACCTTTTCTTGTAAACACAATAAAAATGATGTGAGGCTTTGGTATCCTAAGTTGGTAAGATCATGGCAAAAACTATCACACATAATTTTGACACAGCTGACTTCCAATCGTAGCGACCAGGGAAATTACCTAAAACAAGTACCTTAGAAAAATTAAGGAGGTTCTGTCCCCCAAAAGTCCGACCTGAGTTTGCCCTATAAAAATAGAAGTCAAACCGGTAGGAAGTCAATTCAAAACTATCAGCCAAGAAGAAAGATACCAACTCAAGATACCAACAGTTTCCAAGTTCAAACCTCTTTTCAAGTGTTTTAATCAGTCTTAGATTCAGTTTACCTCTCCCAGTATCCCAGTAACCTAAAAACCCCAGTCTCCCACAGTCTCCAAAGTGAAAAATATTTATTTTAATCCAGTACTCAAATCAGTTTTGCCATTATACCTAGAAGCATTTTTTGTCAAAGTAGTAAATTCATTTAAAAGACCAGTGGCGTTCCAAAATCCACTGGCGTACGAAACTCCATTGGCGTGTCATTGTGGCCAGCTCCCTATTATATTTAGTTTATGTACAAACGTCTAGTACAGGGGTATCTCGACCGATCTGTCCATTCCAGAAATCCTATCCTCACTTTCAACCCCCCAACATATCGGCAATCCCATAAAAGCCAGGAGGCTAAATTATAAGGACACCTCTGAGGGCATCGTTTCCTGGAAGCCCTCCCAATCTGTCGTCATCACATTCGAAGGACAATCTCTTCCCTCCCATATTTATTTATTTTTCAACTCCTTACCAGTTGAAATGTACACTTATCCCACCACTCAATGTTATAACTGCTGCCGTTTTGGTCATACCAAAGCTGCATGCAGATCCCCTCCCAGATGTTTCAAATGTGGAGAAAACCACTCGGCTGACCAATGTTCTTCTCTCTCTTCACCTAAATGTTTTAACTGCTTAGGCGCTCATTCCGCCATTAACTCTTCTTGCCCCGAACAATCTCGCCAAAAAAATATAAAAATTTCTATGGCCTCTGAGAACTTGTCTTTTCTGCAGGCTTCTAAATTATTCCCGCCTGTCAAAAAATCATTTTCCGAGGTTTTAGCCAGTAACTCTTCATCCAACCCTCTCGCCTCCTCCTCAACATCTTCCCGTTCAACAAAATTCACATACAAAAACCCTATCTCTAAACAGGCTCGTGGATACGATCAGCAACAACACAACTCACTTCTCTTAAATCCCAATGGTTCTCCTCTTTCACACGCCACAAATGGGTGCGCAAACAATTATAATTCATCCTCAACAAACTATCAAAAGCTTTCTGAACAACTCTCCCAAGATAATTCTTCATTTATTCAAACTCTTATTATGCTTCTAATTGACCTAATTTCTTCTCAAACTAATCTACCGTCCAACGCTGCTTCTATTATTTCCACATTAAAATCATTTATTCAAAATGGCTCTTCAAGATGTCAGAATTCTTCAGTGGAATAGCCGCAGAGCTATTTCTAACAAATCAAACCTTCTTAACCTATTAAATTCAAACCTTGTTTCTGTGGGCTGCTGTCTCGGAGACATGGTTTACTCCATCCACCCACTTTAATGTGGGAGGGTACTCCTGTCTCCGCGATGATCGCCCGGAAGGGATTTTTTATTAAAAAATCCCTTCCGTTTTTCCCAATAAATAATATCAAACCCCCCAATGCTGACTTTCAAATGGTTGCAGCTAAAATAAAGGACACTTCCTTTGTTTCTATCTATCTTCCCCCAACATCGCACTTCAATAAACAAGCGTGGTTGCAAATTGTCCGTCAACTAAGCCCTCCTTTCTATTTATTGGGTGATTTTAATGCCCATTCCCCCGTCTGGGGTTCTGCTTTCTGTGATCGAGACGGTCGAAGTGTGATGGATTTCCTAGATGAATCCAACCTTTTTCTTTTGAATGACGGATCTCCTACTAGAATCTCTCGCCCCAACACAAACCCCAGTGCAGTAGATCTCTCCATATGCTCTATTAATCTGGCACCTCTCTCCTCGTGGGTGGTGTCCCCCGACCCTTGCTCCAGTGATCATTTCCCGATCACCATCACTTATCAAACTTCTTTCCATTCAGACAAGTCCCATATTTCGACAAAGATTAAAACAAAACACACCAAATGGGACAAATTTAACTCACATATGGATAAGTTTATACAAAATTTATCCTATACCGATACATTATCTGTCAAAGATGACTACGATAACTTCAAATCAATGCTCGTAACTGCAATCAATAAATCAAATCCTCCCCCTAAAACCAAATCTCTCAAAAAACTCCCTCCATCTCCCTGGTGGAATGAGGAATGTTCCAAAGTAGTGAGAATTCGGAAAGCTAAATTTCTTTCCTATCGTCACAATATGACTATGGAGAACTATCTCATATACAAAAATGCCGAAGCCAATGCCAAAAGGGTATTGAGGTCAAAAAAAAAATCCGGGTGGTACAACTTCTGCAGTTCAGTATCTCCGAACACTCCAATTTCGGAAGTTTGGTCTATGATTCGAAGATTTCGTTCCTCCTTCAGTCCAACATCTCCTCGAGCTTCTCATTCTAAATGGATAGACGAGTTCTTAGACAAAATTGCCCCCCCTTCTGTACCTAACTTAGATGAAATAACTCCAATCCACAACACTCCTATGTCTGATCATTGGCTTGACTCTCCATTCACTTTAATTGAATTAAAAAATTGTTTATCAACAGTCAAGGACTCATCTCCAGGCAGAGATGGTATACCTTATAGCATTATCAAAAATAGTAATGATAATGTTCTAAATCACTTTTTAAGCATATTAAATAAAATCTTCCAGACTGGCATAATACCTGATGACTGGAGTTCTCAAATAATCATCCCAATTCTAAAATTAAACAAATCACCCAATTCTGGATCCAACTATAGGCCAATTGCTCTTTCATCCACCCTTAGTAAAATTTATGAAAAATTAATTAAAAACCGGTTAGAATTTTTTGTCGAGAGTAATCATCTTCTCTCTCCATCCCAATTTGGATTTAGGAAAAAGAAATCTACACAAGATAACCTCGCCATCATCAGCACTGATATTAATTTATCCATTTCTAACAAAGAAGTATGTCTTGCAGTCTTTATAGACATAGAAGGCGCCTTTGACAATGTTTCCATCCCAATTCTTAAAAAAAAATTTTAGGCCTTGGCTTACCCCTCATGTTTGTCCAATCTATTATTAATCTTTTTCTCGATAGGAAAATTTTCATTGAGCTACCAGATGTTACTCCTCAGAGTAGGTCAATTTGGAAGGGTTTACCCCAATGCGATGTATTATCCCCCTTACTGTATAATATATACACATACGATATGCATGTCACCATTCCCCCTCAAGTAAAAGTTGTTGAGTTCGCAGATGACATAGCTTTCTTCTTATCATCCAAAATCATTCCATCCGCCGTCAAATATCTTAATGAAGCCATGGATGCCCTTTGCACATGGCTTACTTTAAATGGTCTTGAACTTTCAGTACAAAAGAGTCAGTGTGTTACCTTCTCAAATCGTCATAATAACCCCCCTGTTCAAATTTTATTTAAAAACTCTCCAATCCCCAATGCTTCCGAAGTAAAATTTTTGGGAGTAACATTTGATAGGAAACTTAAATGGTCTTCCCACATTAATAATATAGTTACTAAATGTGAAAAAAAATTAAATATTATCAGATCATTGACTGGCGTTTGGTGGGGTGCTCATCCTATCTGCATTAAGTTGCTCTACAATGCACTTATTCGAAGTCATCTCGACTATGCCTGCCCACTTTTTAGTACTGCATCCAAAAATGCACTCAGTAAATTAGACAAAATTCAATCTAAGTCATTGCGAATAATAACTGGCGCGATGCAATCGTCGCCCATCAATTCCCTTCAAGTAGAATGTTCTGATCCTCCTCTTTATTTAAGGCGTCAATTATTTGCTGACAAATTTGTTCTTAAATGTTTAAATTCTAAAAGTCATCAGATTATTCCCAGAGTCTCGTTGTTCAACGACTTAACACATTCATCTACAATCAGAGCTCGAACTAAACCTCTCCCTGCCATCTGTAAAAATTTTCGCTCTCTCTCAGAGCTTCAAATTATCAAAAATGATCTTCTTCCTTTGTACAAATTAAAATATAGTCACGTCACCCTATCCCCAACGATTTTAGTAGGGATCGGCATCCTTAAAAGTCATTCCAATCTCCCAGCCCGTACTGTCAATAATATGTTCAATGACATTATTTCTTCTAAATGGCCCAACTCTTCTCTTTTATTTACTGATGGCTCCAAATCTCCGGACTCTCCTAACTGTGGTATTGGTATTAACGTTTACCACAATAATTCTAATGAAAGAATATTTTATTCAATTTCAAACCAATTTTCAATATTTTCTGCCGAGTGCATTGCGATTATTGAATCTCTCAAATATATAATAAAAAATAATTTTGAACATTTCTTGTTCTCTCTGACTCTCTCAGTTCCCTCCAAAAACTTAAAACAAGTCCTCTTCTTCATCCTGATGATCACTTTGTATGTCTTATTCGAGTATTGATAACCTCCATTCAAAGCTCTGGAAAAACTGTCACTCTGATTTGGATTCCTGGACATGTTGGCATAGTGGGTAACGATATTGCTGATTCCTTGGCAAAACAAGGAGCGTCTAACCCTACCGTTACCCTCGTAAACCATATTCCCCTGTCTGATATTTTTTCCATCATCAAAGATAGATCCCGCAATGTTTGGACAGAGTATTGGAACATTGCTAGTCAATCCAAGGGTGCCCGCTACGCCTCAATACAAAGGACTATCCCATCAAAACCGTGGTTTCAAAAATTCCCCCATTTTTCCAAAAAAGAAATTTCCTTACTTATTCATATGAGAATCGGACATTGTTCCGTTCCTTCTCACCTTTATAAAATTGATGTGCTTGACTCCCCAGATTGTACGTTCTGTGGTCTAGATGTGGGAACTTTAGATCACATATTTTTTGATTGTCCCTCTCTAAATAAATATCCTCTCTTCTATCAAGCGTTATCAAAAATTGCCTCTCCTCCATTCAACATCTCATCTCTTCTAAGTCTGAACTCTACTCCAATCTTCCATAAAATTCTGAAATTTGCACATTTAAATAAAATTAATATATAAATTCACCTTTCCTTTCTCTGTAATTATAAATGATGGCCTAGAACACCCTTGAAGGGTGAAAGCCAGAAATAATTGAAAAAAAAAAAAAAAACTGTTTACGTGTGAACTCTGGGCAAACTACAAGAAGAGTAGTATAGAAAGACTTCGGGTTCAGTACAACAACGCCTTCCGCATAATGTTTGGTCTCCCCAGATATTGCAGCGCTTCCCGGTTGTTCACGGAGGGGCGAGTTCCTGGCTTTGCAGCCCTTATTAGATCCAGGGTGGCAGGAATTAGGGAAAGGATAACCAGCTCTGGAAACATCCTCGTCATGGAAGCCCGCCTCAGTCCATCATCCAGTATTGATGCACAATGGAGAAAAATACTGGCTCCTTACGTGCTCACAGAATCCTGAAAGCTTAATATTATTATTTCTTTTGTTTTCTTTTTACCACTATTAGCTTATTATCTTTTTTTGTTTCGAGTACATTCATGTCCACCTTCTTTTTCTTTTTTTCCTTTCAAATGCTTTGTACATGTATGTGTATATTATACCCTAATGGAATGTGTGGGATTGCACTCTCCTCCCCACATATTGGAATAAACACTTATTTATTTTTATTTTTATTTTTATTTATTTTAGATTTTTCAATCGAGGTGTAATAAAAGGGGAAAACTATAAAATTAAGTTGACGAAATACGCCGTTCAACTACCACGCTAATGGGTATTAGTAAGATGAAGATAGCCATAGCGTGAAATGACTCGACGTATTTGACAGAATTTTGACACAAAGCTAAAATCAATAATATATTAAGGCACTCATTCTCAACACGTCAATCAAATTCTTAATCTCCCGTCAACGTTAAACATTATTTATTATTTGAACACAAAATTACAGAGGGATGTCAGAAAGAACCTGGATGACTTTAAAGTATAAATAATAATAATAATAATGATGATTTATTGTCTTCATTTCTTAGTAACAGTAGGGATAATGATATCCTCACTGGGATCTCCCGTGCTGAGGATTTCATTTACATTGTTAGATACACCTACCTGAGGTGCCTACCTTCTGCCGACAAACTAGCTCAGAATGGTCAGCAGAGCGGGGGAGACTATCATCACCAGGGTGGTAGGTTCTCTGAGGCGTTTGTGTGGCATCCCTGAAATAATCTCAAATTCTACGGGCAGGGGGAGACAGTGAAACAAGGTGGCTACGGTAAATATCAGGTGTATTGGGTAGAATACTTTCATAAACAACAATGGTACATAAGACAGGTACAGTTAGAACAGGGCAGCATCAATAATCCTATCTAATTCGGGTGAATTTGGCCCTAAAATCTCTCTGGGGGCGATCATTTATCTTCGCGTTAAATTTACAAGGAACACACGCAATAAAGGGGAATAAATGGCTCAGGGTACTCACAGCAGCAGGCGGCTTGGAGATCGGTGTGGTGAAAGGAATTTAACCGTGCTTGGCATTTCGGCAAGTCACTATGCACGAACACAACCGCCATGGCGGCTTCGTGGAATGTTCCGGAACAGTGCAGAATGGTTCACGTTACACGTGCGCTCTAAACGCGCTCGGGGGAAGAATGGCGGCTTCTGCCGGCCGTTGCTCGCGTTCCGCCGCCGTCAGCGCGCGGCGCACTTGCGGCGAGGGAGCGAAACTGTAGTCTGCGCAGTGGCGTGCGCTCCAACTTGAGAGGGGGCATTTCGTATATCGTAACAACATATTATAATTTAATTATAAGAAATTAATAGGAATTAGACATAACATATGTAGTATTTTTTTTTAAATAATCATAAAAGTAAATAAGATAGTGGTTTTTTATAATTCAGTTTACTAGATTTGGTTTTAGTCTCTATTTGACATCAGTATATTTTCTATTTCTGATCTCCCTATATTTAGTATCCAGCTTTTTATTTGAAATTTAAATGTTATAAAGTTGAGGTTTTTGAGTGAGAGTGGTATTTTATTGTAGAGTTAAATGCCATAATATAAGAAGCTTTTTTGCCCAAATGTTGTGTTAGTAGTTACTTACATACTTAAATACATACAAGGTGTCCGTGATTAAAGCTCAGTGACTTCGGAAAGTGATTTTTTTTACATGAGCTCCACACAAGAAAATAATTTCCCCCAGGGCCTGTCATCTTTGGGGATGCTTTGTGAAGGGTTTATTTTAAGGACAGGAAGGAGAGGAGAATTCTGGGAAGAAAAAAGGGTTTAAGTGGTGGGTAGGAATCTGGGGTTCAGTGTGTCCTGGTCATCCGCCTCCAGGACCTAGACAAACCTCATCCCATGAACCCGGGCACCCCTGCTAAATACCAAACGTAGCGAACCACTTGGGGTGACCTAGGGTGAGGTGTTGATTATCCAATAAAGGTTCCCGGGCGGCGGTACCCATTCCCGCCTCTCAAATTGTGATAACAAAAGCAGAATAATTGTAGGTATCAGAATTTCAATTTTTTTATTGTAACTCGTATAAAAATACGAGTTACTAATAAACATAAGTATATATTTTACAAAATATTTTATTAAAGATCATCAGTGGTCATGTATGATTTATCAGAAAAGAGGAGAGGTTAGGATTAACGTTAGAGTGAGGAGGAGGAGTCTATGACCTCAACCAATCTCTCTCGATCCGGCCCGTCATGCAGAAGGTGAGCAAATGTATTGTCAGCCAAGACCTAGACAGACCTCACCCCATGAACCCGGGCACCCCTGCTAAGTCACCAAACGTAACGAAACACTTGAGGTGACCTATGGCAGGGATGTTTGTAATTTATTTATTTATTTATTTTTATTTTGCAGAAACAAACAGTACATTATTACATAATGGAAAATAGTTACAAAGTTATAGAATTAATACAATAATTGGTACTAATGACATGTCGCTGTTATATACTTATATTTTTGTGTGATAAATAATTCATTATACTTAAATTAAGTTAGTAACTTATTGAAGGAGAGGGGTGTGTGAGAGTGTTTGTATGTGTGTAAATGCGCGTGTGAGGGTGTGTATGTGTGTGTTATGTGTGCGAATTCAGTGTGCTAAAAATGTTTTTCTTAAATAGAGGGAGGGAATCAAAAAATATATCGGTATTTGAGGTTTTTTGAATTGAGTTGAATCTTTGAAGGATGCGGGAAATGGGGAAGTTGGCTGCAGCGTTCATATTGTTACTGGTTGTGTAAAAAAGGTTAATTCCCGGGGCGATGGTACCCATACGCGCCTCCTAAATTGCTAATTGTTAAAGTTATTGGCTTTGAATTCTAGTGATATCCATGGAACAGTTTTAACATTTCCTTTCAGTAACGTGAAGAAATTAATAACCTTTTAGGGGTAACTTTGATGGAAGGGGATTAGAATTTGACGTGTTTGTTTTATTAGTTTCATTAAAATAATACGAGAATTTTGTTGGGGATTTTCTCGTCATGATTAGCTTGCTAACCACCTCGCCCATTCTCCGGAAGTGTAGGCAGAGGGGATGGGAGATTCCGCACGTGGTTGGATCACAAACGTCATTTACCTTGTTTTCAAGGCCGAATTCAGCAGAGACCAGAATTTTGGAGTGTCACATGATCAAGTCACTGCCATCATCAGTGTCGATGGTTCCATTCACACGATGCCCGCACAACGCACTGAATCGCTCCCACCTATCAAATATGTATGTAGTTGATATACAAATATTTTTTTCATTTAATAATTTGTTAGAAGAGTTTTCAAGAAGCGAAATTTGTTTGTTTTTTGTTTTTTTTCCTGAGTTCTACACAGTAGGCCCTGAGGAAAATAATTTCATTGTCATCTTTGGGGATGCTGTGTGGAGGATTTTTTAAGGAAGGAGAGGAGAGTTCTGGCAAGGAAGAGGGATTAAGGGGTGGGTAGGAATCTGGGGTTCAGTGTGTCCTGGTCATCCGCCTCCAAGACCTAGATAAACTTCACCCGTGAACCCGGGCATCCCTGCTAAATCACCAAACGTAGCGAACCACTTGGGGTGACCTATGGCAGAGGTGTTGTTTATCCAATAAAGGTTCCCAGGGCGGAGATACCCATTCCCGCCTCCCAAATCGATTTGTTAAAGAAATTATAAAATGCAATCCGTGGGGAAGAATGATAAAAGCTAACATTAGTGTTTTTTTTATGAAGTGTAATATTATAGTCTTCTTGTTGCAAAATTCCGTGCTGTTGAACACATCATTATTTCTGTGAAAGTATTGCCAACTGCATGCAATCTAGGTACAAGCAAATCAAGAATTTGTATTTGATATATGGAAGTAATTAGGCTGAGTAAATCAGGATTGTCTTTAAAAAACATTAAACAACTTTAAAAATAAAAGTCAAGTCGGAAACAAGTCTTCTATCTGGGTGTTACAATAATTTTAATTATTTTATCAATTGGATAAAATTTATAATTTCCGTAGACAAACCGAGTTTATAGTTAATAAATCTTTGAAATAATGTATAATAATAATAATAATATAATCATGTTTTATTCCAGGATGTGGGGAGGATAGTGCAATCCCACACGTCCCATAAAGTTAGCATATTTACATAAAGATAAAGTAAAAAAAGTAGATGGAATTGAAAAAAAAACATGAGCGATTATAGAAATAAAATTAAAAAATCAATTATAATTAGGACGTGGTCTAGAGCTCGGGCCCAGCACTCACTCAGGAGTGGCACTTGGTGCGACTCCAGATACTAATATCTACAGCCTGTATGTCGGACGAATATCTACAGCTCATATGTTGAACTAATATCTACGTTCAGAGTGTTGACTAATATCTACAGAGCTAAGGTCGGACGAATATCTATGACGGTCCCAGTGTTGACTAATATCTACAGAGCGTATGTTGAACTAATATCTACAGAGCGTTGGTTGGACTAATCAGCTTAATGTGTTGTCATGAAGTACTTTCTTGAATTATAACTTCCCACCCCTATATGATTATTTCCGTCATCAGGTACTAAATATTTAATATTAGTTGTCAAAAGTTGGCAACATTGTCTAGACGTTTTGATTGGCCCGAATTTTGGTAGGGGAGGGGCCCGAGGACCCTTGGACTGCGTCGAGAGCCCTGGCGGTCTCTTCTGGTTTTAACTGCGCTATGGGTCGGTCTTTTTGCATTTTGGCCGGGGCCGCCTAGATCCTTTTGGTTCCAACGTTTTTTGGAACACGTAATTTAAAATACAGTTAAATTTCATATATCAAAATCAATTCAGTGGTGTTTCCTGATGATATCGTCTGCCCAAATGCAACCCGGTGTAACGTACGTAAAACTTATATAATTATGTGTTATCCATTCAACCCTTTTATTACATTTTAGAATCAATAATTTCACGTTCACAAAGGGATTAAAGCTTTTCCTAGAAGCGTCGAGTCATTAATAAATTCACAAATTATTTAAAAGCGACAAGAGATCTTCTAATTTTATTAAAACCCTACCTATAATTATTCCAACAATAAAACGACGAACGTTTTGAATTCAAATCAGAACGAACTGAGAACAACACAATTTCCCCTGGAGAGCTAGCTTGGGATATAAAGTAAGTACATAGTATTTGGTTTTGGTAAGTATGTGTCTTGAACATTGTGGTGTTATTTATTATTAATTTGTTATAAGTTCGTAATCAGGCGGTTCGATCCCGTCGTTACGTAACAGTGTCCAATAGTCCGATATTAGGGATTTTTAAATACATACTTATTATTAAAGTTTTTTTCATCAAGTAGGGGAATGTTTTGATGAATCTGTTAGAATTAACTTGCATATTGGTGGTGTTTTGTCTGCTGAAGGAGAGAAGCTATTTTGTATTTTTTTTAATATTTTATGCCTGCATACTGTGTGGATTAAATTCAATAGTATTTTTGCTTAATATTTGTTTTTGTGCAAGTGTTGTAAACAGTCATTTCCTGCACTATTTACTAGTCGTAAATATTGTTACATATGTAAAAGCCTAAATGGGCGTAAATAAATAAATTATATTATTCGTACGTTGTTACATTACAAGAGAATTTAAAATATATCACCCAGACAAAGAATTACAGCAAGCATGCATGGTTTCATGACAGTTGATCCCCCGACAGTTGACCCACAAAATATAACAAAGTGTCCCAAAGGATATACCGCTGAATAACAGAATAACAAAAATATAAAACATATGTTCATTCAAATGCAACATTGACTAAACAACTTGTCTCACTTGTCTGTATACTGTAAATACCAAAGTATACAAAAGAACCATATTGTAAATAAATTCATTTGTCATCCATACCAACTTATGAATAAATGTATTTTTAAGTCGATTTTATGTTTAGAATTGATAAATAATTCAAAAAAACAATTTTAGAAGTGAAAACTTTAGCACCGTTTTTATTTGAAATACGATGAAACGAAAAATTATGACACTAATAAGAGACAGACATACGCAGATATAGGATTTAGCCAGAGAGAAAATGAGATCGTATAATCAATTGAAATGAATCTATCTCTTCTTTGTGCGATGCTTTGTAGCCTCCCAATATTGTCTACTTTTGTTATCTGAAGGTTTCACTTCCACCGCGTGAGAATTACACACTCTGATTTTGTTTTAAGTGAAAACTTCTTTAGCACCGCTGTAATTTGAAACTCGATGAAACAAAAAATAACGACACTAAAAAGAGACAAATACGTACATCTATAGGATTTAGCCCGCGAGAGAATGAAATATTATAATCGATCTCCTCTTTGTGCAGTGCTTCGTAGCCTTCCCACTCTCTCTACTTTAGTTTTCTGATGGTTTCACTTCTACCGCGTGTGAATTGTGCACTCTGATGTTTTTAAGTGAAAACTTCTTTGGCACCGCTGTGATTTGAAACTCGATGAAATTAAAAATAGCGACATTAAAAAGAGACAAATACGTAATCTATAGCATTTAGCCTGATAATATAATCAGTCTCCTCTTTGAGCGTTGCTTCGTGTCCCATCGGTCTCCTCTTTATGTGGTGCTTCATAATCTCCCCACTCTTATCTACTTTAGTTTTCTGAAGGTATCACTTCTACCGCTTGCGAATTGTATGCTCCGATTTTTTTTACATTAGCTCCACAAAGGAGGCTCCGAGGAAAAAAACCCTCAGGGCCTATGTCACCTTTGAGAATGCTGTGTGAAGGGTCATTTTAGGGAAAGGAAGAAGAAATTCTGGGAAGGAAAAGTAATTTGGGGATCAATGTTTATAGGAGTGGCGGACGTATGAATACTTCCCTTCCACTGCGTTGCAAGTCGAAAGAGACCGGCAGGAGAGGTCTAGGTTAGGTTTCCCTCAACCAATCTTACCAGACCGAGCCCACCACGCAGTAGCTGGGTGTGAGAATGGTTTTGGTGGTACTCCTGCTTTTTAAATATGCAAGAGCGAGACGGCAGATATAGGGTATAAAAGGCGATGAATGATACTGCTCGCTCTCCTTTATCTCCGACAGCTCTATTAGCTTTACAACATAGACGTGTCAATATTGTGCAAATAAATCACCAACTCGTCCACGCACGTTTCTTTAAGATCAGCAAGATCTCATCTTACGCCTTCACCACTAAATAAGAGTCTATATAACAGTGGGTAAACTCACTGTCCTCCAAGACCTTGACAAATCTCACCACATAAACTCACCCTCATCTTCAGTATGATTTTTTTGTACTTATACCAACGCATTGGTACAAAAAATCCACCAGTATGTATGAAAAAAAAACGCAAACAGAACTAATAAAATTTCTACATCAAAGAACCTTCAAGTTCTAAAACTACTTCCATCAATTTGTCTCTTGGAAAATGTTTCCTAAACTCAAACATGCCGCCAGTAGAAGAAATACCTTGAAATCCAACACCAAAATCAAATTATTTTCATACGTTTGGACCTTGGACAATGTCAAAACTCTACGTGCCGCAAGTTTGAGAGGGAACTTTCCTCTCTCGGGAAGCTATCTAACACCTTAGGGTAGGGACATAACACTTGCAACATTAGGGAGACGTATCCGCGCTATCCCGGGTTCAAATCCACTTTCAAACTTATAACTAGTTAGGGGATTTTACAAACTTTTATTAGTTATGGAAAAATTCCACGAAACTTTTCATCTTCCTCGGGAGATGGGATTCTAGTATGGAAACAGAATTGTAATAATTTAGTATTTAATTTATGAGAGGGAAGTTTTGGTCTCCAGTTTTATGGGGAGATTTTTAATGAGATCTCCTCTTAAGAACTCTAGCGAATTTTAATCTTAATAATGTATGGGGAGAATTATGGGTGAAATCAAGTATGTAACTGGGTCACTGAGATAATATAACTTCGCTATATCTTCGTTATAACTTGGCGGTGGTTTAAAGTTGTGTTTAGATATTAAAGATGTTGTTGATATACAAAATACTTGATTTTTCTTTTTACAACAGCTCCGCACAGGAAGCCCTGAGGAAAATAATTTCTCTCAGGTCCTTTGTCATCTTAGGAGATGCTGTGTGGAGGGTGTTTCAATATAAAGAAGAAGAGGAAGTTTTGGCAAGGAAATAGATTTGAGGGGTGGGTAGGAATCTCGGAGTCAGCATGTCCAGGAGTGACGAACGTATGAATCCGTCCCCTTAACTGCGGTGCAAGGCAATAGGTCGAGGGATTCTGGCTGGAGAGGTCAAAAGTAGTAACTGAATCTTCGGTAGCTGTCTCAGTTTCGGCCGAAACCGAAACCGAAACTTTTTTAGACATGTCAAAAATCTATTCTTTAGTGAAATTTGCCTTATTTTTTACACTTATATAAACAGTTTACATTTGTTTAATGTAATAAAAGAACAATAATTGAAGAAAGAAAAGTTTAAAAAATTTTTTTTTTGATATTACTAAAAATTAACTAACATGTTAACTTTTTCTTGGAACAAAAATTTATCAATAATCAACACTTATGTACATTATAAAGGAATGATCTCATTAATTGAGTATTTTAATTTAAATTGCGCTTACCATCACAACATTCTTATGACTAAATTTGCCATTTATTGAGAGATCTTTTGCAGATTCGGCAGAAAATCTGCCGAAACCGAAACTATTGCCGAAACTAGATTTTTTTGCCGAAACTTGCCGAAACCGAAACCGAACCTTCGGTCGGTCACTAGTAAAAAGACCTCCTCATTCAGTCCCTCTCGATCCCGCCATGCAGCAGGTAGGTAGACACTTCGGCACCAAGACCTTCACAAACCTCACCCCATTTGTTGATTGCATCCGTTAGTACTAATTGAACTGACGCAAGATTAGTTGATTTCAATTGGATTTTTTTTAAAATCCACTGACTTCCATTTCAGCTCTTTACCGCCCCCTTGAAGCCTTTCACCACTCAAAATTTGGCCTCGAGGTCACCACCCCTCCCATTGGTGCGGTATCAGCCCCGTTGGAAATTACAGAGTACGGATCATCCATTTCCCATTAAAAGTTCAGTTATTTATTTAATACTTTTGAATGTATTAATTTTTAACATTGATTCATTTATTTATTTATTTAATGTGGAATTTTGTATGTACTTGGGTCTCTTACTTATATTTATATCTCTGATGTCATTTCACAATCAAATGCCACAATTAGTTGTTATTATTTTTTTATTTCTAATATTTTCTTATGGTTTTAACTGTGACATACATCATTGTTTATGGTATATTTATACATAAATATTTATTACACAAATAAATAAATACAGCGTAGATATTCATATTATTGAATGATTTGATTGCAAAAGTAGGTATAGATTTTTTTTACTTTCTCATGAAATTAATTCTAAAATATCACTTATCCTTGGACATGGATTCAAGAACTTCATTCAGAAACTCCACATCTTGCACGTGCGCCGTTCCCAAATGGCAAATAATTAAAAAGTCAAGGGTCTGGACGAAGCTGATATGGTACATCGCGTACTAAGGTCCCGAATGTCGTAAGCATTTAGTTGGAATGTGACTGGTGATATTTCTGCATCTCTGGTCAACTTTTCTAATAATTGACTTTGAATTAACATAAGTGAATCTTGAAAATTTGCGGATGCGAGTTTTTTGAAGTTGATACTCGCGTTTGTGGAATACACTTTGGGCAATATAGGGTATTGTTTAAATATTTTATCCAGGTCTGACAGCCTACAGACCTTGCCAAGTCTGTAAACTGGATGCGTGTGTGCGGAGGTATTTAAATAACAACTCTTGATTTAACGCGAGTTAAAATATATTTACAACGGAAACTTTTATGTTACAATAATTTGTAAAAGTTTAATATTATACTTGCTTAGAGGTAAAGCAGGTAGAGAGAGCGAATACTAGAACCGGAAGGAATTTGCAAATGTAATTGCGTTATCTCGTACCTAGCTGGAGAGTGGTGACCAGTGATACCACAGTGCAAAATTGGACAAAAATTATATTTTATGGCTGTTCGCTACCTTATTTTAGTTTTGTGTGTGAATCCGTCACAATAGAGTAGCAGCTGCTCCCGTCTGGTATT
Organism: Limnephilus marmoratus; assembly: GCA_917880885.1. Taxonomy (NCBI): domain Eukaryota; kingdom Metazoa; phylum Arthropoda; class Insecta; order Trichoptera; family Limnephilidae; genus Limnephilus; species Limnephilus marmoratus. The sequence continues at coordinate 39,454,296 of OU862926.1, forward strand.
TTGTGAGGCTGAAGGTAATGGAGAAGGGAAGCAGATGAGGGAGAGGTAGGTGGGGAGTACTTGCTTCAGATCGGTTTACTAAACTCGGCTAAAGCCATTACACGTAATGTTTCTGAATAATAATTTTGTAATACTGGTCTTACACCAGGGCGATACCGAGAGTGCCTTCCGCTCTGAAACGTTCCGAAAATGTACTATATTATATTATTTAAATTAATTAATTGTGAAATAACACCAATTAAACATTTTTTTGCGTACGCCGGGATTTGATTCCGTGACATTCTGATTGCTAGTCAAGAGCCTTACCCCTCAACCACGGAGGCCGTTGAAAATGATTAAAGATTAGCAGACTGTATAATTAATAATAATTAATTCTGTAATGACGTCCCTAGCAGCAAATATGTAATAAAAAATAAATAATTTAAGATTTTAATTTAAACAATTTAAGCACATGCCTTAAAATAGTTTTGAACTAAATTGTCCAATTAATTTTATTACTTTACCTACTTGTCAATTCAATTTTTGCGGCGGGTATAGGAACGGCATCCCCGAAAACCATTTTTTTTTTTTTTTTATATATTTTTTTTTTTATTTTTAATAATATTTTAATTTTTTTATTTTTAATAATATGTTGTGTATGGTATTTACATGATAATTTTACAGCTCAGATTTTTTACTACCTTTCCATTGAAAGCATTTGCTTGTGTATGGAAGGGGAGTGTACATTAATGTTTTTAGTTAGTACTTAATATTTCATTGTACATAAATATATGTGAGCTGCAGTATTTATTTTGATAATAGTGTGTATTTAAAAAAAGAAAGAATGTTATGGAAAACTAAGGATATTTGTAAGATTAATTAAGTGACAATAGTTTTTTCTTAAGTTTATTTTTAAAATGTCTCTTGACAGAGAGCAGTATCCGGGTTTTATCATTAATGCTTCTGATTTCTTCTGGTAGGCGATTGAAAAAAGTTCTTCCCTGGTAAGTGTAATGATGCTGTGCAAAAGACGTATTTAGTTTTATGCATAGAAAAACATGTTTAAGACGAGTTCTGTTTTCATTTAAGAATGGATATTTATCTTTTCCTTTTATAATTTGAATTAATGAATTTTCAATATATAAATCTTCAAATGTGGGTACTTGAAATTTTTCAAAAAGGCGTTCTGTTGGGTAGTCCAAGGATTTTTTTAATATAATTTTAATAATTGTTAATTGTATAATTTCTATTGGAAGAAGAATACATTTATACGCGGATCCCAAACTAATAATAGCGTATTGTAAAGTGGATTGAACTAAGGCATAGTAGATTAAATATAGAATTATCGATAGAAAATTTGAATTACCAACACCTCTGCCATAGAGCCAAGTGCTCCGCTACGTTTGGTAGTTTACGGATTCCTGTGGTAAAGTTTTTACGGTGAACCGACAGTTAATCCTTTGACAGTTGGACCACCGAATTTATAATTTATTATAAAATTATAATTGTTTGTGCATTATTTACCAATTTCAAACGTAAAATCGACTTCAAATATATCTTTAATCAAAAGTTGATCTGGATATCAAAGGAATTTTAGTGTCAATTTTTTATACTTATACGCTGATGTGTAGACAAGTACTTTTATCTTTTGAATGAAAATACGTTTTATACATCTTGTAATTTGGCAAAATATCCTCTCAAAACCAAACTAGAGAAGGTACAGAGTATTGTATACTTGGGCTGCAATGTAAATGATAGATGGGATCCTTCAGTTGAAATCAAATGCCGCATTGAGCAAGCTCGTGCAACCTTTATCCGCATGAAAAAAAAATCTGCAGTCATGATCTCAACCTTGGATAACGAATGCGAATGGTCAGATGCTACGTGTTTTCGATATTATTTTACGGAATGGAAGCATGGACGCTTCCTGAAGAACTAATCAGGTGACTTGAGGCATTCGAAATGTGGATCTACAGAATAATACTTAAAATATGCTGGATGGACAGGATTACAAACGAAGATTTTATGGTTCGGATAAATAAAGAAAAGGAAGTAATTAAAACTATAAAAATCCGAAAACTTCAATATCTTGGACATGTGATGAGACATCCAGAGAAGTATGAGATCTGGCATCTCATAATGGAGGGAAAGATTGCCGGAAGACGGGGCCTTGGAAGAAGGAGAACCTCATGGCTGAAAAACCTGAGACAGTGGTTTGGCCAGTCTACCGTGGAGCTGTTCCGGGCCACAGTAAACAAAGTCCGCATAGCCAACATGATAACCAACGTCCGTTGAACGGACAGGGCACAAGAAGAAGAAGATCCTCTCTACTCACACTTGGTAACATTTCGTGTAAGCAAACCCACAGCGTGGCGCATTGAATGTAAGTATGCCGGGAACCTGTCCGAGAGATTAACTGTCCTGTGGAACAACAGTCCGGGGTATCAACTGTCGGGAGAGCAACTGTTGGTAAGTCAACTGTCTTGGAAACGAGTTTTCAAGTGGCTCAAAGCTATACACTGCATGACATCTTTGGGCGGAGATCTACCAATTCACATTTCAGGTTTAAGTTTGAGTCCAAGATATCACAATACAGATTACTTAACAGGCACTTTATAAACATTTGGTAGTTATTCATTGGTCGCGTAGAATATCGTAAAATGAGACCATCTACGAATATGCTAAGATCTAAATAAAATATGCTGAGCATAACCCTAATTTGAATTGACGCCTTTAAAGTTTCGGTTAAAAATATATATTTTCATAATACTACAAAGTTTTTTTGTCTTAAATCTACATTAAAAGCAACCGCGTGTCATTTTCCCTCATACATAAACATTTTATCAGACCGTCGTCGTCCCCTTGAAAGTTCGAAACTCCTTCAACTGCGAGGAATACTTAGACTAAACCGTCTGTCCCAGGGAGAGAACAAGAGGAAGGTTAGGTACACAATATTATTTCCATACTGTTGGGCTTCTAAAACTCTAAAAGACCTCTCCATGCACTGAAGCGAAAATGGCTAGAAGAGTGATCTGTATCGATTTTAAAGGAAACTGAATTAACTTAATAAAGAAGTAACCATGGCACTGTTTATACGAAGGGATAAAGCGGTGAGGAGAGCAACTCAGTCTTGGAAGACGCCTCGTTGAGAAAATGGTTCAATTAGAAGATAAAATGAGTGAAGATAGTTTTGAAAGGGAAATATATATTTTTAAATAGATTTTGTTCGTTTGAATTAATGAATCAATGAATGTATGGAATGGAATCTTAGAAGTGTAAATTAACTCTCTTCCCGACATCATAAACTCGTTGTCTATGACAATGCATTCTTTCAATTTCTGGTGGCAATCAAACGCGCACAAGTGGACATACATGCACTTTTCTGAAATTCGAAGAAATTAAAGCGCTTATATTTATTTATTTATTTATTTATTTACGGACAAATAGTCCAATTAACAATATAACAATAACACGAACAGAAAAGAAAAAAAGAGAGATCACAATGAAAGGAGATTATATATAGATGAAGAGCATTGACAAAATACATATAATATAAAAGTACATAGAGAAGATAACTACAAGTAGCTTGAAGATGGATTTAAAAAGACTAGCCCAGTCAAGATGTACATCCGTGCTTGCAAAAGGTCCGGTTATTCTGAATTTTTTATATGTTGTTAGGACCTAAATCAGTAATAAAAAAAAAATTGCAACTTCGAAAGTACTGTGCGAGCGGCGGTGGACCCAAAAAACCAAGAAATTTTCGGATTTTTTTCAGTTTTTGCTCAATATCTCAGTGAAGGAAGAGTCTGACCGGTATAGTTAGTATATATATACTTTTAAAGTAGACTAAATTTGCTACAATTTGAGATCAAAGCGAGCTATATGCAGCCATTGATTTCCAAGATACAGTTCTTCGAAAATAGGCCATTTTTTCCAAAAAGTGAAATTTTTTCGAAATGGTCACTTATTTTGTAAAATATTTTCTAAAACACGAATCCCACGTCAAATATTATATGAAATAAAATTTTAGTAACTTTAATTAGCTTTCATTTAAAACTAGATTGATATCTGTAGACCTAATGGTTCTCTCAAGAACGCCAGATAACCAAAAACAGTCATAGGTGGGTTTTGGGGGGAAATGCAAATAAACTGTTTTCACGTCTTTTTATGGTTTTATTTATCAAACAGTTATTATTTGTTATTGTTAACACATTTTTGATGAAAAAAAGAAAAGATAATACATCTATCGGGAATTACGTCATCTTCAAACATTGTTTTATATACCTACATACTAAAATACTTGAACAAACATCATGGTACCTACTGTAAGGACAAGTTATATGTACACAAAAAATAAAACTAATATAAATCATGCAGGTATTGTGTCTTGGTTGCCAAATCATGTCTTTCTTTTTATCTTAGATGGCCCGGGCTTAGGCTCGCACGAAGAAGGTGTCTCGATATCTGTGATGGACGCTGGGAGAGGCGCCCAGTCTGTAGTCGGGTCATCTTCATCGTCCGAGCATTTCACCTCCACATCCGGGACGTTATTGCACAATTTTTCTCCGCATGACTGACAGAGGACTGAGCAGTGGAGCCCAGCCTTTCTGCACGAGCAGCTCCCAGAGCATCCTTTCATGCATTTACATGAAATTTTTCGCAGAAGAGCAGGAGGTGCGGGATCCATCGTGGTGGGGATGGGGGTGAGTCCTTGTGAAGACAGCTTCCACCCCCATGGTCCTTGATAGATGTGACAGTAGAGAGACAAACATTATTTAGTTTATAATCAAACTGAATAGGTTTTTTAGTTCTATAAAAGGACAAAATTTTGCATTTATGAAATATGCGAAATAAATTTCGGTATTACCAACTCAGGATTAGGCCCGGTATGTAGTGAGGTTGTTTACGATCATTGGGTAGGAAGGTTCAATCTTTAGTCGAACAAAAAAAATATATAGATATGTAAATATATAAGGTGGTTGACTTACTTTAACCAGTAATTCCTGACATTATTTGGAGTAAAAAATATAAATGAAATTTTGGTATCCGGTGACAATTTTGAGGATTTTTCATGTTGTTATTTTTCTAATAAAACTTTTTAAAAATTCAATATGTATTGGACAGTTAGGTGCGCGGTACGGTGTTAGTTGATTACTCGACTGAGTGCGACATGCGGAAGAAAAACAAAGTTTGATTTTAAAGAAAAGCAAAAGACATCGAAGATGTCACCGGAGATCAAAATTTCATTTACATTTTTTAATCCAAATAAGGTCAGAAATCACCGGTTAAATAAGTCAAGTACATTCCTTAACATCCTACGAATACATATTTTTTAGTTTTATCAACTTTAGCAGAAGTAAGGAAATTGTTTCTTACTTTCGTGGTACGAGAATACAACAGGGTGGAATTTGCAGGAAAACACTTCTTCTTCTTTAGCATAATTTATTTAATACAAATATAAAAGGTCTTTTTTCCTTTGCTTGGTTGATCTCCAAGATCAAACCACACTGACAAAGGTCAAAGTCTCTACCTCGATATCACCACCGTCAGTTCTTTACAATACTGAACTGTAGGTACAACAGTTCAATTACACAACTCACTGTTCCTCCCAGCTCCAGTTCAATAACACAACTTACTGCAGGTACCTACATATGTAGGTACCCTCAGCTTGAGTTCAACTACATAACTCCTATATTATAAATACGAAAAATAGTATGAACTGAGATTAAAACATTCCCATATCTCGGATTTTTTAATCTAACACACAGAAAACAATAAAACGTCAAAAGGGTACACCAATAAAACTACATCTTCAGGCTCTGCAACCGGGCCCGAAAGAAGAAGATGGAGAGATAAAATTACGAATGTTAGAGGAGAGCGCTAACATTTACAGCGACAAAATGGATGCGAAAATTGCGAAAATGTTTAATAAAACACGACTCGTTTAAAATAGAGCACAAATCTCGCGGGCATTATCTTAAACAGCATTTAAATAAACACTGTGAATTTTTTCATACATATAACTTGTATAATAATTTAAACAAACAGGTAAATAATAATTTTTGGAGCATCCTTTGCGATTTTTTTCTATCGAAGGAATTTTATATAATTTTTGTTTCATTTTATATAAAGTCTAGATATTATCTTCAAGAATAACATATATTTTTTTAAGATCTATAAAACTTACCGTGTTTAAGGGAAATATATAATAAATCGGTACAAATCCGGGTTGCGGGCCCTTAAACATTAGGGATTAACAAATATTGCGAATTTTTATTACTAAAGGGTTCAAATTATTAGGTAAAAATGTCATCAGGGAACACTTGGGGGTGTCAAAAACATTTTGAAAATAATAAAAAAAAAACAAATTTGTAAATGAATGTCTCCATATAATACCAGCCATAATCATATTAGTTACTCTCAAGGTTCGGACCTTGCTTGTGAAGAAAAAAAGGGAGAATTTTATTTGCATATTTTAAAAGGTGATATTTCGTTTACATGAATCTTACGACTAATTATTATTGTACTTACGACTAATTGGGAACGAACAGAAATGTTACTAAGGATCTTAGTTCATACACACCGGGTGAAACACTTCTATCACTTTATTTCTTCAGTGGGCTCCTAAAACTCTGAAAGACTCCTTCAGGATGCTACTTTATCATGTAAGTTCGTTGCGGCCAACTTTTAGTTCCAATTTCATGAAAAAACAAGTATAGGAAAGTGACGGGGAGTTTTACAGAAGAGGGTTCCTCGTTCTAGTACAGAAGTGGGTTCCCCGTTCCTCGCTACTGCACAGTCGCTAAAGCACATATAAAAGTATCAAGTATTCTCCTCGTAGATTGCGAAATTCTTCGTAAAATATATCATAAAATAAAACACGTTATTTTAAGGCTGTTTGGTATTTCTTCTTGAAATTTTTATTGTAAAACTAATGAGAACCTTCGTCGTCGACGATTAGCGATCTGAAGGTCGCGGGTTCGAGTTCAGGCGCAAGTAAAATTTATTTGTTGCATTAAACATTGAACTTATTAATTAAAAATAATACATAGTATATATACGCGGCCGTTCCTGGAATACACTATCGGAATCGCCCTGGTGTAAGACCACCATTCAGAATTGAAACGAAGTAGAAAATGGCTTTATGCGTGTTTGGTGACCAGATTGGAAAATCCAGGATTTCCCCACCTTCCTCTCCCTATCTCCTGCCCATCCCCGCCACTTTCACAACGTACCCCAATTAGGAATGTCATAGTCTCTGTACGGGTTGATAAAGCCCGCACAAGAGAAGGAGAGACTGGCGTCTTGAAGGTAAGTCTAGCAGAAGCAAAGTCAGGCGACGAATCGTCGGCAAGTCTGAAGGTGTTCAGGCAGGCGATTTGTAGAGATTTCAGACACAGTTGGCAGGTGATGTCGTTCCTAATTCTTGAGATGAAAGAGACTGGCCTCTTGACGGCGAGACTGGCGACGGCGACAGCGAGACTGGTGATGGTGACTGTGACCGGTGACGGCGAGACTGGTGTCTTGAATTGAGCAGCGTTTCGATGTCGAAGATCTTCAAGTAGTAACTTTATAGAGATGTTGCTTTGATCGCTGACGGTAAAGACTAAATGCCAACTGCTTTCTTCGCAGACCTTTCATAGGGCCTTCTCAGTTGGTTTCACAATATTTTAAATTCTTGTAATAATTTCTATTTCCGCGTGAATCATCCCAGGTTGCAATTTCACGTTGTGTAACAAAATATTTTTTTTTATTTTCGGGAGGATGAATCATCTCACATTGAAGGTGTTGAGAAATCAATATTTCGGTGACGCGCCGTTCAAATGAAGAATATTTCCTCTTCGATAAAAATGCACGATATGAAGAGTTTGTCATGGTTTCATATAACACGTTCGATATAGTCTCACTTGCTCCGGACGGAAGCAGTCTCTTAAAAAAACTGAAGGCTTTATTCTTTTTTAAGGATTTGTAAAAGTAGATGGGGTAGTTCTCATGTAGACAGTGACCTTTCTGGCGTTTTAAATGTCAAGTGTGCAAAATTTCATCAATCTCAGAATAAAATCGAAGACTTGTATAAACAAAAGTTATGTAATCTTTCAAGTGTAACGACACGATGCCTTAATACACGGTGTCAGGAAACACGTAGTGCAAGTGTCTACCTACGTGTCTACGCTTCGCTGCAAATACATTTGATGAAATTTAAAGACATTAAACAGCTGCTATTAACCTGCTAGTCACCGATTTCTTTCTTATTTGACCTAACTTCGGACTCTGTTTAATCCAGAACAAAAGCTTGAAATCAATACCTACCACAAAATAGAATCTGTGGCGACACATCATTATTATCATCGCCATCAAAAGAACATACGAGAAACATCTCCTAATATTTGCGCCCATCGGCAAACCTACTTGCCTAGGTACCTTCGTACCTATACTGGCCGCGATGTACTTTCTCGTCTGCCGTGCCAGCCCGACGATAATAATATCGCCCCGCCTAGAAAGGTCTCGAGACAGCACCGTACAATATCTGTACGGCGCCGAATATTCTCGAAGTGGCTCGTATTACCTACCGCGAGGTAGTTACTCTACCGCGGCTATATAAGCAGCCGATCGCTCGCCCGCTGCAGTTCAGTCCAGTTCAGTCTCACACTAACAGTCGGCCAACATCTCAGCATGCAACGATCTCCGCACAAGTGCTCCTGCATGGCAACTACACACATCCAGGGCAGCTTCCCGAGGTCCACCACCACGTCTCAGCTACAAGGCCCATCGTGTCTTCAGCTCCTGAGAACAGCTCCATCCCGCGACTTATAAGGATTGACGCACCTTCAGTCCGGGGATCAGCTCACCACTTCATGGCACCCCGAAGCCCACCGTGCTTCGCTGCCATGGAAACACGCTCCGCCTCGCCAGGACTACCTGCTGGTGGCTCAGCACACCGAGCCACTCACCGTTTATCTCCGCGACACAAAGCGTCGAGCAACGGCCTGGAAGATAGGTCATCTCCACCGCCATGGTGTCGAGCAACGCGCTGACCTTCACCACACCATCTCCATCTCCACCGCACGCCTGCAGCATCATCTACGGCACTCCGCATTACATCATGTTACCGACCACCGACCATCTGCTACGTAGCACAATAAACGACTGACTCACCACTTCGACATGACGCCTTTCATTTCTGTCTCCCGCTCCCTCAAATCCAATTGTAATGTAAATTTACCAGTTTGTACTGCAAGTTTCTGAACACCTTGTATATATATTATGACTCGTCCAAAAATATTTCTAAAAGATTGCAAAAATTCACCATAATATTTCGAAAAGAATGCATGAAATGCATTAAAATATTTCGAAAAAAAGCTCGAATGCACCAAAACGGGTAGCACAAATGGGAAAACGCAAAATCTCAATCCGAATGTAAAAACATTAGCTCCACACAGGAGGCCCTGAGGAAAAAAATCCCTCATGGCCTATGTCATTTTTGGGGATGCTGTATGGGAAGAGTCATTTAAGGGAAATGAAGAAGAGGAAGTTCTGGGAAGAAAAAATGTATGAGGAATGGGTTCGAACCTGGGTGACGATATATTCAGGAGTGACGAACGTACGAAAAAACCTCCCACTGCTGTACAAGGCGATGGGTCGAGAGAGTGAAAAGGTAAAAAGGTCTTCCTCAACCAATATTTCCCGACCGGGCCCACAATGCAGTAGGTGGGCAAGCGCGTCCACCGCCAAAACCTACACAAACTCGGGCATCCCTGCTAAGTCAACAAACGTAGCGAACCACTTAGGTTGACCTATTGCAGGGGTGTTGACTATCCAATAAATGGTTCCCAGGGTGGTAGATGCTACTCCCCTCCCAAAATGAGCCTCAAATTGATAGTTGTTAGCCACAACCTTTAAAATAAAACAGAGCCTTTTCCAAAATAAATGGTTCACCCAAAATTGTTAATATCGCAACAAATTCTTTAAAACATTTATTTTATACAAAAACGTTATTTAGGTACCAACTCCAATGTGTGATATTATGTATTTATGTATATAAAAAATAATAGCTTTCCACAAAAATGCTTACATAACGTCCCACTTTTTTTTCTAAAGGCATATTTCTTTATTTAATAAGATTAGAACAGATTTTAGTCGCACGAATACTAGGATAGTAGCTTCTACAAAAGGTAATTCCCGCTTCAGCGGTGTGAATGTGAACAAAAATGCTTACGTAATATTCCACTTTTAGTATTTTTCTACATATTTTCTTACGTATCTTTGACAAAATGTTTTCATTTTAAATTTAGTCACTTTCAAAACGCCACTAATCAATCAATGAAACGGTCATAAAAAGCTTATTTCTTTGTTTTTGTTTTTGTTTTATTGATTTGAAGCAAATACTTGATGTGACATTATAATCATCACTACATAGTATAACAAAAAATAAACAAAAATTTTAACAAAACAAAAAAACGACTTCGAAAAATGCACTAAAAAGTAAAAAAATAATTTCGTATTCTTCTACAACTTTATAATCAACATACCTTTTCTACTCATCAATATGTACGTACGATTGTTATTTTTGGAGTCGGTGTCAACCAAGGTACCCGCGGCCCGGCGTGTTCACTTGACAGCTCCTCTCCCGCCGACACCAGAGTTCTGTTACTTTGTCATGGATCCCATAATCAGAACCTAACCAAACTCTCATCAAACTACCCTTAAAGTACATCCTTTCCAATAAAAAAAGAATCATCGAAATCGGTTGGCGTGATATTGAGTTATTCGTCCATTTGTCGCGCGTATACTTGATGCAAATTTAAGACTTATATGATTTTTTCATGGATGCCATTGTCAGAACTGGACCAAATTAAAATGGGACCACACGGAAAGCACCAGCTTTCAAATAAAAAAAAAAGAATCATCAATATCGGTTCACCCAGTCGAAAGTTCTGAGGTAACAAACATTAAAAAAAATATATAAAAAAAAATAAAAAATAAAAAAAAATACAGTCGAATTGAGAACCTCCTCCTTTTCGAAGTCGTTTAAAAAGAAGTCGCTCAAAACGTATGTGCGCGTTAATCTTTTAAACTACGCAACGGATTTTCATACGGTTTTCACCAATAGATAGAGTGATTGAAGAGGAATGTTTATATGTATAATACATGTAAATTATATAAGAGAAAAGCCGAGAAATTCAAAGAAAACATATTTTTGTGCGATTTAAAACGGTGGTGGGCCGTACTATAGTCACTTCTGAAATTCGTTCTACGGAAGAAATTGGCAAATAGATGTCCTAGAGTAAGTAGGTATTTGATTTGAATTATTTTATTTGATGAAGTCGCTCAAAATGTATGTGCGCATAGATCTTTTAAATTACGCAACGGATACTCATGCGGTTTTCACCAATAGATAGAGTTATTCAAGAGGAAGGTTTATATGTATAAAAACATGCTTACTATAGTAGAGAAAAGTCGAGAAATTCAAATATTCAATTGAGGCAGCGGGCAGCGGGCAGCTGGCAAGCGGGTGATGTGGATTTTATAAAGGTTGGGTAATGGCGTTGTGTTTTGTTAGCCACTGCAACGTGTGGCCTGGTCTGCTAGTTTAAAATAAAACAATAGCATTTTAAACACCACTTCTATTTTTTACATCTTATACCGACCGGGTTTCGCTACGACCGTTGCTTCTCCAGGGCAGTATAATACTCTTCTAAAATTAAATTACATGTAGATAATATATGATTGAAACAAAATGGGCTGGAATCCTCAAGTAAAGGAGGAAGTAGATGAAGAATTGGGAAGGAAAAGGAAAAGTTCTTTGTCAATAGGGAACAACCTTAATATTGGACTTTTATTTAAATTTATTTGATTATTAATTACCTTACTATTAATGTTTCTGGCTTGGCTTTACGAATTAGGGTGATGCCTGAGTTTTTATCGAAGTTATGGTCTGTTTCTATCAGGTGGTTTGCAATTCTGAAAAGCCAGTCATCATCATCATCACTATTGGCTCTACAACCCCTGGTGGGTCTTGGCCTCCTCAAGAGTCTTCCTCCACTCATCTTGGTTTTGTGCCAGCTCTCTCCAGTTTGGAAGCTCTAAGATAGGTATGTCTTTGAGGACGTTGTCGCTACATCTTAGTCTTGATCTTCCCAGGCTCCTTCGCCCTATTGGTCTTGAGTTCAGCAGAGACTTTGGTGCTTGATGCTCGGTCATTCTCTCCACATGACCCAGCCACCGAAGTCTTCCCAATTTTATAAATTTTGCGACGTTTAGCTCCTTAAACAGGTTATAGATTTGGGAGGCAGGAGTGGGTACCGCCGCCCCGGGAACCTTTATTGGATAACCAACACCTCTGCCATAGGTCACCCCAAGTGGTTCGCTACGTTTGGTGATTTAGCAGGGGTGCCCGGGTTCATGGGGTGAGGTTTGTCTAGGTATTGGAGGCAGATGACTAGGACACACTGAACCCCAGACTTCTACCCACCACTTAAACCCTTTTCCTTCCCAGAACTCTCCTCTCCTTCTACCAAAAAAACCCTCCACACAGCATCCCCAAAGATGACATAGCCCCTAAGGGAAATTATTTTCCTCAGGGCCTCCTGTGTGGAGCTCATGTAAAAAAAAAAAAAAAATAGAGCTCATTGTTATAGCGTCTGCGCCAAAATCCATTTTCTAGAACCGGTCCGAAGATGCGCCTCAAAATTTTTCTTTCAAAAACGTCCAGTGCTCGCTCAATCCTCTTAGTTAGTACCCAAGTCTCAGCTGCGAACGTAAGTACTGGTCTGATAAGTGTTTTGTACACTAATAACTTTGTGTTTCTGGACAGCAGTCTGGACTTTAATTGGTTTTGTAGGCGGAAATAACAGCGATTTGCGTTCACTATGCGCTTCTGGATCTCCTCTGTGGTATTAATGTCGTTTGTTATCAGGGAGCCTAGGTATGTGAATGTTGGTACCGTTTCGAAATTTTGATTTCCACATGAGAGAAAGAAGCCAGTATTGTGTAAAAAATAAAAGTGGTGTTGACAAAGTTATTGTTTGACTTTAAATCATATTTCTTTATTTAATAACAAAGCAAAGTAGGTTTTGTCGCAAGACTTCCAGAGGGGTGGCTTCTATAAAAGGTAATTCCCGCTTCAACGGTGTGAATGTATATTCCGACTTTCATGAGAGTATTAGAAAGTTCAATTTTCAGGGCAGATTAGCTCTCGGGCTGCGAGGGACCCCTAGTGAAGACGGCCGGATGGTGTGCTAAAAATAAACGAGCTTTTATAATGTACTTCGTTCACTTTTGTTGGTAAGCAGATGGAATCTATAACATACTTTCACGTTATTTTTGTAATATGGTAAGTACTCGTGCTTTATGTTATTAGTTAGTATTTGTATGGTAAGTGTACGTTATCATCAAAGTAAATCTTAATTCGATTTCTGTAGATTTCTACAAAATTTTTGGCAGAACCGAGTTTGTAACCAAGTAGATACGAGTATCATTGCAATCACGATAACTTAAATAAACCAGACTTATAATCTCGGTGAATAAAATGCTTTATTGAAGACTTGAACATTATAATAATTTCGTTATTTGTTTTTGAGGTGTTATGCCGTGTTGCGCTACCTCCTTCTTTAGCCAACGTTTCGGACATCGTTGCAGTGTCCCTCATCAGGGCAGATCGCAGGCAACGAAAATACTTTTGGCCGTGAAAAGCTTAAAACGTACCATTATAATAATTATTATTTTTGGATGATTTTCATAGCGCCATTTTCGTGAGAAAATCTCCTCAAGGGCGCTTCATAAATTCATTTTTACATTTGATCTATATGTATCATGTTATCTCACTCAAAGGGAGTGAAAATATAACAAGAATCCAGAGGTATCGAAGTTCAGTGGAACAGTAGCGATGGGTAAATTCTGCAAATTGACGGAGGCTTGCTTCCTTTTAAAAGTACTGGAGATCTAGGAGTATGTCCCGGGTCCGAGTTCTTTATTGCGGACCGGGTAATGAGTGCTGTTATGGCTATCGGGACGCACGGATTTGGCCGGAGCCGGACCTCGGAGCCGGAACCCGCAAAAGAACTCGAACCCGGACAAGAGTGGTTTGACGACCTCCGTAGTCCAGTGGCTAAGACTCTTGACTCACATTCCGGAGGTCGCGGGTTCGAACCCGGCATGCGCAAATAAATTTTATTTGATTAATTTGTGTTATTTCACAATTAATTCATATAAAATAATATATAGTATATTTGCGGCATGTTCCAGAGTGGAAGATACTATCAGTATCGCCCTGGTGTAAGACCACCATTCAGAATTGAAACGTTGCTTGAAAATGGCTTTAGCCGTGTTTAGTGACCAGATCTGAATAGCCAGGTTACTTCCCAACCTTCCTCTTCCCCACCTCCTTCCCCTCCCCGCTACCTTCAGCCTCACAACATACCCCAATTGGGGATGCCATAGTCTCACTGGCTCCAGACGGGAGCAGTTGAGATTCTTGTGCGGTATTCACTGTAAAAAAAAAAAAGAGTGTTGTGAGTGGCTCTGCTCAATTGGATGGCAGAAAGATGGTTAAATTCCACGTCCAAGATTCCGCTTCGTTTAAAAAAACCTAAATCAAATTCCAATAAACTTAGTTTTAACTACGTTTACTATTTAGAACCACTCGGACCCATACGCCTGTTTTCACGACAATTTTACGTTGCCAGATATAGGTATGACGTAGGGGTTCCATGACAATAGGTCCGGCGACATTTGGTCTGGCGACAGTTGGTCCGGCGACATTTGGACCGGCCGACAGTTCGTCCGGCTGACATTTGGTCTGGCGACAATTGGTCCGGCCGAAAGTTTAGAAGATGTTTTCTTTAAGTCAGTATGCAAAGATGGTATACGGCCGAACTGTCGACCAAATGTCGCCGGACCAAATGTCGAGTCACCGACGTAGGACTTATTAACGTACCTGATTTATTAAAAAACCAACACGTTTCGTAAGCAACACTTACTTCATCAGGGTTTACTTAAAACTGTTGTAATTACTGATGAATTAAGAATTTAATTAAACGAGTTTGGGAAATGCGTTGGTTCATTTTTAATCAATTAATGTGGTTAAAACTAAGTATGCCATTAATTTTGCATTTTGTAATTGTGCAAAAAAATAAGTTTGCTGTGTTTGAAGAAGTCAAATAGGTCGTGCAATCCATATTGTTATTAAAAACCTTAGTCTGTCACACTGTTTAACAGAATTTTTGCTGAGCTCAACTTGTCTTCAACGAAAATAGTTTCCCAGTTTTCTTCTTCCAATATAGTATACCCAACCTAATCCATTGTGAAATGGTATCTGATAGTTTAAATAAGTAAACAAATTCCAATTCCAGGGGATATCACTACAAATATCCCGCAATTTGCAAGGGGATTTAACGTAAAAACCCAAAGACATGGGAAAATATCTTCTAAGCATATGTCAAACGTTTTCCCCGGAAGGCTGTTGAAATATCTCGAGGCAATATGGAGGGAGCTTAGTCTTGACAATATTTCGATTAGTTTTATCTGGAAGGGGTAGGTCTGGGGCATTTACATGAGTTCGATAAAATAAAGGGTTTTCTGATGCCAAACGCTCTAGACTACAAGATCTGGATGAACAACAAGGATGAGAATTCCATATTGTTTTCTCTGAAAAAGCCTTGTATATGTATAGGGTGATACAGAGCATACATGAAATGTGTCTCAGTTTTTTTTTTTACATTAGCTCCACACAGCAAGTCCTGGGGAAAGTAATTCCCCTCAAGGCCAGTGTCATCTTTGGGGATGCTATGTGGAGGGTCTTTTTAGGATTTTTTTTACATTAACTCCACATAGGAGGCCCTGAGGAAAATAATTTCCCTCAGGGCCTATGTCATCTGAGATGCTGTGTGGGGGGTCTTGTTGAGGAGAGGAATGAATGAACATTGGTCTTGAAGAGACCCATATCGTAGGAAGGAAGAAACACAGAGGCCAGCAAATCATTCCACAGCCGAGTTGTTGAACACAAGAACGGGTCGCTTCTTCGACTCGTTCTTGTGTTCAACGTTCTTGTGTTCTTGTGTTGAACACAAGAACGAGTCGAAGAAGCGACCCGTTCTCATGTAATAAATTTCAACCGTGTACATATGTTGGGCACGCGTTTGGCGTGTTGACGCTAGTTCCTTGGTAGAACAGTAATACCGGTAGAACAAGGATAGCATTCCCACCCGACGCCTGTGCTCTAAAGATTGCAATATGTCTGTTAAGATAATCTATCAAACGGACCGCCCGTTTTTGCACAGAGTCGAGGGTATTTAATGAAGGAAAGAAAGTTCTGAGAAGGAAAAGGAAATTAGGGGTGGGTAGAAATCTGTAGGTCAGTGTGTCTAGGAGTGACGGACGTATGAATCTATTCCTCCCACTGCGGTGCAAGGCTATGTTCCAAGAGAGTACGGCTGAAAAAGTCAAAAGAACTCCCTCAACCATTCTCTCCCGATCCGGCCTGACATGCTGGTGGGCAGATGCATCCGCCGATAAGACCCGGACAAACCTCATCCCATGAACCCGGGTACCCCTGCTAAGTCACCAAACGTAGCGGACCACTTGGGACCCCTGGTTGTCCAATAAATGGTTCCCGGGGTGGCGGTACCCATACCCGCCTCCTAAATTGAATCACTGCTTTTCCTTTTCTATTCTACCATCTTGGTGTCTACCATCTTCTAGACGGGTACGAACAAAGACTTACACATTTTAAATTAGAGAGTCTGGTTAAGGCTACGTAAAATTTTGAATAATCATGTAGACAGTAACTTAGTCAACCAAATCAAGTTATACGCCAGGCCCAAATCTACCAGAAACCTTAACATATTCTGGACTGAAATTTTTACCAATAATACTGGGTATTTTAATCCTATGTCTAGAATGTCTCGATCATACAACGATCTTGTTAAAATACACACTTTCATAGATATTTTTGAAAATAATGTAACATGTTTCAAAAAATATCTCCACGATTTGTGCACCTAAAAAAATTTTTTTGTTGTTGTTTTATTACATCTCAGGAAATACTTCATGAATATTGTATACTTATAATGTATTTCAATTTTGTATTTAAGTTTTTTAAGTTATGTATAAATAATACTTGCATTGTTTTTCATGTGTTTGCTTCTGTAAAAATTCAAATGTGATTACTGCAGACACATTAGTCTAGGAATATTTATATTTGTATTTTAATTTATTAAATATTACCCACAAAAATGTTTTTTAAATATCCTGTTTGTGTCTCAAATAAATAAATAAATTCATTCCCCTCCCCCTCCCACCTACTCATTTTTCAAAAACTCGCAAGCCACCTACGCAAAAAATGTATACAAAATTTCATAATGCCAGAGCTCACCAGTATACGTAGTAACCTTCGCAGGTGTGCGCACAACAACTCACTTAAGTTTCATCGCAATCGGATGAATAGCACAGAAAATAATTTCATGAAGCCAGAGCCCAGTATTATATATACTCGTGGAAACCATCGCGGGCACGCACACACCAAATCACCAAAGTTTTAGCGCAATCAGATGAATGTTTTAGGACGGCATAAGGGACAAACAAAGAAACATTCATTTTTTATTTATATTTAATTTTTAATTTTAATTTAAAAAAAATAAAAATAAGTTATTTTGTGCATTTAATTTTCTTGTACTTTTTCTCTTGCCCCAGTCACATTTATCATGAAAATATTTTGGTTATTCTAAAGCCGGCGCCAGACACACAGTTCAAAGAAGTGAAGACTTTGCTCAATTCTTTGAAGACTTTGCTCACACATTTGGTCACATATTGTTGTATCTGCCCGATACGTGTTCAAAGATTTGATCACTCCTTTGAGCTCACAGTTTTCAAATAGACGTAAAACATGGACGACGATTTGGTCGTCAGGGTCGTCGTTCCAGGCGTCATTGACGTTATTTCGATGTTTATGCCCTTGACGTTTCGGATCCCATATTCTAGCTCTCCTTGCATCAATTGAGTCCATTATAAGGTACGGAATTACAGCATGGGGACTTTCCTGTAAGACAAATGTTAATCATGTTCAATCTGTCCAAAATTCATTAGTTAAATTATTAGCTCATAAAAGTTTATACGAAAAAAGACACAATGTTCCGTACTTTTACCAGAATCTTAAAATTCTCCCAGTAAGAGCAATTCTGTGGCATAAAATTATTTTTCAGCATATGAATAGCCCTATATACATAAATAGACTGGACCACACTTACAATACTCGATTTACGTTAAATGAAGGACTAATCGTACCGAAGCACTTAAACAAATATGGACAAAGAACGCTGGACTACATGATACCTACATGCTTAAATATGTTACCTGATAAAATTAAAAAATGTACAAATAATGTAAAAACAAATATCATATTGAAAAATTGGCTCGCCGAAAGAAATTGTTTGTATTAACATTTTTGTAGTAACACAAAAAAATGTCTTAACTGCATAATAAGTTGTATGTTTTAAAAACTTCAAAGTAAAAGCACCCAATTACAAACTACTTAAAAGTAGTTTATTGGGACTTTTCTTTTTTCTGTAATATTTTATTTTATTTGATTTCCTGTAATATTGTATAACTTTTTTCTTTCTAATAAAAAAAAAAAAAAAAAAAAAAAAATGCTATAAACTCTATAAATGCTCTCATTATTCCACTCCATTATTAGTTCATTTGGTTGTATACGCATGATACCTCTCCACGGCGACGCACGCGCAACTGGGCTTCGCGCAGTGTGGCAGGCTCACAAACATTTAGACTTTGATCCCTTTGATGTGTGCTGAAAAACCGACACGCAACGGCTAAGCGCACTTAAGTGATCAAATATGTGACAACAGTATCAATGCCCCGGCCAATATGTGGACACTTATTTGATCACTTCTTTGAACTCATGTCTGGCGCCGGCTTTATAAGGGTGATGTTACATTCGACAATTCGCCTTTGTCATTCATCCAGTTTGTAAAGTGTTCTTAATTCGGGTTTTGAATGACCTTCAGTTTTACCTATGTTTTATTTTTTATTTTTTTTTATTTTATTTATTATGGAAAATCAACAGATATTTTACACTTATAATAATAACATTAATAATATACATAATATCCAATGACAGATTTTCACATAATTAAAATTATAAATAAAAAGTAATACAAAAAAGCAAGGGTCCTGTACCCGTAAGAACTTAACAAAAATATAAAAAATATGAAAATTATTCAAAAAAAAAAGATGAGATATAAAAAAACACAATATAAACTATAATAATCTGCTTACTAAATTTCAAACAATAACAGCCTTACTAAAAAAAAACCACAGCGCGACCAATTAACTGTGTTATTGCAATAACATAATTATCCCTTGTATACACTAAATCACGTTTTATTACCAATAACGTTTCTTGCGTGCTCACGCTGTTAAAATGCTTAAAGATCTGACAACGTCGCAAATGGTTATAATTTAGTAGGAAAAAATGTTGTTTTAATTATTCTCCGCCAGGAGCATTATTGGCGCGCGTGTGCATCATCGGCCCGCGATGAACATACAGCTTGAAAACCAAGCGTTTATGGCCGGATCAGGCGGGGTGTCGAAAATTTTGTTAGATGTTGTGATTTTACTTAATAATTTCTATTGTAGTGACGAAATAACTGTTCTATTCATATAATTAATATAAATACCGTATTATTTGTGTGGTTTACATAAGTTTAATCAAGTTATTGTACAAACGCCGTACTTTCAAAGTTGAACTGTCAGAATACTGTTTTATAGGTTACATAAAAGATAAAATTAACATTTTAAGATCTTTATTTTAAAAGAATTCCTTAAAAGTGATAATTTTTTATAATATTAATATCTAATACATGTGTTCGTAAACGTATAAAAAGAAATTAACGTCTTTAGAGATGCAATAAATCTGTTTTAAAAGTCAGTATTATTTCTAAGTTATTTTTTTGGCAATAAACAAAACTTTTAAATTTTTTATTATTTTTTTATTGTATTCACTATGAAAAAGTGAGGTGATAGTTTCCTTCCAAATTTATTACATAAAAGGACTGTGTTTTTTAAATTTTGATTTTATTTAAATTTCTCCACATTTTGGTCAAAAATGTTGTGGGAGGAAATTTTTTTCCATTTTTTTCCGAGTTTGAATCTTAAAATATGGCAGTTTTTGAAAGCTAAAGTGTATTTCAAATACACAAATCTAAAAGGTAATTTTATTTAGTTTTCATAAATGGTATTTGTTTTTACGACACCTTCAAAAATAAGAAATATATAGAACATTCAAAATACTATGGAAAAATTACAAATATCGTTCGAACATCAATGTTTAAAACAGAGATAAACTACCCTCTCAGGCCGCGGAAACCATGTGTATTTCTTTCAAAGAACAAATTTTTAATTAGTAATGTTTTCACATCCGCGGCCGTTTGTCAATTGAATAAAATTTTCACTGGGTTTTTTAGTAAGGCTGTAAGTATTTAGAGTCAGAATTCTATTCTCACTCCAAACAACAATAATAATAATATGTACATTGTACAAATTGTACATACCTACAACTCAGAGTGAATACAATAGGAAAGTCGAATGACAAGTATGTAACTGGAAAGGATTCAAAGCAATAACATGGTAACATGCAAACGGTCAAAAAATTATTTAATGTTGGCTATGACATACTTTTTTAGGGTACTTAAATTACATGAGAATATGTCTAAATTATTAAAATTCTTATCAAATACATTGCATGCTCTGAATATAAATGCATTTTGTCTGAGATTAGTAGAACATTTTTGAAGATGAAAAAGTGATTTTTCTCTGGTTCTAACACCTGGGACTCTAAAATTAATCTCAGCCAAAAGGGGCGAACAATCAATAAAACCATTGATAATTTTATGAAGATATATTATATCTGCAGAGTCTCTTCTAATTTTTAATGGTTTAAGTCCATAAAGGTCCAACGAGCTGTTTATGTCACGATAACCAATATTAAACTTGAAATTTAAATGATGGACAAATTTTCTTTGAATGGCTTCAATGCGTTTAATATAAATTTTATATTGAGGATTCCATATCTGAGAAGCAAATTCAAGATGACTGCGAACATATGAAAAATACAATATTTTAAGTGTTAGAATGTTCTTGAATTCTTTTCCAATACGAAATAAGAATCCTAACATTCTAAGGGCTTTCTTCACAATCATGTTAATATGTGCCTCGAATGTGAGTTTACTATCAAGTAGAACACCTAGATCACGAATTTGAGTAACCCTTTTGATTGATTGGTTCGCTATAAGGTAGTTATGGTCAAATTTAATTTTATTTCTAGTGAAGGTAATCACATAACATTTAGAAGTGTTCATGTTGAGATGATTAATTATACAGTAGTCATTAAGTCTATAAAGATCTTCCTGTAATTTAATGCAGTCGATGATAGAGTTAATCGGAAGATATATTTTCATATCATCAGCGAAGAGTAGAACTTTTGCATAATTAAAACATTTTATAATGTCGTTGATGAAAATTGTAAATAGTAACGGTCCCAGGTGAGATCCTTGGGGTACACCGGAAGGTATATTTACGAACTCAGAGATGAAACCATTAATTGTTACTCCTTGAGTGCGCCCATCAAGATAAGAGACTAACCATCGATACAAATCCCCGTGAATTCCCAAAGCCAGTAATTTGGATAAAAGAAGATTGTGATCAATTTTATCAAACGCTTTCGAGAAGTCTGTATAGATGACGTCAACTTGGATTTGATTATCCATTGATTTCGTAATATTTTCAATGAATATAGCAAGATTAGAGACAACCGATCTTTTTTTCATAAAGCCATGTTGGTTTCCGAGTATTACAAACTGGACGCAGTTATAAAGTTGTTCGTGAACAATTTTTTCAAAAATTTTACTGAAAATTGGTAATTTAGATATAGGTCGATAGTTCTGGACATCATTTTTAGCCCCAGACTTAAATACTGGTGTGATAAGAGCACACTTCCAACGATCCGGAAAGATACCTTCTTTCAATGAGGATTGAAAGAGCATTAATAAGGGCTTCGAGATTACCTTGCTACACATTTTGATAAAGAATGCTGGAATTTTATCACTACCCGCACCCAATGAGTTAGAAATAGTATCAATTATTTTTTCTATTTTTTCTTTTGAAACTGATACCGAAGAGATGTTAACTTGATTATTTATATGATGGTTGGTAGAGTGTACATCGGAGGTAGTGTTAAAATTAAAGGTGGAGACGAAGTGCTGTGAGAACAGGTTGCATATTGCAAAAGGATTCACAGCAGTAACGTCGCCCAGTTTCATTACATGAGGTAAACTAGAATTATTTCTTTTTCCTTTAACGTAAGACCAGAATTTTTTGGGGTCATGGGATATATTAAGTTCAGCGTTTGTTATAAATTGTTTTAGACATTCCCTAGACATTTTCTTCTGCCTTGATCGAAGGATACAGAATTCATGGTAGTCTAAAGGATTGGACCATTTTTTCCATGTTTTGAACACTTTATATTTTTCTTTAGTCAGTTTTATCAGAGCTGGACTGAACCAATAGGGATAAGAGTTGTTAACATGAACATCCTTTGATGGGACGTTTAAACGAATTATTTCATATAATATAACATAAAAACGATCAATGGCATTGTTAGTTGATAAATTTAAGAATTCAGCGTCCCAATCAATACTACTGAGGATGTTATTTATTGTTTCAAAATTAGCTTTCCTAAAGAGATTGATTGTCCGTTTATTGTTCACCATAGGGGTTTCCAGGGCTATGTTTATGTCAAAGAGAATGGCTTTATGATGTTTACATTCCGGGGTGAGATACTGGTCAGTATTTGATACGTTAAGAGGGGTCGAACTAAAAACAAGGTCTAAGAATTTCTGATTATTATTCGGAAAGGTGCAATACTGTGATAGATCTGTAAATGAAAGAGTGTCAGATAGTTTTGAGATAATTTCAGATTGATAACCATTCATAATTTGCATACTGTTTCCATTATTAAGAGACCAGTTAATTGTAGGTAAGTTAAAATCACCCGAGATCACAAAATGATCGTCATGATGAAGTGCTCTAAGTTCACATAATTTATTCATGAATTCATTAATGCTATGAGAGTGATTGACTCCTGGTGGTATGTACACACAACATAAATGAATTTTTATCATATTCTTAATTGAAATAGTCACCCATATATCTTCTGCGTTCGTGATCCATTCACAACGTTCGTGAGCTACGAGATGCTTCTTCAGAGCAATCAGTACACCTCCTCCTCGTTTTTGTTCTTTGCGGTCACGCCTAAATACCAGGTAGCGGTTGTCAAATAGCTCATCACTGGCAATGCTATCTAATAGCCAAGTTTCTGTTATCATTATAATATCAAAATTGTTATTGGTAACATTAAAATAAAAACTATTTGTTTTGGATCGCAGTCCAGTTACATTCTGGTAATAAACATTCAACATTTTGGTTCATTCATTTCATAAAATATATAAAATATTACATCTTTAAAGGAGTTGTAGGCATGTTGAAGTACATTATAAGTATTAGAGTGTTGTTGTAGTAAAGCAGAAACAAATGAAAAATTAAACAGAGAAATGTTGGAATTATGAAAATAGTTAATTGTTAGGATTGCTAAATCTAAAAGAGATTTCAGCAAAAAACCTTAATCAAGTCCGATTCCAAAGTTACTTGAATAATGGGACTGGATTCATTTCTTCGGATAAAAATTTTTCCAAACTTGATCCACCTGAATTTAAAGTTCTTTTCCTTGCATAAGTCTCTCACTCTCTTGAAGAGTGCACGGGTAGAAGCCGTCAGATGCTCATTAACATAAATGTTGTTTTCCCCAGGAAGCTTCAGGTCGCCAGAGTTTATGCCGCCTTTCTTCCTTATAGCAGCTAGAAAGTTATCTCTGCAGCGGCTGGTTGTGAACTTCACTACAATTGGTCGAGTAAATTTAGGATTTTCTCTAGGTAATTCCTTGACCCTCGTACGAGAAATACCGTCAATATCATTCGGGAGAACATCAATACCTGCCCTGGTTCCCAGCAATTTTATGACATCTACTAAATTTTCGTTCTTTTTTTCAGGAACGCCAATAATTTCTACATTGTTTTTTAATGAGGTTTGCTCCAGGCGGTTTAATTTGGATAAAACCAGATTATAATTTGTATCCAGTTCCTTATTTTTAAGTGTGAGGTCATTAATTATATTATGGCACTCCTTTAATTGTTCATTCAGTGTTTTTAATTCAGTAAACACTTTGAAAATTTCTTGTTTTATTTCATCTTTGAAAGAAATTAGTGTGTTACTCAAGTCTGGCTCTGAGCCAGTGACGTCAGACGGGTTATCCATAGCAGCAATGCGTCTTGATTTGTTGCCTGTTCTACTAGTGCCACTAGTGGGTAAGACAGACATTTTTAAACTTCAATATTCAGTAACCAACACTTATAAAATGATGAATTAACGTTTAGATCGCAAGGATCAGGGCACAATTTTGATTCACAATGTGTAGAATGATACAAAGACTGCGTCTCACGTGAGCAAATGCTTAAATGATAGTTATAAACAGTTGATAATACTGAAATTCGTAGGACAAATTTGAACACAACTGTCACTTTCATAAAACTAGCATAATATGACGGGCAATAACGGCAGTTCACTTGGTAAACGCTTGAGTTTTAATTTAAAATGGTGTGTTCATATAACAGGAAAGTACATACAAATCTTATATATGTGTACCTAGTTTGATGTGTAGCATGTATTTCCTAAACATGGAAACACAGGAGTAGGATGAACTTTTTCACTTTGCTAACTAACTAAATAAGTTTCTGGAAACAACACAGAATAATGAACAGAGAAACTGTTAGAAGAAACCCTTTTGTCCTTAAAATAGTTAAGACAATGTGGTGGGCGATCACGGACCTCAAATTCTACGAACTTAGTTCTGTTTCAGTTAAACCAAATACTATCTATGTGAACTACAAGTATACTAAGTTTTGTTATAGTTTCGCTTAAATATTGATTTCCTTGACGGCCTCCGTAGTCCAGGAGCAAGGCTCTTGACTCGTAAGCCGAAAGTCGCGGGATCGATCGTATTTTTTTTAATTAATTTGCGGCATGTTCCAGAATGGAAGATACTCTTAGTATCGCCCTGGTGTAAGACCACCATTCAGAATTGAAACGTTGCTTGAAATGAAATTATCAAGAAAATGGTCAAAATATGTATACTAACTGAGAGTGATGGTTTTTGATTACCCATGTTGTCGCTTATATTATAAATCACTCTGGAATTAAGCTATATTTCATACAATCCATGTTTAATAACTGTGTATGTACTTAACTTATATATTATTATGTACTTTTTAATTTGCTTATTGTTATAAGTATTTACTTATTATTATCTACTTCTTTCGTATCACAATTTACTTACTGTACTATATAATTGTTTATTAGTATTTACTCATAATTATTATGTACTTAATTTACTTATGTTTATTTACTTATTATTAATAAATTGTTTATTATTGTTTACTCATAATTATATTATATATTATCTACTTAATTTATTTATATTTATTTACTTAATATATTATATTTATCACATAAACTATATAAATTTATTACTTAATTATTATTATTTTAATATACATAATTGTTTATTATTATTTACCTGATATTATTTAGCTGTTGTTATTTACCAATCTTTATTTTTTGTTAATAATTAAATGCTACTGTGGCATGGTCACCTTATGAATGCATCTAACCACAGCTAACAGGTACCTTGTATTTTTAGTTTACAGTATAATGTTATTGTTGCCAACGATGAGCATACTGCCCAGCTATAATTAAATTATTAATAATCCATGTCTGAATAATTGTTCTCAGTGCTTCTTTTGTAAGTTTATAATTATGTTTTTATTACGTTTATATGTATGTTTTTTTTTTTAAATTACATTGTAAAACTGCATATCTCGATACAAGAATGCCCTAGTGAGATATGCAGCTTATGTTTTTCATGTATTTCTTATTTTTCAATAAATAAATTGCTTCATCCGTGTTCGATGACTAGATCTGAATAGCCAGGTAATTCCCCACCTTCCCTTTTCACATCTCCTCTTTTCACAAGTGGGGTACGAAGGAGATGGCAGAGGACGAACCCCAATTCTGGACGTCATAGTCTCACTGGCTCTAGACGGGAGCAGCTGGGACTCTTGCGAGTTATTCATTTAAAAAATAAATATAAAGTATTCTTATTTCATTCGACGTCAACTATTGTTTGTACGTTAGAAATCTGAAGTTGTCCTGTGGAACGTTGAAAAGCTACCGAAAGTTATCGATACAATCCTGATCGATGGACCGTGCTCAAGTTCCAGGATTATACGGCATTTTTTTCTTCATTTTCTAGAGATTCCTATTGGCCATAAATTAGGAATCATTTCAATTTACTGAATTTAACTCTACAGGGTGTCCTAAAGAAAGTTGATATTTAGTGGATCGATTTAAAAAAAGTAAGGGTTCTATCGAAAAAATGTCTATCAAATACTAAAATACACAATTAGGGAATTTATTTCTGAAAAAAAATATCGTCCAAATGGTAACCCTCACGTTCGCGGCATTCATTTAATCGAAGAGTAAAATTTCTTATGACGGCTTTCTTGTGAAGGCTGACATTTCGTGACGGATATTTTCTTTTAATTGCATCAGGGAAGTCGGATTTTTGACGTAAACTTTATATTTGAGATAATCCAACAGGAAAAAGTCCATAGGGGTTAATTCAGGACCGCGAGGAGGCCAATTTATGTCACCTCTCCTGGAGATCAATTTGCCAGGGAAAATTTTACGAACTCATGGCAGAGACGTATTGGACGTATGTAATGTTGCTCCGTCTTGCTGGAACCATGTTCTTTGGTTATAGCCGGTAAGTTTGTAGGGGTGCAGCATTAGGTATTTGTGCAAAATGCTGTGTAACGATGATCTATGCACATTTAAAGCACTTGCGCGCTTCCGAATCGAAAAGTTTGACTCGTCACGAAATAACTGATAAACACTCTCTACGTTTTCTACCGTTCTCGATTACCTTGATCGCCCAGATTTTGGTTTTGCCAGCGTTATTCCGATCTCTTCAAACTTTTTAACCCATTTTCGAATGAGAGGAATGCTTGGCGCATCATTGAATTAACAAAAACCTCAAATATTGCAGAATCTTCTACGTGCTACAGTCGCCGAATCACCATTTTTGTAAAACTCACGCTTGCACAACGCGCGGTCGCTCCCGAGAAATGCTTCATAGCGACTAAATTCCCAATAGCCAGACTACTGATTGACATACCCCCCGCGCCCCTCGGAAAAGTTGCGTTCACACAAAAAGCAAAACAAATATCAACTTTCTTTTGGGACACCCTGTATTTGTCATTTATATAAACAGAATGGCGTGCTTTGAGCCTCACAATTTTTACCTCCTAAAGTACGGCTTTTAGAAATCGTTCAAGGTTCGACCCCAACTCTTACGGTACGCACCGTAATAATGATGATTTTTACCCAAATGGGTATATTCACAGATTTTGTCAATGATTTCTCTTCAGACCATTCAAAATTTTAGTTGGTTCGGCCCCAAGCCATACGTTTCGCCCCGTAAGTATAATGGTTTTTCTAATAATGAAATTTTTTCAATGAGTCGGTCAATGTATTATTTTTTCTCCTCCCGAAAGTTGAAACATGTGGATTTTTCAACAATTTATCTGTTGGTATTCGAAAAAATCAGAAGGGTTTAAATTTACCAGAATTATCAAAATGAGTTTTGAAAAAAGTCTGGAATAATACAATTTTAAAAACAATCAGTATTTTTGGAAGAATATTTTCTAAATTCGGAAAGAGTTTGTGCGTTCTTGGTATTGGGTCCACGATTGATGTATTTACTTTCCATCGATATCCGTCCACCCTATTTTATTTATATACCTAATAACATTTTTTGGGCAGCGTAAATATCGCGGTCCCGAAATATTTTACAAACCCATTTGACCATCAGATATAATCGAAATGTAATCAAAAATTATTATTTGTTTTTCATCTGTGCCAGTTCGACCTAATATTAATTTCTATCTTTGGATTTCTTCTGAATGGCCCGGAGCTATGAGAATTTGTATAACCGCCAGAGTAGATGACCAGAAATTGTCGGAAATTTATCTTTTGTTGATGCTACTCGTTTTAGATTTGAAGGTTTATAAGAATTCGTTATACCCACGGGCCTTTTGAATTGTGACACATTATTTTTTCCGGAAAATATTGGTCTAAGGCAGTCAACTCTTAGATCAGCGACATCATCTGCAATCGGAAGGTTGAAAGAACCTAAGTGAAATCCGAACACTAAGTTTGGTGATCGTGCATTCGGAGTATCCGGCCTTGAGGCTTGGAATAAACTTCCTATGGAATTAAGATGCATAACCAGCCCAACGGAATTTAGATCCAAACTCAAAACTCACCTATTCAAACACTCATTTCCATAAATTCGCTATTCCATTCAAACATTGCTATCCAATCCGTTATTGAGTGCTGAATTATCTTATTGCGGTTGAGATCGACGATTAATTTCTTTCATATATTTAAGATATCTATACTTCCCCTAAAAACAGTTAATCATTAAAATCATTTTCACAACCGTGTTTTAAAATTGTAATATTATGAACGAACTTCCTTCTTCTTCTAGCGCTGACAACATTATTATTGAAAAAGGGTATAAAATAATTTTTAAAATGTGTAGAATAAAATATGTGTATGTATAATATATATATATATAAAATCCTCAAACTGCTTCAACTTGCTGCAATATCATACTTCTTTGTTAGCAGTCTGTACCTACATCTGTAGAGTTTTGTTGATCACTTGGTAATATTAGATATCTGGCAAAATTGAAAATATTTATTGTTATATGTAAATACCTATTTTAATTGTTAATCTCTGATTTTAATTCACTGTTGTAAATATACATGTATGTCACTAGTTTTAAGTCAGCAGTAATAAGTCTTAGTCGTAAGTCACTAGCCACATGTAAGTCTTAGATGTAAGTCCCTAATTATAATTTTGAATCTTAGTTGTAAGCCTATAGTATTCATTTTATTTGATTATATGCTTATATGTACAGCGCCCTTGAGGTGATTTTTCACGAAAACGGCGCTTTATAAATCAGCCAAATATTATTATTATTATTATTATCAGCACATTATCAGCAATCACAAAAATAACAAAATATTATATCCAATTTATTTAGACTTTTATAAAAAGTGAATAGTTCCATATGAATAAATTCGGATACTTTTATCCGAGACGCTATCCAGGATACAAACCAATTCTTAGAATGATTGTTTCCAATAAAAAGGAAAGTTGCCCATAAGGAGGCGTCTACTAATATCTACACTGTACAAATCGGACTAATATCTATGAGAACCAAAGTGAGGACGAATATCTACAGCTCAAACTGCTGACTAATATCTATGAGAACCAAAGTGTGGACGAATATCTACAGCACTGGCAGAGGTTGGGTTAGGTTAGTTATTACGTAATTGAAGTAATTTATGCTTTTCCGTCCGTTCCACCTCTTGCTCAGCTGCTCTCTGTAGATATTAGTCCAACCTACGCTCCATAGATATTAGTCACCACTGGGACCGTCATAGATATTCGTCCGACCTTAGCTCTGAAGATATTAGTCCTCACTCTGAAGTTCATAGATATTAGTCCAACATATGAGCTGTAGATATGCGTCAGACATACAGGCTGTGTATATTAGTATCTGGAGTCACTCATAATATGGAAAAATAATTAGTTGAAGGTAATATTGTTAATTCTGATATTTGAAATATGAGATTGACTATTATGACAGCTTGACAGAAGGTGGCAATAGCGAAATTGGTTAACGCGCACGTCCCGGTTAGACGAGAGGTCTGGGTTCGAGTCCCAGTTGCGACCATTGTCTTTTTTCTGTTTTCTGTGTCTTGTTCCCTTTCGTATTTTTGTTTAGATTATTATTGTTGTCTTCTTCTTCAATGAAATATTATATTGCTCATACAACAAAATACATTTAATTAAAAGAAGAAAACAATAGCGAAACTCAATCGAAAATTTGGAAACAATGTTTCTAATATTGTCTTCATTTATTTAAATACCTCAATTTGAGGTTTTACTCATAAAGATTTAAAAAAAGACAATCCACATGCGAAAAGTCAAAAGATTCCGCATATTAAAAAAAATGTTAAAATAGCATTTAGTTCGGGTTTGAAGCTTGCAATCATGCATAAAAGATAGCAGCCAATAAAATATGCTTTAATAAAATGAAGCTAATGTTGGTGGTTCTCAGTCGGTCATTTTTAACCATATCATACTTCGATACGGTTAAAAATGACCGAATGGGATATCGACATCTTGGCGCAGTGGTTGGCGCAGTGGCCCGGAAAGCCGAAGGTCCTGGGTTCGAGTCCCAGAGGTGCCAATATATTTTTCTGATTTTTCTGTTTCCATAGTTTCGATTGAATTTCGCTAATATTGCCTTCATTTAATTAAATATTACAATTCGAGGTTGTACACATTAAAAAAAAACTACAACATATTTATTAGAGCCTCCTGGCCACGTTAGCTACCACCAATAAGAGTCCCAATTTCTTCAGACGTTCAAAAGAAATATTAACTCTTATTTTAACACTAACCTTCTTATAAGTGTAATATCTACAGTGATGGGGCAGCAAATGTTAAATCTGGAAATTCCAGTGTTTAAAATATACAGTCTTAAGCGTGCAAAGTCGTATCTTCTCCAAGCATAAACTTTCTAATTAAATAGTGTTTATCGGAAGTGACGTGCCAGATAAGTAGTTTTTCTGTATCTATTAAATTTGGGAGGCGGGAATGGGTACCGCTGCCCCGCGAATCTTTATTGGAAAACCAACACCTCTGCCATAGGTCACTCCAAGTGGTTCGCTACGTTTGGTGATTTAGCAGGGGTGCCCGGATTCATGGGGTGAGGTTTATCCGGGTTTATCTTGCAGGCGGATGACCAGGACATACTGAACCCCAGATTCCTACCCACCCCTTAAACCCTTTTCCTTCCCAGAACTCTCCTCTCCTTCCCTCCACACAGTATCCCCAAAGATGACATAGGCCCTGAGGGAAATTATTTTCCTCAGGGCCTCCTGTGTTTTTTTTATTTTTTATTATGTATTTTATTTAGTATCATATTTGACATCTTATATCTAATGTTTTCTTTTCTATGACTACTACAATATTATTTACTACCTACTGACTAAAATTTGGACTTTACAACATTAAGACATAATCCACGAAAAACTGCAAGACTTTTAGCTTCCTTAACATTTACAGGGAGTTCATTAAACATTTTAAAACCTTTATAATAAATATTATTTTGTGTTCCCGATAAATTTGTTTTGGGAAGCCTAAAATCGTTGCAGTTTCTCGTAGGATAACAATGAACTGTACTGTTGATTCTAACATTATTCATCATATAATCAGGTAACATTTTATTTTTTAACTTATAAATAAAAACTAGGGTATTGAAGGGTATTGTGGAGCTAAAGTAAAAAAAAATCTTAATATATAAAACAAAGTCAGGTTAGTTACACTATTTATAACTCGAGAACGGCTGAACCGATTTTGATGATCTTTGATTTGTTGGATTTGTCTCCGCCCCGGATAGGATAATAACTATTTAAACATCGCAAAAATTTACAAATAAGAAAGTTATGACGATAATTCATTTCCTCATACATTTAATATGGAACGAATTTTCATCTTTTGAAAGAGCTGAAAGAATATTGTGATAGGTAGGTATAATATTGAAGTTTGCTTCAATTCCAAAAATTCAAAAACGTCAAATGTCAATGTGCTGATTGTTTTTGTTTTGTTCTTAAACATATAATGCTGCCTCTCTTTCTTACACACTAAATGACAATAGCCGAAAATGAGACAAACGGTGAACGTATGTCTCCACCCATCCAAAGGAAAGATACAATCATTAAAATTAAAAAACCCTCACACGTATAAAGAAAATGAAAAGCAAAGTTTTATTTTACATCAGTTCCACAACACATGAGGCCCCGAAGAAAATTATTTTCCTCAGGGCCTGTGTCATCTTAGTTGTGTTGTGTGGAGGTCTTTTTAAGGAAGGGAAGGATAGGAAGTTCTGGGAAGGAAAAAGGTACAAGGGGAGGGTAGGAATATGGGGTCAGTGTGTCCGGTAGTGACGGACGTATGAATCAATCCCTCCAACTGCGTTGCAAGGCGTTGGGTCGACAGAGTCCAGCTGCAAAGGTCAAAAGGCTCCCTCAACCAGTCTCTCTCGATTCGGTCCGCCACGCAGCAGGTGGGCAGACATATCCGCCGCCAAGACACGGACAAACGTCACCCCGTAGGGAACCACTTAAGGTGCGATTCCTAAGGGAGACCTATGGGTGACGTATGACAGAGATGTTGGTTAACTAATAAATGGTTCCCGGTTCACAAATTATCGTAATTAAGCGGAAAAATAAGAAAATCACAAAAAATATAAATCCATACACAATGCCATCTCTGATACTGACAAAATTAAAACACGGACAATTGTGCATTGATGATTGCTTCATTGTGTAATTTTTGACTTATTAAAAAAACTGAATTTAATTCAACAGTTATTGATTCTGAGGCGGTACGAAGTTCGTCGGGTCAGCTAGTATAAATATAAAGAATAAAATTAGATAGACTCTAAGAATTCATAATAAATTGTTCAGCACTTTTCAGGTGATTTTCACAAAAACGGCGCTCTAATTATCCAATTATTAATATTATTTTTGTATGAACTTACGTTTGTCAACGTAAGGGTTAAAAAAATGAATCCGTAAAAACATTTTTTTGTTTACGTACATCATTTTTTTATTATGTGCGGTGAATACCAACAAAACAACTGATGAAGACATTGTCATCGACAACGAGTCTATCTCATGAGTTTCAGTTCTCGATCGGATGTCGGGAAGTAGGTTAATTCCTACTTCTAAGATTTGCATTCATTAACCCTTCGAATAATAAGAAAATAATTTTCTGTCAAATTTTGCCTATCAAGGTTTGCGCGCAAAATTCCTGGTTTTTCCCATGCATTTTAAATGTTCCTATTTATTGGTTTTTTTTAACGCTTTTGCAAAACAAAAATTGTTCTAAAATTTAGATAAAATAATCTTTCCGGTGTGTTTATTAGAAATCAACATTTTTGTTTCTAAATATTAAAATTTTAATATTGGAAATTTAAATTGGCTAAAAAGTGCATACCTGCGAATATTCGAATTAAAGTAATTAAAATAGAATAAATAAAATTTAAAATACAGATTCCTTTTCTAAATAAAATTTGTAATAAAACTGTCACCTCACTTTTTATCACTTTCATACAATTTTATTTTAAAATTAAATGTGTGATACGTCACAAATTGGCGAAAAATTAAACCGTCACTTTTGATCGGGTTTGTAAA
Organism: Limnephilus marmoratus; assembly: GCA_917880885.1. Taxonomy (NCBI): domain Eukaryota; kingdom Metazoa; phylum Arthropoda; class Insecta; order Trichoptera; family Limnephilidae; genus Limnephilus; species Limnephilus marmoratus. The sequence continues at coordinate 39,487,793 of OU862926.1, forward strand.
ATATCTGAAAAACCTAGCTCATATAATTCTGAGACAATGAGAAGCATTATTTCATTCCGTTTCTAACATGGGATAATAACACTGGGATGGTCCGACGCTCTGTGGGGAACCCGCTTGCACAGCGCGGGTGTAAACTGTGCGACCTAAAGTTTAAGTTTAGACTTACGGATTTCAATACTAAATAAATAAATAAATAAAAGAAATCACAAATATTCGCATGACAGGAAGAGAGATATCTAACTTTTAATAATGCACTGTCGCTCTGGGACAATCTGGGTCTCCTGTTATTATAACGGCATATGATGTTTTGGGACAACTTGGGCCTCCTGTGATTAGACGGGTTAAATCAAGAAAACAAAATCGTAATTCAAAAAGATGGTATTTTATAAATATGATTTATAATAGGTCTCCGCTAGTGAATTAATAAAATCAATAAACTGATCATACAGAAATATTATCAAACTTTTCTTCCCCTTTCTAAATCGACCATCGAACGCCTTTATAGATAAAATCAAAATACAATAAACAAAAACTTCAAAACTTAAGTAGTTAGGTTAATGATTTCCTTCCCTGTCTAGGTTCTCAGGGCAGGTTTACTGCAGGGAAGGCACTAATAGTCATATTTCAGCGTTAATAATTCGACCTGAAATCCTCCAAACGCCATAAATTCATTCTCTTTGACAGCGAGGAACGCTTCATTCTGAATTTTATCCTATTCATTAAAACATTAAGTAAATAATTGCCGAAATATTTATGTGCCTCCGTGTTTGGCAAAGGCTTAAGAGTCATGGGGGATTCGTTGCTTTAAGTTTCCCAAAAGTCAACCGTTTTCATTCCTTGGTTCGTGGAATTTCCCCAAAACACATCAAAAGAAAGGGTTTTTCACTTATTGCCTTCATTTTTAGGGTGAACCGTAGAAGCTAACAAAACTAACGCAGCAAATAACTCACAAATAATTACTCGCATTATTACATCATACGAATATACAATATAAACATAAACACTAAGAAAAAATAAAATAATAAACTACACAACGACCACCGGTTGTTTCACAAAATTTAAAAAATTCATCAATTTTCAAAGTAAATTTTTAAGTTGTGTGAAGGTTCTATTCTAGTTATGTTATTTTATCGTCATGGGTCAGTTGTTTCACAGAACTAAAATAATAATAGAACATGAATAGAACTTTCATAGATGTACCTATGAAAATAGTTTTTTTTAAATAAATGAAGACAATGTAAGCGAAACTCAATCGAAAATCTGGAAACAGAAAAATCAGAAAAACGTATTGACACCTCTGGGACTCGAACCCAGGACCTCTTGCTTTCCGGGCAAACGCGCTAACCACTGCGCCATGGTGTCGATATAGCGCGGTGTAGCGCGTTTGCCCGGAAAGCAAGAGGTCCTGGGTTCGAGTCCCAGAGGTGTCAATATGTTTTTCTGATTTTTTTGTTTCCAGATTTTCGATTGAGTTTCGCTTATATTGTCTTCATTTATTTAAATATTACAATTTGAAATTTTACTCATAAAGTTAAAATAAAAAATAAAAATTGTTTTTATTTTATTATTATTTTTTTGTTATTTTTTATTATAAAGACAAAGTGATCCAATATGACGGTAAATATAAAAAACATTTTACGGAAAAAAGAAAAATCCCAAAAAACCACTTTTAAGTTAATTGTCAATAGGTGCTTTAACTTTCAGGATATAATTAAACTTATTTACCTGGAAGGGAAACTTTCCTAGTTGGACAGACAAAGCTGCCTAATATGTTATTTGTACTTTCTTTTGTATTATAAATAAATAAATAAAATAAATAAATAAATAAATAAATTTTACTTTATTATGCAGTTAGAATTATTTGTGTTAGAGTCTTATACAAATTGTTTCTTTCGGCGAGCCAATTCTTCAAAATAATATTTGTTATACCATTTATGCATTTTTTTTTAATTTCGGCAGATAACATATTTAAGCAATTAGGTATCGCGTAGTCCAGCGTTCTCTGTCTATATTTGTTTTAATGCTTAGGTACAATTATGCCTTCATTTAACGTAAAACAAGTATTGTAAGTGTGGTCCAGTTTATTTATAGGGCTATCCATATGCTGAAATATAATTTTATACCACAAAATTGCTCTAACTGAGAGAATTTTGAGATTCTGGCAAAAGTACGGAACATTTTGCTTTTGTTCGTATAAACTTTTATGAGCTAGTAATTTAACTAATGAATTTTGAACTGATTGAACATGGCTTACATTTGTTTTACAGGAATGTCCCCAAGCAGTAATTCCATACCTTACAATAGATTCAGCTAATAATAAATAAATTATTCGAAGTGTGCATATCAGCTGTCATACAAAATTAATTAATTAATTTTTCGGCCCGAATCAAATTATTAGGAGTCTGGATTTCAAAATTTCTCTGTATCTCTCCATACAATGTCTTGTTGTTATAATTTATATATTCATTAATTGGAAATAAAAACATCTCAAATATTATCTGAATCCCATATTTCCTTCCCCGTTTTCTTCTACTGAAATTTTTTTATCAAATAGCTTTAATTCTGATGATAACATATGTACATAAAAAATACATAAAAAATATCGATTTCTTTAAATCAAGGTTGTAGTAGCATACTACAGCATAATACATACCCAACAGAATTTTGGTCCAAACTTACCTCTTTAGGCTCTCATACCCTCACATTGAAACTAGAGAGTATCATTCCGTGTCTATAATATATCTTTATAACAATTTTAGGTCAATGAAGAAGACACGACGGGCGGCGTAGTCCAGCGGTAAGGCTCTTGACTCGCACACCGAAGGTCGCGGGATCGAATCCCGGCGTGGCAAATAAATTTTATGTGATTAATTTGTGTTATTTCACAATTTATTCATTAAAAATCATATATAGTGTATTTGCGGCACGTTCCAGAGTGGAAGATACTCTCAGTATCGCCCTGGTGTTAGGCCACCATTCAGAATTGAAATGTTGCTTGAAATGGCATTAGCCGTGTTTGGTGACCAGATCTGAATAGCCAGATACTTCCCCACCTTCCTCTTCCCTATATCCTTCCCCTCCCCACTACCTTCAGCCTCACAACATACCCCAATTGGGGATGCCTGTGGTCTCACTGGTGGACTCTTGTGGGGTATTCATATAAAAAAAAGATAATAATAAATAATCTGAACGAAAATATGAAAGAGAACGTGACACAGAAAAGATAATGGTCGCAACTGGAACTCGAAACCAGAATCTCTCGTCTATCCGGGACGTGCGTTTACCAATTCCGCTACTGCGCCCTACTGTCAAACCGTCATAAAAGCCAATCTCATATTTAAAATTTTAGAATGAACAATATTATACTCAACTAATTTATTTTCCAATCATAGGCAACTACCCTTTTTATTGGAAATAATCATTCTAAGAATTGATTTGTAACCTGGATAGCGTCACGGATAAACATATCCGATTTTATTTACATGGAACTATTGACATTTTATAAAATCAGTTTCATCCAACGGATTGACTTTGAAATTTCACGCAACGAATAAAAACCTACCCCAGTTAAAACTTTAAAAAATGTAAAAAAAAAACAATTAAAAATTAAATATTTTTAAGAAAACGCGAAATAGAGGGAATATTTAGATTAATTCATTAAAAAAATATATGAATATAATTCAAATTATCTCAAGTCAGTGTATTCAAATACCAGCAAAATCCTTCTAACCGTCAAATTTCGGCATTATTTTGCGAGACTTAATCTTTGCACTTTTTGTAAATGATTTCGTAAATATATATGGAAGATTACAAAAAATATGGTTTGAAAGTTTAAAGGATTCAAATTAACTTTTATATATACCAGAAATGACCCTTGATACGAAAAATTTCAAAGCTTTGAAAATAATCCGGAGGAAGAAGATCGTGTCAGAAATTTGAAAAAATTAAACGCGTCGTTTTGAACCCATTTGTTTGGCACCTTTTTATCGCTAACCCACCTTAGTGTCTGATATATCATTGGAAGTCTTTTATAAATAAGGAACTCCAGTGAAAAATATTACGACTTTAAAAAAATATGTTCGTATAGACGAATAAACGCTGATTCTGAATATATAAGTTTTGTTTCACAATGTTAAACGCAGAGTTTTTAAAAAATTATTAAATAGTCCATTTTTAATCGGGTCTTAAAAACATTTCGACGTGTCGCGACGTCACCGTATAGTCATTGTATGGGAATGTATGATATGACACAAGCCATCGTATTAATTTATTCGTTTATTTACATACTGTTTATAGAGATTGAGTTGTTGTGTTTATTGAAACATTATTTAAGCCTAAATAATGTTTCTAAAATAAAGGTATCTCTCATTAAATTATCTATATTATTGAAAATATTCAAAAACTAGGGCACGAAAAAAATAGTAATGCTACTTCTAGGGAGAATTCTTCGAACAATGGAATTCAAAATGGCGGCAGTTGATCAGCTGATTGCCCGATCTGATTTTTCAGGAGTGATGACGTCACACGATTCATCATACATACGGTGGTTTTCGGGGGATCTTGAAAAATTAAAACTTTGACAATTATTTTAACTATTAAAACTAACTCTAAAAATAAAATAAATAGTTATTTGGGTTAGAAGGTCATTATTCATTAAAAAAACAATTAAAAATTGGACTGGAGTTCTCTATTGATCGTAGTTCTGGGTGTACACAGCTCTTTAACACTATCCCTGCGTCTGTTTGTTTGTTTCAAGGAGGTGTAATAAATTCCACGTTTACTGCTAGCTATCTGTTACCCTGGCGCTTCGTCTCGGAATTATGAGAGGAACGAATTATTTATCGCGGTGAGAAAACACGCTTCATAAATTATTGCAAATACAACAAACTGTACTTACAAATAGTAACGCGTGACGGTTTATTAAAGAATTATTACTCTGTCTATGTGTGAATTTTCTAGGAGAGATCTATTGTTCTGCGAGTTTCAGATTTACGAGTAATGCGAATGGAATTTATACGGTTTAGCTTTGCTTTTTACAAAATGTGTTTGTATTCCCGACATATGACTCCAAAAACATTGATTTTTTTAAAGTGAAACTTATTTAACACGTAGTTATTTGAAACTCGATGAAACGGAAATATACACATACATTTATAGTATTTAGCCTACGAGAGAATGAGATAGTATAATCGGGACCCTCTCTGTGCGGTGCAAAGTGAGAAGTTAAAGATTTACAAAAAATTAAATTAAATATATTTACAAGGTGGCGCAAAATTAATCACCCTATCGGTAGATGTTATAATTTTTGCAAACGGCGTCGTATGTCAATTATATTTGACATTTGTGAACTAGATAGCTGCAGAATACAAACAAACAAGCAATGGAGCGCTATACTCTGCAAGAGCGTGGAATAATCGTATCGATTTTAGCTTTAACGCTTTTAGCGATTTTATGTCGAAAGTCATCATGAGCGACGAGGGAAGCAAAATCTTCGTTTCCGGGGCACCGAAAATCCACGTGTGATGCACGAAGAGCCATTACATCCATTCAAAGAAACTGTGTGGTGCGGCGTTCACGCGGGAGGAGTAATTTTTTGAAGACGCCATTGGCATTACGGTCACTGTTACTGGCAAACGCTACAGGGCCATGATAAGCGGCTTCTTACTGCCGGAATTAGGTGAGCGGGGCTTGATGAACATGTGGTTTCAACAAGACATAGCACAATTCATAATGGATATTGTGAAGGAAGCGTTTCCTGGTCGCGTAAACTTACCTTTTGGCGATTTGGCATGGCCAGCAAGATCGCCCGATTAAACCATCCCAGACTTCTTTCTTTGGGGCTACTTGAAGTCGGGAGTTTATGCCAACAGGCCTCAGATAATCGCAGCCTTTAAGGAGAATATTCGAAAGGAATGCGAAAAGTTATCACCGAAAATCTTGCGGGAAGTTATGGAAAATGCGATAAAACGGGCACAAATGTGCATCAACACTGGCGGCAGCCACTTGACGGATATCATCTTTTCCACTTAACGGAAAAAAATTGTAAAAGTCCAAATAAATATTTCCATTACTAAAAATCTTTTCTTTTTTTAAGTTAAAAAGTTATTCAAAAACAAAATTAATCATTCAATTTTGTTTTTTTATATACACATATTGTAGGTACTTTGTTAATGAATTTAAATTCATTATTTATATTATTTGATTTAGTCAGGCAAATATGCAAATAAATAAGTATGTTATAATTTTTTGGAATAAGTAGGTATATTATTTTTGAATTTTTCTTATTTGTCTAGCACGATTTCATTTCTTGGTTTATTCAAATATTTTAGTAAAATTACGGCAAAAGAACTTCCATACATTTTTAAGACAAAAGATATCCCAATCGTTGAAGCACGACTTACATTAAACCACGAATTTTAAATCAATCAATAAGTTAATAATTCAAAAAAAAAAAAAAATCGGTTTGTTTTGATTTATTTCGTTTTATTTTGCAATGTATATTTGTGTTACTTAATTTCATTTACCTGCTACCGGTTTCGACACGTCTGTGTCATTCACTAACGTTCTCGTAACTAACTTATAAAATTGTAGAAGTAATGATTACATTTTGTGAAATTATTACCTTTCATTAAGTGAGGGTATTGGAACTGTTGAATTGAAGGGGAGGTGACTGGGTGCTATTATTTTTTTAACTAAATCAATTTTTTATTTAATTTTTTTGTTTATTTCTAAGGTTTCTAAGGCGTACAAATATGTTTTATTATTTGAATCTTTAAAAACGTTTTTTTCCTTTATTGAAGATATGGCTTGTTTCTAATAAATGATTAACAAACTCGAAATAGTTATTATTTCGTAAACAGAATTCAGGTTCCCTGACACTGTAGTATCTAGTAGTCGTACCTACGTACTATATTCATTACAATTTATTACTTTTTCCAACAGTTTTGTAAAATTATTATTAAAATATTTGTAAGCCATATTTTAACATCGTATTTGTTTAACACAACGCAGAGCTATAAAATGGCTTTTTATTTAAATTTTGTATTTTTTGTTGCATCAATAACTTTATTATTCCAAGGTTAAGGTAAAGTTTAAAAAAAATGAAACTCCTGTTCATTTAAAAGAAGGTGTACCAACTCTAAGGTTAGTGGAAGGTATAGATCTTTCCTCTATGTACAATTTTGCTTTATATTCAAATGTCAGTAAGTCCCTACCAGCTTTAGGTATCGAACTCGATTCATCTGACTGATAACACAGGTCTACAAAAAAATAAAAATTGAGAGCTGTTTTGGTTTTTTTGCGTAATTCTTATATTATTGGGTGTGCTGAATCCGAATATGACTTTCATTTTGTCACAGAACGTCACGTTTTCTGACAATGTAGGTATCTATGTTAAACAAGTTATCATCTTAAAATAAGAGATAAAAAAAATAATATATTTATAATTGCGTAACAAAACGTATTTTTTATCTAAAATACATTGATTAGTAAGCACTAAACACATTTCTTTTTCCCAGTGAGACTCCTTTTGGTACATTTTTGCTTGTAGGAAGCATTTGGAAGGTCTCTCTGAAGCGTCCAACAGTAGTCTGCAATCATTGAGATGCTCCATCTTCCCTGGTATCTTTTTTTCCATCTCCTTAATATCTTGGTGAAATCGTTCACCTTGCTCTTCACTTTTAAACTAATTAGGCAACCTAAAGCTTGAAATGCTTTTAACGATTTGTTTGTAGTTAGGGTCTTTGTTATTGCCTAAAAATTCAGGTTACCCTCCCCGATCCCTAGTTCCCCTCCCCCCCTCCCACATTCCATACATTCAGTCCCGGTACTTGAGTCTTCACAGCTCGCGTGCCACCTATTGCAATTTTTTATACAAATTTCATAATGCCAGAGCTCACCAGTAGTTTTACACAAACCTTGTCTTGACAATAACGAACAAAAAAAAAAAGAATTATCCATTTGGTGCAGTCGTTCAAAAGTTATGCGCGTACATACATTTCTGCGATTCATTTTTATTTAGTTAATTAATTTTTCGTAATTTCATGATGCCAGAGCTAACTATAGTATACAGAAACTACCGCGGGTTTGGTTTAGCAATGAAATGTTTATTGCCAGAGCTCACTATTGTATATACTATCTATATCTGTATATATATGTATACCGTTTTGCAAAATAACCTGACGTCCTGGAATTTTTTAAGTATTTTTCTAGTTTTCAGAACACCTAAATACATAGATATCAGTTGAAAACATCCAGATAGCATTTTTGTTGTAGACCTGTGTAATCGACCGTCCTGCATCGACCGCATCTTAATTTTTTTTTAATTTCCACTTTCTAAATAAAATTATGTTTATTTACTGTGGGTTGACTCATTTTCCCTATCCACAGTTAAAACTTGTGTATTTTATCAAAAGTGTCATTTTGAACAACTGGAAACGGCCACAAGATTGAAATAAAATGTTTTGTTCCGTTGATTGAAAGAGCCTTAATGGCCGTTAGGATTTTCCAACGGCGTCGTTACGGTTATAACGACTTTTCGTTCCGTCGTTAGAGGTCGTCTTTTCCCCTATTTATTTATTATTTGTTTCTCTCAATTAAAGACACTTTGGCAATTAAGGCTCTGAAGGAGTTGAGACGAATTGATCAATAAACACGGAAAAGCAAAATAGCAATTATTTAGAAGTGCCTTATTCACTAAATAAATTTGCTTCTAGATTTTGTGGAGTAAAAAAGGCATTGATTTGAAAAAAGTGGCTACAATTTGTAGAGAAACATCTTACAGGCCTGAAGAAATAAGAAGGAATATTCGCTAAGTTAATAATTAACATGAATGAAACAATTTATTTATAAAGTTAGAATGTCTATATTTTTTTATAAATACGCCGACCGGTTTCGGAACAACCGTTTCTAAGGGCATATTTATGCTAACTTGAATTTTTTTTACGATAGCTCTTCACAGGAGGCACTTAGGAAAATATTTTAAATACCCTTTTCAATGTCATCTTTGGGGATGCCGCGGGGAGGGTATTTTTAGGAAAGGAAGGAGAAGAAGTTTTGGGAAGGAAAAAGGTGAATCTGTGTGTCAGTGTGTCCAGGAGTGCAAGCTGATGTTCCGAAAGGGTACGGCTGTAAAAGTTAAAGGGACTCCCTCAACCATTCTCCCTCGATCCGGCCCACCATGGGCAGACGCAACCGCCGCCAAGACCCGGACAAACCAAACCCCATAAACTAGCTAGCCACCAATACAAAATATCCAAAACATCAAAAAAATTTACTTATATTTTCGATATTTGAAAAATTGGATCAATTACAAAGAAGTGCAATTCAGTCACTAATCATTTGAGTCCTATAATTTCAAAACCCGCTATATCCAATTTTTTGACGAAATGATCTGAGTATGACATCTTGTTCACATTTTTGCGGGGATCTAACTAAAAGGACTAACCTAAAATTGAGTTTTAAAATCTCCCTTATCATGAGCAAAAAACATGTTAAAACTGCGAGTGAGAAACAAAACCCGCTATATCATTCAAGAAGTTACTATCAAAACCCGCTATATCGGAATTCAATCAATCACGAGCAGTTATTTTGCCAAGATGGCGGGAGTAGAAAACGCCCCTCAGGTCAGTTGAGTTTCAAAACGCTCTATATTCCATACAAATCACGAAGTGAGTATCAAAATCCGCTGTATCCGTTTTATTTATCCAAATTACTTAAATATTTCTAGACATACATTGAAAAATGAACACTTTTCGAATGTATATTACTCCAATTCATTATATAAAAATAAAAAATGCAATTTTTTATTTACGCTAGAGATGTGACAGTTTTTTGCTGTTTTCTCCAAATCAGTGAAAGTTGATATAGCGGATTTAGAAATTGAACGACTAATTTCTTTTTACGATGCACTATAGCCAAAAGAGGTAAATATATTTTAAAATCAAAGAAAATAACAAATATAGTATATATACCAGCATTATCAGCAGTATACTTTATTTTTAAATCATTCCAGTAAAATAACCATTTTTCGTCGGAACGTGATTTTTCGCACTTTTAGCAGTTTCTCAGAATGCTACAAAAATATTCAAATCAAAAGGTCGCGAACTATAATATCACTCCTTCACCCTTCCGCGTATAAACAGCGTGATATCACCTTAGCAACCTTTCGCAGCGCGTTTATAACGCATAACCAACACACCATCGCAGCCTTCTTTCGAAACCTTCGCTCCGATTGATAGTTTCCGGGTATAACGGCGGCCGTTACGCGTTATATCCACTATCGTTACGTAACGATAGCCGTTAGACTTTATGTAGTCGTATAAAAATCTTTTGACCTGACCCTTAGCGAGAGCTGGGCGCTTGTTACAGAAGTGTGGGATGACTGGGAAGTACCGGAAATAATACAAGACTTAATAAAGGAGGGAATATCAAATCACATATATAAGATTATTATGTTAGGTCTCCTTGGCGGAAGGCTGAAAAGTAATGAACACATGCTTGTACAGCGCGAACAACATAACCTTCATAAGCGCGCCAGGTGGAATATGGAAGTGACATTCCTCATCTGTACGCAAGTTTGAGGTCGTTGAATTGGAGGCGTCTACTAATATCTACAGAAATCCCAAAAACTGAAAAAATCGAACTAATATCTATGAGAACCAAAGTGTTGACGAATATCTATAGCTCAAACTGCTGACTAATATCTATGAGAACCAAAGTGTTGACGAATATCTACAGCACTGGCAGAGGTTGGATTTGCAATTATGTATAGCATATTGGAATAACGTAATATTGCGTATGCAGTTTAAAAAACTTAATTTATGTAAATATGTATGTAAAAATCCCTATTATCGGACTATTGGACACATTTGGCTGATAAGTCCAACCTACGCTCTGTAGATATTAGTTGAACCTACGCTCTGTTAAGTTATTAGTCAAAACTGGAACCGTCATAGATATTCGTCCGACCTTAGCTCTGCAGATATTAGTCAACACTGAAGTTCGTAGATATTAGTCTGACATACAGGCTGTAGATATTAGTATCTGGAGTCGTTGAAATTCGTCCAGTGTATTTTGAGAAGCGGAAGCATGGAGACGTGTTGCAGTGTTAGGTAGTAAGATTTTCAATTTGAGTACTGTCGCCCGTGAATCAATTATCAGATAACCAAAATCCCTGGCATAGATCACCCCAAGTGGTTCGCTACTTTTGTTTACTTAGCAGGGTGCCCGTGTTCATGGAGTGAGGTTTGTATAGGAATTAGCGACAACTGTGTTTGCCTACCTACTGCCTGGGTCGGGAGAGACTGGTTGAGGGAGACCTTACCTGTACCAGCCGGACTCTTTCATCTCAGCATCACATGGTGGATTTTTACATCAGAACAGATTTCATATTTCTGGATACATTGACCACCGATTTCTTTCCTCTTCTCATACCTTTTTCGTTCACAGAACTTCCTCTCCGTCCTTTCCCCAAAAAGGCCCTCAACTAGGCATCCCCAAAGTTGACATGGTCCCTGAGAGATTTTTTGAAGTGAAACATCTTTAGCGCCGTTAATGATTTGAATTTCGGATGAAACGGAAATGCGTCAAAATTCAGTTCCATGCAAGTACTCGGTTCTGCGGACCTCGGCGCGTGTCTCCCAAGACGCCTGACAAACATCAAGCGAACGGAGGTTCGAATCCATTCGAAATCTAAAAAAAACACATATTAATTTTTGTGAAATCATTGTTCAATCTTCGAATCACCTTAACAGGCGATTAAAAGAAAGCGATATCTGGTGACTTTCTAGTTTCACTTCTATCGCGTATGAATTACACTCTCCGATTTTTTTTCTCGGGGCCTCTCATTTTTTGGTAGGAGGGAATGGGTAACGCCGCCCCGGGAACCTTTTTTGGATAACGAACACCTCTGCCATAGGTCACCCCAAGTGGTTTGCTACGTTTTGTGATTTAACAGGGGTGCCCGGGTTCATGGGGTGAGATTTGTCTAGGTCTTGGAGGCGGATGACCAGGACATACTGAACCCCAGAATTCTCCTCTCCTTCCTTTCCTTTAAAAAACCCTCCACACAGCATCCCCAAAGATGATACAAGCCCTGGGGAAAATTATGTTCCTCAGGGCCTCCTGTGCGGAGCTCATTTAAAAAAAAAAAAAAAACTAATGTAAAAAAAGGTAAGTAAAAATGGCACACTTCAATTTGAGCTGAGAGTCAGCAGGTTCGTTATTTATTTATTTATTTTTCATGATCTCCGTAAAACGATTACCAATAGTATATATTACAGAGAATATAACAAGTTTAGAATACAAAGGTAGGTCATGGGGGCAGTTTTACTAAATAATGGAATAATTCAAAAGATATTTGCAAAACTATCTGTGAGTGATGTTTAAAATGTCAATGAGCGTTTTTATTATTACTGTGACGATACCTCGATCACGGTATCGTGACTGCTTAAGGGGAACGTATGCACGTTTCATACAAATCTTAAATTTGGATTTGAGATCGAAATACCTAACCAAACTGAAAAATTATTTTGTAATCAAAAGGTATATCAAATATCTAGTTAGGATGTAAGCTACTTTATTTATTTTTGCTTTAAGCTATAAGATATTGGCCATTACAGATTTTAGTGTTTCACGATTTTGGAGGCAACTTAGGCAAGTAAAATAAAAACATTAAAAATATTATTTTACTTTATTTATTTTAAATATTCAATGAAAAATAAAATAAAAAATAAAAAATTCTTAAAAATGCATTAATTGGGTAGTAATTTTAATATATAATCGACTATGTTTTATTCCGCCGTAAATAGGTAATTGTATTTTTAATTTACATCCATCAAAATGATTTTTTTATACAATTTTATTTTTTATTTTATATTTCATTATATTTTCATGATAAATATAGTAAAATAATTTTTTTATTGTTTATTTACTCACAAATAATTGCCCAAATCACCTCTAAAATCAAGAAACATTAAAGTCTTTATTGGCCTGTATCAGCGGTCGTCACACTTTTCTTGTCAAGGTCCACATAGGACAATGTGACGTATCACCGCGGGCCGCACATTTATGATTTCGGGGGGGGGGGGTTGCAAGATAAAAGAGCAATTATTTTATATTTAAGTACCGGGTTGCAACTTCCTTCCTTCCTGTGTTGATGATATAGTGTCAATTCTTAATAATAATAATGCATGTAAAATCATAATATATATATTTTTTAAATTGTGTATCTGTAATGGAATCTTTCCGTGTTACTAAGCGTGTTTTTTGGTATTTTTTGACCATTTTTTTTTACCTACCTACACCCTCACTGTGCCATCTCTACGCCCTCTAATTTTCTCTGGGTCATCTATTGCCCCCCTGAAGATCTTAAACGACAATATAATTAATTGTACATGAAAAAAAATATATTTAAAAAGAAAACGGCAGATATTTGCGCGGGTTGAAAAAAACCGGATAGTATAATTACATAAAAAAAATATACTTAAAAGAAAACGCAAATATTTGTGCGGCCCGCAAAAAAAACGGATGGTATAATTAATTGTACATGAAAAAAATATATTTAAAAAGAAAACAGCAGATATTTGTGCGGGCCGATAAAAACGGACAGTATAATTTATTGTACATGAAAAAAATATATTCAAAAAGAAAACGGCAGACTTTTGTGCGGGCCGTAAAAAACCGGATAGTATAATTGTACATGAAAAAAAAAACATATTTAAAAATAAAAAGGCAGATATTTGAGCGGGCCGCTAAAAACGGATATAGTATAATTGTACTCGTACATAAAAAAAATATAGTTAAAAGAAAACGGCAGATACTTGCGCGGGTCGAAAAAAACCGGATAGTATAATTACATGAAAAAAAATATATTTAAAAGAAAACGCAAATATTTGTGCGGCCCGCATAAAAACGGATAGTATAATTAATTGTACATGAAAAAAATATATTTTAAAAGAAAACAGCAGATATTTGTGCGGGCCGCAAAAAACGGTTAGTATAATTGTACTTGAAAAAAATATTTAAAAATAAAACGGCAGATATTTGAGCGGGCCGCAAAAAAAACGGATAGTTTAATTGTACTTGAAAAAAAATATTTAAAAAGAAAACGGCAGATATTTGAGCGGGCCGCAAAAAAAACGGATAGTATAATTGTACTTGAAAAAAAATATTTAAAAAGAAAACGGCATATATTTGAGCGGGCCGCAAAAAAACGGGTAGTATAGGTAATTAATTGTACATGAAAAAAATATATTTATAAAGAAAACGGCAGTTATTTGTGCGTGCTGCAAAAAAACGGATAGTATAATTGTAGTAGAAAAAAAAATATTTAAAAAGAAAACGCCAGATATTTGGGCGAGCCGCACAAATATCCGTCGCGGGCCGCAGTTTGACGACCACGGGCCTATTAATTTAAAACCAAAATAAATAAAGTAGGTCACATCCTAACTAGATATTTGATATACCTTTTGATTACAAAAATAATTTTTCAAACAACTTTTATTTAAATTATCTTCAAGAATAACATATATTTTTTTAAGAGCTTTAATACTTACCGTGTTTAAGGGAAATATGTAATAAATCGGTACAAATCCGGGTAGCGGGCCCTTAACAATATTATCTTCAACTAATTCTTTTTTCCATATTTATTGGAAACAAGAAAAACCTCAATTTGCGACCATTATCTTTTTCTATTTTTCTGTGCGTTTTTCTCCTTCATATTTTCGTTTAGATTATTGTTGTTATCTTCTTCATCAATCATACAGGGTGTCCGGGGGTAAAGTGCATTACCTTCGGGAGATGGTTCTACTTGATGGTAGGAGTAAAAAAGATTAACAACTTTTTTCCGAAATTCCAATTTTTTTCCCATACAAAAAGACGTACCTATTAAAAATCTTTAGTGTGGGGTACGATCTTACTTGCTGAGAGCCTGCCGGGCGCCCGACTCGATTGTGATTGGCCAGTATCGTAACAGCGGAAAATAATAAATCGGGCCGCACACGCCGGACTAATTTTATCTTTTTACCTCAAAACTACCCCTAAAAGTTGGAATTTCGAAAAAAGTTATTTATCTTTTTTACTTGTACTATCGCGTAGAATCACCTCCCGAAGTTAATGCACTTTACCCCCGGACACCCTGTATATTATTTTGATGGGAATAACCTTCAAAAATTATAAAAAGAGAGTTTTCCCTATAAAAAATTGATTTAAGTAATTTCATTTTTATTTATTGCGCTAGTTACGTAGAAACCTTTATATAGTACATGATATGACGGTGACAATGTTTAATTTAATAATTTCATGGCAAACTTCAAACAGTTTCTTCAGTTCATTTTTATGTGACGGTTGCAAAAGTTGCGTGTGATGAATATTTGGAGCATGTGAATGAGTTTGTGTATTTGGGAAGAATGTTTACGAGTGTTTATCTGGGTAGTATGTTTACGAGAGACGGGAAGGCTGATAGAGATATTGAAAGATCGGTAACTCCATTAATGGAGTTACTGAATGCCGTTGGCTCTAATAAAAAAACTGTCAAAAGAAGCGAGGCTAGCAGTCCTGGAGTCTTGGTACCTACCCTGATATATGAGGTATGGAACTGGCAGAGGAAGGATGGAAGTAGACGACTCCAGATACTAATATCTACAGCCCGTATGTTTGACGAATATCTACAGCTCATATGTTGAACTAATATCTACGAACTTCAGAGTGTTGATTAATATCTACAGAGCGTAGGTTGAACTAATATCTACAGAGCGTAGGTTGGACTAATCAGCTAAATGTGTCCAATAGTCCGATATTAGGGATTTTTACATACATACTTACATAAATTAAGTTTTTTAAACTGCATACGCAATATTACGTTATTCCAATATGCTATACATAATTGCAAATCCAACCTCTGACAGTACTGTAGATATTCGTCAACACTTTGGTTCTCATAGATATAGATATTCGTCAACACTTTGATTCCCATAGATATTAGTTCGATTTTTTCAGTTTTTGGAATTCCTGTAGATATTAGTAGACGCCTCCAAGTAGACTGAATGTGAAGATACGCAAAGAATGCAACGCATCAGTAAGCGTAAAGAGTAAAATTGGAAAAGGGACGCTCAGATAGGTTGGGTACGTAGAGCGAATGAACGAAGAAAGGAGTGTAAGGAGAATAAATGACGCAAATGTGAAAATTGGAAGAAGTCGGGGTCGCACGAGCAAGACATGGCATGAATGAAATACTTGAATCGGGTCACGTTAAGAGTCAGAATAATAGAAGATTATATATAAGAAGTGAAAATAAAATATGAACGAGTCAACAATTATTGTGTGCCAAGGCTAAGATGTTTGGCGGTCCGTTTTCTCTGCCTACCCCTGTCTCGGTGGTTTATGAATTAGTTAGGTTGCAAAAGAGATACGTATAGACGCTTTTATAATTATCCTGACGATTCACGATAACTGCACCGTGATGATATAAAAAAGTCAATAAACATACATCCGTCAACACAAAATCAGGCAGCTCTTTCAAAAGATGAGATACACTATGCACGTAGGTCCGTTTCTTCCAAGGGAAAAAGGTATAATTTTCTGGCGTCTCTCTCATACACCGCACCGTGACGTCTCCGTAGACCCTACAATACTACTTGCCGTGACGATAATTTTGAAAGTATGGAATATAGTATATTGAATTGTGAGAAAATTGAAAAACGTCTTGTAATTGCACTGATGGTTTTGTTTTTCTTCTTAAATGTATAATGCTGCAACTCTTTCTTACACACTAAATAATAACAGTCGAAAGTGAGACAAACGATGATCGTATTTCTGTACCCCCCCCCCCCCCCCACCCAAGGTTTGTCTAGGTCTTGGTGGCGGATAAGTTTGCCCAACCACTGAGTGGCGGGCTGGATCGGAGGAGACTGATTGATGGAGGCCTTTTGACCTATCCAGCCGGATTTTAACGACCATTTGCCTTGCACCACAGTGTGAGGAATAGATTCACACGTCCGTCACTCCTGGCCACACTGACCCCCAGATTCCTACCCACCCCTTATACCTCTTTCCTTCCCATATCCTCTCCTTCTGCCTTTCCCTTAAAAGACCCTCCACACAGCATCCTCAAAGATGACATAGGCCCCTAGAGAAATTGTTTTCCTTGGTGCCTCCTGTGTGGAGCTAATGTAAAAAAAAAACACGTGTTTTATGTGTCTCGTCTTTTGTCGCACCATTATTTAATGTGTAAGAAAGAGCTGCAGCCTTATAATTAATTATAAGGAACGTATGATCATTAGCTTTTTTTATCGTCACGGTACCGTAACCGTAAATCGTCACGGTAATTATAAAAGCGTCAAGTAAGATCGTCATTCATTGTGTAGTTGGTAGTTTTATTGGAGAAACTAACTTACTTACGTACAAATAAATACCTTTAGCACTTCATTCACTGAGAATTTTCGTCACGAATTCTCTCCACGCTTATTAATAAATTGACATTATATAAAGGCCAAGAACGTAAACCCTGAGGAACACTTTCGTACAAAAAAAGTATATAAGTTTAGCTAACCTTTGGGGACAGGAAAATAATATAATTAATATAACTTTTTCTTACATTGGGATTACGGGGAAAGACACAAATAAATGGTGAGAAATTAATAAGACTTGACTGAGTGATATTTTTTTTACTTTACCACGAAATTCTGAATCGAGAACATTCCACGACTTTGGTGAAATGAAGCAAGTTATAATTTGGTGATACGATTGAAATAACTTTGTTTTTGGGTTACGTCTTATTAGAATTGCTTATTTTTGTTTACCATTTATTCTTAAAGATGATTTAAAAACAAGAATTCATTGTAATAATATTTCTTTTTTTGAGAGTGATATATCATGGTGGAATTCCATTATTATATATTATAATAAAACGTTATAAAAAAATATCATAAAAATATGTAATTAGTTTAGACCATTTCCACTCCAATGTAAACATGTATCCGTTCAAAAGGCAATTAAAAATACCATACTTCATACATATAATAACGATTTGACAATAAAATTAGGACATTAGTAACTCATATTACTTGTAAGGTTTTTCCCTAATCATCATTGAAGTGAGCTCCAAACCCAAGGTAATAAATTAGCTTACTGGAATTACCAAAATATTTAGAAATTTGACAGTCTAAAACGACTTAGCAACAAATATAATTATTATAATTGATTAAAATCCTTGTAGACCACCCTTCTATCCCTCCCCAATTTCTTGTGTATATAAACCGTAAACTAAGAATTATTCGTACCAGTCTGAAGATGGCTTTAACAAGCTGAAACCGGTTACGGTCAAATAAAATTAAGTGGAATAAAGTTTTATATTCGTTTTATTATTATATATCATTGTAATAAGATCATAAAAACGGTATTTTAGCTCCACACAGAAGTTCCTAAGGAAAGTAACTCCCCTCAGGGCCTATGTCAACTTTTGGGATGCTGTATGGAGAGCTTTTTTAGGATAGGAAGAAGAGGAAGTTTTGGGGGGGAAAAATATTTAAGAAATGGTTAGGAATCCTGGGGTCAATGGGCTGAGCAAGATGATCCGGAAGAGTCCTGCTGGGGAGGTAAAAAAATCTCCCATCACCAGTCTCTCCCGATCCAGCCTGCAACGCAATTTGATGCACTGACGCATCCGCCACCAATATCCAAACAAACCTCACCCCATGAACCCGAACACCACTGTTAAGTCACCAAATGTACGTGCAAACCACTTGGGGTGACCTATGGCAGAGGTGTTGGTTATCCAATAAATGGTTCCCGGGGCAGTGGTACCCAAACTCGCCTCCCAAAATGAATCAATGGTATATAAATGTACACAATTCTGGAATAAAGACCATTTTTATTATTAATAATATCGCCTCACTCTGAAAGGTTACAGTGATCATCATGTTTTTGAAAACATCTATTTAAAAGGTGGTTCAAAACCGAGCTCTCAGAAATGTTTTTGGACTTCCATGGGACACCCATGTCAGAGACATCTATTCAGTTTCCGGTATTCTTCCAAACACGGTCCTTACTAAAAATGAAATCACAAGCACTATCCTACAAATTACCAACAATCAACTCACACTAACATCAAGCCACTTTACATTCAAGACATCTACACTCACAATACTCGAAATAGCAATAAAATCCGCATACCTCAAACACACACTACAAAATATGGGATACAACAATAACATTCAATGACAGCTGTCGTGTTTTTAATTCTCTCTAGAAATTCACAAAATAAAACAAAAGTTCAAGCTAAAACCTAAATATCTATATTTCAATAAGTTTATAATAGTGAAGTGTTGTTATATCAGTTATATTAGCTAATATTACGTGCCAATATGACTACAAGAGCAACTGCAAAGACTGCACTAAATAATACAGACATACAACTCCTCCAACTCCTTGATAAAAAGTTTGAAGAATTTAAGGTGCAATTTCTGGAAATCGTGAGGAACGAGTATAAAGAAGAAATCGAAGAATTAAAAAATAAAATATTAACTCTTGAAAAAAAAATTGACACGAAAAAAAACAACAACCTTGAAAAAAGTCTGGAACAAAACGCCGTAATTCAAAGGGAATTTAACGAATTACAAAAACAATTGGACGCTAACGAACAACACGCACGCATAAATAACATAGAGATCATTGGAATACCAGAAAAAAAAACAAGAAAACCTGACGGAGATTATCAAAAGCATCTATTCTGAATTAAAAATAGTAAGCCCTGAAGAAATTGAATACGCCACCCGAGTAACCCCCAAGGAGAAGATCGAAGGAAGACCGCGAAATATTATCGTTAAACTGAAGTGCAGAAAACAAAAAGATGATATCATGGCAGCAATCCGAACGAGAAGGGGCCTAACAGCAGAGGATATAAACTTGAATGGAAAACAAAGGATCTATATTAATGAACATTTAACACACAAAAACAAAATACTCTACAAACAGGTCAGAGAGTTCACCAAAATTAACAAATATAAATTTTGCTGGATAAAAAACTGTAAAATTTATGTAAGACTAAACGAAAACTCCGATCACTATTACATAAACTCATTTATCGACCTAGAAAAACTAAAAATATACAATATTTCCATCAATAACGCTTAGAACATTCATATTTACCATATTCATATTATTAACATAAGAACCATCATATTAACTTATTGCATCATTAAAATGGAATCTCTAGAATTATATTATCAAAACTTAAGAGGCCTCAGAACTAAAACGAACACCTTTCTTCAAAATGTACTATTAAACAACTATGACATTATATGTCTCACTGAAACATGGCTTAACAATTCAATATTTAATGAGGAACTTTTCGATCCAAGATACCATGTTTACAGAAGAGATAGAGATTACCATAACCTCAAACAGAATCGCGGTGGTGGAGTTTTAATCGCAGTAAAAAATAAATTAATTTCTGAACAAAAAATAGAATGGGGATCAGAGGCGGAAGATATATGGGTAACGATTTCACTTCCCGGTAAAAAAATTCACATATGCACTTCATATATTGCACCTGACAGTAAACACCTCATAAATATTATGTCTTACATAAACAAAACATCACAAATTATGACAGATAACAACAATAATGATAGTTTCATTTTGGTAGGAGATTACAACCTATCTCACTTACATTGGCTACCAATTAATGAGAACTGTGATTATATGTGTACTGAACCAATCAATTCATTGAATCCCGCCCATTTGAACTTTACACAATTTTTATCATTTAATAATCTGAAACAATATAACTCTCAGAGTAATAGTATAAATAATCGCATTCTCGACTTAGCTGTAAGCAACATACCACTGAAAATTAGGCACAATAATATCTCATTAGTACCAGAAGATATTTATCATAAAACACTGCTAATTTCAATTCCTATTAAAAAAATAAATAAAAACCTGAAAACTAACGCAAAACAAATATTACTATACAGAAAAGCGGAATATTCAATAATAAACACAAAATTAAACGAAATTGATTGGGATCATAAACTTAACCATTTGAATACTCAACCCGCAACTGACGTCTTCTACAACATATTAAACAACATTAAAATAAATTATGTACCAACTAAACCAGCTAAAAATTGTAATTATCCGCCGTGGTACACATCATCTCTCATAAAAATAATTAAAGAGAAAAATAAATACCAAAAAATTTTAAAAAATTTCAAAATCCACGTGACTATCAAACGTCTTCTCTCTTATGATCTAGACAAAAACGTATCGCACAACAACTCTACATTAATTATATACATACTGCTGAAAATAGCATAAATGGTAATCCTAAACTCTTCTGGAATCATTTTAATAACATGAAAAAAACACAATCGTCTCTTCCAAGGACGATGCACCTAGATGACAAAAAAGCAGAAAATGGCCAAGACATATGCAATATTTTCATGGAATATTTCCAATCAGTTTACATAAACGATAATAACCTACCAGACTTCGACATACCAGAAAACACAAATAACATAAATATCACCACGGTCAAATTCACACGAGAAATAATCTTAAAAGAAATAAAAGCTCTTGACATAAACACAAGCGCGGGGTGTGATGACATTCCCTCATACTTTATAGTTAATTGCGCGGAAACACTTGCAAAACCTCTCTGCATTATATATAATAAATCAATGAACGAAGGCACGGTACCTGAAATATGGAAAAGAGCCTATGTAACACCAATCCACAAAAATGGTGAAAAAAATAATGTTAAAAACTATCGGCCGATTTAAAACTAACAATATTCAGTAAGTTAATGGAAAAAATTGTTTACAAATATCTAAGCCCACAACTGAATCACATCATTACAACAAAGCAACACGGTTTTACAAAAGGCAGAAATGTGGAAAGTAACCTCGTTCTTCTTACTGAATTCATTGTCGATCACATGGACAACCGCACTCAAGTAGATATCATTTATACAGACTTTGCCAAAGCATTTGATAAAATTAATCAAAAACTATTACTCAGAAAACTTTGGTCATTAGGTATACGTGGTAATTTATTTCGTTGGGTTACATCTTATATACTCAAGAGATCACAGGCAGTAGCAATAAAGGGTTTCGAATCAGATTTCAGTGAAATTTCCTCTGGGATCCAACAGGGTTCACATCTCGGACCATTATTTTTCATTTTATATATCAATGATTTGGACAATGTTGTTAAATACTCTGAAATAGAATTATTTGCTGATGATGCCAAACTATACAAGCCAATAAAAAGTCTAAACGATTGCGTCAATTTACAACATGATTTAAACAATATATTTACCTATTGCCAACAAAATCAACTATTTCTAAATGTCTCAAAATGTCATCATATTACCTTTTCAAGAAATAAAAATAAAACATTATTTAATTATTCATTATTTAATTATTACATTATTTAATTATTCTATTTAACAACAACATTGCAACAGTCTCAGATATTCGTGATCTTGGAATAACCCTTGATAGTAAACTACAATATAACCTTCATACACAACAAATCACAAATAAAGCTGCTAAAATGTTAGGTTTTATCATGAGAAACACAAAACTTTTTAATAGTATCAACGTCATTAAGCAACTCTACTTTGCCTACGTATGTACGAAGTCATTTGGAGTTTGCGTCAGTTGTTTGGTCTCCATTTTATAAAATCCATACGAACAAAATTGAAGCAATTCAAAACAAATTCCTCAAATATCTTTGTTACAAGTCATATGTAAGATTTAATAATTATGCAGAGGCAGCCTCATACTTTAAAATTGATTCATTGAGTGTACGAAGGCATCATAAGGATGCAATATTCCTGTATAAATTAGTTAACAATAATATTCAATGCCCAGAGTTGCTAAATAAAATTCAATTTAATGTACCTGCGCGTACAACACGCTCTTCTGTCCTGTTCAGGGTTGATCAATGCAAGACAAACTGCAAGCAAAATTCTTGTCTGAACAGACTATGCAATAGTTACAATAGCATATTATCCAAGGTGGACATTTTCAATTCCGAACCTACCAAATATAAGGGGTACATAAAAGAGTATTTCTCTGATGTTTCATGAATATGTTATGTGTCTAGGTTTCTATCGTTTATCTTTAATTCTGTTATGATTTGATTTATATGTACAATCTGGCTTCTTATGGTTACCAATGTATTGATATTTTATGTTTTATGTAAATTTTAGTTTTATATACTTAATCTTTTGTTTTATAAAATTTTTGATCTCATACTGCTTTATTATAAATTTATTATTTAATTTTTTTTATTATGCTGTTAATCAGAGGTAAAGTCACATGGAGGAAATCCATAATTGGTTTTATTTTGGCTATACAAACATGTACAAACTGTAAAAATGTAAACTGTCGATTTCCCGAAAATAAATAAATAAATAAATAAAATCTCTGAACTATGTTGCCTATACACTATATAATTCGCTACCAGATATGTACAAGGGAATCCAGCAAAATAAAAAAAAAATCAGAGTAATGCTTTAAAAGAATATTTTTTAAGTATGTATAAGGACGAAACTTTGTAATTTTCTTGTCATGTTCAATTGTCTTGTTTCTTTTCTCTTCTTTTCTTTTCCATTAATTAAGTTGTAATCATCCATACCTGTATAACCTTGTTCCCTTTTTCTTTAATTGTTTTCCATTGCTGTTTATTCTACTCAACCTGTCTTTTATTTTTCTTCCATAATGTATGTGAATCTTATATTTTAATATCCAAATTCCTATGTAAAATTTTAACTATTTCCTCCCACCCATGATTTGTATGTTCCTCCTGTCCTAAAATGAGTTCTGTAACTCATCGGGATTGCTCTAGCAAGAAATAAAAACAATTAAAAAATTTAAAAAAAAAAAAAAATTTCAGCACACTTATGAACATCCGATCAAGCTGAAATTAGACAGAAAAACTGACTTGATGGAGTTGTCGATTCAAGATCTAAGATAGGAATACAATATTCAGTCAAACCAAAAAGAAAACATTTTATAATAATAATTTTAAAAGATTTTTACATGTTGATTTTTTTGGCTCGCCGAACTCAAACACATTTTTTTTTAAATATTTTTTGGTAGCTAAACATGTACAATAAAACATGACAAAATTTTCTGACCCAAATTTTTTTTACAATCAGATTTTTCTTTCATAGTTGAAAATTGATTTTTTACCTTAAAAAAATCATTTTACGGTAAGTACTTTATATTAGTTGACGGTCTCACACACCATTACGGACTCCTGACCTTTCCGACCTGGTGTGCACGTGCCTGGGACGGTGGATCTCTCGAGGGTTAAGATGATTGCATTATTAATCTGCAGAGTGAACCCTGATCCTAAAATAGCACAAACGTCGTCAACGGAGCCACAAAAATACGTTTAATCAAAAATGCGTCTGTATTAAAATTGTTGTAGGTTTCTTCTCTCGTAGTCCAAAATTAAAGATTCATACAATGTTCCAATTTTAGAAGTAAGTTAAATAAGTGCTTCGAAGCTCCACAGCTCGTGATGTACATCACACTGCCAGCTGAAAAGATTTATTTTACGTTAGCTTCGTGCAGGAGGCCCTGAGAAAAATAATTTCCCTCAGAGCCTATGTCCTCTTTGGGGATGTTTTGTGAAGGGTCATTTTTAAGGAAAGTGTAATGTTCCTTTATTCGGGTTGTGGCTCTCTAGCCCACAATGTAAAGGATTACAACGTAAGTTCTTTGATTGTTTTATTGTGAATTATAATGGGAACAAATATTGATAGTAACGTCCGTTTACAGGTGCTCTCTGATTAAGTCTGGCGACGGTGCGCCGGTTAGCCGAACGGCTAATTACTCTGCTCGTCCGGAAACACTCGACGCCACCCGACCATCTCCGAATGAGCGCGGTCTTTCGTTTACTACATTCAGGATTTTACTACAGAAAGGAAGGAAAAAGGTAAGAGGGATGGTAGGAATCTAAGGTTCAGTATGTCCAGGTTATCCTCAGCCAGGTCCAGACAAACCTCACCCCATGAACCTCGGTACCCCTGCTAAGTCACCAAACGTAGCGAACGACTTGGGGTGATCTATGGCAGAAGTATTGGTTATCAAATAAATGGTTTCTGGGGCGGCGGTACGCATTCCGGCTTCCTAAATTGCGCTGGTCGTTGGATTTTTGACATTGCAATTGAATTTCGTGTTACCAAATCAAATCTTTCGAGGTCTTTTAGTCAATGCTTTATCTTTAAGATATTTTTTATGTCGGGGATTTAAAACGCTTAGGAAATTGTTGAAGAAAGAGCTTGACAAGACTTGTGAAGGCTTGAATTTAATAAAGGCCTGGATATGCTGATACATGAAATATTTTAAACAATCCATATAATTCTAACGTCCACCCTAGGTAGTAAGAGTCAAAATTTGAGGTGAAAGACTTATTAAAAAATAATTCAGTTATTACTATGAAGAGCCTAACCTAAGATGCTGTCAAAACCAAAATTTCATATACTAATTTAATTCTCAATTCAAAGAAAATTGACAAGTCATTCCACCGTAATAAATCAGTGTCCTTTCAAAATTTCCCACAAAGAAAGTGTTGGACAGAAAACTGGACCTTTTCATAGTAATTATCCAATAACCTTATTATTTGTATGTTGGCTTTCCAGAATAAGGCTGAAGAAAAAAAATGGCCAACGTTAAATTTCTTGGTTCTGTGACTTTTCATCCCGCGACAAAGAATCCCCAACAAAATATCTACTCACCTAACCTAACTTAACCCAACCTAAACTAACTTAACCAAACTAACCTAACAAAAAAATTGGATAAAAATAATACAGAAATTCTATAATGACAATAATTTGTTGTTAAAAAATAGTAAAATGGGTCAAAACTTGTACAAAAAATCCTGTAAAGACAGTAAATTATTGTTCAAAAATAATAATTATCATCATCACTCTTGGCTCTACAAACCCAGGTGGGTCTTGGCCTCCTCAAGAGTCTTCCTCCACTCATCTCGGTTTTGTGCCAGCTAGAAGTTTAGAAGCTCCAAGGTAGGTATATCATTGAGCACGTTGTCGCTCCATCTTAATCTTGGTCTTCCCAGGCTCCTTCGCCCTATCGGTCTTGAGTTCAGCAGTGACTTTGGTGCTTGATGCTCGGTCATTCTCTCTACATGACCCAGCCACCGAAGTCTTCCCAGTTTTACAAATTTTGTGACGTTTAGATCCTTAAAACGGAGTATACAGCTCATTGTTGTAACGTCTGCGCCAAAATCCATTTTCCAAAACCGGTCCGACGATACGCCTAAAAATTTTCCTTTCAAAAATATCCAGTGATCGCTCATTCCTCTTAGTTAGTACCCAAGTCTCGGCTGCGTATGTGAGTGCTGATCTGATAAGTGTATATCTTGGTGTTTCTGGACAGCAGTTTGGATTTTAAATACTAAAATTTCAATAGTATATTTCAAAAATAGTTGCATGGGATAAAAATAATACAGTCATCCTGTAAAGTTAGGTTTGGTTAGTAGACATTTTGTTGGAGGAGGTTTTGTCCGTAGGATATTTTGTCGGGGATATTTTGGCGGGGATATTTCTTATTGGGTTGATTTCTCGTTGCTGAGGATCGTGACTCCTACTCCAGTTTCAATGGTGGACAAAGCTCTTCTAGTCCTCGGATTTTACGCTACGTGGAGAGCCAAGGTTACCGAAGTACCGGACGTCAGCGATACTTACTCCAGGGCATTGGAGACCTTACTCTGCTTCTCCTGCCTTACATTTTGCCACGAGTTTTAGGACCAGGTTTTCATTTTTTAGATCAAGTTGGTGTTCTCTGTTTGGCGAGCAACATTTTCAAGGTATCTTCAATTTACGTGAATACCGCACAAAAGTCTAAACATGAAAGTCAGACTGTGGCACCCATATTTGCTTTGGTGGTGTATTATAATATGCGAGCCTGAGGTGTGTGAATAGCCTGATGTGTGTGAATAATAAGCCGTTTGCGACTCTGAACTTGCGCACATTCACACCATTGAATTAACGGAACAAGAAGTGCTCTCGAGTTTAATGTCGCTAGATATAAACAAGGGTGCAGGTCATGACGGAATACCGGCATTTTTCCTCAGATCTGCTGCTTCGTCACTATATGTTCCCCTTACCATAATATTTAACAAATGCCTGAGTGACGGGGTTTTCCCTGATAGGTGGAAGTTGGCCTATATTATACCGGTCCACAAGGGCGACTCACGGCAAAAAGTAGAAAACTATAGGCCAATATCCATTCTCTCGGCGATCCCTAAACTCTTGGAAAGACTTGTCCATGACCATATATATCCCCAGCTTGCCTCCATAATTACGGAACAACAACATGGGTTTGTAAAAGGCAAATCTACCATGAGTAATTTACTTCTTTACTCAAACTTCTTGTTCAACAGCATGGATCGAGGCCACCAGGTAGATGCAATATACTGCGATTTTAAAAAGGCTTTTGACAAGGTTGACCACCTTATTCTTATTAAAAAAAATATGTACAACGGAATTAGAGGAAATTTACTACGTTGGTTTGTCTCATATTTAACAAAAAGACAACAAGCCGTATCGTTGCGAGGACTTACTTCTAAATGGGAGCCAGTTACCTCTGGCGTGCCACAGGGGTCAATCCTGGGTCCGCTGTTGTTTATACTCTTTATTAACACTGTTACTAAATGTTTCTTGCATTGTTTATTTCTTTTGTACGCCGATGACATAAAAATATTTGCCATTGTTAGGAATTTAAACGATTGTCTGCTAATCCAAAGCGACTTAGTAAGGTTCGAAGCATTTTGCAATGAAAACAAAATTTACCTTAGTTACAACAAATGTAAACAAATAAGTTTTACTAAAAATCATAACGCCATCATACAGAATTATTGTATTGGTAACTATTTACTCGAGCGCGTTTACTGTATAAGAGATCTAGGCGTACTTTTTGATTCCAAACTCCATTTCGATGCGCATATTGATAATATTGTGAATAAAGCTTACTGCATGCTAGGATTTGTCATCAGAAACAGCCGTGAATTTCGAAAACCTGAAACATATCTTCTTCTTTACTACACGCTGGTCCGTTCTCAACTTGAATACTGTACCTCCTTATGGAATCCACTTTACGGTATCTATAAAGAAAACATTGAAAGTATTCAAAAGAAATTTCTGCAGTGCCTCAATTACAGAATGAGCGCACCTAAACGCGGGTACATAAATATGCTTTCGAGTTATAACGTCTCCACGCTATCTAACCGACGAACGTACCTTGATCTCATGACTCTATATAAAATCTGTAACAACGTTATTGACTGTCCCGACTTACTGAAATTAATAAACTTTAAAGTACCACCCAGAGTAACAAGGCTTAACGACTTATTCCACATTAGCCGGACGCGTACAAATGCTGGTGTCAGGGACCCAATCAGAAGAATGTGCGAATCACTTAATCAGAATCAAAAGCTCAAGGATTCTGACTTATTTTTTGATACACGCAGTACTTTTAGTAGAAAAATGAAGGCTGTTTTCCTACAAAGTTCAAAGTAAACAACTTAGACATACATTCGTTTATATATATATATATTTTTTAAATTTCTGTATAACATTGTTTATCTATATTTATATTTTTTTTGTTTCAAAAATAATTTGTAAATTCTTATAAGGATATTGCGCATTTATTTCATATCTCTATTTGTAAAATAATATTCTTATGTACTTATATATTTTTTCCCCTATTTATAAGACAAAATATTTGTATATGTTTTTAACTGCTGTTTAAGTCAATTCGTGAGAAATAGTTTGGATGCAGGTGAATTCTCTAGTTGATGTTTTGTATATTCTTGCCAATTAATATATCTGTATCTGTATTTTCTCCTAAATAAATAAAAAAAAAAAAAAAAAAAAAACACCAGACCCTCTGGGCTTTATACCCAAAAGATATGATTATGAAAATCTACATGCGCGGACAATTTATCACAAAAAAATAGCGATCAGACAAATCTCAAGGGAAAAAACAGATTCACCAACCTTGTATGCAGTTCTTTAGCTTGGAGGCCTCCTTAATTTCATCCAATCAATCGTAAGTGCAATTCTTTTGTGACTTGAAACTTGCAAGTATTTAGTTGTCAATCTTACACAACATTTGATTTCACAATATGAACAGCAAAATTTTCCAAAAACAGATGATGACAGTTATTCACTTGTTCGAATACTATTTTCAAAACAATCCATTTCAGCTATCTCTGTTAAATCCAAAGAGTGCCTAACTGCCATTCTTGTGATATAAATATGTTTAATTAAATTTTCAAACAAACAAAATAAACATATTGTAATGCCTAACCAGGTGGTCTTTCACCGGGGCAATCCGCGATCCTGAGAGTATCTTCCACTCTGGAATGTGCCGCGAATATTATTTTAATTGATTAAATTTAGAAATAACACAAATCAGTCAAATAAAACTAAATTTATTTTATAAGAAACAATCTCTTTTTACGACTTTTATAGGTTATTTCCGTCAATGTAATATATCATTGAAGAAGAAGATAACAATAATAATCTATTCGAAAATATGAAATAGAATAAGACTTAAGAAAAATGTCTAACCGGGACGAGCGCGTTTACCTATTCCGCCATTGCCACCTTCCATCAAACCGTCAATTTTGTCAATCTCACATTTCAAAATTTTAGTATTAATAATATTATCTTCGATTAATTTTTTTTTTCATAGATGGGCAACTACCCTTTTTTATTGGAAACGATGGTCCTAAGAACTGGTTTGTAATCTATCTAGATTAATTATTACCAGATTTAACCCATTGGCCACAGAATTAATGAGCAAAAAAATTGGCCTTCACCACTGAATTAATTTTGTACCAAAAATTGAAAACCTGCATTGGAGTACTAAATCCATTGTAACTTTTAAACCAAGAATTGAAATAAATTAATTTCTTTAAATTTATTTACATATTCGATTAAGGTAAAGAAAAAAATTTAAATAAAATTTTAAAAAATATTAAAATGTGTGTAAATAAGGATACAAACATAACCTTATCTTTTTTCGTAAGTTTTTTCCACACTTTAATTCAAAAAGTAACAAGATAACATAATATTCATTAATCGAACAATAATAATTTTTGTTTTTTACATATATGTATACTAATAACTAATAAAATAATTTGGTATGATAGTCCTCAAAGCAATCAGGGACGTTCAGGGTCACTACCAAAAGCCTACAACCTCTCGCAATTTTGAAGAAATGAAATGGCGGCTGGCAGCATACAAAATTTGGAACACAAATATCAGGGAAAAAACATAGAAAACATATTGTTGCAAATTCTATGAAATTACTGATTAATTACCTACAAAGCGTTCAGCATTTAAATTTTTTTTCAAAAATGTCACAGTTGTGCTCGTTTTCCGTTTTTTGGAGAACCTACTCAAGCCCGTCAGCGTGCCGGGGTTTGTGGTTAAGTACCTGAGTTGCACACCCGGCAGGCTGTCGGGGTTTGTGGTCAATGGGTTAAATGTCCGGGTATAAAAATTTTCCCCACAGGAAAAACTAAACCCTTCCACACACTTCCCAAATGATCATCTAGTCCATCCACGCTATGCAATTGCACTATATAAGTATTATAAATACAAAACAATGCAAGAACAACATGTCAACCTACCAGAGACCAAATGGGAAAATAATTCACCGACTCCAGATATTTTCATATCAGAGGTTTCGGCTCTGTGGAATTCCTAATTGAACCTATAAATCCTACTGATCCCTCAATGTATATTTGAAAAATCTTTTGTAATCCTACATGTATTTAAAATGACTGATTTTTGCATTTTTATATATAAATTCCTTGACAAATCTAATATGCTTAAATTTTTAACGAGAGACCTAGGTATAATGCCAGTAGCCGAAACAATATATGGTAATATTTTTATAGTATTTTTTTTTATTAGATAGATTAATTAATTAATTATTATTATTACTAGATTAATTAATCCATCTAGGTTAATCTATCTAGCATCTCCGATAAATATATCGGAATTGGTAAACGCGCACGTCCCGGTTAGATGAAAGTTTCTGGGTTCAATCCCAGTTGCGCTCATTATCTTTTTTTCTGTCTCTTGTTCTCTTTCATATTTTCATTTAGATTATTATTGTTATCTACTTCTTCAATGAAAACAATACTTACTTTTGCCCGCCAGGATTTGAACTCGCGATCTTCGGATTGCTAGAGAGCCTTACCCCTCGACCACGGAGGCCGTAAGGTAGGTAGACGTTTAACGGCCTATTGTGAATGTCTAGCTCTTTCAAAATGTGTTTATTAATAATCCTGGCTGTCCATGGAATCCTTAACACTTCTCTCTTGCAACCTCCTTTTGCTGTCTCTAAAGGTCCATGTTTCCACACAGTGTAGAAATTTATGGAAAATCATTGCACGGACGAGACCCATCTTGGTAGTCTTCGTTATGCCTCAGTCACTCCAAATCTTTTGCCTATTTTCTCAAAAATCCTTATTTTCACTTCTTTTTCAGACTTGTTATTTTAACTGTTATTTATTGGTGTAGGCGTAAGATGAGATGTTGCAGATCTTAATGAAACGCGCGTGAACGAGTCGGTTATTTATTTGCACAATATTGACACGTCTGTGTTGTAAAGCTAATAGAGCTGTAGGAGATTAAGGAGAGCAGTAACATCCATCATCTTTTATATCCTGTTTGAAAAGCAGGAGTACCACCAAAACCATTCTCACAAAACTCTTTCCGCACTCATAGACGAGCTGTTCTCCGTTTCAAAGTCCGTGAGAGGATGTTTATCGTTACAAAGATGTTTAGGTACTTTTATTTTGGCTTTGTTGATCAGTAGACCTAGATTAAATTAGAGGTTCTTCCTCTACTTTAGCAAGAAAGTGATTCAATAGACCTTTAATATAACCAAAGTCAAATATTTTCATAGAAGAATCAGCTAAAACAAATACCAATAAATCCTTGCTTTTATTGTCTTAATAAAACTTTAATGCCTCGGTTTGGGTCTCCACAATATTTGCCACCAATATAATAAACCATGCAAATATAATATCAGTACAATTATAAGGCATTACCTAAAAAATAAAGAACTGTTGAGAATCGGAAATGCGGGATCTTGGCATAATAATGGATGAGAAACTAGACTTCACGGTTCACATTCAACAAACTGCAAATAAGGGTATGAAAACATTAGGATTTGTATTAAGAACAATTAAAAACTTTGAATCGTTACAAATCATTAAACTATTGTACACATCCCTTGTTAGAAGCCTAATAGAATATAACTCCATAGTCTGGTCGCCCTTCTACAAAATTCATATTCATACTATTGAAAGAATTCAAAGAAAATTTCTACGTTTTGAAAATTTTAAACTTAACATCCCTTTAGAGCACATAAATTACCCGTCGCTAATGAATACTTTAAATATTCCAACATTAGAAAACAGACGACAAATAAACGACCTGACCTTTTTATTAAAACTATTAAACTATAAATTCAACAGTTGTGAACTTCTGCAATTAATAAATCTACATGTACCTACACGAACAACAAGACAAACATTGACATTTTATATACGTACATCTCATTCGAACTATGATTTACATTCTCCAATACAACGTTTACATAGTCTTAGCTCTTAAACTTAGCAAACTTCAAACTCCATATGTGCCAACTATTTATTTCTACCTATCCCTTAAACCAATGTGAACAACAATTTTAACCTTACCTACTTTATCTCAACTCCTATATTTTATTTCTTATATTTTATGTTACCTGTATTTTGTTAACGCTTATATTTTATATAATCTATATTTTGTTTTTAACATATATTATGTTACTTATAATCTTTTCACTGTAATTAAAAAAAATGTACTGCATTCTATGTAAAAGCCCTATGGGCGTTTAAATAAATAAATAAATAAAAATAAAATAAAATATATCACAACTTTGCTAAATGTAACCTGAGAGAAATTTTATTATTTTTTTTTTAATTGTTAAACTAACGTTTAAGGCAAGATTTTTATGCATAGCACAAAGGGTAACAATTATTATAAGCAATAATTATCAGCCTGAAACACTCATCCACATTGAAAAATCTTCCGAGAAAAGATACATGACGCCAACGGGACTTGAACCCGTGCCCTTCTGATTGTCGGTCTGTATAAGTGTAAAATAACCCAATTAGATTAAAACAATAGATTTTAAACGTTACTAAAAAAAAATTGGTATCGGTTTCGGCCGAAACTGAGACAGACACCGATGATTCGGTTTCAGTAGAAATTCCTGTTTCGGTCGGACACTAATTAAAATTGAAAGGTCATTGAATTTAATAAATTTTAAACTACGCAGGAGTAAAATTTCATATTGCACCAACAACCGAAATAAATATATTTAATTTAATCCTAGAGCAATAAAATAAAAATTCCATACCCAAAATTTTGTTTTCAAATTTTTCTAAAAACAAAAAGCAACTTAAACAAATAAGTTAATGTTTTAACGTATTCTCCTTTACAGTTTCATCTCCCAAATAACAACAACAGCCACCCGCTGCGAAAGTCACATGTATCATGTTATTTTTGATTCTGAAAAAAATTCTAAAAAACCCCACGGGAAATAAAACTGAGCCCATAATTCATAGATGTTGTACAATGCGTTTTACCCCACCCAGCCATCGGCCGTTTCTTTTTTAATGGTCCGGAGATAAAATATTTTAAAATCATTTAACCCTTTAAATGCCCTAATTCAATGCCAAAAAAGCCAGGGTGCCACCATGCAGTATAAATACGATATGTACATAAGAGTAAAAATCTATTATGGGAGCTATTCTACGCGTTTACTCTTATACAACAATATCATGTGATTTTCATCTTTTTAAGGACAATTCCATCTCGAGAGAAGAAAATAAGTCCTTTTAAGATTTAGAAGCTCTAAACAGAGTCATATTTAGCTTAATGTAACCATAATGTATATTTTTTAATGTATGCAGTTCACGCAAGGTAGAAGTGAAACCTTCAGAAAACTAAAGTAGACAGGAGAGGCTACTAACACCATACGAAGAGGATACCGATAGGCTATGAAGCATCCCATAAAGAGGAGTCCGATTATTCTATCTCATTCCCTCGCAGGCTAAATCCTGTGGATGTAAGTGTTGTTTATTTTTAGTGTCGCTTTTTCGTTTCATCGAGTTTTAAATCACGTCGTTGAAAAAAAACAATTATTCAAATATTTGTTGAAAATGTATAATATTTAATTGAATGTGTTATTGTTTAAAGAAATAAAATTCAGAAAACTAAATTCACTAACTAAACTATCATAAAATTTTACAAATTTGCAAAGATGATATTCGAAATATAACTGCACCATTTAAAAATAATAAAAATCTTAGACATACACCAATTTCCCAAAATGTAAAAAAAACAGTTGGGGCAATTTAACATAAAATATCAGAAAAATAAATAACAATATTTCAAATACGTTTTAAGATTTTCACGGCCAAAAGCATTTTCGTTATTTAGCCAACGTTTCTGACATCGTTGCAGTGTCCATCATCAGGGCAGATCCGGTAGATGTGTAATTTTTAGTGGTGAAGTGTGTGCTTATTTACTTCGAAGCGATACCGTGTCGCCAGCTCCACTAGCTTTCACCGGTACAAAACGACCGTGATAATCATTGGCGTCATTGCCGCGGAACGGAATGGAAAGTTCACTAACAGACTTGCCCCTGGCTGGCATAAATACCACGATTTGATGACCTGAAGGGATGTGCAGAGAGGATTTACCGCCGAAAAACTAAAGTACAAAACATAATATTTTCATTCAAAGACATCAAGGAAAAATCTGCTTCTCTCTATACTGTGTAGCTAGTAAGTACAAAAAAATCGACACTGTGTATAAATTCCTTCGATGTTCATACCAATTTATTATTAAGGGCATTTTCGATTCACATTTTTACGATTTAAATTGGTAAATAATGAAAAAAAAAATTTATGGAAAATATATTTTCGTTGAGTCAATTGGTAGTGGAACAATTGTCGGGTCGTGGAGTTTTTTATTTGAAAATTATAAAATTTTGTGGAGGTTCA
Organism: Limnephilus marmoratus; assembly: GCA_917880885.1. NCBI lineage: Eukaryota > Metazoa > Arthropoda > Insecta > Trichoptera > Limnephilidae > Limnephilus > Limnephilus marmoratus. Next base: position 39,522,914 of record OU862926.1, read on the forward strand.
AATATTTTTTGAATAAAATAAGGTTTTAATTTCATTTTTATCAGAAGTTGTCAACCTTTAATTCTAATACTTATTCGTGGTTCCAGATTAGATACTTTGTTTTAATGACAATCATAACACAAATACTACGACCACACTCATGGTTGGCACCCTATTAAACGTACCATGACGAGTATACTCTTGCTTGGAATTCAACGGGTTAAAAAAATTACTGTGGGCTGATTTAATATTTGCTTTTATGTAAGTATATTTCGCACGTTGTTTTATTAAGAAATTTATTTCATAAGGTACCTAATTGTACGAAATTGGGCAGATGCTTTGTAATAATCAATATCTCCCTTTCAACTCTCTTCTTCTTTCTTAAGGGCCCGCAACCCGGATTTATACCGATTTATTACATATTTCCCTTAAACACGGTAAGTTATAAAGCTCTTGCAAAGTATGCTCCAAAAATTATTATTAAGACGTTTGTTTCAGTTATTTTACAAGTTATATGTATGAAAAAATTCACAGTGTTTCTTTATATGCTGTTTAAGATAATGCCCGCGAGATTTTTGCTCTATTTTAAACGAGTCGTGTTTTATTAAACATTTTCGCAATTTTCGTAAATGTTAGCGCTCTCCTCTAACATTCGTAATTTCGTATCTCTCCATCTTCTTCTTTTCGGGCCCGGTTGCAGAGCCTTAAAGCTTACAGCAAAGCCATAAACCATGCATTTACTTGACGGGGAGCGTTACTAAGTAGTGGAACCATGGTATGATATAATCATTTTTACAATTATAATAAAAAAATTATTTGGTCCAATACAGATTTAGATAGTTTAGAACGATTAATTAGAACTACGTTAACAAAATTTAATTGCCATCATCCAAATTCAGCTATAGAACGAATTAATTTACCTAGAAATTTAGGAGGTAGGGGTGTAGTCAAAATAACATCTTTGAAACACAATCAGGTAGAAATGCTTAGAAATTTTTTCCATAGGAAAGCTAATAGCTCAGAAATGCACAAAATAATTTGCAAGGCAGATAGAAATATTACACCTTTAAATTTATATGACGAGAATGCCAACATTCTTATAAATACTAACCAGGAATTATTAGATTCCTGGTCAAATAAAATTATTCACGCAAAACACTTCAATTATCTCAACCAAACGTATGTTGACAAATTTTCGTCAAACAAATGGTTGAGTATTGGAGAGTTGAGCGCAGAAATAGAAGGATTTATGCTTGCCATTCAAGATAGAGTCATTAATACTAAAAATTATAGAAAGCATATAATCAAAGATATAAATCAAATTGATGATTTATGTAGAAAATGTTTGGCTTTTCCCGAAACTATAGAACATATTATATCGGGATGTTCTATATAAGCGCCTTCCGAGTATACATTTAGGCACAATCAGGTTTTAAAAATAATTCACCAAAGTTTGGTAATTAAACATAACTTGATTGACTGCCGTAATATAGTACCATATTATGAATATGAACCAAATTCATTTTTAGAAAATGAATTTTATAAAATATATTATGATAAAACTATACTAACAGACAGAACAATTAGTCATAATAGACCTGATATAGTTTTACATGACGAAATTAAAAATATAACTTATATCATTGATGTAGCTATTCCAAATTCCTGTAATATTCAAAAAACTATTTCTGAAAAAATAAGAAAATACTCAGATTAAGGAAATGAGATTAAAAGAATTTGGCATTCTCGGACTATAAAAATATTGCCATTTGTTATTTCAGCCACTGGCATAATACCTAGGAATCTGATTCAAAATTTAAGCATATTAGATTTGTCAAAGAATTTGTATATAAAAATTTAAAAATTAGTCATTTTAAATACATGTGGGATTACAAAGGATTTTTTAAATATTTATATTGAGGGATCAGTAGGATTTATAGGTTCAATTAGAAATGCCACAGAGCCGAACCCTCTGATATGAAAATATCTGGAGTCGGTGAATTATATTCCCATTTGGTCTCTAGTAGGTTGACATGTTGTTCTTGTATTGTTTTGTATTTATAATACTTATTTAGTGCAATTGCATAGCGTGGATTCACTAGATGATCATTTGGGGAAGTGTATGAAAGGGTTTAGTTTTTCCATCTTTTTTTTTTTTTTTGGGGGGGAAAATTTAACCCGGACATTTAAATCTGGTGCAAAAAGATTATTATAAACACTTTTTAATGTTTTACTTTTTTTAAAGCGTCATAAATAAGGTAGGTACCAATGCCTGATAATTGAGCCCCAACCTACTACCTTGAAGGCGGGGAAGGTGGAAGGGGAAAGTTGGCGGGAATGGAGATGCAGAAAGAACAATTTATTTCTTTGAATGTCATTGCAATGCATGCCGGGTACCATTTTTGTAGAAATTTTTTTTTTATATGTATATTTTTTGTAGAAAAAAAATTTCAAGGTGATAGATTTAATTATCAATTTTTTATAAGTAAATGAAACAATATATCTTTTTAGAACCACTTGTGTATTTTGTAAACGCCGCCAGGTTTCGGAACGACGTGCGACGGTTCCTTCCTCAGGGCAAAAATATTATAATGACTTGATAATTACAAAACTAAATTTCAAAAAATAAATATTTATACAATTCTAATAATAATATCGATAAAGAATGGCGAAAAATTTTGTAAATTAATAATTTTTCAGTTCAATGTCGCAAAAATCTCCCTTCTAATATTAAATCAGTTTTTTATACAAGAAATAATATCGGTAATTTTTGGGGAAGGCTAAAGATCAACACAATAAATAGACTAATTTTGGAATATATAAACCCAAATGTAATGGCTGTTCCTCATTTTATATTGGAAAAACAACCCGTAATTTTGATATTACAATCAAAGAAAATTTAAGGTGTCTTAATAATAATAATTTATCCGAGTTCGCTAACCATGTCACTCAAAATAAGCATACTTTTGAAAAAAAATACGGGGATAAATATTAAAGCCTTGGAAATAAATAAAAAAAATCCCTTAAAAACAATGAGCCCATTTTTTTTTTTTTTTACATGAGCTCCACACAGGAGGCCCTGAGGAAAATAATTTCCCTCAGGGCCTATGTCATCTTTGGAGATGCTGTGTGGAGGGTTTTTTTAATGAAAGGAAGGAGAGGTGAGTTCTGGGAAGGAAAAGGATTTAAGGGGTGAGTAGGAATCTGGGGTTCAGTATGTCCTAGACATCCGCCTCCAAGACCTAGACAAACCTCACCCCATGTACCAGGGCACCCCTGCTAAATCACCAAACGTAGCAAACCACTTGGGGTGACCTATGGCAGAGGTGTTGGTTTCCAATAAAGGTTCCCGGGGCGGCGGTACCCATTCCCATTATCAATAAACAAAAAAATATTATCTTGTGTGTGTTCCTATTCAATGTCCGTTCCTTTTCCCCACCCATTCTTCATTACCCATAGCGATGACATCAGTTCTGTCTAAGGTGATGGAACGTGTGATCAAAGACAAACTGCTGACATACCTCGAGAAGAACAAAATTATTAACGACCGTCAATACGGATTCTGGCGGAAACGCTCGTGCGGTGATCTTCTCGCGTTTGTGAGGCATGTTTGGGGGCGGTGCCTGTAACGTTTCAGCGAGATCCAAACGGTTGCACTGGATATTTCCAAGGCCTTTGACCGGGTTTGGCACCGAGAGCTTGTCAACAAACTGCATTTTTACGGATTTCCCCCATCCTTGCGTACGTGGATTGCCGAGTTTTAGAGGTAGGGGTTGATTCAGGCGATTGCTGACGGTTTCACCTCTTCCTCGCATTCTATAGATGCTGGCGTCCCGCAGGTATCAGTTCTGTCACCGACTTTGTTTCTGTTGCACATCAATGAACTCTTGTCATGTGCATCGAACATGGGTCTTGAAGAGACCTATGTACATTTGTACACAGGTCTCTTCAAGACCCATGTTCACTCCTTTCTTTTTTAAAAAAGACCCTCCACATAGCATCTTCAAAGATGACATAGGCCCTGAGGGAAATTATTTTCCTCAGGGTCTCCTGTGTGGAGTTAATGTAAAAAAAAATAATGATAATAATCCCTAGCCACGTCCCCACCCCTACCATAATACATTGTACCCACCCACTGTTTTGTAATTGTCAAGTCATCATATGTTTTCCCTGAGGAAGGAACGGTCGTTCCGAAAACCGGTCGGCGTTAATAAAATATATACGAGTATGTGGTTCTAACAAAGATAATTATATTGTTTCATTTATTTGTAATGGATAACTACAAAGTTATAGTTACGTCCAAAAATGTATTAATTTTTTAGTTAAAAGTGATTTGATTTCAGTATGATTTTCTTGTGGCTGGCTGCTTTTTGCATAACTACGTTCATTTAATGGTTATTGCCCACACAAAACAAATGTCTTTCTTCCTTACTACACTCCGGTACAAAGTACGTTGGGCAGAACGGCAAAAAACGAAATCTTTTTTGAACTTGAATTTTTTTTACAATTTTCTAATCTTAAAAATACTACCACATAAATAATTCAGTTTTTCGCATCCATAATCCAGTCTCTACCCAAAATTATCACCATAATACCAAAACAAGAAAGCTCAGAAAGGGAAAAAAATCTCGGTACAAAAATATTGAGCGTATTTTTAAAAAACATCTTCTTTAAACTTACATTTTCTTAAAATGGGAAATAAATTATCCCGTCCAAAGCTCTGTTTTCTTCAGGAAGCTTCCATGACTTGTCATTTTCGTAAACTGCTACAAAGGGTGACTTTGCGCTTTAATAATAAACCGTCGTGCCGCGTGTCCAATGTTACTACACTTTTCTACACTTTCAAGAAAGGGGACGAGATGAGAGGGCGGTTTCTGACCAGGGCCTTTATAGCTTACACTCTTTCCTTTTTTTCTTCTTTTTTAAGTTCACAAAGGCATTTTAAAATAAATACTTAATCTTTGCGGAACTTAAAAATTCCAACCACATCTTAAATTAAAAATAAGTTTATTTGAACTACCCGACCTTAAATTTCATTTAACGTTATCACGTTTAGAAGTGTTCACCCACGGTTCACCTGTGACGATCCACGATTACGACACCGTGACCGAATAAATTTAAAAAAAAACGTACGTTCTTTATCCTAATAATGCTACAGCCTTATCAAAAGATGAGGTAAACGATGTACGTAGGTCCGTCTCCCCCAAGGAAAAAATAATCATTTTCTTGCATCGTTTTTACACACTGCACTACTAATACTAATACTGCCAGCCGCGACGACAATTTTGAAATTATGGAATAATCAAGGATAATCAATGCGCTGATAGTTTTGCTTTTGTTCTTAAACATAGCAGCAGCTCTTTCTTACACACTAAATAGTAGCAGTCGAAAATGATACAAACGGTCCACTAATGTCTGCACCCTTCCAAAGGAAACATTCAATCATTTTCATTCATAGATAAAGAAAATTTGCCTTTCTCTCAACATATGTCCAGTCCATCGCCATTTTAGTATTCGATGTACAGAATGTACCTGTTTGAATAGAGTTCTGTTTATTTCTGTTAATTCTGTTTATTTCTATTAATTCTGTTAATTTTTCTTTATCTCTTCTATAACTCCAATGACACTTCTTTCTATGCTATTTTGACAGACGTTCAGTTTATTCCTTAAGAGGGCATTACCAGAGAAAACCAGAAATATGTCATTTTCAAATCAGATTTTAGACGTATTGAATCTTTTTCACAAAAATTATAAATGGATTTCGAAAGATTGTTCTTTTATCTAGCATTCGCATGTAATAAATTTTGAGAATTTTTTTTAATTGTAGTATAATAAGGTTATTCCATAGGTCGTTTGATTTGTTAAATTTTTAAAAAAGATTTTGTATTATACCACACCCATTTCAAATAATATAATCATGCAGTAAAATAAATCAATACATTATCTAGCAAACGCATGTTTTAGAATTTTAATTTTAGTTTCAATAAAATCATTAAAAAATATGTACGTACACGTGTTTCTTGACGAAAATTGGTCCATTTGTGTATTTATTTGCGCACTTACAAACTAATATATTTCAGATTTTTTTAACATTCTTATTAAATTTAGACATTATTGAAAAATGACAAATATATAATCAAAAAATAACTACAAAAAGTACATTATTTTAATAGTTTTATCATCACGCCTTTCAGCATTTTTGGATGAAGATATAAATTAAAGCTAATTTGAATTGAAATAAATTCGATATTGAGTTAAAATTTAAAAAGCTGGTACGGAGAATAATTAATTTTTCTCATTGTAACCGCCCTGCACGATCGTAAGAACAACTTTCGACGAAATGTGGATTTTCGTCCGCTGGCTGGTTAAACGCTCTTAAGGGATCTTGAGTTAAATGTTGCTATATTGCATATACCATTCTTTCAAAATATTTTCAGATCCTTCCCATCCCTTCAGAACTCTGCTATACCTGAAAACCGCTCGAAGGGTCGCCGACTCATCAATAACGATACAAATTATTGTAGCACACCGGTACATCCTTCCCTGGAAACAATAACTCCGGGAGACAAAAGTCAATTATTTAAATTAATTGGATTCCCTCCCTATGTAACTAGCTCGTTATACACATTATCCAGTATACAACCCTTACGCAGGCCCTGTCGAAATTTATCTCTGAATAATTCAATGCGAAGTTAGCTAGGCTGCCTTAGACGTAGTACAAAGCCGGCTCTAGTTCAATATTTAATTAAACTATTTCCTTCGGGAAAGGTTTATTAATATACGCGGGTAAAGAGTTGACGTGGTTTCTGTACATTGTAGACGTTAGACGGATGATTGGTTCATATTTATACTTAGAGTAAGTTCAGTTTTCGAAAATCCACACAGATTAAGCTTCTCTACTTATCCTACGTCGGAAGCCACCTAGAGTATGCTTCAACAGTGTGGAACCCCTATTGTTCAACATATAAACATTTAAAAAAATATATAAATAATGTGAGTTACATTTATACACACATATTTTACCAAATAATATAATATATTAGGACATCAATGGTCATGGTAAATCTTATCAGAAAAGAGGAGCTCTTGTGCCTGATAAGGTAGCCACGATTCTTACTTTGTTTGTATGTTATAATACGTTTTTATAAAATATTTACTTTTTATTGTAATTTTATTTATTTGGTGATGATGCATCGCAATTCAGAAGGGAGGTTATTATAGTTTTTTTATGGCTTGGCAAATATAATGATTTTGCTTTTGAGTTGTTTTAAAATTAGGTGTAATAAATTGGTTTCCATTTCTCAATTGGTTTGTAAAATTCTTGATATTCTTTGTTAGTTTTTCTTTACACATTTTTATAATGAAGCTTCCTTGAATATGTTATCGACATTTGGTACTGGAAACAATTTAAAAGGGGATTCTGTTGAGAATTTTTAGCATTTATTGGCAGATATTTAAAAAATATTATTTTAATGATGATTCTTTGCGAAACTTTTACTGAGTTTAGTTTGTTTTTATAAAATCCTCCCAACCATATGACGAATATAGAAAAAGTTAAGAAAAAAATTATTAGATATGTCTCATATCGCGTGCGATATGATATGAACCTTTAATCTCTTGATCAACACCGAGATATCAGAGACCTAGTAATACTCTATAAGATAACACAATGTTATTGATAGCCCATACCTTTTTTTTTAAAATTATTTATTAACCAAGATAAGCACAAATACATTTTTTGTTTTTTTTTTCGACAGTTTGAAGTATAATACATATTTTTTGTTTTTGGTTTTTGGTAAACACCACCTCACTAGGCTGAGCCTGTTCCGAGGTGGCAGGAATTTAGTCAAATTTTGATTACTTAATCTTGTAGGAAAAGAATAAGATAAAATTTTTAATTTATATATGAAAAGATAAATAGAATGAAAGAAAAAGAAAATGAAAAAAGTTGAGAAACATAAAAAATATTTATACAATTAATAAGAAATATAATAATTAAAAATGATTTGATAAGAATACTAAGAAATTTAAAAATAATAACAAATATTTGAGAGGAAAAGAGAAAGATACAGTTTAGTGTGTTGTTATATGGTATAAATTATCTGCCCGCAGTATACAACGCCTTTGTTGAGTATCCACGTATGAGTTTGGTGTTTTAGATTAGCATTTTTAGTCATATGAAAATCTTTAATATCTTTTTCAATTAAATTAAATTAAATTAAATTAAATTAAATTAAATTAAATTAAATTAAATTAAATTAAATTAAATTAAATTAAATTAAATTAAATTAAATTAAATTAAATTAAATTAAATTAAATTAAATTAAATTAAATTAAATTAAATTAAATTAAATTAAATTAAATTAAATTAAATTAAATTAAATTAAATTAAATTAAATTAAATTAAATTAAATTAAATTAAATTAAATTAAATTAAATTAAATTAAATTAAATTAAATTAAATTAAATTAAATTAAATTAAATTAAATTAAATTAAATTAAATTAAATTAAATTAAATTAAATTAAATTAAATTAAATTAAATTAAATTAAATTAAATTAAATTAAATTAAATTAAATTAAATTAGATTAGAATAGAATTGAATTGAATTGAATTGATTTGAATTGAATTGAATTAAATTAAATTAAATTGAATTGAATTGAATTGAATTGAATTGAATTGAATTGAATTGAATTGAATTGAATTGAATTGAATTGAATTGAATTGAATTGAATTGAATTGAATTGAATTGAATTGAATTGAATTGAATTGAATTGAATTGAATTGAATTGAATTGAATTGAATTGAATTGAATTGAATTGAATTGAATTGAATTGAATTGAATTGAATTGAATTGAATTGAATTGAATTGAATTGAATTGAATTGAATTGAATTGAATTGAATTGAATTAAATTAAATTAAATTAAATTAAATTAAATTAAATTAAATTAAATTAAATTAAATTAAATTAAATTAAATTAAATTAAATTAAATTAAATTAAATTAAATTAAATTAAATTAAATTAAATTAAATTAAATTAAATTAAATTAAATTAAATTAAATTAAATTAAATTAAATTAAATTAAATTAAATTAAATTCAATTCAATTAAAATAAATTAAATTATAAGTAGAATCTGTAGCTTAATTTAGGCTATATTTAATAGATTATGCCCAGACTAGACTAGAATAATGGATGTGTTTAATACGAACCTCTCTAATTTAAAACTAGTTAAACACAGTTAGTTAAATAATTCAAAGTTATTTAATTAAACAATGTAATTTGAAATTATGATAAGAAATAAATTTGTCAATTTGACTGGCCTAAAACAGGATCCATTCTAAGTTGGCTGGGCATAGTTTCCGCATATGTTTTATTGTATATTTTTTTGTGAAATAAATTATTATTATTATTATTAAAAAAATAACATTCGATCGAATATGTTTATCGGAAAACTTAATAATTCATTGATCTTTTTTAGCTCATCACAATTACTAGTTTGCTTTCAGCAGTTCAAATTTGAATAAAATCCACTTCCCTAGAGATATTATTGATATCCATTCAAATTTAAATGTAAACCTTAGAAATATTTCACAAAATACTTTTTGTAGATTTTAATAAGAAGTTGCACTTCATCAGATTGGGGCATTTCCACAAACGAGGGATTCTATTAGCACGGAATATTTGGCGCCGCAGCCGGGCTCAAAAAGAAGAAGATGGAGAGATATGAAATTACGAATGTACGAGGAGAGCGCTCATATTTAAAGCGACAAAATCGATGCAAAAATTGTGATAATGTTTAATAAAATATGACTTTTAAAATTAAGCAAAAACTCGCGGAATTTGTCTTAAACAGCATTTAAAGGAACACTATGAATTTTTTCATACATATAACTTGTAAAATAACTGTAACAAACGTGTTTGTAATAATTTTTGGAGCATACTTTGCGATTTTTTTCTATCGAGGGAATGTCAAGAATGTCATGCTTTAAAAGATATGTAAGAAATCGGTTGAAATTGGGGTAGCGGCGGCTTAAAGATCATTTTTCTGATTTTAATCATCCTACTAAAAGTGTTTGTTTCTTATGTTTTCATTCAATACTATTGTTTTTAAAAACGATCTAAAACTGACAAAACCAAAACGACCGTGGTTAGCAAATCGCATTATGACGTCAAAAGCGTCGCTTAACTTGGCGAGCATAAATAAACACTGTCAGTGAGAAAATTTGACTCGCTGTGGAAAATTTATTCGTCAACATAAAAATTATATAAAAATGCTTTAATAATCGTAATTTTTTAAAGCAATAAAAAAAACTGGAAATGCTCTTTGTTTATATTAGGTACATTGTTGTGCATTTTTGTTTTTCTATTTTGGTCTAATTACAATGTCGTTATTTTATTGGTCAATGACATAAATAATCTTCACGGTTATATATGAATTTATAAAGACTGTTTATAACGCTAATATAACATAAAACAAAATAAAATAATTAAAATATTGATCACATTACCACACAATGGTTTTGGATGAATTGCTTATTTATTAATATTTTAAATAAAATATAACAAATAAAATAACTTGCATTTTGGTGAAACGCCGTACATCTATCGTCCAATTGATTAGTCAGACATCTCCGAAAAATCTAAATTTGAGTCTGACCTCTCCAACTACTCCAACGGCGTGATTGTAAATAAGAGAGTTAGTTAGTTATATTCGTTTTTGAAGAATTGCGAATTTTTAACATCATGTTTAATTTGGGAGAGTCATTTATTGGATAGCCAACAACTCTGTTATGTGTCACCCATACGTGGTTCGCTATTTTGGTGACTTAGCAGGGGTACCCGGGTTTATGGAGTGAGGTTTGTTAGGCTAGGAAAACCGCCGAATTGATTCAAATAATTTTTTTAAAAACTTACTACAAATAACTCCCTTCGTACAAGTTTTCGCCAAGTGTGCTTGCCGCTGGTAACATAACTAGTTGATAGAAATAGATAACAACAGAGGTCACTGTCGTCACTGATTGCCATTAAATTTGCTATTTTTTTTCCAGAAATCACTGCCTAATACTAACAAAAAACCTCATAGAAGCAAATTCAAAACGGCAGTTCTACTCTACTACTATGCTATGTCCATTTCGTAAACATTGATACTATATCTTGTATGAAGTTAGCTCCAAGCAGAAATAATTTCTGCTTAGGCCGCATTTTAGTGAGGCAGTCGGAGGGCGCGCGTGTAGTTTCTAGTCACAGTACCTATGCCGTTCGATGAGGCGCTCGCGTAGTTTCGGTTGCTCAGCTTTTTCGCGCTTATTTTTGAAAGTGTATATTTTCTTTTAGCAATAATTTAATAAATTATAATATTATTTACATGCTTATGTTTTACAAATACGGTAGGGTAGGCAGTGCTTATGTGCCTATATGGTGTGCACGCCGCTGGTTGAGGGAGTCTCCAGTCTCTCGGAACATCGCCTTTCACCGCATGGGATGGATTCGTGCGTCCGTCACACCTGGACATACTGACCTTCAGATTCCTACCCACCCCTCATACTCTTTTCCTTCCCGAACTTCCTCCATTTCCTTTCCGTGACTTCCTCTCTTTCCTTTCCTAAAAAGACTCTCGATCGTGAGTTTGGAGTAAATGTAAAAAAATATATTGTTTTTGACGAATTACGATTCATTATATAAAGTAGGGTTAGGGAAAGGACATCATTCTCCGCTATTCATTAAAATTGTATTACTTTTTTGGATGGTTAATATGTAAATTTTAAAGGCTTCCTTATTAAGGAACTCCAGTGAAAAATATTCTGGCTTTAAAAAAATATGTTCAAATAGACCAATAAACGCTGATTCTGAACATATAAGTTTTATTTAATAATATTAAACGCAGAGTTTTTAAAAAATTATTAAAAAATCAATTTTCAATCGGGTCGTAAAAACACACCGTCAAGGTGACGTCACTGTTCGACTTGTCGTGACGTCACCGTAAAGTCATTGTATGGGAATGTATGATATGTCACAAGCCATCGTATGAATTTATTCGTTTATTTACATACCGTTTATAGATATTTATTAAAACATTATTTTATCATTTATTAAACAATATTTATTAAAACATATAAGCCCAAATAATGTTTCAAAAACAAAGGTATCTCTTATTAGTTTATCTCTATTATTGAAAATATTCAAAATCTACTGCACAAAAAAAAGTAATGCTATTTCCAGGAAGAATACTTCGAACACCGGAATTCAAAATGGCGGCAGTAGATCAGCTAATTGCCCGATCCTAACTAATTTTTCAGGAGTGATGACGTCACACGTTTCACCATACATACGGTGGTTTCCGGGGGGTCTTGAAACATTAAAACTTTGACAATTATTTTAACTATTCTAACTCTAAAAATGAAAATAAAAATGCAGTTATTTAAGTTAAAAGGTTAAAATTAAAAAAAAAAATTAAAAAATTGGACTGGAGTTCTCTATTCAAAACAACCTTCAGTATTTTTAGGCTGTTATAACCAGTTATCAAAATATTTTTATTAATTACCAGCAATACATAAATTCGAAGTGAGATATTACCTAATCCCGTTCGGATTTATGCTGTCGATAGCCTAAACCACAAAATAATTACGATAAACAATTAGTTTCTCCTAGTCCGAGAGGATGGTATTACTCTAAGACATAAATAATCAATCAAAAAGGCTTTGGTTAGAGATTAAATAGAAGATCGAATTATTCGATGTTCGGTGGTCAATATCACTGAAAAGATGCTATCTAGAAGTGCGATCAAAGATGAAAAAAATATATATCAGCGTGTGCAATTCGCACACAGTAGAAATGAAACTAGAAAGTGGCTGGATGTCACTTTTTTTTCTTTTGCCTGTTTATTTTAAAGTGGTTTGAAGATTAGATATTGATTTTTAGTGACCGACCGAAGGTTTCGGCAATATTCGGCATAAAAATCTGGTTTCGGCGTCAATTTCGGTTTCGGCAGATTTTCTGCCGTAACTTCGGCCGCACCGAAACTCTGCAAAAGATCTCAATAAATGGTAAATTTAGTCTTAAGAATGTTGTGATTGCAAAAGTATTTTAAATTAAAATACTCAATTAATGAGGTCCTTCCTTTATAATGTACATAAGTGTTGATTATTGTCAAATTATTATTATTTTTAATTTATTCATTAACGACGTAACAAACATATTCACCCGTGTTCTCATTCTAATGTTCGCTGATGATATGAAGATTTTTAGAATTATTGATAATATCGAGGACTGTCTGACACTTCAATCTAATATTAATAGCTTTTATAATTGGTGTCTTATCAACAAATTAACTCTTAATGTAAAAAAATGTCAACTTATGAGATTCCACAGAAAAAAAAAACCCATTGCTCTTCACCTACTTTCTCAATAATCACATCTTATTATCTGTTGATGAAATAAGAGACCTTGGTATAACCTTTGACACTAAATTAACATTCATTAAACATATTAATAATATAACCAGTAAAGCGATGCAAATGTTATGATTTTTCTTATGGATTTCAAAGGATTTCAAAAATTTAAAAACTGTCAAATTACTTTACACTTCACTTGTTAGAAGCCAACTAGAATTTAACTCCACCATTTGGAATCCTTATTACAGTGTACATGAGAATTCTCTTGAGCGAGTCCAACATAAATTTTTACGTTATATTAATTTTAAATTGGGAATATTCATCGAAAACATTAATTATCCCTCTCTGTTACAACTATTGGGACTCGATACATTAAAAGAAAGAAGAAGTTGTTCAGACCTATTTTATTTATTTAAAATCGTTACCAACCTGTTGAACTCCCCTGAACTTCTTTCGCTAATATCTTTTCATGTACCTAGTTGATCAGTTCGTTTCAAATTACCTTATCATTGCAACAATACAAGATCGAACGCTGAACTCAATTCCATAATGAATCGCCTGCATGTACTTGGAAATAAATATGTCTTGGATGAATCTATAAACATTGCTAGTTTAAACTCATACAAACACTACTTAATTAAAACTGTCTGTCAGCGTTTCTCAGTTTGACTATAATCAAATACAGATTTAAAGTATTAATTTCTTAATACATTATATCCGGGATTTATAATATGTTGTATTGTATTTATGATAACCTACTCATTGTACTTTTTTATGTTGATACTACAATTTCTATTGTTCTCTTTTATGAATTTTATATTTATATTTTTCTTTTTTTTTCTTTAATCTATGTATATTCTGTATTCATATGAAAAATAATTGTTATTCTTTTGTAAAAGCCGTTATAATCGGCGTTAATAAATAAATAAATAAATAAAATAAATAAATAAATTTTTTGTTCCATGAAGTAGTTAACGTGTTTGTTAATTTTTAGTAATATTAAATTATTTATTTTTTTACTTCGATTATTGTTTTTTTATTGCATTTAACACATGTCAACTGTTCGTATAAGTGTAAAAAATAAGCCAAATTTTAGTAAACAGTAGAGTTCTAACATGTCTAAAAAAGTTCCGGTTTCGGTAAAAAGTCCTGTTTCGGTCGGACACTATTGATTTAACAAAAACAATTTATTTTTTTTTGATTTGGTAGGTTTCGAACCTCCGTTCACTGGATGTCTATGAGGGCGCTGAGAGTCAAGCGCCTATTGGAGATTGGAGGCCAGTGAATAGTCATAAACTAACCGCGTAATATTAGAACCGAGGACCGTCAAATATTAATTTTTTTGTGACGCATTTAAATCGAATCCGAATTTCAAATCGTTAACGGAGCTAATAAAGTTTCAAATCAAAAATCTAAAAAAAATTTCATAAAAAATAGAAAGAAAACAATAATCGTCGATAATATACGTGCTTTGAAACGAGTGCCGTAATTTACTTCAATTCATTATTGGAGTGAAAACTTCTTTAGCACCGTTGAATTTGAAACTCGATGAAACGAAAAATAACGACAATAATCAATAATAGACAAAAATATACATCTACAGGACTTAGCCTGCACGAGAATGAGATAGTATAATCAGTCTTCACTTGGTGCGGTGCTTCGTAGCCTTTCCACCTTCCAACTTTAGTTTTCTGAAGGTTTCACTTCGTACCGCGTGTGAATTGCACACACTGTTTTCTTTTTTTTATTACTTACCGCACTAAACTACAAACCGTTCCCAACCATTTTTATTACAATTCGAAAGAAAAAAAATATTTTTTGATAATATATAATATAAGTGCTTTATTTCAAGGAGTGACGGAAGCATGAATCCATCCCTCTCACTGCGGAGCAAGGCGATGGGTCAAGAGAGTCTGTCTGGAGAGGTTTAGTTAATGTTTCCCTCGGCCAGTCTTTTCTGTAGGAGTAGGAGGGCAAACGCATTTGCCGTCAAGTGTTAGATAAACCTAACTTCATGAACCTGGGCACCCCTTCGTCGCCAAACATATCGTTTTTGATAATTTTCACATTATTAAAGTGATTTTCATTCAAGTCGATTTAAGTGTTAAAACTTTTTTGTATGAATACCGCACAAGAGTCCCAACTGCTCCCGTCTGAAGCCAGTGAGACTAAAGCATCCCCAATAGGGGTATGTTGTTAGGCTGAAGATAGTGGGGAGGGGAAGGAGATAGGGAATAGGAATGTGGGGAAGTACCTGGCTATTCAGATCAGGTCACCAATGACGGCTAATGCCATTTCAAGCAACTTTTCAATTCTGAATGGTGGTCTTACACCAGAGCGATACTGAGAGTATCTTCCACTCTGGAACGTGCCGAAAATATACTATATATTATTTTAAATGAATAAATTGTGAAATAACACAAATTAATCAAATAAAATTTATTTGCCACGCCGGGATTCGATCCGGGACATTCGGAATTTGAGTCAAGCGCCTTACCGTTCGACTACGCCGGCCGTCAACTTAAATGAATCATGCAATTAGTGACATCTATGGTCTCCTGGTCGTACTTAGTTAGTTTGATTACCCATTGAAATCTCAATTTCCAATGCCGTTAGAGGCCTTTAAGTAACAATATTGTACTTCCATACAGACAGGTAATTGATAATGATGGTGGGGCTTTCTGCCATTAATAATAAAAAGGCTGTTTTTAGTTATAATCTCTCTCTTTATTATTATTCTTGCTATTTATTTATTTATTACACGCCCTAATTTTTTTTTCATGAATACCGCACAAGAGTCCCAACTGCTCCCTCTGGGCCAGTGAGACTATGGCATCCCCAGATGGGGTATTTTTATTTTATTTTTATTTTATTTTATTTATTTGGGAGACCAACAGTTTACATTAACAACAAAGTATATAATAATTGAGTACAATAATTGAACCAATTAGAGGTTTCCACATGGGTATTGTATACAAGTGTGTAGTTATTTCAGAGATATTTACTCATAAAAAATTACATTTCAAGAGACGAATTACGAGTTATTTAGGTGGGGATAGGAAAGGGGTAGGATGGGGGGGGATCGGTTAAGTTGAGGTATAGTAATAAAAATATGCGTGACAAAAAATTAAAAGAGAGAGAAAAAAAAGGAAGTTTATAGAGTGATAGTTGTATTAGAGGGTATCTATAAGTATTGTTATTGTAGAGTATCGAGAGAGTGTCTGTGTGATTTTAAGGAGTGTGGTGCAGAGTTAAAAATGTCAAATTGTGTATAGTGTGTGTTGAAAGTGTTGGATGCACGATAGATGAAAGAGTTCTGTTTAGAATTAGTGTTGCACCGAGGGAGGCTAAGAATCATGTCTGATCTAGTTCGTCTATTTGGAACTCGTATCTGTATTCGTTCTAGGAGTGCTGGACAATCTACGACGGATCTGGCTATTTTTTGAAGAAAAAGTACATCGGCCGACCTTCTTCGAGCTTCTAATGGTAGTATATTGAAGTACGCGGCTGAATCTTGGTGACTTAGGTGTGGACGGAAGCTGCGGAAATCTAAGTATCTTATAAAACGATTTTGAACACGTTCTAGATTTTCCACATATGATTTGTATTGCGGATTCCAAACTTGTGATGCGTATTCTAGTAAGCTACGGACATAAGCAAAATATAGGATTTTCATTGTTCTAAAGTTATTGAATTTTTTACATGTCCTAAGAATGAATCCTAACATTTTCGAAGCTTTTGATGTGACTGAGTCTATATGAATATCAAAAGTAAGCTTAGAGTCCAATGTCACTCCCAAATCTTTGACTTCTGTTTTGTTGATTATTATTGAGCCGTTCAGATTATATTCATAGGTAACGATATTTTTATTTCGTGTGAAGTTCACGACGAAGCACTTCTTAACATTGATTTTAAGGGTATGCTGTGTACAGTAAACATTAAGACGGTTTAGGTCCTCCTGCATTTTTTGACAGTCAGCAGTACATCTGATAGGATAAAAAACCTTCATATCATCTGCGTAAAGTAATGTTTTGGAGTGTTTGAAGCATTGGCCTATATCATTAATGTAAATATTAAAAAGTAACGGTCCCAATAGAGATCCTTGAGGCACACCTGATGGGACGGTTACCCAGTCCGATTTAAAACCACCCACAACTACGACTTGACTACGGTTTGATACATAGGATGAGAGCCATCTAAGAAGGTCACCGTGGACGCCGATTTGCATAAGCTTGCGTAATAATATGTCGTGATTCACTAGGTCAAAAGCTTTGCTATAATCCGTATATATTGCGTCTACTTGTACACGTTGATCCATATTATCTTGCAAGAATTCCGTGAATGCTATTAGATTAGTTGTTGTTGATTTTCCACTCATAAACCCATGTTGGTTAACATTAAGTGAGGATTTCAAAGCGGGAAACATCTGATCGTATATTATTTTTTCAAACACCTTGCTGAAGACACACAATTTTGAAATTGGACGATAGTTTTCAATGTCAGCTTTTTGCCCGGTTTTGAAAATGGGTGTTATGAAAGCAGTTTTCCAAGTATTAGGTACCACACCCTCTTTTAAAGAGCGATTGAATATAATGGATAATGGCTTTGACAGACTGCTTGCGCACTTCAGGATGAAAAAGGGAGGGATTAGATCTGGGCCTGCGCTTTTTTTTACATTTAAGTTTTCCAGATATGTCTGCACCAGACGTTCGTCAACTTCAATACTGTGAATAGTGGAAGAATTGTGAATGTTGTAGTTGGCTGGCATATTTTGAGAAGTTTGAACATCGTTGGTGTAAACAGAACTGAAATGTTTGGAGAATAAGTTAGCAATCTCAGATCCGTTCTCAGCTTTTTCATCCCTAAGAAATGTGAGTGTTTGGCACACCTTGTGATTTAGAGTTTGATTTAACGTAGTTCCACAGTTTTTTTGGATCGGAGGATATTTCGTGTTCAACGTTAATTAGGTATTGATTGTGACACTCTTGTTGAAGTTTTTTATGGCGTGATCTTAAGAGAGAGAAAATGGAATAGTCAGACTGATTTTTGTAAATTTTGAACTTTTTTAAATACTTGTATTTTTCCTTCGTTAACTTTATAAGAGCTGAGTTATACCATGGTGGGTATTTTGAGTTTTTACTTGGTTTTAGTGGAATGTGAGCGTCTACAAGTTGATTTATTTGTGAATAAAAATTTGATAAAGCTGAATTTATATCACCGATAGAGAGGAGCTCATGCCAGTTTACTTTATTAAGACAAAAATTTATAAGTTCGTAATTACCACGTTTGAAGACGTGAACCTTTCGTATTTCCTCCCTCAATGCAACGGGTTCTGAGAATGCTACATCTATCGTTATGGAGGTATGGTGAATATCTTCGACGATTAGTGAGTCGTTACAGGCTGATACCTTAATATAATCGTTACAGAGGACGAGGTCTAGAAAGTGGCCATTGGAGTTTGAAATCCCGTTATATTGACAGAGACCCGAAAAGTGCAGGCAATCAACAAACGCAGAGTTGAGTGGGGACAAACGATTGGCAGGTGTGTATGACGTATCATTTGAACTTTTGTTCCACAGAATGTCAGCGTGGTTAAAATCACCTAAAATAAGAAATTTTTCACAGGGAAATTGTAAGGTTGATCTAGAAATCTCGCTGAGAAAACTTTCCATGTTTTCATTGTATGCTGGAGCCTTGGGAAGGTAAACACAACATACGTTTAGATTATTACGCAGTGATCCCTTAATTTGTAATGATATCCATAAGTCTTCTGCTTTTGAGTGCCACTCTGGGCGGCCGCGAGCTACCAGCTCGCGTCGTACAGCGAGCAAGATACCTCCGCCCAAGCGCTGACCAGTTGAACAGTAATTTCGATCCCGGCGAAACACGTCATAGCGATCGTCGAACAATTCTTCATTACGGATACTATCACTTAGCCAGGTTTCAGTTAAGGCTATAATATCGTATTCGTTGGATCTGACAGCATTCAACAGTGTATCAGTTTTTGTGCGTAGTCCTCTTACGTTTTGATAGTAGATATTCAATGTCATTTTATGGGTGGTGTAAATCTGTATTTAAGTGTAAGATACCCGTAGATAGCTAATTGTATACATAATTGTTTTTGGGAGGTCAGACTGATTTTAAAATAGTTTATAATACTCACACTTTCTTTTTTTAAAGTGGTTACTAAGGTGCGTACATTTGTAAGGAGAGGGGGGAATAGAAGGTGCGGAAAGGTAGAGGGAGAGATACGTAGTAGGTGCAGAGGAAAAGTTTGAGGAAAAGAAGTTGAAGCAAAATATTCAAAAGAAACATATACAAAATAAAAATATTTGAAAGAGAAATATTCAAAATATTCAGAAGAAAAATACATATGTAATGAGAGGGGGGAGTAGAAGGTGAGGAAGGGTTGAGGGAGAGATGCACAGTAGGTACAGAGGACAAATGGGAAAAAAATAATTTGAAGCAGAATAATCAAAAGAAACATATCCAAAAGAAAAATAATTAAAAGAAAAATATTTAAAAGGAAAATGTTTAAAGAAAAATATTTCAAGGAAAAATATTTAGAATCAAAACATTGAAGCGAAAAATATTTAGAAGTTAAACATCCAAAAAGAAAATATTTGAAGAAAAAACATTTTAAACAGTAAATAAATCTAATTTTTAAACAGTAATCTTTAAACAGAAAAACTTTAAGAGAACCATAATATCCAAAAGAAAAATATTTGAAATACAAATATTTAAAAGGAAAACATTTAAATGAAAAATATATAAAAGTTAAACATTCAAAAGGAAAATATTGTAAGGAAAAATATTCAAAGGAGAAACTTTTAAAACAGTAATCTTTAAGATATAGAATTTTAAGAGAGAGATATTTGAATGAAAAATATTTAAGAGGGCATTACCAGAGAAAGCCGGAAATACGTCATTTTCAAAAAAGTTTTTAGACGTATTGACTCTTTTCCACAAAAAATTATAAATGGATTTCGAAAGATTGTTCATTTATCTAGCATTCGTATGTAATAAATTTTTAGATTTTTTTTTTAATTTTTAGTATAATAAGGTTATTCCATAGGTCGTTGGCAGATTTGTTAAATTTTCAAAAAAGTTTTTGTATTATACCACACCCATTTCAAATAATGTAATCATGTAGTAAAATAAATCAATACATTATCTAGCAAAGTTATGTATTAGAATTTTAATTTTAGTTTCAATAAAATCATTAAAAAATATGTGTGTACATGTGTTTCTTGACGAAAATTGGTCCATTTGTGTATTTATTTGCGCACTTACAAACTAATATATTTCAGATTTTTTTAACATTCTTATTAAATTTAGACATTATAGAAAAATGATAAATACTTATAATCAAAAAATAACTACAAAAAGTACATTATTTTAATAGTTTTATCATCACGCCTTTCAGCATTTTTGGATGAAGGTATAAATTAAAGCTAATTTGGATTGAAATAAATTCGATATTGAGTTATAATTTAAAAAAGCTGGTACGGAGAATAATTAATCTTTCTCATTGTAACCGCCCTGCACGATCGGAAGAACAACTTTCGACGAAATGTGGATTTTCGTCCGCTGGCTGGTTAAACGCTCTTAAATGAAAAATATACGAAACTAAAGAAAATAAGAGAGAAGAGTTTTCGCTTAGGTCTCGCTGATTTTACGGTTGGCTGGGACGAGGGTCTCCAGCATCGGATCCAGGGAGAGGAGAGAAATTCCGCTGGACCTCCATTTTGTTCAGATCTTCCTCCTTGGATATGATAATTGGCGGGGAAGTTGAGTTGCGTCGAGCGAAGATTTGACAATTTTTTAGCCAAACATATTGGAACCCCCGTTCTTTGGCCAGAACTCTCGCCCGAAAGAAAAGATTTTTATTTACCTTAGTGAGGTGGTCATTGACGTAGATATTTTTTGGTGTTCCAGCGAACCCGATGTCAGCCGTGGTTAAGCCTTTCCTCCCTTTAACCGCCTGAAGGAACTGGTTCTTCAGGCTTCGATTAGTGAGTTTTAAAATAATTGACTTTGTCATATCAGGGCGGTTTCCGTTTGTAGCCACACGAGTTACGAATTCCACATCACTTTCGCCAATGCTAATGTTGTTTACGTTTGATATTTTCTTAATTATATTCATAAGGTTTTCATCAGTTCGGTGAGGTATTCCCTTGATTTCCAGGTTTTGTAACCTGGCCCATTGGTCGCGTTTATTTATTTCATCTGCAAAAACGCGTACTTCCTTTCGTAGATATGTGACCTCTATTTCCAGGTCCTCAACTTTTTCTAAACGTTTTTCGAGTGTGTTTATTCTCTTCCCGAATGCTGCTACGTCCATGTGACAGCTCTCTACTGAATTTTGAACTCCTTGTACTTCTTCTCGTAGGATTTTTATGTCTTCGTGTAGAGTCTTGAAGGATGATAAGTCGCTCTGGATTCTTCTGATATCTGCCATGATAGTGCTGATATCCTGGTGACCGACAACAATGTTTGAGGACTTGCAGGAGCTGCACCGCCAGGCAGATCTCAGTTCTAACTTCAGTTTTTTAAAGTTTTCTTCCGAAATACCTCCACATTTGTAGTGGAAGTATTCTTTGCATGATGAGCATTGAGGACCATGTGAGATTGTAGATTTGCAAACTCCGCAGTTATTCATGATCAATTAGTTTGTTTAAATTTATTACGTTATAATTCGCACCAGCGCCTGATTGCCGCAATCCGTTGAGCATAAACGGGCAATGATAACACTTTCCACCAATGGTAACACTAGGTGACGACACTTTCAACCAATGATGATTCAAATGTTCGCGTCTGCGCGTTTAGATTGTTATTGATTTCAGATATATTTTTACTGAATAATTGTGATTTTAAATTCACAATTCCGTACAGCACTCACTATTATGCAGAAAACTAACTGACTTAAAATGTTAAACACGAGATGATTTAGACTGAGCGACACTTTCTTTTGTATTTGCTTGCAAACCGACCTTGTTTATGTAAATTTAATACGGAACGTATTTCACTATTACACACTGTTAGATAGTAGGTAGAATTGTTTTGTATGTTGTGAGGCTGAAGGTAGTGGGGAGGGAAGGAGGTAGGGAAGAGGAAAGTGGGAAAGTACCTGACTATTCAGATCTGGTCCCCAAACACGGCTAACGCCATTTCAGGCAACGTTTCAATTCTGAATGGTGGTCTTACACCAGGGCGATACTGAGAGTATCTTCCACTCTGGAACGTGCCGCAAATATAGATAATATATATTATTTTAAATTAATAAATTGTGAAGTTCACAAATTAATCAAATAAAATTTACGCCGCCATTCCGGGATTCGATCCAGCGACATTCGAAATGTGAGTCAAGCGCCTTACCGCTGCACTACGCCGGCCGTCAAAATGGGCTTTTACATTCTTTGTTCATAAGTTAACCTCTCTAATAACCTATTTTGCATACAAGGTGTGACATTGAAAACTGTCAACATATGAACATTTTGTTGTTATTCACGATTTTGACTAAAAGCGTCATAAATCACGTTTTGGGAAACGTAGCCTCATTCTAAAAACTGTTTTGGAAAGATTATGAAATGCACTATCACATTATATTATTATAAACAAATATTTGCCCTTCTAAATATATTTTTTTTTTATGAAAACATCAAAAATATTAAAAAATCGCTTACCATTCAAAGCCTTGAAAATGAACTTTTTTCTGCAGTAACGTAAAAAAATAACAGTTTATTTATTGTAGAAAGATATTTTAAAACTTTTTGTCACCTCAAAATATTATCCGTCCAAACTAAAATATTTTAAAAAAAATCTTTTATGTAACACAAATTAATGCAATTTTCGAACTTTCACAAAACACAGAGCAAATCAAATAATTTTATTTCAATTATTATAAAACGTAATTACAACGGCAATCGATTTCAACAGATGCATTATGGTCGGATGTATGCGAATATATGCATTATTATTCATTATAACACAAATCAATGTATTTTTTGACAAAAATTCACGGTAACCTAAAAATCTGGACACATTTATAATGTCGTGAATTCACACTAAAACTAACCATTTGGTTTACACTAAAACGTTAGTACACAGGACGAATTATATACAATTGTTGAAATCTTCTGAAAATTTTTAAATATTGACTTTGTAATTAGTATGCGAATATTAATGAATTTTTTTTTTTTTTTTTTTTTTTTTTTTTTTTTTTTTTTTTTTTTTTTTTTTTTTTTTTTTTTTTTTTTTTTTTTTTTTTTTTTTTTTTTAGCATATAAAATATAATGTACATTTAGATGATGTATTAATTTGCTTACATGTTCATATTCAAATATGTTAATACCACTCTTCTATGGAAGCGTTAGCTTGTGTCTGGAAGAGTAGTGTACATTTTTTAATGCTATATTTAAGTTCTTAAATTACAATGTGAATGTAAAAAACAATAAGTTGTAAGTTCGGTGATATGTGATTATAAGTATTTATCTACTATCAAAACAATTTTACTGTTTGGATAATGTGTCCAGAATTATTGTAATTAGTTGCTAAAAACAATACAAAATTTAACTTATTTGAAGAATGGAGTATCACTTGGAAACTTAGTTATAAGTAGATTAGATTAGTCGGAAACTGTTTTTTTTTTTTTTGAGTTTATCTTTAAAATATTTTTTTACAGTGTTTATTAATTGGATTTTATCATTAATTTTTCTAATTTCATCCGGTAATCGGTTGAAAATAAGTCTTCCTTGATAAGTATAATAATTTTGTGCAAAGGAAGTGTTTAATTTTGGGCATGAAAAAATATATTTATGTCTAGTACGGTTTTCAGTTATAAATTGATATTTTTCTTTTTCTTTTATAATTTGAATCAATGCATTTCTATTGTATAGATCTTTGAAAGATGGTACTTGGAATTCCTTAAATAATTGATCCGTTGGGTAGTCAGAAGGTTTTTTTAATATGATTTTAATTATTAGCCTCTGCACAACTTCAATTGGGGAAAAATTGCGCGCCAAACTATGAAAACACTGACAACAAGACGTCTTGTTTAGAATGGAGTGAAGTTAGCTGCAGTTCGTAGGGATGGGGTCACTTTTGTAGTTGAGAAACAGTTCCAAAGAAATATTTTATTTCAAATTTATAGTCAGTTATTGAATATAGGTAGACAAAAATAAAAACATATGATATATACAGGTATATATTTTTTTATTATAAAATGGCTACAATTGTAAACAAAAAAGTAAAATAATATTTTATTCATATTATATTTTGGAAATCATACATTATGGAATTCATATGATATATACAGGTATATATTTTTTTATTATAAAATGGCAACAATTGTAAACAAAAAAGTAAAATAATATTTTATTCATATTATATTTTGGAAATCATACATTATGGAATTCATTTAACATTTTTTTCCAGTACAACTATTTTAAATGTATCCTCTTCTTTCACATTTAAATAATACAAAAAAAAACACCTTACGACGCCACGTTAGAAGTGAAACTTGTGGAACTCGTTCGACATTTTTTTCCAGTACGAATATTTTAAATGTAACAATGTTTTAAAAAACACGTTACGCCACGCCACGTTAGAAGTGGAATTCATTCAAGACCAGGCCTCTCCCTCTCCGACAGCACATCGTCCCCTCACCCCGCTATGCCCTCCACGTCACCCTCCACGTCGCCTTCCATGGCTCCCGCGTACAGCTGTTGGGACAGGTAGCGGCTGCAGAAACTGGAAATCTGAAAATATAAGAATAGGACACAGATAAGAATGGTCCTGTATATTTCTAAAAGTGTGAATGGTAGAAGTCGGAGACACCCAAGGAAGACATGGCATGATCAAGTTAATCAGGTACTTGAGTCGGGCCATGTCAAGAGTCAAAATAATAGAAGAGTTTGAATGTATGAGATGATGTATGAATGTGATTGAGGCAAGGAGTGTGTGCCAAGACCGAGTTGTTTGGCGGTCCGTCCTCTTTGCCTACCACTGCGGGGAAACGGCGTGATGGTTACTTAGTTATAAAATGTGTAAAAATGCATTCTGTTGGCCATAAGTTGTTATAATAGTTTATCTAGTAGGAGTAAGATAGATTGTAGAAATATACTATAAATTTGTACAGAGCCCTTGAGGTGATTTCTCACAAAAAACGGCGCTATACAAGTCATCCAAATATTATTATTATTATCATGGACAAATGCTGCAAAATATAAATACGAATGTATTTGTATATATATAATAATGTATATACCTTCTATGTGACTACCGCTTGCTTCTCTATCACTGTCAGTCTGCTCCATCGATTCTAAAAATATAATACAAAACTATTACACAGCGCAAACACACACTACTTGTATAAGGGAACGTACCCATACTACGTGACCAATTTTTTGCAATTTTTAACCCCCCCCCCCCCCCCCGGTGACCAAAATCCTAAGCAAACCGCCGCTCATTTGTTCCAAGCGTGACATCTTGAAGACCCCCCCCCCCCCCCGAAGAGGTCACGTAGTATGGGTACGTTCCCTAATCTGATGTAAAGACAGCACAATATAAATAAAATTATATAGATATTATGTATATATTTATTTATTACAATGTATATACCTTCTACATGTCCACCGCTCTTCTCCGCTCGAAAAAAACGAAGAAGTCTGAAAAAAAATTGAAAAACATTTTATTTTATTGGAGGAATAAAAAAATAAACATTACACAAAGTATTGATTTTAATTATATAAATCACCTCGTCAATTGTCTCTCTTGGGTCCTCCAAGTCGGATTCGTTGGCCTCAATCAACCGCCCAAAGCTGCTGTTGTTGCTATCATTATCAGCTCCAGTGGAAATCAACTCATCGTCGTCATACTCTGACTGAAGTTCAACACGAGCCCAAGCTCTCATCGGTTCCGTGGGGTTCCATGATGTGCTATTCGTAGAAAATTATAATGGTTTACTCAAATATCAGTTCGCAAAGAAAAATTTTCGAATTCGAATATTTCAGAAAAATAGGAAGTTACATCACTAGTGATTTCGACATGTCAAAATAATAGAGTTTTACACTCGTAGCCAATATTTCATAAAAACGTTGAAAAATAACAATTTTGTCGTGAAATTACTAATGTTTTTGATAGATATTGCAATAGAATACATGCTTTTATGAAAATATACAATTTCAAGCGGTAATGGTGGACATTTTTTACGGAAGAGTCCATTCAACGCGATGAAAAATTCCAACCACATGAAAGTGTGCTGTAAAATAACGATTTTTACAAGAAGAAACACTTCAAACCAACTAAATATATGATGAAAGAGTGGCAAATTTATATCTCAACAATATGATAAATACTTACTTTTCCATTTTACGATGGTTTTTGTCGAAACAGTCAAAATGTCAGAACGGGGCGGGTACCGATTTCACACAAATGTTCGTTATGAAAGATTGACGTTCAATTGGGCATAGAAAAATAATTTCTATGTTCCATAGATATTTTTGAATACAGACACGTAGCGTTGTTCATTATCGATATTCCGTTTTTTATTCCATGGTAATCCGTGAACTAGTGATGCAAATAAATCATTTTTTGTAAAAACTCGCGCGTTTACGTCAAAACACGCTCTAATGTCTTGACAGCTATTGTTATATTTTCGTCTTTTGACGCTCTAATGTCTTTACTGGTTGTAACACAGTCCTTTAAATACTTTAAATCTAAAACAATAATGAAAATATAATATGTATAATAATAATGTAATAATATCAATAATTCCTTAATATACTAATAATAACTTATCTTTTCAAATATTCTTTAACTTCTTCACCTTATTCTTGTATTCCAATATAACTACATAAACTCTCTTACTGTAGAAGAATTTGTGTGCATAATATCAATTAGTGAAAAACTTCAACCTATACTAATGAATGTATATCCACAAACTGTAAACTTCACCCGCCATAGCACAGGGTCATCCCTAGCATGGAGGGTGAAATATCACAAAAAAAAACTATATGTACTTTCGATAATTCATGTATTAAATAAATTAATAAATAAATAATGAAAAAAAAATGTAACAAAAAAGCATATAATATGAAATAAAATATATTGGTAAAAATGATAAGAAGTCTAACATAAAAAAGAAAACGCACTATAAACAAAATTGCAGAAATTATCCACGACTATTTGTGTCTTGACATATAAAAGAATTTGAATAAACAATGTTTATATTGGTTAATCTTAAGGTTAAATATATCTCCTAGATCAGAATATTTATTTCCGAGATTGTGAAGTCTTGGAATCGGGGAATTTTGTTAAAAGAGTGTCCTGGTGTTGTTAAAATAAAAGGGTAGTAAATATCGGCAAGATCTTTTGGGAAAATGGATGTTGATTAATTGAAGTAAATGAGGACAGTCAATTTTGAAATGCAGTATTTTATGTAATAATATTAAATCTGTGGTAATTCTTCTTTCTGAAATTTTAATGGGGACATTTTTTCCAGTTAGTAATTATAATCAATATTTAGTACAGGAATATGCAATTTGTAGTTTATAAACTTTAGGAACTTATGTTGAATCTTTTCAATGCTGTTATTTTTTTTTTACATTAACTCCACACAGGAGGCCTTAAGGAAAATAATTTCCCTCTGGGCCTATGTCATCTGGGATGCTGTGTGGAGGGTCTTTTTGAGGAGAGGAAGGAATGAACAATGGTCTTGAAGAGACCTATGTTGTAGGAAGGAGGAAACACAGAGGCCGGCAAATCATTCCACAGCCGAGCTGTTAAACACAAGAACGAGTCGAAGAAACGACCCGTTCTCATGTGACAAATGTCAACCGTGTACAAATGTTGGGCACGCGTTTGGCGTGTTTCCCGACTATGCACCGGTGCCGAAGGGATCAATGATGGTAGTTCCTCGGAGCATCTTCCATTGTAATACCGGTAGAACAAGGATAGCATTCCCACCCGGCGCCTGTGCTCTAAAGATTGCAATCCGTCTGTTAAGATGGGAGAATCTATCAAACGGACCGCCCGTTTCTGCACAGAGTCGAGGGTATTTTTCAGGTATTTTGGAGCTCCAGACCAGAGGTGGCTGCCAAATTCAACCGTGGGGCGCACTTGCGATTTGTACAGGCTTAGCAGTTGTGCACTAATAAAGTATCTGCGGGCCCTATACAATACGCCCAGTTTCTGGGAGGCTAACTTTACTTTAGAATGAATATTATAAAATATTAAAAAAATACCTGACCATGATATACCCTAACAATATGTCTTAGTTCTCTTAGAAAACTAGTATCAGGCAGTAATATTAACATGATAAAAAATATAGCACCAATTCCGCCTATTGAATCTACAAACACAAACTTACATACTATCAAGTTCGCAAGTTTCCCGGCGCTTTTCCTGAGAGTCTACCCGGAGGGAAATCATCGACACTTCGGCATCATACGAGTCTGCGATAAACCGCCCATACATGTGAAGGTCTCATTTCCCTTTCAAATTTTCCTAATTTCAGCCTCCGATATACCTACCCGTTCCAATCTCGCCCGGAAAAATCGATTGAGTTTTTAAACCGAGCGAAAAGGATATGGGAAGGTTGAGTATTATTTTAATCAAAATATTGATGGACTTTACCATACCTAAAATATTTTTATATTGGTATACTGGTAGTGGCAGTGTATTTTAAATAATAGAATGGCCACGGACATCTCGACACAGATATGTCATAGTAAGACAGGCATCGAAAAACCTATGGGCATCACTTTTATTCATTTATGTGTGTGGCATCCCCACCACGTAAAGAAAACATCTCTGGATCGCTCCGGCGATGACCGAGCAAATTATTCCGTCTCCAGCGCTCGATCCCGCCGGCCACTCGCGTTTTGTACCTCTCTACCCGTTTCATACGTGAAAACTAAATCGTGTAAAATATTTAATCTCAAATAAATGTTAATCACTCAAAAATGAGCAAAGTGTTATCAATCATCATCCAATATAATTACTGAACACTGGATCGCGGTCTAGAAGTACCGTGGTCCCCAGGAGCCTGACTATTCCTTATTGTAAAGTATTGGTATACACTCGTCTGATGAGAAGACGGAGCACAGGTCAAACATTATCCACCAGCTCCTCAACCTTGGCAAACAACACGTCTAACAAACCCAGTGTAAACATACTTTATACAAGTAAATAAATAAGAAATAGGTCACATAATATTGCCAGCTACACACAAAAAAACAGTTCCTAATGACGTAAATATGTCTTATCCGTGTTTCCCCGTTTAAAAATCGAAATCAGAAACAAAATCAGTTCCTAACAATAAAGTCTGACTTATGTGTTTATTTCCCCTTTTATCAATTGCAAAATATTTTATGTGATTGTGAACATTCTCAATATGAACCTCTTAACGGCGACTTTTGATGGATGTTTTAAGGGTAGCATGTGCGGTTTAATTTGGACTAAAATATTCACTAATTAAAAAAAAACGCATTTTGTGACTTATGTTATTGTTCTCCCCACGCATAGATATAATGCGGTGCTCGGCTTCATGGGGTAAGGCTTGTCCGGATCTGAACGGGTCAACATCCGTGGATGCATCTGCCCATCTGCTGTGTAATCGGGAGGGACTGGTTAAGGTAGGCCTTTTGACCTTTCCAGGCTGATTCTCTTGACCCATCGTCTTCCGCAGCAGTTGAAAACATGGATTCATACGTCCGTCACTCCTGCAGACTCCTACCCACCCCTCATTCTTTTTTTACTTCTCAGAACTTTTTTTACCACTCCTCCCTTTCCTTAAAAAAGATCCTCCGCACAAGCATCTTCTAAGACAACATAGGACCTGATGGATAATATTTTTCCCAGGGCCTTATGTGTGGAGCCTTTTATAACCGGATTCACATGAGCATTAGTTTGTCTTTAAAAAAAAAAATTTTAACAGAAAATAAATCTATTTTTGGGAACAAAATCGGTATCGATCAAATGTGCGGTATGAGCTCATGTAGGGTATCGTAAGGCGCACGTGTTTCAACCAGAAAGTTACCCAGACGCACGGGATCATGATTAAGATCTGTACTGGTGGGGCCCATCAAAATTCGGAAAAAAAATCCGGTTGCAAAGGGCTTGCAAAAATAAAAAAAAAAAGATAAATAGAAACAAAACAACAAAAATGTGTCTAGTTTACTGCAGAATCGCGTCTAATAACTGTTTTGCATAATTCTGGAGATAAATATCCCCCACACTATGCACTTCATAGCAGTAAAGTGGAGTCTGTTAATAAAAATACATAACAATACTAGCTTACAAATCTGGAGTACATCGGAATCTTGATAAATATGCTTAAAGACTTACTTACTTTAGAGTCTCACTCGCCAAAAGAAGACACATTTCCGATTTCTTAATCTCTCTGTTTGAAACAACATGTATGAGTCATCTTTATTTCTTCTTCTTCTTTGTGTGCCGTATTAGGTCCCCCCGACGTTGGCGATCACTCTTGAAAATGTCTTTCTGTCTTGCGCTGCCCGGAATAGCTCCTCCACTTTTCTGATGCCGGTCCACTCTCGTATATTTCGCAGACAAGACATTTGTCTCCTACCAGGCCCTCGGCGACCCTCTATCTTGCCGGTTCCATGACAGTTCATCCTGCGACAATTCATCCGGCGACAGTTCATCCTGCGACATTTCATCCGGCCGACAGTTCATCCTGCCGACAGTTCATCCGGCGACAATTCATCCTGCCTGATCATTTAGAAGATTTTTTCTTAAAGTAAGTATGCAAAGAGGATATACGGCCGTACAACCTAACCTAACCTAACCTAACCTAACCTATTTAGTAAAAATATTTTTACAGCGGATTTCCACTCAAGATGCCTTCAGATATAAGTATATCGATTTTATATATATTTTTTATATATATACGGCCGTATATCCTCTTTGCAAACTTACTTAATAAAAATCTTCTAAATGATCAGGCAGGATGAATTGTCGCCGGATGAATTGTCGGCGGGATGAAATGTCGGCAGGATGAACTGTCGGCAGGATGAACTGTCGGCCGGATGAACTGTCGCAGGATGAACTGTCGCCGGATGAATTGTCGCAGGACGAATTGTCGGGTCACAAAAACGCCACCAATGTCGTTGCATAACACTACTTCTTTACTAAGACTTAACCTCTTATAAATCATAAACGAAGTGTAGGACAACCTAGAGGCTAATGGTCTCTCTATTATGCTCTCAATATCTCTATGTTGTTGGAAATCTAACTGCTTGTACACCTCGGCTGTGAACGTAAGGGCCAAACCTATACACTACCGGCACCTGTCGGATAAGTCTATAGTATCTGAGATCTATCTACACTGGAGCCGTCTCTGTAGCCCGAACAGTAACAATAAAGTACATTGTTCATAACGCGGTCACCTATGTGGCCAAGCAGTCGAGATCCTGGGCTCTGAATCCAGAGGAAGAAAATACAACTAAAATTTTCGTCAATCTCGGAATAAAACTGTAGATTTCGGGTAAAAGTCATCAACGCCGCCACATATACCATTCTTAATATATTATGTGGTAAATGGCGAGCGATGTTTGGGCACCGTACCACCAGAAGTACATTGATATGTTAGTGCAAATCCAGAAGAAATTCCTCAGGTATGTTTATATGCGGAATCATGGAACCTATCCAAGGTTCATGCACCATATTGACTTACTTGAGGAAACTGATTCTGTGAGTCTAGAAACTAGACGGAAAGCAAGTCTTGCTATTTTGTCTTTCAAAATTTGGAACAATTTCATCGATAGCCCATTTCTCTTGGGATGCTATGATTTATATGTACCAGACAGCCAAAGTCGACATCATGACTTATTTAAAGTACCGAATGGCAGAACAGACGTCTTAACAAAGCATAGCATGACGAGGGGAGTGGTGCTGTTAAATGAAATTGCAAACCATTTGGATAGATGAACAGTAAGTGACTGTTCTTTATATGCCTTAAAAATATTATTGAAGAGTCACTTGCCTAAATGCTGATAGGGTAACTAAATTGTACCTACTGTAATTGGAATTATTTTGTTGTACAATAATAATAATAAAAAAAACAAAATATAAATACATAAATTGTTTCAGGGTATTTGATAGCAACTAAAAACAACACTTGCGAAATACAAGCTACCTTATCCAACATTAAATTTGTCATGTGAGAACTCGGCTGTAGAACGCTTTGCCGGCCTGTGTGTGTGCCTTCCTCCAACAATATGAATCTCTTCAACATCCGTGTACATTCTTTCCTCTCCTCAGCATCCCCAAAGATGACACAGGCCCTGAGGGAAATTATTTTCCTCAGGACTTCCTATTTGTTTTATTTACTCCAGGTGGCCTATGACCTTTATGGAATGCTGTATGGAGTTTTTTTAAGGAAAGGAAGAAGAAGGAGGTCTGGGAAGAAAATAGCTATGAGGGGTGGGTAAGAATCTGGGGGTTAGTGTGTCCAGGAGTGACGGACGTATGAATCCATCCTTTCAACTGCTGCTGATGAGTCGAGGGATTCTGGCTGAGGAGTTCAAAAGACCTCCTCAACCAGTCTCTCTCGATCTGGCCCGACACGCATCAGGTGGGCAAACACATCGGCTACTAAGACCTTGACAAACCTCACCCTAAGAACCTGGGCACCCCTGCTAATTTACCAAACGTAATGAACCACTTAGGGTAATCTATGGCAGATGTAAAAATATCTGGTAGAATAGACAGTCCTGATTTGAATAAGCTCATTGAATTTCATATTCCCACGAGAACCACTCGTTCTAAAATCCTGTTTAAATACAAAAATAATAGGACTGAGTACACGAAACACTCGCTTGTACCTAGGTTACATGAAGTTATTAATAGATATGCAGATGTGGCAGATCTTTTTAATTGCACGGAAGGTAGGTGCAAGAGGGCTATTCTATCAAAAAGAATTAATCAATATTTATTTTAGTTATAGATACCTACTATAGATTGTAATTACATCTCTGGTGTCACTTCTTAATTTAATTTAATCGTTGTTTATGGTATATTTGTACCGTGTAAATTTAATAAATAAATAAATATATTGGTTATCCAATAAATGGTTCCCGGGGCGGCGGTACCCATATCCGCCTCCCAAAATGAGGAGTAAATGAGCTGTAAGAAAGATTCTTCTGTCCATGGAAAATAAATACAAAAATGTGTTTTAGCTCCTGTCCTAATCTTGCTAGAAATATTTAAAATTGCATAAACAGACCTTTGTAAATTAAGTTTACTATACCAAGTATTTTAATAACAATAGGAAAACTACAAGTTTTAGTTTAGCCGAGTAGTATGCAAGTTATAATTCAGTTATTTCCGTATAGCATACCCCGTTGCACTCACTCTGTTTCAGTTTCACTTTGCATTGGTAATGACGCGCTGCACAAACAAGTCGCAGCTTTTTCATAAAGGCTGACAGTTTGGGAAATCTGTGGGAACTTGGTTGGGGATTAGCAACCTTTCTATGGGTTATTTACATGCATGCAATGTCCCTGGGTGGAATTTCCTCTTTTTTCACACAGTCGGGCGTGGGTGGTTTGGTAAATCTATGAGTCGGGCTGACGTATACCCCGATTGAACAAAAAACGTCCCCCTCTGAAAAGTCTTAAAAATGATTTATTTTGTATTGGATTGTGATTAATGTGTGTATATATAAGAGGAGCGATTCTGCATCTTTTGTGAATACGAATGCCTGAAAATTACATATAATTACCTACACCAGGGGTCGGCAAACTTTTTAGCCAAAGAACCAAATATGTACATTACACAGATTCAAAAAAAAAATTGGGAGTCAAATCTGTTTATTTATTTAGCAAACGTTTATTATTGGACTTCATTAAATTACGAATGCGCTGAATAAAACTTGGTTGCATGCATAATAAAGATTTTATTCACTGATTAAAAAATAATATGTAAATAAGGAATCCATAAATATAAATCATGACAATGGTTGACACTTATCATTTAATCCTCCATGGAAAGTTTGAGTAAGTCAGGTTTTTATGTTGTTATTCTTAATTTTTGACATGATTTCAGGTTCTCATCAATCATATGGCTTCTCAGTTTACTCTTGATAAAGTTCATGCTTCAAACAGATTGTTCTTATGAATACGTAGACCCGAAAAGGAAAAGAACAGCAAAGAGTGAGGCTATTCCAGGCGTTGAAGATGATCTTGTCTTCCTTCTCCAGGTCTTTCAAAGCGTACAATTTGGGTTCGTAACTATCTCACATTTTTTCTTCTCCAATATTTCCAAATCAACACAAAGGGGTTCATATTTAGAGCTCCACATTTCCTTGTTTTTTGAATCCAGCAATTGTATTTCAAAGTTACCCATGTCAATGCCTAAAGGAGAAAATTTCAAATCTGTTATTGAAGCATTAATAACGTGTTTGAGGAATGTTAAGGTTGCTCTGCTGCTTTTAAATTCCTGAAACCTGGTGAAAAATTGAAAATAGTTGTTTTGAAATAGTGTCAATGGAGGAATTATTTCTGTGGCGATGCTTCAGCAGACTCGGAAAATGAAATAATGTTTCCCTTTCAAAATCTTTGGCAAAAGCGTCTTGCGCATCTGTCCATGGAAATTTGTGGCTCCGGAGCCGCACTTTGCCGACCTCTGACCTACATCAGCTGGTACCGCGCGTTTTCATCCTCCGACAAAATATCCCCGACAAAATATCCTCTGACAAAATATCCCACGACATAATATCCCAAGGACAAAATGTATCTCCACTATGCTGAATTCTTTTTTTTTTGTTAGGTTGGGAAAGGTTAGGTTTTAGTAGTTATTTTGTGGGGTATGTTTCGTCCGTCGGATATTTTGTCGGGGGGTGAAAACTCGCGGAATCTACTCAACTACATATACACACTATACCCATTAATGTATTTGATTGATTAGTAAAGCATTATTAAATAATTTCTTAGGTTTGTGACTCCTTCCACTCACTTCTGTTTATATTCTTTCTGTGACAAACGCAGCACCAAACGACAATCCTCAAACTTAACAAACAAACAAAAACAATGGTACGGACGCACAGTACACAATCGCACTCTCGCGGCTAACAAAGGGGTGTTCCGTGAACAAAGAATTATACAAGTATTCCGGGACACCCTGTTTTTGACACATTCTTGGCTTTCTATGTTAATAGTTTTAAAACATTGAAATTAAATTGTCGGGAGAGGTCTACACGATGAAAAATTATTTTCCATAAAGTGTTAAATTAACTTTTTTCTTAAGAGTAAGTTACAACCATGGTAAAACGGTGAGATCCTGAGTCTGGTCGCAGAAAACTGGAACAAATATATTTTATTTATTAGTTGGTTTCATTTTAGGTTACATGATTTCCTTGTATTTATTGAAAATAGCAATTAAATTAGTTTTCTGTTAAAAATATTTTCTAACATGTAGGTGCCTAACTACCCGCTCTATCGATTGTCTGAATTATTATTCATACTAGCAGTTCCAGTTTTGAAAATGACACAAACATTCAAAGTAACGTTGAGTGAATAATTTCACAGCTATAACTCACATCACAGACAACCTAAAATAGAATGTTTAAAGATTACTATATTGAAGCACAGCGCTGGGCCCGAGCTCACTCAAGCCCACACCCTACATAAAATTTTCTTTTTTTTTCTTTTTTTTCTATTCGTCTTGTTTCTTTTTTAAATTTACTGTATTTAACCTGAGGAAAATAATTCCCCTCAGGGCCTACGACATTGTAGGCTCTTTTTAGGAAATGGGAGGAGAGGAAAATCTGGGAAGGAAAAAGTGTGAGGGGTGGATTTGAATCTGGAGGTCAAACTGTCAGGAGTGACAGAGGTATAAATCCGTCTCACTGTGGTGCAAGGCAATCGATCGAGAAAGTCTGGCTGGAGAGGTCTAGGTACGGTCTCCCTCAATCGGTTTCTCTCAATCTGGCATGCCACGCAGTTGGTGGATAGAAGCATCCGCCGCCTAGACCCGAGAAAATCTCACCCCATGAGCCCGGGAACTGCTAAGTGACCAAATGTAGCGAACCACTCGGTAGAAGTGTTGGTTATCCAATAAATGGGTAACGGGGCGGAGTTACCCACTCCCGCTTCCCAAATTATTTATTTATTTACTAGCAGACTAGGCCACCCGTTGCTGTGGCTAACGAAACACAACGCCATTACCCAATCTTTATAAAATCCACACCACCCGCTTGCCAGCTGCCCGCTGCCCGCTGCCTGAATTGAATATTTGAATTTATCGGCTTTTCTCTACTATAATAAGCATGTATTATACATGTAAACTAATTAACTCGCCACTAATTATGCAATGCTTGCAATGCAATACGGGATATTTGAAAAGGGAAAATCAAATACCTACTTACTTTAGGACATCCATTTTCCAATTTCTTCCGTAGAAAGAATTTCAAAAGTGACTATATTACGGCCCGCCAGCCGCTTTAAATCGCACAAAATATGTTTTCTTTGAATTTCTCGGCTTTTCTCTAATATAATTTACATGTATTATACATATAAACATTCCTCTTCAATCACTTTATCTATTGGTGAAAACCGTATGAAAATCCGTTGCGTAGTTTAAAAGATTAACGCGCACATACATTTTAAGCGACTTCATTTTATACTATGTAATGATGATGATGATGATGATGATTTGTAAGAAACCAAGAGCTTTTACATAATATACAGTGATAAATATACAAGTGAACTGAAGTCAAGCCACAGATGTTTCTTATGCTAACGGAAATGAAGTATTAATATCTTAAAATTAATTTTGGGTTATTGGAAGGGGAGAGGAAGAGGAATATAGGAAAAGGATAGGAGATGCTCCCGATACATTATATACTCTCATATTAATAATCGGTCGTACGCGTTACTTCATATCGGTATTTTTTTAGGTTATTACATTACTATAAGTATCAATGTTGTGAAATTTTGTATTATATTGTGCACGTACACGAGGAATTGGGGATTTTTTCTAATATTTGTTCTACATGATGGTAAATAAAATAAATCGGATTGTCGGGTCGATCTTGACGGAATATGAAAATTTATTAAATTGGTAAGTTTTGGTGAGTCCAGGCCATTATTTAGAAGTTTAAACAATAGGATTTGATTAAAAGTAGACGTCGTGTTTGGAAAGATTTGAAATTGTTATATTTAATGGATTCAAAATTACGTCCTGGAATAAAACATTATCGTAACTTTTTTTATTTATTTTAGCTTTATGAGTAAAACCTCAAATTGTAATATTTAATTAAATGAAGACAATACAAGCCAAAGTCAGTCGAAAATCTGAGAACAGAAAAATCAGAAAAAGATATTGACACCTCTGGGACTTGAACCCAGGGCCTCTTGCTTTCCGGGCAACGCGCTGCCGATGAGCACCGTGGCGCACCGTGGCGCAGTGGTTAGCGCGTTTGCCCGGAAAGCAAGAGGTCCTGGGTTCAAGTCCCAGAGGTGTCAATATCTTTTTCTGATTTTTCTGTTCTCAGATTTTCGACTGACTTTCGCTTATATTGTCTTCATTTAATTAAACATTATCATAACTATCATTTTAATTGTAGTTATTTTTATAACTAGTGTATTTTCCATCACTAGACTGAATGGTACAGAGTGTGCATAATATTTTATTGTTTCATGGATATTGCCTACATGCATAATATTCAGATTATTAGAAATAAAGAATTTGCCACGGGAAGTGAGCACCTTGGAAGATCAATTTCAGCCATTAAGGAGGTCTTCGATCCTTTAGAAACAGCGGCACGGGAAGTAGGACTGCAGGTTAATGTCAACAAAACGAAAATGATGATACAGAGCAGGAACCCTTCACACAGAAGAAGAAGTAGTGCACAATTCAAAGACAACTACTCATACGAAGTGGTCGATCAATTCACCTACCTGGGCTCCAGTCTGACAGAGAACAATGAGGATCCAGCAGAAATCAGAAGGAGAATCACAGCAGCCAACAAAACATACAGACAGTGTTTAAGTCACGTAGTGTCCACAGAAAAACCAAAATAACCATATATAAGACCATTGTCAGAACTGTATTGGCATATGGATGTGAGGCGCTGACACTGACGGTAAAGATGGCTGAAATGCTGGATACTTTTGAAAGAAAAGTGCTGAGAAGAATATGTGGACCCGTGAAAGAGGGTGAACAGTGGCGCATCCGGCACAATACAGAATTGTATAATATATATAAGGCACCTAGCATCTCAACACATATGAGACTCCTCAGGCTGAGATGGGCTGGGCATGTACAAAGAATGCCGGATACACGCGTCCCAAAAAGAATTTTGACTGGACACCCAGGTGGAAAGAGAAAAGTGGGAAGACCCAGACTGAGGTGGGAAGACGAAGTAAGAGGGGATGCAGCACAGCTTCTCCAGGTACCAAATTGGAAGTCAGCCGCTGAGGACAGGAGGGGTTGGAGGCGACTGTTGCAGGAGGCCAAAGCTCGATATGGGCTGTAGCGCCATCGAAGAAGAAGAAGAAGTGAGCACTTTTCCAAGGTGATAGAAATAGGACAAGTGTATCAATTACGTTGTGATAGTTGGGTCAAACGTTTCTTTATTTTTTTTCTACTGCATAAACAAATTGCTAACATAAGTGTATCACTAAAACACTCAGAAATATTTCCGGATCAAATCAATGTAACTACACGTGCACTAGTCACGTGGATTTCTATTTGATTTCTCCTGGTGCGTCATCTAATAAACGGTTCAGTATAAAGTTATGTAACTGAACATCTCCTTATAAATTCATTAAAAGCTGTGGAAAAGAATTATAAAATCGTCCATAAGGGGCCGTTCAAGTATTATGTAACGCACATGGGGAGGGGGGGAGTCTTGTGAAACTTTACAGTGCGTTGAGGGGGGGAGGGGAGGGGGCGGGGTTCGAACAACGCGTTACGTAACATGTTTTTCTTAATTTAGAAAAAAAACTAGGGAATTAAAGTCTTCCAAGTTGGCAACCCTTTTCGTCCGCGAAATCTCTTTGTTTTATTTATTACAGCGAACGCGATTAAAACAAGAAAACAGGTATATAAGCAACTTTCCAGTACTTAATTGTGACTTTCAGGTAAAAATTGTTACTTGAGCTTTACGTGACGTTTAGGGGGGGGAAAGGTACAGAAAAACGTTACGGCGCGTTACATGAGGGGAGGAGAGGGGAAAGGGGAGGGGGGGAGGGTGGGAGGGGGGAGGGGTGGGGGGAGGGGGGAAGGGGGGGGGGTCAAAAATCTTCAAAAATTCCGTGACGTAATACTTGAACGCCCCCTAACCTAACCTGACCTATTTAATCTATTTAACCATTTTTTTTATTCATCGCTTTTAACGAAGGAGGTTTTGAATTCATTCAGAGTTACCCGTTTACCCTAATTTTTTTTTTTTACATTAGCTCTTGGGGATGCTTTGTGGAAGGTCTTTTTAGGAAAGGAAGGAGAGGAAATTCTGAGAAGAAAAAGAGTATTAGGGGTGGGTAGGAATCTGGGTCGGTTTGTCCAGGAGTAAAGGACATATGAATCCATCCCTCCCACTACAGTGCGAGGCGGTGTTCCGAGAGAGTACGGCTAGAGAAGTCAAAGGGACTCCCTCAACCCGATCATCTCTCCCGATCCGGCTTGCCATACAGCTGGTGGACAGACGCATCCGCCGCCAAGACCCGGACAAACCTTACCCAGTGAACCCGGGCACCCCTGCTAAATCACCAAACGCAGCGAACCACTTGGGGTAACCTATGGCAGAGTTGTTGGTAATCCAATAAATGGTTCCGGGGGCGGCGGTACCCATTCCCGCCTCCCAAATTGTGGAATAAACTTGTCCCAGAAATAACCATTTATAGGTAATAATTATTTAGCGTTACCAATTTTACATCTACATTTTGTTTTACATTAACTCCACCTGTAGGTCCTGAGGAAAATAATTTCACTCCGGCCTATGTCATCTTTGGGGGTGCTGTGTGGAGGTTATTTTTGGGGAAAGGAAGGACTGAACTTGAGTTTTGAAAGGACCCATGTAAGAGAGAGGAAACTCAGAGATCGGCAAATCGTTCTAGAGCCGAGCTGTTGAACTCGATAACGAGTCGAAGAAGCCACCCGTTTTCATATGATAAACTTCGTCGCTAGCTCCTCGGAGAATCTCCCATTGCAATAAGATAGAATAAGGAGAATGAGGGCAGCCTGCGTTTCTGCAGTCAGTTCTTTAAAGGTTGCAATCTGGAAGATGCTCCTAAGAAATTGGTGAAATTGATTTCTTCGGCTTATGGAAATATACCGAACACGCGACTAACTTTTTTTTTTTTGTAGATTAATTCCACGCAGGAGGCCTTGAAGAAAATAATTTCCCTCAGGGCCTATGTCATCTGGGATGCTGCGTGGAGGATCTTTTTAAGGAGAGAAAGGAGTGAACATTGATCTTGAAGAGATCCATGTTGTGGGAAGGAGGAAACACAGAGGCCGGCAAATCATTCCACAGCCGAGCTGTTGAACACAATAACGAGTCGAAGAAGCGACCCATTCTCATGTGACAAATGTCAACCGTGTACATATGTTGGGTATGCGTTTGGCATGTTTCCCAACTATGCACCGGTGCCGAGGGGATCAATGACGCTAATTCCTCAGAACATCTTCCATTGTAATACCGGTAGAACAAAGATAGCAGTCCCACCCGACGCCTGTGCTCTAAAGATTGCAATCCGTCTGTTAAGATGGGAGAATCTATCAAACGGTCCGCCCGTTTCTGCACAGAGTCGAGGGTATTTTTCAGGTATTTTGGAGCTCCAGATCAGAGATGGCTGCCAAATTCAACCGTGGGGCGCACTTGTGATTTGTACAGAGTCAGCAGTTGTGTACTATTAAAGTATCTGCGGGCCCGGTACAACACGCCCGATTTTTTAAAAGGCTAACTTTACTCTGGCTTCGTGGAGAACATTTGTACACAGTTAAC
Source organism: Limnephilus marmoratus (assembly GCA_917880885.1). NCBI lineage: Eukaryota > Metazoa > Arthropoda > Insecta > Trichoptera > Limnephilidae > Limnephilus > Limnephilus marmoratus. Next base: position 39,564,264 of record OU862926.1, read on the forward strand.
AATAGTCACAGGAGAACGGGTCGTTTCAACCATTCGTACTTGTGTTAAACGGCTTGACTGTGGAAAAATTTGCTCGTTTCCACCCTTCTCTCTTCAATCCTCAAAACGACCCTCCACAGAGCATCCCCAAAGATGAAAGGCGCTGATAGAAATTGTTTTTCTCAGGCCCTACTTTGCAGAGTTATGAAAAAAAATCAAAGTGTGCAATTCAAACGTGGTAGAAGTGAAACCTTCAGAAAACTAAAGTAGACAGAGTGGCGAGGCTACGAAGCACCGCACAAAGAGGAGACCGATTATTCTATCTCATTCTTTGCAGGCTAAATTCTATAGATGTACGTGTTTGTCTCTTTTGAATGTCACTTTTCGTTTCATCGAGTTATAAACCACAACGATGCTAAAGAAGTTTTCACTTCAAAAATTACAAGTGTGCAGTTAACACCCGGTAGAAGTGAAACCTTCAGATTACTAAAGTAAACAAGTATAATAGAAATGAATGTATATAGAAATGTTTTTCACTTTCAACCCGTTTAATCACAGGAGACCATATTTGTCCCAACGCACATAGGTCTCATATAAAACGCTTTAATTCCCTTACTATCATAGTTAGAAATGTGTTCCAATCGGTGTAAGAAAGGAAAAATACCACGCTTTATATTCCAATCTAAAAAATAGCCACCAAAAAAGTAAAATGTACACTTTTATGTACACAAAGTTTTGAATCGCAAATTGAAAAAGAAATTTGAAACTTCGGGAATTTTTATAAAATTATTTTTACATAAAGCGACAAAAAGTGAGGTTACAATACGTGTTTGTTAAAAACGTAAGGTGAGCCATTTTGAAAACTTTTTTTATGTTTGTATGCAAAAATTTTATAATAAAAAAAATGTTTATTTCGAATTCTATAATTTGAAAGCGTATTTCATCCCCTTTCTAATACAGTTTGTGGTTTATGAATGTGCTCAGAAATATTCCAAATATTTGCATTTACTTGTAAAGCGAAAATATTTTGACCATCTGAAAAAAATGACAAATTTTTGAAGGGTTTTAAATTGGGTAGATTCATTAACAAGAAATTATTTTATTTCTAATTATTTTTAAGAACCAAATATTTTCCTTATGTAAATCTGTTGTGTGTATGTATATTTCAAATAAAAGAAAATAAAAACATATGGAGGCCATAAAACATTGCAATAATTTTCAAATCATATCGGTGATAAAGAAGTTAAGGTTAACACATTACGGATTTTCAAACCGATCAAGTAAAGGTTTCACTTGCAACAAAAATCTCTTCTCTTGAAAAAACCTTTTCTTAATAATTACTTCCTGATTATTTTTCGTGAAAATGAAATTCTCATTCTTCCATCATAATCAGTACCACCCTTAACAATTGTTATTTCGTAGAAAATGGGGTTGAATTTTTAGTACTTCTTTTTCGCAGCCAACGAGGAAGTTGGATGAACGTGCAGAGAATGAAAATTATCCATTATACTTTTCCATTGTCCCGCTGTTCCCCATTGGGACGTGGGAAATTTCCCACGAAATGGGGAACATTGTCAAATTATGGATCTGGTACACTGCACAAAATATCCCCAGAAGAGTGATTTACCGATATGAAAATTCGACCGAGTCGACGTAGGTTCAATAGGCCACTTGCATCACATTTTTAAAAAAAAATTCGGGTTCAGGCCAATATTCTAAGACACTCCGTATTTTTTTTTTAATCGTATTTTTGAAACCCTGGCGATTTTTTGAAAATTTCATAGTATAATTTTATAGGTGCGAAAAAACGATAATTACATAGATAAGTTTTAAGATTTTCACGGCCAAAAGCATTTTCGTCATTTGTTTTTGGGGTGTTGTGCCGTGTTGCGCTGGGCAGATCCGGCAGATCCGGTAGATGTGTGATGTGATCTGCCGGATCTGCCCTGATGATGGACACTGCAACGATGTCCGAAACGTTGGCTAAAGCAGGAGGTAGCGCAACACGGCATAACACCCCAAAAACAAATAACTAAGATAATTACATAGCCGATTTAAAAAAAAAACGTTTTCCACAAGAAAGGGCACAGGAGAATAACGAGGCATACCAAAAATATTACTTCTCATAAATATTTTTTTCCTTGATCCATCTTATTGATCATAAATCATTATAATGTTCAACGTCTATATTACTAAATCCAATGTAATATGCTTGTACTTGTAAATTATAATAATAATAAGAATTTTTTAAAATTTGATTTTATTAAAATCAGCACCACTATCATTATACCTTTAACACGTACGGATAGCGTAAAATGTACGGGGTTCTCTTCATAAGATCTGTCAAAAAGTCAAACCAAATGATAAGTTCTCAGAGAACAAACAATAAATCTAGTGAACGTTAAATGTCAAATTAGAAAATTCGCCTGAAATCAAAGTGATGCCAAAATCAAATTAATAGGAACATTTTCGGAGATGGGACATTTTCATGTAGTGACGTCACGAGCCCAAATAATAGATTTGTTTATTTAAAAATAAAAAAACTCTACATTTCTAAAAAAAATTACTAACTTTTTCGTAATCTTGGTAAAAAAATATATTCACACGATTTTTTCCAAGTCGTTATGAAATCCATGCAAGTGGCCTATTCTTCTGATAGCTAAGTCCTTCATCACTGCTCGAGAAATATTTTCTCACTAATTACGGAAGTTGTAATTATTAATTTTGTAGGCGGATACGGGTACCGCTGGCCTGGTGACCATTTTTTGGATAACAATACCTCTGCCATAGGTCCCCACAACTTGTTCGCTACATTTGGTGACTTAGCAGGGTTCGCGATTCGTGATCTTGGCGGTGGATGTGTCTGGCCATCAGCTGCGTGGCCTGCCGGATCGAAAAAGTTTTAAAATTTAACTTAACGATTTCAATCCATTTGCGTAAAATCTTTCGACTATTTAGGGCGTTTTACTCGACGCTTTTTTTCGTCTAGTTTATGTATGAAAATTCGAGGTGGAAAAAAGGACATGTCCCATTTTGGTATTGATTGTCGTACGGTTTAAGATAGTGGACCTTATTTGACAATCACAGTACGTAATTGTTTTTCTTAACTACATTATTTGGAAATATTGCTTTTTTATTTCGTTTCAATTTTTTTTTTTAAATACCTAAATTGTTATACTAATAAATCTAATCGAAGCATGAAACACAATAAGTCACTTAAAATATTAAGGTTACGGTCGTGATTGTGAATCGAACCCAGTGCGATCGTTACCTTTTTGTTTCTGTGTCTTGTTCTGTTTGATGTCTGGTTTAGATTAATCAATATTATCTTTATCTTCAATGATTAACATTGATGGGTACTACCAACAAATATATGTTCAAAAAGCTGTTCCAATAAAATTGACTAAAATTTATATTTTTACTGATTAAAAATGTATGTGTATTTGTTTGGTTCTGAAACAGTTTAAAAAATTAAATCCATATTCCCAAGTCCTTCATTCATTCGTTTATCCCTTTGTTTCCTTCCTATCCTTTAAGTCCCTACTTAGTTACTTCAAATGGAAAAGAAGAAAATGTTTTCATACCTACGTGGAACTCATTTAGAATATTGGAACAAAAATTTTTAAATTAGTTACTCTTTTGTTGTGTTCAAAAATCGAAGTGACATTTCGCAATCTCGCAATTAATCGCAAATTTCCTAATTTATTAACTCCAAAGTGTCGATATTTGTGACATATAGTTGTGCCGTTATTGTGGGAAGCTGCTAGCACCAGGATCGATCCTGAAACAGTGGAGGAAGCCATCAAAGGTAAGGGACTTATTCCTTCCATCTCCAATTCCTGTTATTGAGTTTTCAAGACGCAATCAATTGTCTTGTACTAGCATAATTCAGATTTACAGCACATGTCTTTCTCGTGTCGGAGCATCATCGGTCGTGACAGTATTACTGTTCGGTTTGTTGACGACAACGGTAAAAATAAATGACAGATGCGTTTAAATGATGTGATCTGCGTGCTTTCAATGTGTTACCTTTTTCTGAGGATTTTAGTACTGTAGTTACCAAAAAATATTACCTAATTTTTCGTTAACGTTAAAGTTTTAAATTTTTACGTGAACATCGCACAAGGGTCTCTGCTCCCAACCGTCTGGAGCCAGTGAGACCATGGCATCCTCAATTAGGGTGTGTTGTTAAAGGCTGAAGTAAAGGGGAGGGGAAGGAGATGGAGAAGATGGAGGTGGGAAAGTACCTGGCTGTTCAGATAATTAAACACGGCTAAATTCAAGGCTGTGTCCTGTCGCCACTATTGTTTAATCTCTATTCCAACTATGTCTTTAAAAGAGCCCTAAGTAATTCTGAGAAAGGTCTGAAGATCAACGGAGTTGTCATTAATAACATAAGATACGCAGATGATACTGTATTACTAGCTGACTGTATCGATGACCTCCAAGACCTATTATATCTTGTTAATAATGCTGGTGAGCAACTGGGCCTAACAATCAACGTCAATAAAACTAAATTGATGGCATTTGGACGACTAGATCACTCTGAATCAGTGATACAGTTAAATGGTTACAATGTCGAAAAGATGGAAAGATTTAGATACCTCGGCGGTATTCTCACGGAGACTCTTGACCCAGATGTAGAGGTTAGATGCAGAATTGAGGCAGCAAGAACTGCGTTCATTAAAATGAAATCCCTCTTCTGCAATGACAATATTAGCTTAAAACTAAGGCAGAGAATGCTAAACTGTTATGTGTGGTCGGTCTTGCTGTATGGATGTTGTTATGGGCAGAACGCATAACTGCTCTACAATATGTCCCCAGGCCAGCTCACGGTAGAGACAAAAGTACCCTCTATCTCAGAGGGCAGGTCGCACGAATGCGTCGGGATCTCTCTCTCTCTCTCCTTCTCTCTCCCACAATCGTCTGGGAATACTCACTGGGGAAAGGCTCCTGCCGAGGCAGATTAACAACAGGATGTAATTAATAGACTCATGTATTGTAAATTCAAACACAGTACAAGGGTTATTACAGCACAATTCAATTCAAGTGATGCATGTTACACAAACCTAGCTATCGAGTTTATATCTCATGATCCCTGTCAACGAAACTTTCTGAGTGGTGGCTTTACGCGAGAGTTCAAACAGTCTATCGTTACGGACACATTAAAGAGGGTAAATCAGAGGACAGCTTACATGGTGATTGAAGAATCCTTCGGCTCTCGGGTTCAGCAGGGCTCATCCCGAGTCTAGGACAGGTCCCGAAGTTCACAGGCATGGTAGAACACCAGCGCTAACACTCGTATGTACTTTAATTACATCGCAGATGTTACTGCGTTTAATTTGATCGGGCTAGTTAGCCGCGAACTGTATAGTTCGCGGAGGAGTGTCACGTGCGCCTGAGACGGCTTGTACTACTCGACTCGTGGCGGCGCGGCGGAGCGTGCCGGAATGCCGAGGGGAGAGGAGGTAGGTAACAGGAAACAGCGGGGAGCAACGAGTTGTTGCCCGCAGCGGTTTGTTTAGGGACTCGCGTTGGCGCTCCCTGTTGCTCTAAAAACGTACCATAACACTTCCCCCCGCGCTTGGAAAAAAAGCGACGTGGCAATGGAGCTGTAGGGAAAAAAAATCCTCTTATGCTTCCATCGGGGTTTTGAGAGATTCGTTGCTTGAGAGATTGCCTAGCTAGAACATACAGTTTATGCTATAGTTTAGGTCACAATGTTTGTAGGGAATGGATGGGGGTACATGGAATGTTTGGAAAAGACAGCTTTGGGGAGAGTACATGGTGTAAAACAACATACAAGGTTATGCAATTGAAAATAACAATACACATGGTTATGCAATTGAAAATAACAATACACATGGTTATGCAATTGAAAATAATGACAATACATTTGTACAAGAGAAGAGAAAAGGTGTGATTCTAAAGTTTCATTGGTCTGGGAGCTAAGTTTGCGAAGCGTGGATTTGTTTGGTTTCGGAGAATTTCGAAGAAAAGGACGTGGTTTCACAGATTCTAAGGATTACAATATCACTGTAATCAGACCCATTTGAGATAACACTCAAGAGTACACTTGGGCCTTAGAAAACACTTGGTTTGGTCGAAAACGTTGAAGTTCACGAAGTGGAGACTGTGGTTGCTGTGCCGCGACTATGGTTACAGAGGCCATTGAAGAGAAGAATCCAGTATCTGCAGACATGCCAGTACGAATCCTAAGTGTTATTATGGTAAACACGGATCGTATATAATGGTTATTGAAGCATAGTGTAGCTCAAGATAACTTGTATTGGTACGCATTCAGCGAATACTGGTGGGTCAAGGTAATGATGGTTTACACATGACGATATATGCGTCACTGCATGACAGAGCAAGGGACGGCAAGGTTGGCATTGATAGCAAGAGTAAGAACAAACCTAGGAGCTAGCGTGCTCAGAAGGTAGTTTAGAGTGTCATAATGTATAGTGGGACAACTCGGCTTGCTGTGGCACGACAAGACAACATACATATGAGCGGTATGGTCTGTGCTTTTAGGAACAAATGCGTAGAAAATGGCAGCAGGAGGGACCTTGTAACCACAGCGCGTGCTGTCAGGAAGTGAAGCTCAGCTTGGCTGTTGATGATGGCATCCGCCTGGGCTTCTTTTTAAATCCGGGAGAAATTATTATTAGAGCAAAATTCTTGAAGTTTACCTGCCTAGGGACCAATGAAGAAAAGGTTTGGAGAGAAACAAAATGTGTCCAGAAAATGAAATAAACGAAATTTAGCCACCGACTCAGAGAGTGACGAAGAGAGATTCCTAACTAAATTGTGATTACAAGAACATTTTCCCTTTTTCAGGAAGACTTGGCGTTTGCCGAGTGACAATATGTCTTGGTTAAAAAACAACCGGCCCTCTATGGCCTATGTTAACATAAGATGGTAACATTTTCGTAGAATTTCAAAGAACAAGACAAAGAATCGTGAACTAGTCACGGCAGAGGGAAACCAATTCATGAATAAAGGTTGTCAAAAAAGAGACAGACGTTACGCCAAGTGCATATCGTACATATCCAACATTCATGAATGTGTTTCGTAGAATTGAGAAAGAGAAAAAAGGTGAGACATATGCAGAGATTGAGGGGGAAAACCTGTAGATAACCGGACAGTTACCTATTCGAACTCCAAGTGAGGGCGAAATATGGTCAACGACAGATTTTTCACTTCATAACATACGTCTGAGAACATGGGGGAATGGGGGAGGAGGGGAGGAGGGAGACGAGTTACGAAATTTGCTAGAGACTGGACTAATTTCCAATTCAAACTCTATGTGAAGATGAAACATAATCAACCAGCAGATTTCCTGACTCTTTACATTTATTAAAGGAGGAGAGATTTGAATACACATTATAACAAAGAGGCTAATCTTTCGCGTGTATTGGGCAAAAGATTAGGGGTCATTTTAAAACTTCTACATGATTGTGAGAAAAGACAGACCCTTGCTCCAATTTCACAAACCTGGGGGTTTTCTTATTCGTTCTCCAGACAACGAGTTAGGTGGTTTTGTGCTCAATCGATTAACTCCCACAGCACTATGCCCCATAATTGACAGTGAAGCTGAAAACTAGTCCTTTTGGGATAGTAGATATTCCTGGGCTTCTTTCCTTTTGCAAAGAAGTAAAAAAACAGGAAGTCCACGGGCATCGGCGTTGAATGACAACAAAAGGGTTGTGGACTACATTTCGTAGATCGCACACAAAAGGGTTTGATATTATTTCGTTCGCACGACTCATGGTAAGTGTTTTAACGTCTCCACGTATAGTGTACGGAATATGTAAGTACATACAAGATACAACTCAATTATAGACAGAAGTCAAAGAGTTTATACAAAGCATCTTAAAGAGGATGGCAAAGCCGATATTATGTCGTTCACACGAATCACGGTAAGTGTTTTAACGTCTCCACGTGTAGTGTACGGAATGAACGATTTACAACAAATTTGCCCAGTATTGAAAGACAGTAGCCCAATTACGTTCGAAAAAGTGGGTCCCCATTCAATACAGACGGCGGATTAAGCGGTTCTCATGCCAAAAGACACACGACCAAAATAGAATATACAAAACGGTACTCATGACAAATATGTCACACGACCCACTCAATAACATTTAGCTATGAGCAAAAGTGATTATGACGAGCTTCTCGTATTGTGGCAGGTATTTTAAGGATCCCTCCTATAATGTAACAGGGTTACGTTTAAATACAACACAATAAACGTTAACAATGCTTGTTTTAACACAGTATATGAAGATTTGTTAGATTAACTAACTCCGTAGCCCAGGAGCGTACGATAGAATAACAAGGAGGTAAACAATTTAATGTCACTTCATATGTTATAAAGGCGGGGTGATGACAGAGTACATTTCTGTTTACACCATGTGACAAACAAAGACAGACCTATATGGTTTTACATACTGTCTGTTGTAGCAACTTCAGTGGGAACAAACAAAAGGGACCAATAGTGGTTTTACATACCCTTTGTGCAGTTACAACATACCGGGTTATGTGCAATTTAGGTTGCAAACAAGAGTTGAATGCCTAAGTTTACAAAACGATTGTCAAACAAAATATTGATGATTCACGTTAAACTGCGGTTATTTATGTATGGAAAACAGGGCTGTCGTTAGGTTTTATTAACCTTTTCCGTCAGGGCTGAGGCATGTAATACAAGACATACATGTTGAGAAGAGGGACAAATCGAGGACTTCTTATAACAACAAAAGACCGAGTATTTGGTTTTACGTACTTTAGTTGAAGCGGGCCCAAGAAGATTTGTATAAGGGTGGAAAGACCAATTTAAAGGCTTTTCCTTTATTTATATACATATGATTTCAAAATGGACGTGTCAAAATCCAATTTGTTAGCAAAGAGCTCGGGTAGGACGCCATCAATTTTTTAACATTTGAGAAAAATTGAAAACTACTGTACACAAGGAATGTGATTATGTGAGTAACCACTTATTTTTTACCATGATGAGTAAAATATGGAGCTTGTTAAGATGGTTTACTTGTCCTGGGTCGTGATTTAACGCTTTGGAGTTTACCAAATCCGACTTTAGAACGACGCTCCAGTACTTACAGAACATAAAAGAAAAATTTTTTGAAGAGATTCCTTCCGATATGATGAAAAAAAACAACAAACAAAAATGGTGAAAATTACAATATTGCATTACATAGCAAGGCGTGCCATGGCATGAACGTTGCGTAGTGTGAGGGGTTGAGAGGCAATGATTTGGGTTCATGACTCCCAGACACTGTGACTCGACGGGTGTCTCTGCTCTAAAGTGATCAATTTTAGAACAGGTGAGAAAAAAATAAATAAAAAACGTGTGAAACAAAAATTACGGTGGTTGCCAATTCACGAACATGAACGGGGTAAACTACACCGTGGAGTGTACATAAATTTACAAAAATGATTTTTTTTTAACAATATTCGTTTTATCAACGAAAGGGTGGACATGTAATTGACACTTTACACGCCAGACATTGTAAGACTTCAATGTGCTTACAAAAAGGGTTGTGGTGATACACACTGGATCATTTTGAGTTTGCTGAGATAGTGGGGGTAGTTTTACTCGACTCCTCACTTCCAGTCTTTGCGATATCCTTAATATGGTAATTACCAATGTGCCTTCCAGAGAAGTCAGACAAAGAGTACACTAGATCTGATATCTTTCTTAGAACTTTGGCCTTCACGAAACGTGGTGCCAGCTTGGCAGAGAAATACGTGGCTCCTTGGGAAAGTGTGTTGTTCTTTCTCCAAACTATGTCTCCTGTGTTGAAGGTGACATGTTTCCTACGTAGGTTGTATCTGTCCGCACTCTTTTGATGAGCCAGGAGTAAAGCATCAGTGACTTCACTGTAGATGGCCGACAGTTCTTCCAGACGATGGGCATAGTCCGCGGTAGGGTTGCTAGTGGCGGCAATTGACGTAGGAAAGTTTGTGTCCCTATGTAGAGAACCGTGAACAACTTGTTCCATACCGTGTTTTAAGAAGAAAGGTGTGTAACTAGTGGCCAGGTTAACCGTGTTGTTCATAGCAGCCTGAATTTTATCTAGGTTTTTACACCAAGTGCGTTGATCTTTATCAACTAGAATAGCCAGAGCTGTGTTGATTGTCTGGTTATAACGTTCGACAGTGTTATTCTGTGGAGTATACAAGGTATTATAGTAAATGTCCTTGATTCCGTATTTGGCAAGAAAATTTTTGAATTCTTGAGCAATAAATTGTTTTCCGTTGTCAACTATTACGGTTCTGGGTGTTCCGTAAGGTATAAAAATGTGTTTTTCCAGAAGTTTGATGATGGCGGACGCATTGGCTCTTTTTAAAGGGAAGATCCAACAGAATTTAGTGAAAACATCCACTACACTAAGTATGTGCATGTGTCCGGCATAACTTCGAGGAAAAGGTCCGACGAGGTCCATTGACAATGATTGTAGGGGTCTGTCGGCACGTTTGGGATTACCCATTAGGCCGGCAGGTGCTGCCGTGCTATGTTTATAAGCTTTACAAGTTTCACATTTAGAGATGTAATTGCGAATTTGCTTAAAGAGACCAGGCCAGTAATACTTCAAGGTGATCTTTTTATACGTCTTGAAATTTCCTGGGTGTATGGAGTCGGGAGCACTATGATTGTCAATGATTATTTGTTCTCTACCTTCGAGGGGAACGACAAGTTTCCACGAGTAATCTTCGAGGATGGATAGTGGTGCCTTGCAATTACGGTATAATTGTCCTTCTTTTATGATAAAGTTAGGAAACTTTTGTTGGTTATTTTTACAACCTTCGAAGATTTTCAAGTACCATTCATCTTTTGTAGATGGAGGGGGGGCAATTGTGTCAACATTTAATGAAGCTAGTTCAATTCTTGAAAGGGCGTCGGGAACAATATTGTCCGCGCCTTTACGGTGAACAACATCAAAATTGTATTGAGACAAACGGGAGGACCAGCGAGCGAGCCTACCGGAGGGATTACTTAAAGAGATCAACCATTTCAAACTACTATGGTCTGTGACTACAGTAAATTTGCTACCGTCTATGTAACCGCGGAAATGGTGAACAGAATCCAATACAGCCAATAACTCTTTTTCGGTAATTCCGTAGTTTTTCTCGTGTTTGTTTAGTGTGCGGGAAAAATACGCTACAGGGTGTTCGCCATCTGGGAATTCTTGAGTAAGAACTCCACCGATTCCTACATTGGATGCGTCCGTGTGGAGGGTAAAAGAGAGTGCAAAATCCGGGCAATTCAGAACGGGAGCTTTTTGAAGGGCATCTTTTAAAGTTGTAAACGCTTCTTCAGCTTCGACAGACCATCGGAAATTGCTGACACCTTTACGGATGCCGGTAATTTTATTTAAGGGGGCTGCAATAGTGGAAAAGTCTTTGATGAATCTCCTGTAGTAACCTGCGAGTCCAAGGAAACCTTTGACTTCCTTCGCGTTCTTGGGACGGGGAAAATTTGCCATGGCTTCCACCTTAGCGGGGTCTGTTCTTAGGCCTTTTTCGTCGACAATGAATCCCAAATAACGTAGACGGGACTTACAGAATTCAGACTTCTTCAAGTTGATGGTTAAACCAGCGAACTTGAGTTGTTGGAAAACTTTTTCCAGCATTAATAGGTGTTTTTCAAAGGTATCGCTGACGATGATGAGGTCGTCAAGGTAACAAAACAGGCTGTTATCGACTTCAGGACCGAAAAGTTTGTCCATCAGTCTTTGTAACTCGGCGGGGCTATTTTTTAGACCAAAGGGTAATCTTTTAAAATGGAACATTCCCCTACCAGGTACAACGAAAGCAGTTTTTTCGCACGATTCTGCGTCCAAGGGTATTTGCCAAAACGCTTTGCTGAGATCGACAGAAGAGATGAACTTGGCGTTACGCAGCTTGTCTAAGGTTGCGTGAACGTGAGGTAAGGGATACGCATCAGCTTCCGTGCAAGAGTTTAAACGTCTACTGTCGAGACAGAAACGTGCAGAGCCGTCTTTTTTAGAAACCAAAAGAGTTGGGTTGGTCCATGCACTTCTGCTGGGAACCACCACACCCATTTTTAACATTTCGTCAAGTTCATTTTCTAAAAGTTTAAGTTTTTGGGGGGCTAAGTTGTAATAACGTTGCTTTATGGGTGGGCCATTGGTTTTGATATGGTGCTCAACCAAATCTGTCAAACCTAATCCGCATTTTTCGAAGGATATTGATTCGAATTTATTGACCATTTCCTTTAGTTGGAGAGCCTGGTCCGTGCTTAAATTTTCGTGAGGTATTATTGTGCGGATCTCACTAATTTGAGCGGCAGTGGAGGTTTCGCCAAGAGTATTAAATACTTGGGGAGCAACATTGAATGCCTTCCAGAAGTCAACGCCAAGGATGAAATTCTGGGATATAGAGGGCACTATTAGAAAGTTGATTGTAACTATTTTATTGTTACAATTGATTGGCAGGGCCAGGGCACCGATGACCGGCTGAGAAACATTATCTGCAGTCGTCAGGTGTGTCGATTGGGGCGAAATTCTAAAATCACTGTTAACAAAAGGCAGGTGAGCATTGTTGCCAAGACAGCTGACAGATGCCCCACTATCGAGTAATCCGGAAAAGGTCACATTGTTAACAGAGAAAGAAGCATAGGGTCTCCCATCTTTAGCTTGTTTGCAACAAACCGAAGAAACATTTAAGGTCTGGTTAAAATACTTAATGTGTGCTAACCAATCAGTCCATTCTTTAGACCTTGGTTCAGAATGGGTGCCTGAGAGGTTATTATTTAGTTTTTTGGCCTCTTCATGTAGAAATTTGGTGGGGGCTTGGAGAGATCCACCTGAGGTCTGACATCGCTTGGGTTTTGTAACCTTTCCATGTCGTGTCTTGATTTCTTGAAAATATTGCGCAGTTCGTCGCGTGGAGGAGAGCGGTCCCTAGAGTGATGTCTCTTGGAAGTTCGGGGTTCCTTGGATTCCAGAAACTTCGCTTGCTTGAAACAAGTAGTGGCCAGATGGCCTACTTTTTTGCAAAAAGAGCATACTTTTTTGTTGTCGAATTCTGGTTTTAAACCAGACGAACGGCTTGGCACAACTACATTATTAGACACATTCTTTATGTTCTTCCTATCCTGGTATGATTCCAGAAGGAGACAGACCTCGTTTAACTGGGCCAGGGATGCAATTTTCTGCGAGGTGATGATGTTCTCGTATTTGCTTAAAAGGCCATCAGTTATGACTGGTAATAGTTCAGCTTCCGAAACGGGATGTGAAAGCTTGATGTTAATGGATTCCGCCCTTTCTATGAATGTTGCTACAGGTTCATTTACCAGCTGTTTAATAGATAGTAAAGATAATTTGATCCTGTGCTGGGCTTCTGTTTTTCCGAAGCTCGAGATTAGGGCAGATCTGAGTTTATTCCAATCTTTGCATTTAGTTTTTTGGATGCGGTGCCAGGGTATCAATTCTGGGGAGATGAGTTCTATGAAGTTTTTTCGTAGAATCTCGAATGGGATATTTTTGATTGTAGCCGTTTCTTCGATACGGTCGATGAAATCCAGTACATCGGAGACGCCATTATATTTGACTTTCCAAGAGGATAAATCGTAAGTTTTATCTTGTGTCAAGGTGGGTGCGATGTCCTGTTTTATCATTACTTGCGGCATAGGTTCTTTGTTAGGAACAAGATTATCCAAAACTTGCATAGCCAAGCGTGAATTATTTTCGCTTGATGGGGCGAGGTTTATTTTCTTAATATACTTTTTGTTAAATAAAAGTGCATAAGCCTTTAATGTAGATTTAGATTTGCTAGATGGCGAGAGTCCTCTATCCTTTAAAGCAGTTTGTAAGTGAGTTTTGGATAAACTGAGCACGTTGGGAATGATACCCAAATTGGATGATGCCATAGCTTGATTGTTTTCCATTGTGAGTTTCCCGGGAGGTGAAAAAATTTTGCCAGGGATTTCCTTTAGCAAACGCAAAATTAATTTTGTGAGGCACTTTTCACTTGGTAACCACTGGTTGACACTTCTAACATAGTTATAGAAAACTGTATTCCATACTACAATTTGGTATACATGACACCAGAATTCATGGTCAAGGTGGAAAAAAAATTGGCGTGGACTGACCTTAGGGGAAACACTTTTTTATTTTTCACAAAGCACTTTTGGAAATTCGGTGAAATTCACAAGTATTAAACTGATTTTTCAAAAAATTGGCCAGGACTGGCCTTTAGAAAACGGCTTTTTAAATTTTCACAAAGCACTTTGCACTGAGAGGGGCACTAAAATTCACAAAAGGCACTCTTCTGGCAAATAGGAACAAACTTCCGGATGAAAATAATTGAATATGGGATTTGATACGTCAACCACATTGAAATTGTTTTATTTATTCATGGAACCAATCATTGATTTTATTATATTATTTCACTTTCCTTTATGTAGGGAAAAAAACACAATTCACTTTACACTTATGCTGAAAAAAACGGTACCTATAATGTAGAATAGGAAAAAAAGTCATTATTTTGTCCATTTAGTGTAATATAAATTGTACTAATTTAATAGACACAAGTGGGCCAATTGGTATATTGTGCAAAACAACAAAAAAAACGTCAGTCCGAAATTTTTGATTAAAGGAATTCGCACAATAAACTGGGATTCCAGCATCAAGTTTGTAATAATCATTTCCGTTGCTAGCCGGTTTAGTTATAAAAGGGCGTTCTGATTAAAAAAGTGCTGCATAGCAACAGATAATCATTTGTTCCGACGGGTTTTTTTCGTTGGAATTTGGCGCGGGAACAGTTGCGCGCGCAGTCCGGAGACTAGGTATTTGCTGCGTTAATATTTGCCGTTTGCATAGGCGCGAAAGCTGTTGCGGACCGGTGTTTGTGGCGCGTGCGCAGTCAGATTCGCGGTTTAAATTTTGGGCGACCTTCTACTTGCTTCTAAAATGGCTGCCTTTAAAATGCGGCGTGATTCTACCCATATGTTTCTGTGGTTTTTTCACAGAAATTCCTGTACACTGGATGTAGAATAACAAGTTATAATTAATGTTCACAAAACAATTCCTGTGCAGGGAGAATTTCGACCAGTTGCATCCAGCAAAACGATCGGGACAGAGGGAGAAAAGAAAGAAAAAAAAAAAATTCCGAGGCCCCACGCTGTGGCGACAGTTGTTATGGGCAGAACGCATAACTGCTCTACAATATGTCCCCAGGCCAGCTCACGGTAGAGACAAAAGTACCCTCTATCTCAGAGGGCAGGTCGCACGAATGCGTCGGGATCTCTCTCTCTCTCTCCTTCTCTCTCCCACAATCGTCTGGGAATACTCACTGGGGAAAGGCTCCTGCCGAGGCAGATTAACAACAGGATGTAATTAATAGACTCATGTATTGTAAATTCAAACACAGTACAAGGGTTATTACAGCACAATTCAATTCAAGTGATGCATGTTACACAAACCTAGCTATCGAGTTTATATCTCATGATCCCTGTCAACGAAACTTTCTGAGTGGTGGCTTTACGCGAGAGTTCAAACAGTCTATCGTTACGGACACATTAAAGAGGGTAAATCAGAGGACAGCTTACATGGTGATTGAAGAATCCTTCGGCTCTCGGGTTCAGCAGGGCTCATCCCGAGTCTAGGACAGGTCCCGAAGTTCACAGGCATGGTAGAACACCAGCGCTAACACTCGTATGTACTTTAATTACATCGCAGATGTTACTGCGTTTAATTTGATCGGGCTAGTTAGCCGCGAACTGTATAGTTCGCGGAGGAGTGTCACGTGCGCCTGAGACGGCTTGTACTACTCGACTCGTGGCGGCGCGGCGGAGCGTGCCGGAATGCCGAGGGGAGAGGAGGTAGGTAACAGGAAACAGCGGGGAGCAACGAGTTGTTGCCCGCAGCGGTTTGTTTAGGGACTCGCGTTGGCGCTCCCTGTTGCTCTAAAAACGTACCATAACAATGTGAAACATGGACCTTGAAAATAAATACCATGAACAGGTTAGAAGCTTTTGAAATGTGGCTTCACCGGAGAATGCTCAAGGTTCCATGGACCGACATGATCACCAACACAGAAATTCTCAGCAGATAGAGAACTGCTAACAATAATAAAAATCAGGAAAATTTCATACCTGGGTCATGTACTTCGAGGGGAGAAGTATCACTTGCTCCTTTTAATATTGAAAGGCAAGATAGAGGGTCGCCGAGGGCAAGGAGACAAATGTCTTGGCTGCGTAATATACGAGTGGACCGGCATTAGAAGTGTGGAGGAGCTATTCCGGGCAGCGCATGCCAGAGAGACATTTTCAGGAGTGATCGCCAACGTCGGGGGGACCTGATACGGCACACAAAGAAGATGAAATTCATTTTACGCAACGTTTCAATTCGGTCTTACACCAGGGCAATACTGAGAGTATCTTTCACTGAAAGGATTTAAGAAAAGAAAGGTTGGGGAGTACGTATATACCTATTCGAATCTTATCACCAAACTTGCATAAATCCCTTTCAAGTTCTTTCCAGTTGTGAATTATAATCTTTGCAGTCTTTCATTAGGGCCACACTGAGAACATCTACCGCACAAGACCTTTCCATTCTTAGGCCTCAGAGCGACCAGTAATTTTTTTATCTACTCAAGAAAAAATCTCAACATTTGAAAGATTTGATCTATGTCTCCTGAAGTAAGATAAAATCGGCCTTACTTAGGGGACACTGAAACTCCCACAACGCACTTCTTTTGTTTCACTCTTCATTGATTTAAGCCAATGTTTCTTTTCACTTAGTTTTGTGTTAATTAATAGATCGTGAGATAACAACTCGAATCAAAGCTCAAAAACAGAAAAATATGTTTTCTTTACAGAAAAACAAAATGCTGACTTTATGCTCTAGTTGCCTTTACGTACGCTTACAAATGAATAGCCAATTAAAACTTTTAATTAATTATTATCATTTAAAATCGGTTTATAACTTGTTGCATAAGATAGTTGAATAATAAAAATAATTTTTATTTTAGTAATTTGTACATTTAAGTTTACAAATTTCTAATTGATTATAATATTTTATATTCACTATATTTTTTCAAGTTTTATGTAGCTCCTACAATACATCTTGAACTTTCCAATTGGTGTGGACTTTAAAGTTTCTGGTAGTGTGTTATACAACTTCATTCCCTTGTACAGTAGACTGTTCTGCGTATTCGCTTTGTCCTTTTTTTGTAGCCAAATTTCCTTGCACGTCCTTGTGTTATATCTGTGAATGCCTTTATTGTATACAATTTTATTTGAGAAGTATTTTGGTAACGTGTTATTCAATATTTTGTGGATAAATACCATCGTGTTCAAGGTCAGCATCTGTTTCACGGTCAACCAATTTAGTTTCTTAAACATTTTAATTATTTTTGAAAATCTGTTTCGTCGAAGAATTATTCTCATTGCCCTGTTTTGGAGAATTTGTAACTTATTTTGTTCTCTTTCATAACATAGGAAAAGTATACTTGAAGTGTGTGTGGTATACTGAAAGTATACTGAGTTGAAGTGTGGAGCAATAATTGAATTGTATATGGTGATTGCAGTTTTTCTAGAAATTTTTGGCCGAATTCTTCCAAAAGCTTTAGTATGTAACTGACTTATGTCGAGATTTCAACACAATTTTGTTTTATCATTGCAATTAAAAAGAACGTAACAAATACTATTAAATTAGTTATTGACGACCGCCGTAGTCCAGAGGCTAAGACTCTTGACTCACATTCCGGAGGTCGCGGGTTCGAACCCGGCATGCGCAAATAATTTTTATTTGATTAATTTGTGTTATTTCACAATTAATTAATTTAAAATAATATATAGTAAATTTGCGGCATGTTCCAGAGTGGAAGATACTATCAGTATCGCCCTGGTGTAAGACCACCATTCAGAATTGAAACGTTGCTTGAAAATGGCTTTAGCCGTGTTTAGTGACCAGATCTGAATAGCCAGGTACTTCCCAACCTTCCTCTTCCCCACCTCCTTCCCCTCCCACACTACCTTCAGCCTCACAACATACCCCAATTGGGGATGCCATAGTCTCACTGGCTCCAGACGGGAGCAGTTGAGATTCTTGTGCGGTATTAACTGTAAAAAAAAAAAAAAAATCTTATCAATATTTAACAGTTTTTGGCTTTGACATGAGAATACGCTTAGTATCTACCGAAGTGTCATTTTTTCGATTCCTACTTCCCCCTAACCATTTATCTGCTAGAAAAGTATTTGAAATTTAAAAAAAAACAATGGCAAGAAAAATAGTGCAAATTCGAGTGCATTTGTTTTGAAAAAGATTTTAAACTACCTTGGAAGCAAGTTGTTGGTATTTTTCGTATAAGTAATCTCGTTTTTAAGTAAGAAGAAGGAATTTGACCATCTGCAAAGAACATAAAATCGTTTTTAACTTATTCATTTTTTTTATGTGAAACCGCACAAAAGTCCCAACTGCTCCCAACCGCCCGAATTGGGATATTTTGTGAGGATAAGGGTAAGTGGGGAGGGAAAGGAGATTGGGAAGATGAAGATGAGGAAGTACCTGGCTATTCAGATCTAGTGATCATAATACTGCAACAGCCATTTCAAGCAACGTTTCAGTTCTGAATGCTGGTTTCACACTAGGGCGATACTGAGAGTATTTTCCACTCTGGAACGTGCCGTAATTATCCCTGATATTACGCAAATCAATCAAATAAAAATTACTTGCGACCTTCGGATCACTAGTCGAGAATCTTGCCGATCGACCACGGAGGTTGTCATAATTTTGTTGTGATGATTACCTTGAGGTGTCGCGGTGGAACTTATAACTATATGGTAATTGTGTTTTTTTGCTCCTTCGTAGAGATACAGTGGTAAGTAATTGGTCATCCTCTTTTCCTTCCATACCTTGTTCTTTCCTCCGCCGACTATCACCCAGTTTCATCAAACACCATTTTATCTAATTTTGTTTTTTTTTTAGTATTTGCAAGTGCATCTGAAGCTGTAATTCGTAGGCAGTTTCGGATGCTTCGAAACTCTTCAGAATGCGTGTAATTCCGGTAGATATAATTTAAGTATGTGTAATTCAGTTCATGTGTAATTTCGACCAACTGTATTTTCGTCCAATTCGTGTAGCGAAATTCACGCCTGAGTAATCTCGTTATGTAACACTGGTACGAATGCTAAAAATAGCTAAATTCATTTAAAGCAGTTATTCTCATTTTATGTTAGGTTGTGTATTACTGAGAATATCTACCACTCTCCGGAACGAATATTTTACAACCCTTTGTATCACTCCCATCAACAATAATTCATAATCCCATGGAAAGAATCCGTCTTACTACAGACTAAACACTAAAATCTCTGCGTGTTTCGTTTTTACAGCAGAATAAAAGTGTTATTTCTTCAACATAAATTTCATAGTTCAGAGTGCAAGTAAAAATAAACTTGTGATATGTGTGAGATACCTTTGTAGGATTAGATTAGGGAGCTTGAAAACTCAAACATCTAACTATAGGCCCATTTCTGTCCTACCGATTCTTTCAAAAATATATGAAAGAGTAATATACGATAGGCTAGACAACTTACTGAAAAAAAAATCATTTCTATATGCCAAACAATACGGTTTCAGAAAAAAATCTAATACTCTCTCTGCAACTAATGATCTTATAAATAAACTTAGAACTAGCATAGATAATAAAAACTATGTCATAGCAATTCTCGTAGACCTTCAAAAAGCCTTTGACACCGTAAGTCATGAAATACTGTTTAAAAAAATAGAAAAAACAGGTGTAACCGGTCCAGCTATCAAACTAATAAAATCCTATCTGTCCAACAGAAAACAATGCGTTAACATAGGAGATAAAAACAGTCAACTCGAGAGTATAAACTACGGAGTTCCACAAGGATCAATACTGGGGCCACTTTTATTCCAAATATACATAAATGACATCTGTCAGCTAAAACTACATGGTGAAATCTTCTTATACGCAGATAACACGGCAATTTTTTACTTCGGCAAAAACTTAGAAAGTCTATTAGAACAATCTCAAACGGATCTTAATGTACTAAACGATTGGCTAATAAAAAATATATTAACAATAAATATTAATAAAACCGGTTACATGATCTTAAGCTCACCTAAAAGAATAATACCATCGCATAAATCATTACAAATAGAAGAAAGAGACCTACATATCCTAGATAGCGAAAAATACCTGGGCTTATATATTGATAAACATTTCATTTAAACAACACGTAGAAAAACTAAAATCAAAAATCATCCAATTAATTGGTGTATTTGGTAGAATTGCTCATCTTCTACCAACAGAGGTAAAGAGGGGCTTATACTTTAGCTTAATCCAGTCCCACCTAAATTATTTAATAGAAATATGGGGAAACACATACATTACGTACTTAAACGACTTACAAATAATACAGAACAAAGTTATTAAAAAAACTCTTAAACTATAACCCAGACACTCCCACAAAAAAACTATACCAGGAAATGAACCTTTTGAAAATAAGTACATTGTACGAATATAACAATACAAAATGGACTTATACATACAAACACAACATTTATAAAAACATCACAAGTACATGAACATTATACACAATAAATTGTACACAAATACTGTCAAGACTGAAAGTGGCAAGAGAAGTATTGGTCACGAGGGAGTTCATATATATAATCTCCTTCCAGATAACCTAAAAACGGAAAATAATATAAAAACCTTTAAAAAAAATTGTTTAAACTCAAAATGTTGGAACAATATTAAAAATATTACTTCTTACTACTGTACTATATATGCTCTGTATTTAAGTTAAGAAAGCGAAATATTGTGTTTCTTTTAACTTAATAATAATAAAAAATAATAAAAAGATGAATTACTATGACAAGTTTCTGGTATACTTCGAGGCCGAATAGAGGACATACGTGATGTCGTTAAATTAACGAAGTCTAATAGCTCCTTATGTAACATTCATGCGGTAAAATAACACTTAAATCAGAAGTAACAACGAGTATCTACAACAACCACCGTCATTTGCAAACATTCGTTGCTCAAGAGCGCTGACAATTTAAAATTTTACTTGATATTTTAAAATCCACAGCGAGCCAAGCCCTAATTTTTCAGTGATAATCGTTTATTATCATTTAACTCAGCTTAAATACGTGCGTTTTGAAATTTATTTTATTTTATTTGTTACAATAACTGGGAGCAGACATGTTTTTCGAAATCAATCGAATTTTCAAAAAAATTGTCTATGGTTAAATTTGACAAGTTGCTAAGTAATTGCTCCAGTTAAGAAAGTCATTATAAAAACAATTAACTAATCCATTTTTTGCTCAATTGCATCAGTGAAAATAGTGCTTTAAAAGCTGTATTGAGTGTTGTGGATTTTCACATTTGCATGACAGTGGACTGCAAAAGTAGCAAAAAACAGTTGTAGACTGACAGCTACAAATAACCATCACAACAATAATATTTCCATATTGTGAAATTACTTTAATAAACATTTAATATGCCTCTTTTCGACAAAACTCACTGTTCACAGTGTAAAAAGGCAACAAATAGTGAAAAAGATATACGTTGTGCAAAATGTAATATGTACTTCCACACTACATGCAGTGGGCTAACTCGCGCCGAATTACAGTCGATCACGGCGAAGTCGGCACATACTTTATCGTTTATATGCGAACTCTGCTTCACACCAAAAACGGCTACAAATCATGATGAAAAACTAATAGAGAAGCTGAGCGCCGAAATGAAAAAATTACTGAAGTGTGAATTAACTGACATCAGCAAAGCAATTGATTTCTTCTCAAAAAAAATTGATGACTACGAGGAAGAAAAGAAAAAAATGTACCAAAAAATAAAAGATGTTCAAACTGAAAATAAAAATCTTAAAATAATGATGAATAAAATACAACAAAATGCTCTAGAGACCTCTCTAGAGATACATGGGCTTGAAATAAAAGAAAACGAAAACCCAAACATACCGGTGGAACTCATTCTTAAAAAATTAGAGTGCGAAGAACTACTATTAGACAAGAATATTGTAAGTTGCTACTCGACAAAAAAATCTATCACTTTAAAAATGAACACCAAAGAAGCTAAAGACAAAATTCTTTCCCAAAAAAAGAAAGTGGGTTTATTTTCCGAAAGAGATTTGAAATACTCTTCTTCGGAAAAGAAGATTTACATTAATGAAAAGCTTACGCCCGCCAACAACCAACTTCTCTGGCTAGCTCGATCAACCAAATCATTGGGCTACAAATTTGCGTGGACGAAAAATGGAAATGTAATGCTTAGAAAAAATCAAGACTCCCCTATAATATACGTGAAGGATGCAATTGATATTCCGCTACAATAATTCGGGTACCGTACAGGAAAAATCACTCTGGCATTGACACTAAAATGGCTGACGAAAACAATAACATTGTTCCCGAAACTCGTGAATGCGATAATTGTAATGAAATAAATACAATTTTCAACAATACTAACTTCACCATGATGAACATGAACATAAGAAGTATCCGAAAACATTTTGATGAATTATGTATCCTTCTCAATTCTCTATCTTTCCAGCTAGATATAATAATACTCACTGAAACTCAAATGCGAGAATGTGTTCCTTTCAGCTTACCTAATTTTAATACCTTAACGATACCTTCTAGACATACCTCACATGATAGCCTCACCTTATTTTATAATATCCAATCTGTATCCAACATTAACGTAAATACACTAAAATTCAATTATTCAAATGCTGTCCATGTAACTTTTACCCTAAAGGGAAAAAAATATTCAATTTTGGCCATATATCGATCTCCCTCTTTATCCACTAGTCAATTCATCCTCGAAATGGAATCTTTTATAACTAAAATTAATATGAACCAATTCGATTTTTCCTTCATTGTTGGGGATATCAATATAAACATTCAAAACGCATTATTAAATCAAACTGCCAATGAATACTTAAACCTACTGTACAGTAAAGGTTACCTGTCTTACGTGAACAGTACTACTAGGCCCAATTACCCTAATGATTCATGTCTGGATCACATTTTCCTGAAATCCAACAAAATTTACCCTCATATATCTGCCACCTTAAAAGTTGACATTACAGACCACTACCCCACTTTCTACGGCCATTGTATTGTAAAATCACCAAGCTACACAGATCCCAATAATCATCAGCAAATCACAAAAAAAATTAATTACCTATCTCTAGACATCTCTCTGACAACCGAAACATGGGACTCAGTGCTTTCTGTTAATGATCCAAATATATCTTTGAACAATTTTTATAAGATCATTCAAAATCATATTGAAAAATGCTATGAACCAAGAACAGCACCAAAAAGTAAACACAGACGCATAAAACCATGGATTACACGTGGTCTAATAATTTCAATTCAACACAAAAATAAACTGTTTAAAGCTTACAAAACTCACGAAAACCATTGCATATCCAACAATGAAACACAAAATTATAACAAACGGAACGATTATATTATATACAGAAATTACCTAAACACTCTCATAAAAAAATGCAAACACCAGTACTATTCTGAGCAACTCCAAAAAGCACATAATGACTCACGAAAAACATGGAACATCATAAATGAGATTTCAAACAGGAATCAAAAGGAACACAAAATTCCTTAAAAAATTGTAACCGAGAACAATATAATCTTAGAGAATGTTGAAGACATTGCAAACAATTTCAATCACTTTTTCACTAACATAGCCTCTACCCTAATAGACAATAACCCGTCTCTTAGCTTACACTCTCAGCATGTACCCTCAGACTTTTTAGAAACTAAAAATTGTACCTCTGAATTATCTGAATTTATTGAAATAACAGAAGTCGAAATATCAAACCATATTGATAACATAAACGTTAGGTCTGCAGATGGTCCTGACAACTTAAGTAATGCTACAATTAAATCTATGAAAAAACATATAGTCAGACCACTACACCATATATTTAACACATGCATCAGTAATAGTATTTTTCCGAATAAATTTAAATTTGCTAACATCATTCCCATACACAAATCAGGACCTCGATGTAAAACAGACAACTACAGACCAATCACATTAACTTCTCAATTGTCTAAGATATTAGAAAAATGTCTAAAAAAACGAATCATCGATTTTCGAGAATCTCATTCACTCCTATCAGCTAACCAATATGGCTTCAGGACTAAACTCAGTACTGATGATGCTATATTTAATTTAACCAAAAATATTTATTCTAACCTAGACTCAAACATTAAAACTCTAACCATTTTTCTAGATTTAAAGAAAGCCTTTGACACAGTCAACCATAAAACTCTTTTAAAGAAAATGACCAACATTGGAATTAAAAATAAATGCCTCATGCTGTTACAAAATTACATATTAAATCGGCAACAATGTACAAAAATTGGAACATGTTTGAGTAATTTTGACACAGTAAAACATGGAGTTCCACAAGGGACTGTATTAGGGCCGCTACTCTTTTTAATCTATATAAATGACTTGTGTAATATTGTTATACCTGGTAAAATATTCTCATTTGCTGACGATACTGCAATAACAGTCCAAGGAAAGACATGGGAAGATACAACTAATAAAGCTAACAAATGTATTTCTATTGTCAAAGAATGGCTAGATAGAAACCTTCTTACTTTAAATTACGAAAAAACTCTATATATTCCTTTTTATATTACACAGAAGTCAGCTCCCAAAACTAATCTCAATTTAAAGTTTCATAATATTAATTGTAACCCAACCACATGCTCTAACTGTGAAGAGATGAAATCAGGAAAAATGATTAAGTACTTAGGTGTAACCATAGATTGTCAACTTAAATGGACCAACCATATAGAAAATACTGTTAACAAACTCAGATACTTAAATTATATTTTTAAAAGAATGTGTAACATAGTAAATATAAAAACCATAAAACTAGTTTATGATGCACTGGTCCATTCATCTCTTTCCTACGGAATAATTGGCTGGGGTGGAGCTTACAATAATCATGTAAAACCTTTAGAAATTGCCCAAAAATCAATAATTAAGATTATGTACAAAAAAAATAAATCGTATCCCTCCAAACAATTGTTTAAGGAAACTGATATTTTGGACCTTAGACAGACTTATGGACTTCAATGCCTTAAATTTATTTACATGCGTCCAAATAACTTTCTAAAAAATTCAAATCGTACCAGCCAAAGACGTGGCACATGTGAGTATGCAGTACCCCACTGCAAAACTAGGTTGTCCCAAAGGCATATTAGTTTTATAGCTCCAAAAATGTATAATTTACTATGTACAACCTTTAAAGAGAACATATGTCAAAATCTTCAATCTTATAAAAAATATACCAAAATTTGGCTAAAAAACACTGAAACAGATATTTTTTTCTTATAAGTTTAAATAAAGCCATTAAATATATCTATCATTGGACAGCTTTTAGAGAAGATTTATAATATTGTTTGCTAGTTTATTTTGTTTGTTTTTTATGTTTTTAAATTGCACTTGTAACATCTATTTTTACAAAACTTACAAATACAATAATAACAGTGCAGACTGTCATTATGCTGTAGTTTTTAAATGCATTCATTCAGTTACTTTTTTTTAAATTCCTTATTTATGTATACTTAAAATATTCACTATAACCATAGAAATAAAAGTAAAAAATCTATATTATACCCACGCACAGGCATTGCCTTTGTGGGATTTTTTTGTTCATACATTAATTATATTAAGTTTTTTATATACTTTTCATTATTTCATGTATGTATTATATGTTTTGTATCAAAAAATTTCAATAAAAAAAAAAAAAAAAAAAAATTGTTCAAAATCAATTATTCAAATTTCAGCTTTTCGAAAGACCAATTTTTCGAACAGCAATTGGCCGAAAGACATGTTTTTCGAATTTGCACTTGCTTATGACTAATGAGATACTGTTAGGTTCGGTTAGGTTAGGTTAGTTGATATTATCCATTCTATAACAAAATTCTCTTATACCTACTGTATACATTAGGCCGGCGTAGTCCAGCGGTAAGGCTCTTGATTAGCATTCCGAAGGTCTCGGGATCGAATCCCGGCGTGGCAAATAATTTTTATTTGATGAACTTGTGTTATTTCACAATTTATTCATTTAAAATAATATATAGTATATAATGAATAACTGATTACTTTGTATAAACCACTATTTTTAAAACAATATCAACATGTTTCAACAACAATGTTGTCTTCATCAGGATATGTTACTATAATAATATGTTACTATATTATAGTAACATATCCTGATGAAGACAACATTGTTGTTGAAACATGTTGATATTGTTTTAAAAATAGTGATTTATACAAAGTAATCAGTTATTATTATATGAAAAATGATGCCACAAAGTAATTTTGCGAAGTTTGAAGAAATATATAGTATATTTGCGGCACGTTCCAGAGTGGAAGATACTCTCAGTATCGCCCTGGTGTAAGACCACCATTCAGAATTGAAACGTTGCTTGAAATGGCATTAGCCGTGTTTGGTGACCAGATCTGAATAGCCATGTACTTCCCCACCTCTTCCCTATCTCCTTCCCTTACCCACTACTTTCAGCCTCACAACATACCCCAATTGGAGATGCCATAGTCTTACTGGCTCTAGACGGGAGCAGCTGAGACTCTTGTGAGGTATCACTATAAAAAAAAAAAAAAATTAAAATACATGCTTGCATCAATTCGAAAAACTAGTTTTTCGATGTGATGTTCGAAAAATATATTTTCAAAAAATTGATTTCGAAAAAATGCAATTCGGTTAATTTACCTAGACCCCAGTAGAGAGAGATGCAAGTGTGATAGTCAGTAATATTATTTTTTAAACGACTTCAAAAAGGAGGAAGTTCTCAATTCGACTGTATTTTTTTTTTTTTTTTTATGTTTGTTACCTCAGAACTTTCGACTGGGTGAACCGATATTGATGATTTTTTTTTATTTAAAAGCTGATGCTTTCCGTGTGGTCCCATTTTAATTTGGTCCAGTTCCAATAATGGGATCCACGAGAAAACCATATAAGTCTTAAATTTGCATTAAGTATCCGCGCGACAAATGGACGAATAACTCAATATCACGCCAACCGATTTCGATGATTCTTTTTGTATTGGAAAGGATATACTTCAAGGGTAGTTTGATGAGAGTTTGGTTAGGTTCTGATTATCGGATCCATGACAAAGTAACGGAACTCTTCAATTCTTAAGAGCAAATTAACGATTCTTGGCCGAATCTCTTAATTTGACCCTAACGTCGTTATGGTCAAATTATGTCTGTCTCATATGAGCAACACGTTTAGTAGGTCTACCCATATTCAGATAAATTAGTTAGTATACTTCAGATTCACTAAAAATCAAAAAATAAACAAAAAAATTAACAAAACAAATAAACGACTTCAAAAAATGCACTAAAAAGTAAAAAAATAATTTCGTATTCTTCTACAACTTCATAATCAACTTACTTTTTCTACTCATCAATATGTATGTACGATTGTTTTTTTGGAGTCGGTGTCAGCAAAGGTACCCGGGCGGCGTGTTCACTTGACAGCTCCCCTCACGCCGCAGCCCTGCTCTCGCCTCGTCAAGTCGCACGTGCGATACAAGCACATCACACCTATAACTATGTATGTATTTACAAACCTACCTTGGCTGATACCGACTCCAAAAATAACAGTACCTACATATTGATGAGTAGAAAAAGTAAGTTGATTATGAAGTTGTAGAAGAATACGAAATTATTTTTTTACTTTTTAGTGCATTTTTTGAAGTCGTTTATTTGTTTGTTAAATTTTTTGTTATTAATATTATCGTAAGTAATTTGTTAGTATGTTCAGTGTTGCACCAAATGTGATCAATACATGATGGACGTTGACCCGTAATTTCTCTAGTAATTTAAAATTCCTTTTTGATATAAGATTATATTTAATCTAATAATTAATATTTATTCCCTAAGGGAACGTACCCATACTACGTGACACTTTTAGGGGGGGGGGGGGTCTTCAAAAGGTCACGCACCATACAAATGAGCGGCGGGTTCCTTAGGATTTTGGTCACCGGGGGGGGGGGGGGGGGTTAAAAATTGCAAAAAGTTGGTCACGTAGTTTGGGTACGTTCCCTAAGGCCTCGGGCCTATTTTCTCGGAAGATCAAAATATTTCCGATTTGCAAAAAATACAAATAAATGGAATATTTCTGAACGCATCCGAATAATTAAAATCTATTTTAGACAAAAGATGAAATTCGCTTCCAAATTTTATAATTCGAGTTAAACATATAAATTTGGAAACATAAATTTTTTTAATGCAAATATAAGAATGTTTTAAAAGTGGCTCACTTTACGTTTTTCTTTGCTAAAACTAGTGGTAACGAAAAAAAACTACCTCAAAGGTGACGTAGGCCATGGGGAAAATTATTTCCTAACTGCCTCCTGTGTGGGGTTAATATAGAAAAAAACAGCATTTTGATTTTTTTTAAATGAATACCGCACAAGAGTTCTAACTGCTCCCGTCTGAAACCTGTGGGACTATGACATCCCCTATTGGGGTATGTTGTGAAGCAGAAGGCAGTGGGGAGGGGGAGGAGATAGGGAAGAGGAAGGTGGGGAAGTACCTGGCTATTCAGATCTGGTCACCAAACACGGCTAATGCCCTTTCAAGCAACGCTTCAATTCTGAATGGTGGTCTTACACTAGGGCGATACTGAGAGTATCTTCCACTCTGGAACGTGCCGCAAATATACTATATATTTTTATAAATGAATAAATTGTGAAATAGATAAATTAATCAAATATAATTTGTTTGCCACGCCGGGATTCGATCCCGCGGCCTTTGGAATGCTAGTCAAGCGCCTTACCGCTGCACTACGCCGGCCGTCAAATGGCCGATTCTGACCACTTGCTTTTAATTCACAAATGTTGTTTATTCTTGAGCTCCTATTTTTGGTTATTAAGAAACACCCCTCTCACATTTACCAAAATTACCAAAAAGCACTTAGATTTGGTTTAATACAGTAACTATTCGCTGGGAAAACTAATTCCTTAATATAAAGGAGCTGGATCGTGAAATGCACAATTTATATTCAAGAACTCCCCAACATTCCGGGAAATAGGGCAAAGTGCATGACAAGAGAACTAATTTCAAAACTCAGTTCTTTGTTCTTAATTTTTGAGAAAGATAATATCCAGTTATTTCAATTTGGAGATATAAAACGCTTGCATTATTATGCTGTCTGTGTTTCGGCAGTAACTTTAAGCTTTTGATGTACTAGAATTTGAAATGAAAACACTTTTGTACTTTCTTCCACTAATTTATATTTCACCAGGACCGGTTTCATCCTATTACGGACATTTTCAGACTGGTAGTTGAAATTCTTATGCTACGGTATTTATACACTCTTAGGCAGGGGTACACAACATTGTCTCTATATAATGAATATTTCTATTTTGTTAATTTTAAGGTATTATAAGTTATTTTGTTAATTTTAGGTACATACAGGTAATTATAAAGTTTATTATCAAAATTATGAATGATGTTACATATTAAATAGATATTTTTACTTCAAATGAATATACATGAATTTACATAATTTAAAAGGTTTGTGATTACTGATATTTTATTTTGGTAATGTTGGGTTATTCCCTCCTTGTTGCTTAGGGCTTAATTGACAAATATTGAAGCACTATGGTATTTATTATTATTAGGGTTCTCCGTGTATTTGGGTTATTACATTTTTAAATTACCCCACTGCTCTCCGAAGTAAAATTATTCTAAGTGAATTATAATGGGTATATTAATGGTGATTGAGTTTATTCATGACGTATTTTCGATCTATTTTCTTCGTTAGGCGATTAATTTCTAGTGACTCTAACCTGTCTAATTTTTGTCCTTTGTTGCAAACATAAAGGATTTTGACATCTCTATCTTTATCAAAAGTATGTTGGATTTCTAGTAAATGCAAGGCGACATTCGATAGATCCCCTTTTTGATTGACCCAACTACGATAGATCCCCTTTTTGATTGACCCAACTAGCGAAATGCAATGTTGTGTACCCCTGCCAAAGAGTGTATAAATACCGTAGCATAAGAATTTCAACTACCAGTCTGAAAATGTCCGTAATAGGATGAAACCGGTCCTGGTGAAATATAAATTAGTGGAAGAAAGTACAAAAGTCTTTTAATTTAAAATTCTAATACAATGGAATTCCACCACGAATTATCAGTGCAAAAACTAGACTTTTGATGTACCACTGACTGAAGTGAATAAATTAATGTTTCGTACCGACCGGCTCTGCGTTTGTTTCTTGTAATATAATATTGATGTTTTCCGTCAACGAAAAGTCGGATAAAACTATTTTTGTGGCAAAGCTATGACATTACTGCGTAGCAAAATATTGCATAGAATTAATAGAATTCTTCAGTAAAAAATTAATTGAGTTTTCGAATAGATTTTAAATATTACTAGCTGGTTCCCGGCATGCGTTGCAATGCCATATGCAAATAAATAAATTGTTTCTCCCTGCACGTTCCCCTCCTGCATCCCCTACCCTCCCGCGTTCCTCTTCCATCTTCTCCGCCCACCCTCTCCTCTCTCCCGCTCCCCCGTCCCGCAAACCCCCCTCCCGCGTTCCATATATTCAGTCCCAGTACATTCAGTTTTAAAACAGCTCGCGTGCCACCTATTACAATTTTTTATTCAAAATTTCATTTTCCGTGTATTACAAATATTAATTTTTGTATCTATATTATAAAAACAATCAATCAAATTTGGTACCTAACGTAGGTACCTATTTAATATATCTGTAATTTTAAAAATCCATAGGTAATTCTTTTAATACAAAATAAACATCTGCTTCTAAATTCAATTTCATACAACGCGCGAACTTTCAAACGTGCGAAGTTAAAATAGTCGTTAAGTTTTCCGAAATTATTCAATTTTCTTAGTTTTTCTTTCCGTAAGAACCTTCATCTTTTTTTAAGTATTAGAAAACTTTAAAAAAAAGATGAAATAGTTCAAGTCGTTCTGAAGTTATGGCGTGACCAAAGGAAACAGGTCATCATTTATATATTAATAATATAAAAGTTTTCGATTCGTTTTACAAAATATTTTTTTAGTTTTTATTGTAAGTAATTAAACGTTATTTTAGATTAATCTATATATATATATATATATAACAGGTCATCATTTATAAATATATATATAAATTTAAAATAACGTTTAATTTCTTTATAAATTTACACAAAATAATTTACACAACCAAGACGTTTAACTAAAAAAATATTTCTTTATAAATGTAGGTATTTAAATGAAAATAAATTTAAGAGATGGCTATTTAAAAAAAATATGTGATTATTAATAGTATTTTATTATTTACCCTTTTTCTAATTTCTATAATTGTAAAAATTTCAACCCTTTCTGAATTTCAAAAGAATGATTTGTTTTCAAAATCATGTTTTTAATTATTAAAATTGAAGTATGTATTATTATTTCAAATACTATTTTTCTCCAATGCTTTTAAATGGGCGGTTAAATTTTAAACATAATATTTTTCTGAAA
Source organism: Limnephilus marmoratus (assembly GCA_917880885.1). Taxonomy (NCBI): domain Eukaryota; kingdom Metazoa; phylum Arthropoda; class Insecta; order Trichoptera; family Limnephilidae; genus Limnephilus; species Limnephilus marmoratus. The sequence goes on from OU862926.1 coordinate 39,595,834, forward strand.
GTGCATTGAAAATTATAATCTAATAAATGACTACAAAGCTGCAACTTTATGTTTACGTTAGCAGACCGAATCAGCGTGATAATCGAGTTTCTCTTCAAACATGGTGTTTTCTCATTAATCTAATTTCCAATATAATAACGTCGATTTCCTTTATTCCGTGGAAGTTCCAAGTTTGGCCTCGCGTTGTCGTTCCACCATTCCACAAGTTGGGAAGTTCCACGGTTTTCAGTAATCGAATAACGCCTTCCTCTTAAGATGCTGTTTTCGTCCTTTTAATTTTAATTTGATTTCACAGATTGTTGGAAAAGGGCGCAAAAAAGCAAAAATCGGTGCGGAAAATGTTTCTTTGGAAGTTATTGTATTGTATTGTTAGAAAATATTTCGATACGTTTTTGGGGTGAAAATAAAGCTTTTTAAATCAATGTATCAAAAAATTTATTGTTCAATTTCGTGACAGAAATAAATAGGCTTTCACAATATGTTTCCTTGTATCCAGGTAGTATAGGTACCTATCGATCGTCCAGTTGATTAATCCGACATCTTCTAAATATCAATATTTTCGTTGAATATGCAGTAATATGTAAAATTGTTATATTTGGTAAAATTCACGAATTTGTTGTAAACAACGCCAAATCAAATATAATACAGAAAAATTTGAAGTGAATTAAACGAAATAATAATGCTTTCTGGGTCACTGTCTATTTTAAAATGCCATTATTTTTTACTTTGGCTCCACACAGGATGCCCAGAGGAAAATAATTTCCCTCGGGCCCATGTAATCTTAGAGGATGTAGTGTGGAGGGTTTTTTAAGGGAAGGAAGAGTAGGGAAATAGATTTGAGGGGTTGGTACGAATCTGGGTTTCAGATTGTCCAGGAGTGACAGACGTATAAATCCATCCCTCCAACTGGGTATAAGACGATGAGTCGAGAAATTTTGGCTGGTGAGGTCAAAAGACCTCCTCAAGCAGTCACTTTCGGTCTTCAAGACCTTGATAAACCTCACCCCATGAACTCAGGCACCCCTGATGAGTTACTAAACGTAGCGAACGTCATTGGGTGACCCATGGTAAAGGTGTTGGTTTTCCGGTAAATGGTTTTCGAGACGGCGGTACGCATACCCGCTTCCTGAAATGACCTTGATAAACCTCGTCTTCTTATTCTAATTTTTTTGTTTTCTGATTTTCGATTGACTTTTGTTAATATTGTTTTCATTTAAGAGCGTTTAACCAGCCAGCGGACGAAAATCCACATTTCGTTGAAAGTTGTTCTTACGATCGTGCAGGGCGGTTACAATGAGAAAGATTAATTATTCTCCGTACCAGCTTTTTTAAATTATAACTCAATATCGAATTTATTTCAATACAAATTAGCTTTAATTTATACCTTCATCCAAAAATGCTGAAAGGCGTGATGATAAAACTATTAAAATAATGTACTTTTTGTAATTATTTTTTGATTATAAGTATTTATCATTTTTTAATAATGTCTAAATTTAATAAGAATGTTAAAAAAATCTGAAATATATTAGTTTGTAAGTGCGCAAATAAATACACAAATGGACCAATTTTCGTCAAGAAACACATGTACGTACATATTTTTTAATGATTTTATTGCAACTAAAATTAAAATTCTAAAACATGCGTTTGCTAGATAATGTATTGATTTATTTTACTGCATGATTATATTATTTGAAATGGGTGTGGTATAATACAAAATCTTTTTTGAAAATTTAACAAATCTGCCAACGACTTATGGAATAACCTTATTATACTAAAAATTTAAAAAAAAAATCTCAAAATTTATTACATGCGAATGCTAGATAAAAGAACAATCTTTCGAAATCCATTTATAATTTTTTGTGGAAAAGAGTCAATATATCTAAAATCTGATTTGAAAATGACATATTTCTGGTTTTCTCTGTTAATGCCCTCTTAATTAGAATATTACATTTGAGATATTACTAATTAAGTAAAAAAAAAAACTTTTGTGTTGTAATTGTGAGATATTTTTTGCATTATTTAGTATATTAGGTCCTTACGTATGAAATTGGCGTTTTGTATGGGAGGAACATAAAGTCGATGTTTTTTAATATAATATATTTATTTAATCAAAGTATGTACCTTTTGCCATCTCATGCATGCCCTTTATTAAAAAAACTATTCGGACGGGGATCTATAAAATCTTTGAAGGCGGTTTGGACTGCCCCATCGGAGTTGATTTTTTTCCCTTGCAAGAAGTTATCCAAATTTCGAAAAAAAATGGTATTCTGTTGGGGCAACGTCGGAGAGTACGGTGGATGTCAGACATTCCAATTGAAACTCCTCTTATTTGGTAGCCGTCTGTTGTGCAGTGTGTGGTCTAGCGGTCAACGAGCGTTTGTTGATTTGCTTCACTCAATTCGTGAGGTACCCACCTTTAAAGCTTTTTCACTTCCCAATTTGCTTCAAGTGGATTAAAACAGTTTTACAATACTGTCAGCCCAACCATTTCAAATATGTTTCTAAACCAATGCTATGTACCTACTACCTACTTATAATCTACCTATTGAGTAAATACAATAATATTATTTTTATTTCTGATATATCTATGCCTGTATTATCTTATATTGTATCCTATTCCAATTAAACTCTTATTTACTTCAAGTTCATTATGTCGACTTGTCTTCATGTATACATATATATATATATATATATATATATTTTTTTTTTAAATTTAAGTATTTGTAATAACATACTCGCTGTACCTATTCGCATTTTACAATGGCACTCTCCAAAATTCAAGCACGAGAAATGTTTTCTCTTTTGAATTGGGTAGTTTCGTTAAAAAGAAATTTATGTATTGTAATTAGTTTTAAGAACCATATGTTTTTCTATTAATCTGTATATGTATGTATTTTTTAAATAAAAACAATTAAAAAAATCACTAACACCGCAGCCTGCAGCTAACTCGGACGTGGTTTGCGATGGATCCACTTCCACAATAGCCTTCAATTCTTCATTATTAACTTTGGGCTCCAGCCATCCTCGGAGCTTGTTCTGCAGGTCGAAATTTCCAGAACGAAAACGTTGGAACCAAAGACGCACTGCGTTTTCTTTTGCGGCACCGTCGCCATACACATAATTAATCCTTCGAGCTGTTTCTGCAACACTGGTGTCACGGTGGAACTCGTACTCGTAAATGCGATATTTCAAGTTTTTCATTTTGTAAACAAAGTGACGCAAAGAAAAAAAACAATTAAGGAAAAAACAAATGAATTATAATTTTCGAAACACAAATACATGAGTAAATAGCTGTATAAATTTGAATTTGGAATTCCTAACCAAAGAGAAGATATTTGAGATCAAATTTGCCAGTAGGGCAAAACGCCAATTTTATATGTAAGGACCTAATATTAATAAATTAATTGGTAACGACATTATTAAATTTATCTTTTTTTCATTGGTATTCCACAAATAGTACGGCGCCAGCGTGGCTATAACATCCTCGATGTGTTGTGGAATCGGGTGGGGGAGGGGAAGCTAATACAGTAATTTTTAATTCTTCTATTCGGCGTAAGTGAAAAGTTTTTGATTAGCTTAAAATAATGCACCTTCGTTGAAATTCCATTCCGTCGAGCGGAAGTACCAACCTAACTGTATCTAAATAATAATCAGCGAAGCTAAGTACCGGATACGTATCCGCCTTATATCCGCATTATACTTAGTAAGCCAATCCTTTTAAAAACTTTGTCATTAGTAGTACCTAGTTAAAGTTGTTAGTGAGAGCAACTTTCGGAACATCCGTTCTCATCGGAACGGGTACTCTAAAACATGCCTTAAAGTCGTTCTGCAATAAGCCCAAAATGGATTTAACTTTTCCGGAAGTGAAAAGCAGTGGAGGAAATGAAATGTTAATGCAGGTGAAAATTTTGGGTTTTAAATTTTAAAGTGTGTTTAAGATTAATTATTATCTTTAAGCACGAGATCGTAGAACAGCGACCAGCAATTGGCGGCCCGCGGGCAAAACCTTGCCCGAGAAGAGCTCCCTTCTGGCCTGCAGGAAGGAAGAGTCGCTGAACGCAAGATTATTCCTTCCCACCATACTTTGCGCACCATCGGTTACAATATACAACCCACAATGCCCGAGTAAGACTTAAAACAGTACTGTGCGAATTAATGTGAACACAAATGTAGAATTAGAAAAAAATATATATAATATATTCTTTATTGAAGAAAAAAATACAGAAACAATTACAATTAATTTTTTTTAATACGAAGCGTGTCCTACCTTAACTTGTACACGGTTTGGCATTGAATCAACAATTTTTTCACAATTTTCTGATATTTTCTGAGCATTTAATCAGCTTTGTTTTTGTTGTGCTTGTCTTGTTTTAACTATAGCCCACCGATTTTCAATTGGATTAGGATCTGGAAAGTTACCTGGCTATTCAACGTATGTAATTTTTTTGTCTTTGAAATATTAACAATCTTTGTGCGTTTTTAAAGAGAAATATCCATCTTTAAAAATAAGAAACAAAAAGCTATAGTTAAGTTTACTTCTGCAAAAAAACTGTAATTCTAAAAAATTTCAATATTTTACGCATTTGTAGCTTGGTGTGTCTCGTAACTCACTGAATGATAGAACACAAACACAAAATGGCCGCTATTACAATATGCTACATACAACTGCAAGAACAAGTGTAATTTTGCTAATTATCGCGTGTTCACATTAATTCGCACAGTACTGTAACTAACACATTACTTTCTATTTGGTCGTGATGTTTTAAAATATGTAATGGTCACTTAAAAAATATCGCCTGCGGCCCTTTTTCCGATTATGGTAACTTAATTACATTTCGGAATGTTGATAATCCACCCACCCACTTCCATAATAGAGAACTCCAGTCCAATTTTTTAATTTTTTTTTATGAATAATGTCCTTCTAACTCAAATAACAGCATATTTTTTTTATTTTTAGAGTTAGTTTTAATAGTTAAAATAATTGTCAAAGTTTTAATTTTTCGAGATCTCCCGAAAACCACCGTATGTGTGAAACGTGTGACGTCATCAGCTGATCAACTACCGCCATTTTGAATTTCCGTTTTCGAAGTATTCTTCCTAAAAGTCGCATTACTATTTTTTTTGTACAGTAGGTTTTGAATATTTGCAATAATAGAAATAAACTAATAGGAGTAATCTTTATTTTTTAATCATTATTTAGGCCAAAATAATGTTTCAATAAACACAACAACTAAATCTCTATAAACAGTATGTAAATAAACGAATAAGTTAATACGATGGCTTGTGTCATACCTACATTCCCATACAATGACTTAACGGTGACGTCACGACACGAGGAACATTGACGTCACCACTAAACATTTTAATAATACCACCATGACGGCGTGTTTCTAAGACCCGGTGAAAAATGAACTTTTTAATAATTTTTTAAAAACTCTGCGTTTAATATTATTAAATAAAACTTATATATTCAGAATCAGCGTTTATTAGTTTTTTATGAACATATTAAACAAGCCGTAATATTTTTCACTGGAGTTCCTTATTACAAGTTGTAAATGTGATTTATTCAATGATGGAGGACTAAAGAAGTAAAGGATGAAACCCGCATTTTCCGAGAGGGAACCAATAACCATAACGCTACCAACAAGTTGGTCATGATATTTTATAAAATGTAATTTTCACTCCTTTTTTTCTCTGCAATTAAATAAATAACTACATTTAAAAAATAATATCTGCTTAGGTAAATTAATTTCTAATTACATCAACCTCCCTGAGCAATAAATGTGAAAGTAGTCGCATGGAGAGGTTTCCAGTCAGTAGTTAGCTCGAGTGTAACAACTGCTAAATATAACTTTATTTTTTTTACATGAGCTCCACACAGGAGGCCCTGAGGAAAATAATTTCCCTGAGGGCCTATGTCATCTTTGGGGATGCTGCGTGGAGGGTTTTTTTAGGGAAAGGAAGGAGAGGAGAGTTGTGGGAAGGAAAAGGGTTTAAGGGCTGGTAGGAATCTGGGCTTCAGTGTGTCCTGGTCATCAGACCTAGACACACCTCATCCCATTAACACGGGCATCCCTGCTAAATCACCAAACGTAGCGAACTATGAAAATATGAAAGAGAACAAGATACAGAAAAACAAAAAAGACAATGGTTGCAACTGGGACTCGAACCCAAACGTCTTTCATATTTTCGTTTAGATTGTGATTGTTATCTTCTTCTTTAATTATACATTACATTGATGGGAATAACCTTCAAAAGTTATAAAAAAATTAAATATTCATTTAGACTTTTATAAAAAGTTAATATAGTTCCATTTGAGTAAATTCTGATATATTTATCCAAAACGCTATCGAGGTTTCAAACCAATTCTTAGAACGATTGTCACCAATAAAAAATGGGTAGTTGCCCATAATATGGAAAAAAGAATTAGTTGAAGATAATATTGTTAATTCTAAAATTTGAAATATATGATTGACAAATATGACGGTTTGACAGAGAAGGTGGCATTAGAGAAATTGGTTAACGTGCACGCCCCGGTTAGACGAAAGGTCTGGGTTCGAGTCCCAGTTGCGACCATTGTATTTTTCTGTTTTTTCTGTGTTTATTCTCTTTCATATTTAGTTTAGATTATCATTGTTATCTTATTCTTCAATGAAATATTACTGATGGGAATAACCTTCAAAAGGTATAAAAAGAGAGTTTTTCTGATACAAATATTTTAAAATGCTTTAAAAAGTACATAATTCAAGATAATATAGTTAACCGGCGATTCTGAAGCGTAACCGCCATTTTCCGGTGTCCACCTCAAAGAAATTACACAAAACGCCACAATTTTTTTTATTTTTATTAATATCTGTCTAGGCAATGTAATTGCTAAATACATCAACTTCCCTGAGCAATAAAGGTGAAAGTCACGTGGAGAAGTTTTCATTGAGAAGAAAGCTCGAGTGTAACAACTGTTAAAAATAGCGATTTTCATTCACGAAAATAACTTTATTTGCTTGTAAAAAGTTTATATTTCAAGATAATACAGTTAACCGGCGATTTTGAAGCGTAACCGCCATTTTCCTATGTCCATCTCAGAGAAATTACTCAGAACGCTACTAAATTATTATAGACCCCCATGAAAAAGTTTTACAGCCGCTCCAAGTGTAGGCAGGAATGCCAAAACGTAGCAAACATAAATAAAAGGTAATTTTTATCTTACGCCCCCATTTAACGAGCATTCATATCATAAAAACGTGCCTTACCTTCTTTTGAAATTTTACCGATAATTTTATAGTCGACCCGAAATTTGGCATGTAAAATATTAACATTTTTCTCGAACACCGATTCGCATTATAAAACGCCATAAATTTTAGATTTAACAATAGATAAATTTTGAGTTTATTCGTTTTGAGGATATTGAGAGATCAATTTGGGGAAGAAAACGGGAAATTGCAAAGCATTACGTTTTGAAACATTAAAATTAAATATTATTTATTTAATTAAATTTTTATTTTATTTATTTATTTTTATTTCACAAAGTTTTATTGGTTACAGATTTTTTGGATTTTTTTGGCTACCACGCTAGGGTAATGCCCGTATTGTGGTAGTCATACATTTAATATTTTTTAAATAAGAATTAATAAATACTATTTTATTGAAACAGATAATTTAACATACTTAATAAAAATTAAGAAATACATAAAAGTAAGTCAAAAATAAAGAAAAAAAATCATATTCTAAAGAAAAATAGAAATAAAAATGAAAATTTAAATTTTGAAATACATAAACTAATAATAAAGATTAAGTGTTAGAAACTCATGTGTTCTATACAAATATATAAATTAAAATATAAATAAATTTAATTGAAAAACTACGAGAAAAAAAATAAAGATAATATTAGCGAAACTCAATCGAAAATGTGGAAACAGAAAAAGATATTGGCACTTCTGGGACTCGAACCTAGGACCCTTTGCTTACAAGGCAAGTGCTCTTCCAACTGAGCTAAGGTGTCTATATCACTTTTAACTGTATCATACTTCGACTAAGAACTACCAACATTATCTTCATTTTCTTGTCGCACATATTATTGGCTGCTATCTTTATATATGATTGCAAGATTCAACCCAATTTTTATACATTTTATTTTTAATATGCGACATCTATTGACTTTTCTGCGAGTCTAGGATGAATATCAATTATTTTATTTTTAACTTTATGAGTAAAACATATATGTAGAGAATATATAAAGATAGCAGCCAATAATATGTGCGTTAAGAAAATGAAGATAATGTTGGTAGTTCTTGAATGATACTGTTAAAAGTGACCGAATTTGATATAGACACCTTAGCTCTGTTAGTAGAGCACTTGCCATGTAAGCAAAGGGTCCTGGGTTCGAATCCCAGAGATGCCAATATCTTTTTCTGTTTATGCTGTCTCACATTTTCGATTGAGTTTCGCTAAAATTATCTTCATTTAATTAAACTTTATAATTTGAGGTTAACTCATAAAGTTAAAAATAAAAACAAATTTTATTTATTCTATGTCTTTTTACTACTAAACTAGAACTTTTTAATTTGGTTGGTGGTATGGGTACCGCCATTTATGGGCGGTATACCCGTGCCATAAGTCACCCTTAATGGTTCGATTCGTTTGGTGACTTAGCAGGGGTGCCCGGGTTCTTGGGGTGTGGTTTATCTAGGTCTTGGTGGCAGATGCTTTTACCCACCAACTGCATGGCGGGCCGGATCAGGAGAGATTGGTTGACTGAGACCTTTTGATCTCTCCAGCAGGACACCCGACCCATCGCCTTGCATTGCAGTTGAAGGGATTGATTCCTACCCGGTTCTCATACCTGTTTCCTTCCCAGAACTTCATCTTCTTACTTTCCCTAAAAAAACCTTTCATACAGCATTTCCAAAGATAATGGCCCTAAGAGATTTTTTTTCCTAGGGCCTTCTGTGTGCGGCAAATGAAAAAAAACCAGCCCCATGAAAAGTCACAGATAAATTCGTGAAACTGAAAGCGTTTTCGTAAATCAAAAATGGCCTCTGAATCTATGCCTTTCAAAAAAAGAAATTTACGTACCAAATTTCAGTAAACCAGTAAACTTACAAGATATTTTACTGAGCGATTTTTTATTTAGTAAATTACTCACAAATTACTCACTGTGAGTAAATTATTTCTGGAAATGAATAAATCGACAAAACATCGGGCAAATTCTTAGACCCTTTTAGATAAGGGACCCTTTATTTAAAGATCGCAATTTATCAATAGTTTGCTAATAGTTAGAGGAAGTATCTCAGAGTTAATTAAACTTTGTTTCATGGCGAAGATTTCAGAGCTGGAGGATTCCATGTCATGGTGAGGATTCGAACGCATGGGGTGTAATTTCATTAACTTTGAAAATAAAATCTCTCTTTCAGAAACAGAGCTGACTGTCATCCCCGACAAAATATCCTCCGACAAAATATTCTACGGACAAAACATCCCCCAACAAAATATCTTCTAAAACCTAACCCAACAAAAAATAGGACAAAAACATTTCAGACATCCTATTAAATAATTAAATAAAATAAAAAGCCTTTTATTTCTTGAAAAAGGTATGTTACCGAGTTATAAAAAGTGAGAAAAAGTGTAATTAACTCGTTGAAAAAAATGTAATCTTAAACTATTCATAAGCAAGAACCCCTCTCTCAGGCGAAGGTGAAGGCCTCCTCTAAAGAATTCCACATATCTCTCTCTTGAGTTATTTGCAGCTATTTTTTATTATTTCATCTGCCCATTTGAGATAGAGGCCTTTGAAACGCTTACGCTGGGACGCTGCTTTTAGGCAAAAAGATTATATTTTTTAAAAGTTGTTTCTCATTCAGGGTGTTAAGGGACGTACTTGACTTGCTTTAATCAGTGATCGTGACGTTATTTGGAGTGAAAAATATTCTCATAATTTTGGTCTGCGGTGACTTTTTAGATGTCTTTTTTTTATTAAATATTTCTTCAAATCAAGTTCAAAAAAATTTTCTTCCACATGTCGTCCAACACCTACTGTTTTTTTATGTTTTTAGTACAAAAAATCACATTAAAAAAGTTTCAAAATGCCAAAGGGAGAGAGACCAAAAATTTTACTCGAAATAATGTCAGGAATCACTGGTTAAAGTAAGTTAAGTACCGATGTCCCTTAAGAGCGTTTAACCAGCCAGCGGCCGAAAATCCACATTTCGTCGAAAGTTGTTATTACGATCGTGCAGGACTGTTACAATGAGAAAGATTAATTATTCTCCATGCCGGCTTTTAAAAATTATTACTAAATATCGATTTTATTTCATTCCAAATTTGCTTTAATTTATACCCACATCCAAAAATGCTGAAAGGCGTGATGATAAATCTATTAAAAAAATGTACTTTTTGTAATTATTTTTTGATTATAAGTATTTATCATTTATAAAAATAATAAGTTTATAAGTGCGCAAATAAGTACACAAACGGACTAATTTTCGTCAAGAAACACATGTACGTATATATTTTTTAATGATTTTATTTAAACTAAAATTAAAATTCTAAAACATGCGTTACCCAGATAATGTATTGATTTATTTTACTGCATGATTATATGATTTGAAATGGGTGTGGTATAATACAAAATCTTTTTTCAAAATTTAACAAATCTGCCAACGACTTATGGAATAACCTTATTATACTAAAATTTAAAAAAAAAAATCTCAAAATTTATTACATGCGAATGCTAGATAAAAGAACAATCTTTCGAAATCCATTTATAATTTTTTGTGGAAAAGAGTCAATATATCTAAAATCTGATTTGAAAATGACATATTTCTGGTGTTCTCTGTTAATGCTCTCTTAATTAGAATATTACATTTGAGATATTACTAATTAAGTAAAAAAAAAAAACTTTTGTGTTGTAATTGTGAGATATTTTTTTGCATTATTTAGTATATTAGGTCCTTACGTATAAAATTGGCGTTTTGTATGGGAGGAACATAAAGTCGATGTTTTTTAATATAATATATTTATTTAATCAAAGTATGTACCAAATGACAAGACCCTTATACGACCTGTTCTTATGTATGGTTCGGAATGCTGGACAATCAGTAAGGGTGATGAAGGAGCCCTAGAAAGTTTTGAAAGGAAGGTGCTGCGAAGGATTTACGGCCCAGTCTGTGATAATGGAGAATGGCGTATCAGATACAACCAGGAGCTATACGATCTTTACGAGGACCCTAATATCTCCAAGGAAATCAAAACTGGAAGACTCAGGTGGGCTGGACATATCCAGAGAATGAGCGAAGGAGATATTCCAAAGCGAATTATGGATGGTGCACCTGGGGGTCGGAGAAGAGTTGGAAGACCAAAGCTTCGATGGCTGGATGGAGTGGTGAAGGATGCAAGCACCATCGGCATCCGAAACTGGCGCAACGCAGCACAACATCGACAGTCATGGAGGCAGGCTCTGCTGGAGGCCAAGACCCGACCTGGGTTGTAGAGCCACAGATGATGATGATGATGATGATGTACCAAATGTACCAAGTAAATTTAACAAATCTGCCAACGACCTGTGGTATAACCTTATTATACAAAAATTTACATTTTTTCTCAATATTTGTTCGCAAACATGCGAATGCTAGATGAAAGAACAATCTTTCGAAATCCATTTATTATCTTTTTGTGGAAAAAAAGGCAATACGTCTAAAATCAGAATTAAAAATGACATATTTCTGGTTTTCTCTGGTAATGCCCTCTTAACAACCTGTATTTCTAATGAAAAAATGCATTTTTTAACTTATTCTACTTAAAAGAAAGGGCAGAAATTTATCCAAATCATATTTTTTGGTGTTTATAATGTCAACCAATTTGTAGTAAAAATTTATGGAAAATATTAAACATAATAATTTTGCATTAAGCTTCGCCTGGGTTACACGTAAACGTATCCTTTACTTATCTCCTACATCTGTTTGTAGTAATAAACACATGTATGTAGCATAGACAAGATAGAGTATACAGATGATGATCTTTTGTCAATGGCTCATGGCAACCGCAACCCAGTCTTGCCATAGATAATAATATAGACACTACCCATAGACATATCCAACTCTATGATTGTGGATTTTGAACTTCTGTATCCACTTTGTAGCTGGATATGTAAATGTGGACCCGGAGAACAATGCCAAGTAAAAGTACTGGGTGGTGTTGATTAAACTGCCAATTAATCAAAGATATTCAAATACAGAAGAGATATGCTATGGTGTCCGCGCAACTGTCGCCGGACTACGCGCTTATTAGCGTAGTTTTCATACAAAAAGAATTTGTTCATTTCGTTGATTTTTTTGAAAATGTGCATTAATATTGGTTAACAATATATTTTGAATAAGGAAAGAATTCGTTCATTTAGTTTAACGTTCGTTTGGTTTATTCGTTAATTATTTGTTCTTTTAGTTTATTTGTTAATTGGTAAACAATATCGGCGACACCCGGAAGCCCAGACCCACATAGTAAAAACAGCAGATAGCACATCTACTTATATTTCAATATCTTTGCAATTAATCCACTTTGAACTTTTGGTGAAACCATTAAGAGGAACGTTTGCGCGACACGTTTCGGCCCGTTTCAAACAAATATTAATTTTGGATTTTAGATCAAAATACCTAACCAAACTGAATAATTATTTTTGTGATCAAAAGTTACATTAAATATCTAGTACGGATGTGAGCTGTTTTATTTATTTTTGGTTTAAATTACAAGGTATAGGCCATTTAAGATTTTAATATTTCATGATTTTAGAGACAATTAATTTGTGCATTTATTTGTGAGTAAATAAAAAATATATTTTTTTTTACATGAAAACCGCACAAGAGTCCCAACCGCTCCCGTCTGGAGCCAGTACGACTATGGCATCCTCAATTGGGGTAGGTTGTGAGGTTGAAGGTAGTGGGGAGATGAATGAGATAGGGAAGAGGAAGGTGGGAAAGAACTTGGCTATTCCGATCTGGTTACCAAACACGGCTAATGCCATTTCAAGCTACGTTTCAATTCTTCGTTTCAGAGTGGTAGATACTCTAAGTATCACCCTGTATTATTTTTGAATTGTTCCGTATTATTTTTAAATATATTTCCACATTTATTATTATTCAATACGGTCCTATATACTGTATTATTTTTAAATTGGTTAATTGTGAAATAACACAAATTAACCAAAAATTTTTTACACAGGCCGGGATTCGATCCTGCGACCTTCGGATTGCGACTGAAAAGCCTTACCTCTAGATCACCTACCTGCACAGTTATTAAACTGTATTTATTAAAAAAATATTATTTGTATATCATTTCAAAAACAATACAATTTTATGCAAGACAACCATTTTGTGCAAAGCAACAACTCTATGACTTAAACATGCCCAAAAACTTCGGGCATTGTCGTCACCATGACTTGTCCAAGATACCGCACGGCGGCCCACGTTCTAGCACAGCTTATAATGACAAGAGTAATGGTGCTATTAAATGAAACCTCTGAAACAGTGGATAATATTTATATTTAGATAGTCTTTAATTAACCTTAAAACTTTTATCTATCTATCTATAAAAATGTTTGTATGTCCGCTACGCGTTGCTAAACCATTCATCCGATTGCGATGAAACTTTGGGTTCCGCGATGGTTCCTATATATATAATAGTAATTATTATAATTAATAATATTTGTTTTTTGAATAATAAGCTTTTTTTAAATATTTGTTTTTAACTCAAATAAAATCTATTTAGATTTTATTTGAGTTCCATTTGCCGAAATTGGAGTGTCACCCTAAATGTTTGTACTAGCTTTGTTTCTTGGTGGGTAAAGTAATTAAAGATTTATTTATGGTCTATATTGTTACAAATCATACTTAAATTACCCATCTGGTCACTAATATGATATTTTTATTTCTTACTTTATTATGATATTTTAGTGTTTTAAATGTAGTGTATTTTAGTATTTTGTGTGTAAAATCACTCAAATTTATAAAAGTTAACCTCAACACAGGCCTAGTCCTAGTGAGGTTAATTTTGTTTTGTATGTAAACATAAAAATAAGAATCTATGGTGAGAAGTTAAATAAATAAATAAAATAAAATAGTGAGTTCTGGCGTTATGAAATTTGTATAAAAATTTGCAATGCTCCGCTTTCCTCGCCTTCCCACTCCTCACTCCCTTCTCCTGCTTCCCCCGTCCCGCGAACCCCCCTTCCGAGTTCCCCTACCTCCTCCCGTATTCCATACATTCATTCCCGCTACATTCAGCTTTAAAACAGCTCGCGTGCCACCTATTGCAATTTTTTTATACAAATTTCATAATCTGACATTATTTGACAGTAGTTTTATACAAACCTTGTCGTGACAATAACAAACACAGAAAAAAAAATAATTATTAAATTTAGTGCAGTCGTTCGGAAGTTATGCGCATACATGCATTTCAGCGATTCATTTTTATTTATATAGAAGATAGAAGATAGAAGATAGAAGATAGAAGATAGAAGATAGAAGATAGAAGATAGAAGATAGAAGATAGAAGATAGAAGATAGAAGATAGAAGATAGAAGATAGAAGATAGAAGATAGAAGATAGAAGATAGAAGATAGAAGATAGAAGATAGAAGATAGAAGATAGAAGATAGAAGATAGAAGATAGAAGATAGAAGATAGAAGATAGAAGATAGAAGATAGAAGATAGAAGATAGAAGATAGAAGATAGAAGATAGAAGATAGAAGATAGAAGATAGAAGATAGAAGATAGAAGATAGAAGATAGAAGATAGAAGATAGAAGATAGAAGATAGAAGATAGAAGATAGAAGATAGAAGATAGAAGATAGAAGATAGAAGATAGAAGATAGAAGATAGAAGATAGAAGATAGAAGATAGAAGATAGAAGATAGAAGATAGAAGATAGAAGATAGAAGATAGAAGATAGAAGATAGAAGATAGAAGATAGAAGATAGAAGATAGAAGATAGAAGATAGAAGATAGAAGATAGAAGATAGAAGATAGAAGATAGAAGATAGAAGATAGAAGATAGAAGATAGAAGATAGAAGATAGAAGATAGAAGATAGAAGATAGAAGATAGAAGATAGAAGATAGAAGATAGAAGATAGAAGATAGAAGATAGAAGATAGAAGATAGAAGATAGAAGATAGAAGATAGAAGATAGAAGATAGAAGATAGAAGATAGAAGATAGAAGATAGAAGATAGAAGATAGAAGATAGAAGATAGAAGATAGAAGATAGAAGATAGAAGATAGAAGATAGAAGATAGAAGATAGAAGATAGAAGATAGAAGATAGAAGATAGAAGATAGAAGATAGAAGATAGAAGATAGAAGATAGAAGATAGAAGATAGAAGATAGAAGATAGAAGATAGAAGATAGAAGATAGAAGATAGAAGATAGAAGATAGAAGATAGAAGATAGAAGATACCCTCAAAAATACCCTTTACGCAGCTTCCCCAAAGATGACATAGGCCCGGAGGAAAATTATTTTTAACAAGGCCTCCTGTGAGGAGTTAGGGCCTTCGCTCATGGAGTAACCGAAAACTGGTTGGCAACTCAATTCACGGCACAGCTCAATTGAACAAAATTTTCTGAACTGACATATCGCAAATTATTCGAAAACTTGGCAGGTCATAAGCCGCTACCGTGGCAATCTGTCAACATGGCAACTAAAACGCGACAGCCGCGGCGACAGTATTGCTATTCACCGCGTCGCCCTTGACAACTGATATTTAACAAGTTGCCTGAGTGCGGACCACCAATGAAATTCACAAGTTCCTTTCCGATAGCGATTGAGGCACCAACTGTTCTTTGGATTGCGAATGAGCCGCCAACTTTTTTTTTTGTTTCTCCGTGGGCAGATGGCTGATGGCTAATGTAAAAAAAGACAGTCATGAAAATCTTCTGTCACTATATTTCTGACTAGCTCCATTCGAAACCATAAAATAATTGTGTTGTATTTCACGCCACACTGTATCTCAATTTTACTTCAAAAGGAATTCGAGTAATCATCCTTTATGAGAGAAACGTCACGAATTGATGTGAAATTCTAGCGGTGTAATTCAAAGTTATTTTGTTAAATACAGCACAAGTTCCCACATGCTACGAACTTTCTGGGTTAAAAGTGATTGCGTCTGGGACAAAACTTTAAATTTTGAAAGTTTTCCACGACATGTTATTTGGAATTTCGGAAATGTAAGGGCAGGCCATTTGCCAACAAAGCAAATTGTTTATTGATACATTGCTGTTGTTGTAAGCTGATGATGTAGGTTCTAATTTCTAACAGCAGATCTACTGCCAGTATATCTCGTGTCAAAGATGACCCAATGTTTTTTAAGTGATCAATAGTGTTTGCGATCTCGCAATCCAGCAATCTCGCATTCCGTAATCCCACATCCCGTACTCCCGCATCCCGCAATCCCACAACCCACAATCCCACAACCTGTCACCCCGCATTCAGAATTCAAATTGCTGTGCTTAATTGCACAAATGTCTTTTCACTTATGGGGACAGGACTCCCATGTTTTCTGTTTTACGATTTATTTTTACATAAATTTTCATAAATTGCTTATTGTGTTACATCCTGTTATGTTGTGCTGAATAGTATGCGCGGTTATATTTGGAAACTCATTTATTGAACCTGGTGAGCTGACTTTCAGTTTACAAGTGGCAAATGACATGAAGCTACCACAGACCATGAGGTAGAAAAGTGCACAGACAATAATATGAGCATAAACAATATGAGCATAAACAATGATACCAACATAACCGAAAATGGTTATATAAAAAGTTCACTACATGGTTAATGTTCAAAAAAGGGCATCCATCACCAAGTTATTAGGAATCTCACCTTAGTCTCTATTCCCCACTCTTAATAAAAGTATGTATAAATAAAAAATAAATATGTGTTATTTACATGTGTAAAGATTAATTCTTACTTATTACTACTGTCTATGTTTTACGCCTGCTTATATTATTATTACTGCCTTTGTTTATTTGAATTACGAGAATTTTGTGGAAATTTTAATATTTTTAGTTTTAGATGCTTCCATTACTATGTGTATCTTTAATGAATTTTTGGTCATATGATACTATGTAAATTCCAACAATTGTTCTTTGATTATATCATTTCGTTGAAATATGAATAATCTTAGTTCTAGATGCTTGCTTAACTATGTGCATCTTATGAATTTTGGTTATATGAAACTATGTGCCATTTATTCTTTTTTGATTATATATACTGCTGTTTTTATTGTATCTATATGATTATGTGCATTATACGAATACATATGTGTATGTTTCTGTGAACGTATGTGTATATATATGAATTTATGAGTATATATATACATATTTATCTACATATGCAAACATGTATGTGTGTATACGTACATATGAGTGTATATATATATAGTTGTGTGTGAGTGTATGCATCTGTAAATATATGTATAGGTACCCGTCTCAGAACAGACTTAGTCTAGTGAGGCGGGTTACTTACTTGTTTATATAAGATAATTTAAAACAATAAACGCTCGGGTTGCCGGCATTATTAAAAAAAAAAAAAACATCCCTCTTCTCCTAATAAAAAAAAACAAGTGAAACAACATAAGCATTACAAATATAAAATTTTATCTTAACATTATTCATGGCATAGTAATAAAACACCATAAAAGTGCGATACAATGAACAAAAATAATTATAATCAGATGGATTATATCTATCGGGTTTATTAACAGTTCTGCCCGAAGGGTTCGAATGTTTGTCTCATTGCTTGTCATTGGAAGTTGTAGGATCAGAATAAAACGGGATAGAAAGAAAATCATTGTCAAAACGTACACCTATTTCCATTATGCTGTGATGATGATTCCTGGCGTGATCTGTCTAAATTCAAGTGTTTCCTATTCCTGCGGTATCTTGATCCATCATGAGTTTCAATTATACATGACCTTGACATCCTTCAACAATTTCTACTACAGTAGCTGGCGACCATGAACTTGGCACATTTGTTTAAATACTACTCTATCGCCTATCTTCAACTCGGACAAGTTCCAAACCTTTCTGTCAAAATATTTTTTCATTTTGTTTTGACGATCCTTAAATTGATTTTCATATTCTTTAAAGCGTACGACTTTCGGTCTCAGCTGACTTGATGTTACTGGCAGATCACATCTAAGTTGGCGTGACATTGGAAGACTTGCAGGAGATGGAAAATTGTTTTTTGGACTATTTCTGTAATGTAACATAGTTAGATACGGATCAGTTTTGGATTCAAGACATTTTCTTAAAATATTCTTAACTATTTTTACTAAACTCTCAGCTTGACTATTAGACTGAGGATAGTTTGGACTGGTTGTAATATTTTTGTTATTAGTTTTTGGTATATTATGCCGTGTTGCGCTACCTCCTTCTTTAGCCAACGTTTCGGACAGCTTTACAGTGTCCATCATCAGGGCAGATGTGTAATAGTTAGGGGTGATGTTTGTACTTATCTACTTAGGAGCGATGCCGTGTCGCCAGCTCCACTCCACTACGAGCTGGCGCTACAATATACTTCAACTTTATTTTTTGCGTTTAGCCTTGATGTAACCGTCATTTACCGGATTTCCTCTAGAAACAGATGGAGTGTACAAACTCAGCTGTTCTGGATGGGACAAGATTTATGTAAAAAAAAAAAAATTGTAAAAGACGTTTTATTGGCATTGGCACCAGTGTCTTTAAGACGTGAAATTATAACATTGTTTATTCTTAAATTAATGAGCCATTATGTATTTATATTTTTGCAATTCAATGTAACAATTGTATAATAATTGTTAGGTATCTTACTTTGTGACAATGTATTAACATTAATTTTTCTACCTTTCAATATCCTATTTAAACAAAATTTCGAATAATCACCAATCTTGAGACAATTAAAGCATTTAGCTAATGACGCTGGGTAGTTTGTGCGGTGAATTTGTCCGCATTTGGTACAGACTCTGCCCTGACTTCCAGATTGACTCCTGGATAAACTGAATAGAATGATTGCTTGAATCTTCCACACTCATCCGTCATATTTGCAACAATCCCTATCTGCGCAATTGACACTTGCATTTTGACAATTTGTTTCACACCACCAATTAGACTGCCAACTTGACTTCACTCACAACGCTTTTAACTTTGCATGGGCCGTCCTATACTAAAGGGTTAATAAGACACATCTGACACCATGTTATGTCGTGGTGAATATTAATTAATACGATTATATTTCGAACTTATATTGAACCTGGTGAGCTGACCTTCAGTTTACAAGTGTTTGCCACTTGCCACAAACTGAAGCGTACCACAGATTATGAGTTAGAAAAGGGCATAGACGATAATATGAGCATAAACAATAATACCAACACACGCACTCCTTCGTTTCACTTCCCATCCTCCTGGATTCCCCTCCCCCTCTTCCCTTCCTAATTTTTTTAGAAAAATTTCATAACGCCAGATCTCACCATTATATATATGTATAAAATGTTGCTGGCATGCGCACACCAAATCACCAAAGTTTCATAGCAATCGGGTGAAAGGTATAGGAACGCGTACAAACATAGAAATGTACGATTACCGGATGAAATTAGAAAAATTAATGATAAAATCCAATTAATAAACACTGTTAAAAAATATTTTAAAGATAATATTAAAAAAAAAACTAAAAAAAAAGTTTCCGACTAATCTAATCTCAAGAACAACTACTTATAACTCAGTTTCCAAGTGATACTCTGTTCTTCAAATAAGTTAAATTTTGTATTGTTTTTAGCAACTAATTACATATCACAGAACTTACAACTTATTGTTTTTTACATTCACATTGTAATTTAAGAACTTAAATATAGCATTAAAAATGTACACTACTCTTCCAGACACAAGCTAATGCTTCCATGGAAGAGTGGTATTAACGTATTTTAAAATGAACATGTACGCAAATTACTACATTATCTAAATGTATATTATATTTTATATGCTAAAATAAATAAATAAAAAAAAAAAAATAAATAAAAAATATATAAATATTAGTGAACAAATATATTTTATACATATTTTTGGAATAACTAAACAACTAAAACCTCAAATCGTAGTATTTAATTATTAACGATAAAATTAGCGACTCAAATAAAATTTTAAAACAAAAAAATCAGAATCATAATCGGGTCGCATATATGTAGGTATTGACCCCAGGTCCTCAGCCTTGCCGGAGCCAATTCCTAGATGCGACCGAATTTCTTTCTGATTTTTTTTAATCAAATTTTCCTTTGAGAGTCGCAAATATTTTATTCAATAATTTTTATAAAGTTATATTACGGATGTATTTGCAAAATTTTAAGGTTAATCTTTTCAGCCTTCAAGTAGAAAAGATCAGAATTCTCAACCATCAGAAGCCGTTGTCTTTTAAAAGCGAAGTGAACGCATCTTCCACTTAGTAACTGTGTGTATAAAACCAGATAAAGTCTAATTAATTATATATGTAACTAGCTGACCCGGCCACGCGTTACTATGGCAAATAAAACACAACGTCATCTACTGGATGGTTATCCAACCTGTATAACCACCGCCGTCTTTGAGTTTATCGCGAAGAGACAGACAGATACCGCGGAGGATTTTAATTTATAATAAGTAGATGGTGTGAAAGATTATAATAATTTGCACAAAATCCTTGGGGTAACTAATGTATTTAAGTTAATAAGGATTAATACTGTATCCGTCTAAATAATTTTTCAATTACCGCAATGTACGTGACCATTTTTTTAGAAGATAGAATGGGTATAGTAAGCTATCCGTAAAAGATAGATATAAGCCTTCGCGGACTTTTTTGTAGATCTATAAAAGAGGAATATCCCACCATGCATTGTTTTGTTATATTCCAAAAGGATTAGGCAGCGTTTTCGATGAAAGCTACCTGGCAGCTTGACTATTTCCGACACTTCTAACAATTATGGTTATGTTTCAACCAATTTACACAAATCATTGACAAATTACATTATCTAAACCTTCCTCACGAAACACTCTATCTATTGGCGAAAACCGTATGAAAATCCGTTCGGTAGTTTTCGAGTTTATCGCGAACAGACAGACAGACAGACGACGCGGTGGACTTTAATTTATAATATGTAGAGATAGAGATAATTCACCTAACAAAGGAGCGAAAGAATCGTCGAGGTACTGCCACAATAAAAAGGGTCATGTCTCAATTAATTACGTCATACTGGCTACTGTATGCATGCGAACCAAAGAATACATGCGTGTTGAAGCTCACAACGTATTATTTACATAATAAATTGTCTGTTAAACAAATGTAAAAAGCCCAGTCACTGGATATTAATTTATAATCATTTATGGTTAGTTCTTCCGCCCGTTACTGTACGTGGCTTTATTTGGGGCGGTGATAAAATAACGCAAAGGAGTACGTTACAGCCAGTTTTTTTCAACTAGCCACTAGTATGGACAGGCCGTGTGACTTTACAGCATTATTATTGTAAATAAGTAAACTCATAATAAACCAGTTTGTTATCAAGAACATAACGTTATTGAGAAGAACCTCCAGAACTAGTATTGTTTGAATGTCAATAATACCAAACATCGCATTTATAAAAATTGTATTCTGTGAAAAATCAATCACTGATATTAGTAGATAAACTGGCGAAAGAATGCTATTCAGAATCGATACATTGCTTGACCTGACAGTAGCCATGTTTAGTATATTTAATTTTATTGACTTGTGTTGTTACATAGTTTAATCATTTAAAATTATATGATGTATATTTGCGTCACAGTCCAGACTGGGAGATACTCTCAGCATCGCTCTGGTGTACAAACACCATACAGAATTGAAACGTTGCTTAAAATGGCTTTACCAGTGTTTTTTGACCATATCTAAATTTCCCCACTACCTTCAGCCTCACCCCAATTGGGTTTGCCATAGTCTCACTTGGTTCGTACGGTTGGATCTTGAAATAGGGAATTATTTCAATGCACTACCCTTGCGTACATTCTGGAATAAACTGTTATTATAATGATTTTTTTAAACTATTATCATAATTTATCCTTTCATGACTTTATGTCCGGGTTGAATCTTCCCCACAGGAAAAACTAAACCCTTCCGCACACTTTTCAACATAAGATCATTTAGTCAATCCACGCTATTCAAGTGCACTATATAAGTGTAATAAATACAAAATAATACAAGAACAACATGTAAACCTACTAGAGACCAAATGGTAAAAAAATTCACCGACTCCAGATATTTTCATATGAGAGGGTTCGTCTCAGTAGAACTCCTAGTCCTAGTTGGACCGATAAATCCTACTGATCCCTCAATATAAATATTTTAAAAAATCTTTTGTAATCCTACGTGCTTTAAAATGATTGATTTTTGCATTTTTATATATAAATTCTTAAGCCTAAATTTTAATATAATATTAATATTATTTTCTATCGGTGACAATCCAATATTGTATTTGTTAGCCTTTCTTGAAAGATTTGGGTTTGTTTATTGACAAAACTATTTATTTATGTTCATGTTAAATATGTACGGACGCAAACAAATAATTCACCTTAATATTTTAAGGCGATACAATAGTCCAGGAAAAAATCGAAATCGGAATTCACGCCCTTTTATGGGAGGAGTTTAAAAATACTTACGAAAAAGCTTTTGGAAAGGTTGGAAAAGGTATTTGAGAATTTTTTTAAGGGTTGATTTCGTAAAAGCCTGTAAAAAACATTAACTCATTTTTTACGCATTTTTTATTGTAATAAAACAGAATTTTAAAATTGATTTCATGGAACAAAGCGACGCGGAGCCTAACGTCCGTTTCCCGCTTCATTCGGGGGCGAAAAAAAAAACGGGCGTGACTAGTTATGTAGCCCTTCGGTGGACGGCATAGAGTTCACTTTGAGAATCCAAATTCGTCTACTGTAGGCCGTATTGTAAAATAACAACGCGAAAATGCATATTTTATTTTATTTTGTGAACTACGGGCGTAAATATCAATTTTTTTGAGATTTTTAAAAGAAACTGAATTTACTACATTAAACAATAAAACCATATCTAGGAGAGTTTGGACTTAAAAGTGTTTTTTAAAGACTTTATATTTTGTTTTTTTACAGGCTTATTAAAAGACTTATAAAAAATGGCCGATATTTTTAAGGGCCAAGATATGTTCTACACGCAGTATTTAATAAAAGCTTCTATAATACTTCCAAGCGATCCAATTTTCAGCTATGGCTTCATCTTAAGAGCGTTTAACCAGCCAGCGGAAGAAAATCCACATTTCGTCGAAAGTTGTTCTTCCGATCGTGCAGGGCGGTTACAATGAGAAAGATTAATTATTCTCCGTACCAGCTTTTTTAAATTATAACTCAATATCGAATTTATTTCAATCCAAATTAGCTTTAATTTATACCTTCATCCAAAAATGCTGAAAGGCGTGATGATAAAACTATTAAAATAGTGTACTTTTTGTAGTTATTTTTTGATTATAAGTATTTATCGTTTTTCAATAATGTCTAAATTTAATAAGAATGTTAAAAAAATCTGAAATATATTAGTTTGTAAGTGCGCAAATAAATACACAAATGGACCAATTTTCGTCAAGAAACACATGTACGTACATATTTTTTAATGATTTTATTGAAACTAAAATTAAAATTCTAATACATAACTCTGCTAGATAATGTATTGATTTATTTTACTGCATAATTACATTATTTGAAATGGGTGTGGTATAATACAAAAACTTTTTTGTAAATTTAACAAATCTGCCAACGACCTATGGAATAACCTCATTATACTAAAAATTAAAAAAAAATCTAAAAATTTATTACATACGAATGCCAGATAAAAGAACAATCTTTCGAAATCCATTTATAATTTTTTGTGGAAAAGAGTCAATACGTCTAAAAACTTTTTTGAAAATGACGTATTTCCGGCTTTCTCTGGTAATGCCCTCTTAAGTTTAACCTTAAAACCCGGATAAACTACACATTTAGGTGCATTTGTTCCGTTGTTCCCTATAATCAAGAATCGAACATACGAGTAAAATTATCATATGTATGCATATTTACCCCGAGGGCATATTTATGACAATTTTTTTTTTCTTCCGCCATTTTCGTATTTTTCTTCATCTTTATCATCTCTAGTTGGAAGAACGTGTTTTAATATTCATCTAAACACCTCCTTCCCGACGTAGTTGAGAGTTTATTCAAAATCCACACGTTTTCAGCCAAGATCGGATCCGGTACCATTCTAATACGTGTTGGTAATCAAGGGACATTATTGAAAATGTCTTTTCGGATTTAAATGATATTTTCTTCGGGTAAACGGTATTGATTTTTATGTTTTTATTACCTAATGACTTTTACTGTTGCGAAATTGAGAATGAAATCGATGGTGGCAGTCTGTAACGGAGTTGTGATACCTACCCTGATTTATGACTGTGTGGTATGGAACTGGTAACTTTATTTATTTAATTTTATTTATTTATTATAGATAGTTGCAATTATCCAAATTTACAAAGATAATATCATCAAAAAATTTGAAACCCATCAATCAAAAAGATATCAAGACAACTTCAAAATACCAAAATTTAATACCAAACTAATGCAAAACATTTAGTTATTTAGGAATAAAGTTTTTCAACAACCTTCCGATTGAAATAAAAAAAAACCAAAGACGTCAATAAACTGAAACTCAAACTGAAGCTACACTTCATCAGGAATAATTAACTTAATAATTACCGGTTTTTCTCTTTCTTTCTATGTATTATCAATCTATATTCATCTCTATTTTATTTAGATTTTTCGAATTTCTCTTAAGTGCACAATATTTTAGTATGTAACCGTATCCCATGTATGTACACCTACACTTATAGATAATCCAGAAGTCTCAATTGATCCTATTATATATTTACCTATTGCATAATATTATTCTATTTCTGTTATAATTAGTGTAACTCGCTCATCAAGCACAAGAACCAGCTTCTTCTTTGGTGAGATTGCAATTTTAAATAATTTGTGTACCGATATGTAATTTATATAAAACAACTGTACTATATATATCTATATTTAAAAAAAAAATACAAAAGAAAGTACAAATTAAATATTGGGACGCTTTGCCTATCCAACTAGGATAGTTTCCCTGGTAACTGTGGAAATATTTTGCTAAAATCATATTATATTTAATTAAATGAAGACAATATTGGTAAACTCTATTTTAAATAGAAAAGATACGGTTACATCTGGAACTCGAAACCTTGCAACTCTACCATAATGGTTACCATTTGAGCTAATGTGTCCTTATTAAATATAATTATTAGAAGTATGATATAAATTTTTAATAATAATATTAAAAAAATTTCCCCTATCCCTATATGGGGGTGTGCTGGACCTCGTCCCTGATTCATCTTTAGTTACATTATTAATTTTGCAGATCCTTCTCAAATCTATCTGCGCCTCCCCCAATGACATGTGCAGGCTTGAGGTTTGATCAGACGACCTTGACTGTCCTTTGTCCTGCCCCTGACTACCCAACGCTGAATTTTCTTTTAGTCTTCGGGTATTTCACCCCAAATATTCAGTTAACATTCAGTCAACATGTATGATTGCAAGATTCAAACCTGAACTAAATGCTGTCTGGACAGTGTCTTAGATAAGTTTTTTTATTATTTTTTATAAGGTTTTCTTCAATAAGTTAAAAGAAAAAAATAAATAAACATATTATATTTAATAAATGTTTAAATGCGGAGTCCTCGAAAAGGATGCGAGGTACCGTAATGTGGGGCTACTTTTGAATCGGGGACGACTTTATCATCGAGGATCTCTGCATTATTCCCGCCACCACTCTGAAATTACTGACTTTTTATGATTTTTTCGAGCAACGTCAATACAATGACTCTTCGAAAGCAAGTGTCAAATTTGTTGGTTTCTTGTTACATGTATTTAAACATATAGATTTTTTTATATTAGCTCTTCATAAGAGGCCCTGAGAAAAATAATTCCTATTACTGCATGTATCATCTTTGGGGGTGCTGTGTACAGGGTCTGTTTAGAAAAAGAAGGAGACGAACTACTGGAAAGGAAAAAGGTATGAGTGGTGGGTAGGAATCGTAGGAATTGATGATTGAATCATGAAACTATTTTTTTAAATATTAGAAAATTGTACTTACATTTTGAAGTTCCTCGACCATTATATTGATGTATGGTGAACCTTTGGAATATCGCTTTTCTAAGTACCTCACTTCCCAGTATATCGAGATGTCTGACTAATGAACTAGACTAGTGGTTCCCAACCTTGTATGACTCACCGCCCATTTTCTAAGTATGTACATTTATCTTTAAAGCCCATCCCTCCCCCTCTTCTCCCGCCACGAATCCATTAAAAAAGTTTGTCAGCGCGTACGCAAAAAGCAGATTTTTAAGGCTCTGCAACCGGGCCCGAAAAGAAGAAGATGGAGAAATATGAAATTACGAATGTTAGAGGAGAGCGCTAACATTTACAGCGACAAAATCGATGCGAAAACGTTTTATAAAACACGACTCGTTTAAAATAGAGCAAAATCTCGCGGGGATTATCTTAAACAGCATTTAAAGAAACACTGTGAATTTTTTCATACATATAACTTGTAAAATAACTGAAACAAACTTGTTAATAATAATTTTTGGAGCATACTTTGCGATTTTTTTCTATCGAGGGAATTTTATATAATTTGCGTTTCGGCGTGGGCAAAGTCTAGATATTATCTTCAAGAATAACATATATTTTTAAGAGCTTTAAAACTTACCGTGTTTAAGGGAAATATGTAATAAATCGGTACAAATCCGGGTTGCGGACCCTTAAATAACTACTTATTTCTAAAGTTTTATTGATTCCCAATGTGACGTTGCATGTTCGATCCTCTTCTAGTTTAGACCTCCATCATTTCATAGCGCCCTTGAACTGATTTCTCATCAAAAAATATCCGATGATTATTATTATTCCACTTATTATTGTGGAAATGGGTGGATTTTCGTCATTCTGAGAATATTTGTAGCACAAATTCTATTGATCAATAATACCTAACCACAAATTGAACGGATCAAATAAAAGTCATTGTTGAACAATAAAAATAATATTATCTCTTAAGGCTCTGCAACCTGGCTCGAAAAGAGGAAGGTGGATAGCTACGAATTTACGAATGTTAGAGGAGAGCGCTAACATTTACAGCGACAAAATCTATATATCTATATAATAACTGAAAAAAAAGTGTTTATAATAATTTTTGGAGCATACTTTGCGATTTTTTTATATTGAGAGATTTTATATAATTTGCGTTTTGGTGCGGGCAATGTGCAGATATTATCTTCAAGAATAACATTTTATTTTTTTAAGAGCTTTAAAACTTATCGTGTTTAAGGGAGATATGTAAAAAATCGGTAGAAATTCGGATTGCGGGCCGTTAATGCGAGGAGAAACTATCGTTAATTTTTTCATTAAATCGGTTTATACAGTAATAAATCATTTGAGATTGAAGATATTAGGCGGGGGTAAATATAATCACATAAATAAGTCGTATCAACGTGACCTAACCACAGTTTGAAAATGACCTTGAACGCCGAAACAGATGTAACGATAATAAAAAATCAGAATGTGCAATTCACACGCCATAAAAGTGAACTCTAAACTAAAATGCAAATAGGAGGCTACGAGGCATCGCTCAAAGAGGCAACCGATTATACTATCTCATTCTCTCGCAGGCTAAATCCTGTAGATGAATGTGTTTGTCTCTTTTTAGTGTGGCTATTTTTCATTCCATCGAGTTTCAAATCACAACGGCGCTAAAGAAGTTTTTACTTCAAAATACAAGTGTGCAGTTCACACGCGGTAGAAGTGAAACCTTCAGAAAACTAAAGTAGTTGTGAGGCTACGAAGCACCGCACAAAGAGGAGACCGATTATACTAGCCCATTCTCCCGCAGGCTAAATCCTATAGATGTATGTGTTTGTCTCTTTTTACTGTCGCTATTTTTCGTTTCATCGAGTTTTCACCACTAAAAAACTAAAATATTCGTAGAAAATAGCAATAACAACTTAACGAATTAATTATCCATGTAAGTAATTGAAATTTACGAAATCATGTTAAGAGGGCATTACCAGAGAAAACCAGAAATATGTCACATTCAAATCAGATTTTAGACGTATTGACTCTTTTCCACAAAAAATTATAAATGGATTTCGAAAGATTGTTCTTTTATCTAGCATTCGCATGTAATAAATTTTGAGAAAAAATGTTTATTTTTAGTATAATAAGGTTATACCATAGGTCGTTGGCAGATTTGTTAAATTTTCAAAAAATATTTTCTATTATACCACAACCATTTCAAATAATATAATCATACAGTAAAATAAATCAATACATTATCTAGCAAACGCATGTTTTAGAATTTTAATTTTAGTTTACAAACTTATTATTATGATAAATGATAAATACTTATAATCAAAAAATAATTACAAAAAGTACATTATTTTAATAGTTTTATCATCACACCTTTCAGCATTTTTGGATGAAGGTATAAATTAAAGCTAATTTGGATTGAAATAAATTCGATATTGAGTTATAATTTTTAAAAGCTGGTAAGGAGAATAATTAGTCTTTCTCATTGTAACCGCCCTGCACGATCGTAAGAACAACTTTCGACGAAATGTGGATTTTCGTCCGCTGGCTGGCTAAACGCTCTTAACAACGTTGTTACATACTAAAACCGTTATTTTTTAATTAAATTGTTCTAAAATTATATAAACACAAAATCATAAACCCAAAACACCAACAATTTCTCACTTGCATTGTTCAAAACTTCTTGTTTGTGTAATTTTAATGAACCAATGAAAATTCAGGTAATGAAACATAATATTACACTACAGAAGGTGGTACTTTAAGTTTTATGTTCTGCGGAACACGATACGGTACAGAACGCAGAACACGCCAACTCCTAGATGGAAGAGGAAGTACGGTACGGGGGTAATTTTGTACGGTCTTTTTTACCGACGCGTTGCAACTAGGTAAATGTATTTCTGAGTGCAAAGTTTGAGACCGCCGGCGATAATGCGCCTCGTTAATTATTCAACCATTTTCATGGGAGTTACTATTATATTATGGAATTTTATTTTGCGAAGGATGCAGCATTGCGATGGCAATTTTAAGGGCGTAAAAAAAATCCTTCTCATAGTTTAGATATTCAAAAATATATGCTTAAAAGGATTTTTCAAATTTCGAATTTGAAGTCAAAAAGACGGGTTAAAACCAATGACGTTATATAAATAGACTCGCCATAGTCTCACATGCTCGCAAAATAATGTGGCAAGTAAGCAACCCTCTTTTGTTTTCAGCGGTTTTCAGTAATTTCTTAATTCAAAAGTTATTCATTTATTAAAAAGTTATGCTACTTTCATACTGAAGCCAAACTTCCAACTCGAACTTCCAACGCATGAACTACCCTTTTACGCAATCGTCCGAAAGTTTGAAGTTGGAAGTTGACCTCAGTGTGATCGTACCATAAGACAATTTAAAGAATATGTGTTTTTTCTCAAATGACGTACAAAATTATCGGACGGGGAACATGAAAATTAATTGTACTGCTTATATTAATCGATAATAATAAGTTATTTGTGTGTACATATAAATTAAATGTTATTTCTTCACTTTTACTAATGTTTGCCGTGTAATGGAAACATTTTCTCATCATACGGAGGGCATTTTGGCGCTTTTTAAATGCAATTTTCCTACTGGTAAGACATGACGTTACTTGACGAGTGACAGTTTAGTACTAAAGTACTAGATATCGAGATCGTTACAATTGTCTTGTTCTTGTCTTCCCACTTTGAGATTTCTACCCCGCGTCTAAAGTATGTAACATCTTTGGTTAAAACCAATGACGTTATATAAATTGACTTGCCATAGTCTCACAAACTCAAGATATAATGTGGCAATTAATCGACACTCTTTTGTTTTCAGCGATTTTCAATAATTTCTTAATTCAAAAGTTTTTCATGTATGATAAAGATAGACGCATTTGGACGAAACAAAAGATAGAACGCGGGCGGCATTTTCATATTCAAAATTCAAAAGTTCCGTCGTATTTCTCAAGGCCGACTAAAGTAGGAGGCCTTGGGCTCCAGTCGAATTTTGAGGTGTCAAATTTTCATGCTATAATGAACAAATTGCAAATGGCGTTGATTGTTATTGTATTTGTTGTTTCTGCTGATTTGTATATTGTTTTACCGCAGGCAAGTAAGTAAAGAATCATTAGATTATAAAAAGTAAATTTTACTTAGCGACGGCATCGACTTTGTAATTTGGCTGTTGCGTATCCAGACCTGTACTTTAGTAGACCTTGAGTTCTATAATGACGCAGAAAATCTTGGGGCGGAAAGCAATTGTATTATTTATATAATCGATAATAATAAGTAAATTGCATGTATTTACAAATGAAATGTTATTCCTTCGCTTTTACTACTGTTTACCGTGTAATGGAAACATTTGCTCATCACACAGGAGGGAATTTTGGCGCTTTTTAATGCAATTTACTTACTGTTAGGACACGACCTTACTCGACGCGTGGCAGTTTAGTACTTAGTACTAAAGTACTAGAAATCGAGTACAGTGCAATTGTCTTGCTGTTGGCTTCCCACTTTGAGATTTCTACCACGCGTCTACAGTATATACATATAACGTCATTGGTTAAAACCTGTATTTTTATTTCAGACAGCCGCCATTTTACGAAAAATATTTTTTTAACCTTTCCGAGGTTCATGACATAGCGGCATTTGTTTGGATTGTGAAATAATTTTTTTTCTGGTTACTGGGAGGGTTGCAATCGTGTCAAACAGGGCGCGCCATTTTTTTGAGACCCCTCACTTCAACAGCCCGTAACTTTAAGAATTTTAAATTTTTTCGTTTGATTTTTTTGAATGTATTTTTTAATGCTTAATAAATATTTGGTTTAAAAATACCAACTTAAATATTATTAGTTTTTTATTGCACTTGCAAAAATACCTACAATTCATGGTTATAGACTAGAATACCTTTTAAATGCAAAATTGGTTTTGGAAACCGAGAGCTACAGAAGTAAGTGTATTTTCACAATGCCAGAGCTCATTGTCGAAACGTTTTTAGTATTTCGCATCAAACAAACAGATTTTCTTTTTTTACGTTAACTCAACACGGGAGACCCTGAGGAAAATAATTTTAATTAGAGCCTTATGGGATGGTGTGCAGGAGGTCTCTTTAATTAACGGAAGGAGAGGAAGTTCTGCAAAGGATAAGGGTATGAGGGGTCGGTAGGTCGGTGTCCATGAGTGACAGACGTATGAATCCATCCCTTCAATTGTGGTGCAAGGCGATGGGTTGATAGTCCGGCTGGAGAAGTCAAAAAGCTTCTCTCAACCCGTCTCTCTCGCAGCAGGTGGGCTGACGCATCTGCCGCCAAGACTCGGACTAATCTGACCCCATGAACACAGACACCGTTTTACTACGTTTAAGTATACCGAACTTTTATTAATATAGCATATTTCTTTACTATTACATTAGTACTTCTATTGTGTTTTTATTTTATTATTTTAAATTACGAATGTATACACAGTAATAATTCGTTCTGAAATATATACAAAAAGATCATTCGCATTTTGAAGTATTTTACAAGGTGGATGCATACTCACATACATGCATGCTATGCGGGCCAAAAGCATAAATAGTAGGTCAAGAAGAGGTAATCGTTAGCATTGATTTTTCTGGTGGTTATATGCAAATTTTGCTTATTTGGTCGCATTCTTCAACACCTTCTTCCAGAAAAGAGAGTTTTTGGTGCACTGACAAGCAGCGTTAGCGATCCCACAATATGTTCACCTAGTCACCGACTGCCTATACAAAATTAAGAGGAATTATTCTGTTCCGGATTGCCGACGACGTAACAGCTCGTAAGTCGCTACTTGTTTACAAGCATTTAAAGAAAAAGGGTTTAAAGGAAACACTTTCACAAGACGCCCATAAGCCTACCGTATCAAAATTGGAATACCTCACCCCTCCCACAATATCAAATGAATTTATTGTGATGAAACCACAAAAAATATTAAAAAACCTTAAAAATGTTTCAGGGCAACTCAATTGAAATGAATAGGAATAAAGACGGAGCCCTGAGGTACACCCTTGCTTACTATTCCTTTAAGCAAGAGGGAATCCAGCACCTGGATTTGAATTTTACTGGTGCACTGCCCTTTTGTATATTCATGTATTTATTTGGTTCTTACCTTATAATTATAAATAAACGTTTTTAAGATAAACAAAAATTTTAACAAAACAAAAAAACGACTTCAAAAAATGCACTAAAAAGTAAAAAAATAATTTCGTATTCTTCTACAACTTCATAATCAACTTACTTTTTCTAATCATCAATATGTAGGTACGATTGTTACTTTTGGAGTCGGTGTCAGTCAAGGTAGGTTTGTAACTACATACATAGTTGTAGGTGAGATGTGCTTGTGTTGCACAAGCGACTTGACGAGGCGAGAGGCGAGAGTGGGGCCGCGGCGGCGCGGGGAGCTGTCAAGTGAACACACGCCGGGCCGGGTACCTTTGCTGACACCGACTCCAAAAATAACAATCGTACCTACATATTGATGATTAGAAAAATTAAGTTGATTATGAAGTTGTAGAAGAATACGAAATTTTTTTTTTTTCTTTTTAATGCATTTTTTGAAGTCGTTTTTTTTGTTTTGTTAAAATTTTTGTTTATTTTTTGATTTTTAGTGAATCTGAAGTACACTAACTAATTTATCTGAATATGGGTAAACCTATTAAACGTGTTGCTAATATGAGACAGATATAATTTGACCATAGTGACGTTAGGGTCAAATTAAGAGATTCGGCCGAGTTTCGTTAATTTGTCATGGATCCGATAATTAGAACCTAACCAAACTCTCGCCATATTACGCTTGAAGTACATCCTTTCCAATAAAAAAAGAATCATGGAAATCGGTTGGCGTGATATTGAGTTATTCGTCAATTTGTCGCGCACATACATGCAAATTTAAGACTTATATGGTTTTCTCATGGATTCCATTGTCGGAACTAGACCAAATTAAAATGGGACCACACGGGAAGCACCAGCTTTCAAATAAAAAAAGATTTATCAATATCGGTTCACTCCACGGACATATGAATATATCTGGACCTGCCCTAAGTGATAAAAACGTATTATTTCCCCCTCCACATGGCGCCGGCTGTAGCTCCTCCTTGGAACCGGCTCGCTCCATGGGGAGGGGATATAGCCTTGCTTGAATCTAAAATGTGTGACGTCATCATTCTTGCCGTGAACAGCGAGAAGCTGACATCCATACATTTAACGAAATAACGGCAGCTTGTGCTATACAATATATCTACGTATCAATGTACACACAGCGAATGTGGGCGGTACTCCAATGTGCTCGTCGCTGGTTACAGGGGTAAGTAAATTATGAAACATTTGTAAAAGTGTTTTAACTAAACACGGAAACAAAATATTGATATGTGTATTGGTGCGAGTCTTTTTGGGGTGAGCATTTGGCCTTAGCAAATATGCTAAGGCCAAATGTAACAAAATAAACATAACAGAAACGCTGAAATATGAATTATTCAAAAAACAAATTAAGTCTCTGAAATTGGATAGTGATATATTGTACCCTTAATGTAAATTACCCCTACTGAAAATTGTAATATTCAATATTTTAAAAAAAATGTATTGTTATTGTCCTTCATTAACTATATTTTTTTCTTAATTGTGTACTTATCTAAAATAATGTTGAACTTTTATTTCATAAGTTCTTTGATAATTGTTTACACTCATTTGAACATCATTATTTTTATTTGCATGTAAATACTCCTCCCATAAACACGAGCTCCTAGAGCTCAACTTATGGAGTAGTAGAATAAAATGTCAAATATTTTATAACCTACCATATTATGTAACCATTTGAAATATGTAAACAACAAAAAAAATCGTGAAATAAAAAAAAAAAAATAAATAAATAAAATGTTTTGAACGTGGCAAGCAATTCGCGCTCCCATGTAAAAAGGTCTATTCATTCAAAGCAGATTTTGCTTTAAAGAACTAAATGGTGATATTGTAATGCGAGATGCCTATATACTGTCAGATTGATTGTTCAACGAATGACAGTCATCTTTCCCCTTTTCGCTCTCCATAGTTTGGTTTTACCCCTCATCTGTAACTGCTTGTCTATCCATTTGGATGTCTATGGTTCACCCAGTCAAAAGTTCTGAGGTAACAAACATAAAAAAAAATAAAAAAATAAAAATAAAAATACAGTCGAATTGAGAACCTCCTCCTTTTTGAAGTCGTTTAAAAACTAAGTGATTGCTGAGTTGGCATCGCGTTTGCGTCCCGCCCGGGCGTCGTCGTTCGATCCTTCGCTTGCTAAGTCCTCCATCACGACACAAGCAACATTTTCCGTTTACTGTGGTGGTAGAAGAAGATTTTCAAATATTGTAGGATTTTCATAACCCGGGAATGTTTGTCTTTCTTAAAAAAAAACTTGGGACGTTAGACGGCGGTGGGAGGCGGGTTATAGAAGGGCTTTGGTTGTGTGGGTTTTAAAAATACCAACATTAAATTAAGGAAGAAAGATGTATGACGGTAGCTCGTTGCACAATCTTGCCAGAACTTGTGAAACAAAAGTACGATGTTGAGAAATTACTCTTTCTCGTGCTGCCAATATCAACCTAAACAAATTATTTTAAAGAAAGAAATATGTAATATTTGCCATATTATATTTTTACGCGAAAAGCTCTTAATACTGTGAAATTTATTTGTTTTATAAATTTTCTCTGAATTCTCTCGTATTTCTGAAGCATGAGAAAATAATTGCCAATTTGCAACTCCATTGAATTATATCAAATAATTGTTAAAATAAAAAGTTAATCGGCTATCTCGTAATAAAAACGTTTGTTTTGTTTCCAATTAGTGACACAATAATGAAGATAATAAAATTTAATAATTTCATTCATTTATATCAAAATAAAAATATACATTTTTATATTGAACCCAGTGACGTTCTGTCGGTGCTACTCAAGCGTTCTGCATCATTGTCTTTCTGTGATTTTTTAAACATTCCGGTTCCTGTTAAAGATGGTGACTGTTTTAAACTGTTGTGGCAGCGAACGATGCAGCTATTTTGAATCATTCCTATTGGCTCTTCACACGCCAATAACGATCCCACAACATTTTCACCTAGTCACCGACTGCCTGTACAAAGTTAAGAGGAGCCGATTGCCGACGACGTAACAGCTCGTAAGTCGCTACTTTTTCGCTTTCATTTTTGTTAATATAAATTATGGTTCAGATGTAAATTGTTATAATAAACTTGTAAGTACAGTGTTAAATGCTTACTTGATTTACACACAAACACACACCATTATCCCCCATACTTAGGTGCACCGCAGTAGCCGATACGCA
Organism: Limnephilus marmoratus; assembly: GCA_917880885.1. Taxonomy (NCBI): domain Eukaryota; kingdom Metazoa; phylum Arthropoda; class Insecta; order Trichoptera; family Limnephilidae; genus Limnephilus; species Limnephilus marmoratus. The sequence goes on from OU862926.1 coordinate 39,631,340, forward strand.
TTAAAAAAATCTCTGTATGTAAGTAGCTATTATGGGGTATAATATATTATACAATGTGTACTTTTATAAAAAAAACTACAAAAAATGATTTTGCAAAAACAGGTAAGTTGTTACGAAAAAGCACTCAGCCGATGCATGGGGAAATTTTTGCGTCAGCACACGACGCACGAGATAATGGTTTAGTAATTTTTTTTCAAATGGGGTCGATTGTAGAATAGTTATATTTATTAAATATGCAGGTATTTAAGTACCTACTTACAAATCTTATGATTTCAGAGGAAATTTCAGATTCACCAAAAATATTTATCAAGAATTTATGAACCTATTTATGAATTCCTGGCCATTGATACATGTATGCATCTATGCAATTTCAATAAAAGTAAACTAAAATATTGTCATCATTGTCCAATAAAAAAAAACAATGAAGAATACTAATGTTCTAATGTACTAATGCTAACACATTCTCGATAATTTTTTCACCGTTTCATTTTCCGAACAAGCGTTCACCATTTGCCGAGAGGTTTCGCTGCGAAAAAAATGGTAAAAATCGCATCACAAAGTTCGTGTTTTTTTGATTTGTTTAAACGACCCCTTTTTACGAAGGTGAAATTGGCATGGGCACTTTGTGAAAAATAATTCAGTGTTAAAACACTTTTGAACACAAACTAGATTGTATTTTTAAAATGTTGATTAAAACGTAAAAGACGACACACATTACTTTTTTTAAATATTTAAAATGTTGTATGATTATGTGATTACCATCCTACGTATGGATGTATGTTTGTTTCTCTTTCAAGCGAAAACTACTGAATGGATTTTAATGAAACTTTACAACAATATATTTCATACATCAGAAAAGGCTATAGGCTATAGCTTAGATATCTGGCATTATGAAATTTATTTACAAAAATTGCAATAGGTGGCACGCGAGCTGTTTGAAAAATGTATGTAGCAGGTATGGAGGGGGGGTGAGGGGGGGGATAGGATGTTGGGGCAGGGTGGAGGGGGGGAGGGGGGGTGGGGAGGGCCGAGGGTGGAGGGTGAGAGGGATTTGTGGGGGGAGAGGGGTGAGAGGGGGCGGGGAGAGAAGGAGGGGCGGGGGGGGTTGGAGTGGGGATAGGGAAGGTGGAGGAGACGCTGTGGGTATCCCCCTAATACTATGCGAGCGAAGCCGGGGGCAAAAGCTAGTCATTTTATATGTTCGAAAATTTGGATGTAGGTATGTAGTATTTAAAATACATACATACTATGTACGTTTGTTTCATTTTTACGGAGTATCTCGGCGCTGAATTGAAGTACGGGATTGTATTAAAGTCATTATTACACAGTTTTTATTTTTTTCAAATACATAATATAGTTAACTTCAACCTGATCTACGAGGTCACCAGAGGCCAAAGGATAAATATATTTTTTAAAACTGGAATGAAATTTCATGATAATAAAAATGGATGACTAATTTATTTCGAACTCCGTTCTACGCGTGGCGATGAGTTTGACCAACACACAGAGGTCCCTCCGTAGGTTATAGCCTAGGTAGGTTCTACCGGTATTTCAATCCTCCGAGGGACTAGCATCGTTGATCCCCTCGGCATCGGTGCATAGACTGCATAGCCGGGAAATACGCCAAACGTGCGCCCAACATATGTACACAAGGGCGGATTCAGGATTTTTTTGGGGGGGGGGGGCACAAGGGGCGGCCGGGCAAAATAATCAACTATTACTGTTAGGATTTTTTTTGTGGGGGGGGGGGGGGCACAATGGGAGAACGGCCAAAAAAATCAACAATCACTGCTAGGATTTTTTCCTGAGGGGGGGCACAAGGGGCGGACGGGCAAAAAAATCAACAATTACTTTTAGGATATTTTTTTCTGGGGGGGGGGGCACAAGGGGCGGACGGGCAAAAAAATCAACAATTACTGTTAGGATTTTTTCTGGGGGGGGGTCACAAGGGACGGACGCGCTAAAATCAACAATTACTGTTAGGATTCAAGTATGTATAGTTAGGTTTATGAAAGTGTCAAAACAATCGAAAAATTAAATGTTTAAAAAAGACAGTTTTAGCTTCTAAGTATGTACTGCGATGGAATCTCCACAGTACACAAAAATATCCGTGCCCCCCCCCCCCCCCCCCCCTCTAAATCCACCCTTGAATGTACAAGGTTGCTATTTATCACGTGAGAACGGGTCGCATCTACTATTTGTTCTTGAGCTAAGCAGCTCGGCTGTAGAAAGATTTGCCACTGTATTTCCTCCTTCCTACAACATGAGTATCTTCAAGACCCATGTCCACTCCTTTCTCTACTCAAAATGACCCTCCAAACCTCATGTTTTAAGATGACATAGGCCTTGAGGGAAATTATTTTATTTAGGTCCTCCTGTGCCGAGTTAATGTAAAAAAAACATTAACCACCAACACAATATAATTTTAAATACTACCTTGAATGCGGAACCGCTGTATAATGGGCCCAAAGATATTGAAATATAAGTAGATGTGCTATCTGCTATTTTTACTATGTGGGTCTGCGCTTCCGGGTGTCGCCGATATTGTTTACCAATTAACAAATAAACTAATAGAACAAATAATTAACGAATAAACCAAACGAACGTTAAACTAAATGAACGAATTCTTTCCTTATTCAAAATATATAGTTTACCAATATTAATGCACATTTTTAAAAAATCACCGAAATGAACAAATTCTTTTTGTATGAAAACTACGCTAATTAGCGCGTAGTCCGGCGACAGTTTCGCGGACACCGTAGCATATCTCTTCTGTATTTGAATATCTTTGAATGGGCCTGATGGTCTGTGCTTTTGGTTCCCCAACAACTCAGAATCAACTCAATCAAATGCCTCTTTAAAAAGTCATTAAAAGCTATGAAAAAATTATTGAAAAAGAGCCCATAACCATAGACATCCAAATTTAATAGACGAGAAGATACAGATGAGGGGTAAAACCAAACTATGGGAGGACGAAGACGGGAAAGATGACTGTGATTCGTTAAAAAATCAGGCTGACAGTATACAGGCATCTCGCATTATAATATCACTATTTAGTTCTTAAAATCAAAATCTGCTTTTGAATGAATAGACCTTTTTAAATGGGAACGCGAATTGCTCGCTACGTTATTACAATATTTGCGAAGTCCAAATACGGTAAAGTAAAGTTCGCCGACGAATATTTTGTTGCCGTATTTAGTTAAGACACTTTTACAAATGTTTCATAATTTACTTAACCCTGTAACCGGCGATGAGCACACTGGAGAACCGCCCATATTCATTATGATCGACATATTTTTGGTTATAATGTATAGCACAAGCTACCATTTTTGCCATGTTATTTCGTAAAATGTACGATGAGAGCTCGACGCTGGTCCGGACAAGAAAGATGACGTCACATTTTTTAGATTCAAGCGAGGCTCCCGTAAGCTCAGCCGGTTCCATGGAACCAGAATGGGGAGGGGGAAATAATACGCTTTTTTTTTTTTTTTTTTATTATTATTATTATTATTATTAAGTTAAAAGAAACATAATATTTCACTTTCTTAACTTAAATACAGAGCATTTATAATACAGTAGTAAGAAGTAATATTTTTAATTTTGTTCTAACATTTTGAGTTTAAATAGTTTTTGTTTAAAGGTTTTTATATTAGTTTCCATTTTTAGGTGTTCTGGAAGGAGATTATATATATGAACTCCCTCGTGACCAATACTTCTCTTGCCACTTTCAGTCTTGACGGTATTTGTGTACAATTTATTGTGCTGTCTAGTATAATGTTCGTGTACTTGTGATGTTTTTATAAATGTTGTGTTTGTGTGTATAAGTCCATTTTGTATTTTGTAGATTAAAAGACATATGTTATATTCGTACAATGTTCTTATTTTCAAAAGGTTCATTTCCTGGCATAGTTTTTTTGTGGGAGTGTCTGGGTTATAATTGAAGAGTTTTTTAATAACTTTGTTCTGTATTATTTGTAAGTCGTTTAAGTACGTAGTGTATGTGTTTCCCCAGATTTCTATTAAATAATTTAGATGGGACTGGATTAAGCTAAAGTATAAGCCCCTCTTTACCTCTGTTGGTAGAAGATGAGCAATTCTACCAAATACACCAATTAATGGGATGATTTTTGTTTTTAGTTTTTCTACGTGTTTTTTAAATGTTAAATGTTTATCAATATATAAACCCAGGTATTTTTCGCTATCTAGGATAGGTAGGTCTCTTTCTTCTATTTGTAATGGTTTATGCGAAGGTATTATTCTTTTTAGGTGAGCTTAAGATCATGTAACCGGTTTTATTAATATTTATTGTTAATATATTTTTTATTAGCCAATCGTTTAGTACATTAAGATCCGTTTGAGATTGTTCTAATAGACTTTCTAAGTTTTTGCCGAAGTAAAAAATTGCCGTGTCATCTGCGTATAAGAAGATTTCACCATGTAGTTTTAGCTGACAGATGTCATTTATGTATATTTGGAATAAAAGTGGCCCCAGTATTGATCCTTGTGGAACTCCGTAGTTTATACTCTCGAGTTGACTGTTTTTATCTCCTATGTTAACACATTGTTTTCTGTTGGACAGATAGGATTTTATTAGTTTGATAGCTGGACCTGTTACACCTGTTTTTTCTATTTTTTTAATCAGTATTTCATGACTTACGGTGTCACAGGCATTTTTGAAGGTCTACGAGAATTGCTATGACATAGTTTTTATTATCTATGCTAGTTCTAAGTTTATTTATAAGATCATTAGTTGCAGAGAGAGTATTAGATTTTTTTCTGAAACCGTATTGTTTGGCATATAGAAATGATTTTTTTTTCAGTAAGTTGTCTAGCCTATCGTATATTACTCTTTCATATATTTTTGATAGAATCGGTAGGACAGAAATGGGCCTATAGTTAGATGTTTGAGTTTTCAAGCTCCCTTTATATATTGGAATAACCCTTGCAATTTTACAACTGTCCGGAAATTGACCTTCTTTCAGGCTCAGGTTAATCAGTTTAGTTAGTGTAGGAGTTAGTAGTGGGGCAAGTTTTTGTACTGTTGTACATTTTAGTTGATCATGTCCAGCACTCGCGTTTGATTTTAGGGATTTTATAATAGCTAATATTTCGGGTTCAGTTGTGGGTTGTAAGTATATTGATTCCTCACTTTCATACTTTAATGTAATTTTATCATCCAGTTTATGTGTGTATTTGTTAATTATATTATCAGCCAAAGAAGAGCCAATATTACAAAAGTAGTTATTAAAGTATTCGCATATCTTGATGTCTTCTGTGATGATTCCATTACCGTTCTTTAATTTTGTACATGGTTTACTTTGCGTGTTTGTTTGGTTCTTGATGATGCTGTTTATTACGTTCCAAGTCTTTTTGGTATTATTTTCACATTTTTTAAATAGGCTGCTGTAGTATTGTTTTTTTAAGTTTCGTTTTTTTATAGTTATGTCGTTACGTATTTTAGTATATTCTGTTTTTAGTGATAGGTTACAGGGTTGTTTTTTAATTTTAAGGTGCAGTTTATTTCTTTTTTTAATCATTTTTAATAAGTCCTTTGTTATCCAATCAGGAAGACAGGTTTTTTTTGTTTTTATTGTTATTGAACTGTTGCAATTAATTTTGTTTATCAGATAGTTTACAAAGTTATTGTAGTTCAGTTCCGAGTCCTCATTATTGTTTATAGAAAAGGGGTTTTGTCGGATATCCTCCTTTAGTTTTTCATAATCAATTTTTGTACATTTGTAAGAGGATTTTTGCGAGTTTTTTTTAGTGTACGTATGAAGTATGTCAAGAATCAGTAGGTTGTGATCAGATATTGACGTGTCACAGTTTGTTATAGTATACGAAAGGTTTACGTCTGAAATGATGTGATCAATAATAGTGTTGGTGTTTTCTGTAATACGTGTTGCATGTAATTTGTTTATTTTGTTCAATATAGTGAAATCGTTTGACTTGATGATTTCGGTGTATTTACAAGTATGTGTGTTTGTGGAATCAAGTAAGTTGATATTATTTATCACTTAGGGCAGGTCTATATATATTATATATTCATATGTTTATGCCTATAACCCTAACTAACGTAAACTGGTTAACAATTTGTTTTCATCACTGTTAATGACTTTTCAATGTCCGGTCACGGTTTTTTTAATGCCCGCTTTTACGTTTTGGTACAAGTTAGCTAGATATCTATGAATCTATCAGTATCATACCAGTTCTTACCAGAGAGCGCATGCCTTGTTGCTACTGTGTCCCCATTCGCAAGAAAGAAAAGAGTTTTAAACATTGTGGTTTTATAAAAAAATTACCCATTAGAGTAATTAAGGTTATAAAATCCCTTCTAAAAGTCTGGACAAATCCTACTGATGCATTTTTACGTCAGGCGGGAGAATAAAAATGTTACGTAAATTAATCAACATAATTAAATTATGAAACAGAAATCTCAATATCTGAGGCAACCACAATTAAATGGTTAGCTGTGTTATGAAATTTGCATCGCTTTTTGTGCCAAATTTTGAGAATATTACTCATATTTTCAGCTTTTCTTTTCCATCATGAGCGGTTAAATATATTTTTTATTTGTAATTTTTATGTGAATACCATAAAGAGTCCCAAATGCTCCCGTCTGGATCCAGTGAAACTATGCCATCTACAATTGGGGTTTGTTGGTGAGACCAGGAGTAGTGTGAAGGTGAAAGGTATGGTGAAGAGCAAATTGGGGAAGTACCTGGCTATTCAGATCTGGTCTTCAAATACATCACTTAAAGCTATTCTAAAGCTATTTTAAAATTCTGAATGGTGGTCTTACACCGGAGCGATACTAAGGGAATCTTCCACTCTGGAACGTACGGCAAACATAGGTATTATATGTATATTATTGAAGTGAAAACTTCTTCAGCACCGTTGTGATTTGGAACACGATGAAACAAAAAAGCGACACAGGCAAACACATACATCTATAAGAATTAGCATGCGAGAGAATGAGATAGAATAATCGGTCTCCTCTTTGTGCGGTGCTTCGTATTAATAAATCTCCTCTTTATAGCCTTTGTAGCCTTTCCAATCTTGTCTACTTTATTTTTCTGAAGGTTTCACTTCTAACTGAAACTGGTGTGAACTGCATACTTGTATTTTGTTTATTAAGGTTAAACGTCATGTTCGTTATAATCTACGCTTTCACAGATGGCGTCAATTAAATTATTTTAGGTTTTTAATACTTTTTGCATGTTTTGCTTAAAATATTGAGGTTTCTTCTTCTTCTTTCGTATGGTGGGGGGTCAGAGGGGGACATCTAGGTCTGCGAGCCAGTCTAGGGCCTCAGGCGTTGCCCTGTGGACCTCATAAATACCGCCGGGGAATGAATGGAGCGGGCATTCGTTGACCACATGTTCGGTGGTCTGCACCGCACCGCATTCACACGTCGCCGACTCTTTAAGGCCCCATCTATGCATCATGTGAGCACAACGGCTATGGGAGCACCTTATTCTATTGATGGCAGTCCAGAGTTTGCGAGGCAATGAGAACCCAGGCTGTCTCTCAGTGGGGTCTTGCACGAGATCGGCGTTTTTGACGTTGGCTGATTGCCACTCAAGCTTCCACCTATCTTCTGGGGTGAGAGGTGTTCGAAGGAGTCTTTCTCCTTCCGTCCAGAAGGGTTTTCGAGACTTTTAGCGGCATGCCGGGTGAGAAACGACATCATCGTGCAAGGGTATTTCGCTTTTTTGCAGCGCCTTCTTGTATTCCCTCAGTGTTGCAATCTCTCGCCTGATATTTGGCGGGGTTATATTTGCAAGTACGGGGAGCCAAGGAAGAGGAGTCGATTTTAAGGTTCCGCTGATGGTTCGCATTGTGGCATTAAGCTGAACGTCGACCATGGAAGTGTGGGCGCTTCTGGCCCATACTGGAGCACAGTATTTAGCTGCTGAGAAAACCAGGGCAATGGATGCCGTTCTGAGCGTGTTGGCGTCGCATCCCCAGCTAGTACCAGCCAGCTTATTGACTAAGTTTAGTCTTGTTCTGGTTTTTTTGCCCACTGTTTCCATGTGTTTCCGGTAATTCAGGCTCCTGTCCAAAGTTATTCCAAGATAGCGGGGATGGGGGTCATGGTAAATATTTTTTCCATCAAACTGAACACAGAGTTTTGCGTTTGCCTGTGAATTACTGAGATGGAAAGCTGTCACAACTGTTTTCGACCCATTTGGCTTTAGTCGCCAATTGAGGAAAAATTCTTCTATAGCCTTGAGGTCAGAATTAAGGATCTCTTCTGCTGCATTGAGGGTTTTGGCTTGGACTGTGATGGCGAAGTCATCTGCGTAAGCAAATTTTCTGCCTTCAGTGTGAGGAAGATCTCGAGTATAGATATTGAAGAGTGATGGGGCCAGCACTGAGCCTTGGGCAAGGCCATTATTCAGGTGCATTTTTTTTTTGAAAAAAAAAATATTGAGGTGAATTAATTATTTGCGCCCGTACATATTTAATATGAATATAAAGAAATAGTGTTGTCCATAAATAAACTGAAATATTTCAAGAAAGGCTGAAAAATACAATACTGGACTGAGTCACCAATGCAAAATAGAATTTTTCAGCCTCTCTTGAAAGATTTAAGTTCGTTTATCGACTAAACTATTTATTTATTTTTATATTAAATATGTACGGGCGCAAACAATTAATTTACCTTAATATTTTAAGGCGTAACGTGCAAAAGGTATTAAAAACCAAAAATAATTTAATTGGCGCCATCTGTGAACGCGTTTATTATAACGTACGTGACGTTTAACCTTAATTAATTGTCAAATAATACAAATTTAGACCGTCGGATTGCTGGTGGAGAGCTCGAGTTTACCCCTCGACCACGGAGGCCTGCCTTTAAACGTTTTCAAAATAAGAAATTTTTTGTTAAGATTTCACACTATTCCGTGATGTTTTAAAGATTATCGCTATTTTAAACACAAGAGTATACTTTTGTAATTGCGATATTTCTAAGTGGTTTATTTTAGAGTTGTATACCAGCCTAGGATATTCAACATCAATGTGTCTAGTGAGAATTTTAATGTTAATTTGATTGTCGTGAGAGTGTTTTTGTTTTAATTGAAACACGTGTTTGACATCGCAGCACCGCCATTCACGCTAGTAAAAAGTTGTCAAAGGAAGTTAGGGCAACAGTCTACCATGGGGTAGGTTTTGACACCATTCCAAGGCTGATGTACGGCAGTAAACCATGGAATTAAACAGGAAGGGTAATGGAAGTTGTAAAATATGAAAAGTGTAATGTTGCAGAAATGAGTTCTCTAAGGTATTAATAATAACTAGCAGTCAAAAACTCGCTTCACAGGTTTTTACCAATAGGTCCTGCGGGCTGCTTTTTAGTTCAATTCGTCCAGTTAGTGTTGGTGACCATTTTATAAATCAAATAGGAACTGGTTTCAAAAATAGCCCGTTCCTCGGATCCACTGTCATCGAGTAATGGCTATCCACCGGGACAAAGTCACCGGGTCAAAGTCACTGGGACAAAGTCACCGGGAAAAAAGTAACCGGAACAGAGTCACCAGGACAAAGAAACCGGGACAGGCCATGACGTCATAATATGTAATATATTTATGGCCGCGTGATAACAACTTTTTTTTTATACGAATACTACACAAGAGTCCCAAGTGCTCCCGTCTGAAGCCAGTGAGACTAAGACATCCCCAATTGGGGTATGTTATGAGGCTGAAGGTAGTGGGGAGGGGAAGGAGGTAGGGAAGAGGAAGGTGGGGAAGTACCTGGCTATTCAGATCTGGTCACCAAACACGGCTAATGCCATTTCAAGAAACGTTTTAATTCCGAATGGTGGTCTTACACCAGGGCGATACTGAGAGTATCTTCCACTCTGTATATATTATTTTAAATGAATAATTTGTGAAATAACACAAATTATTCAAATAAAATTTATTTTCCACGCCGGGATTCGATCCCGCGACCTTCGGTGCGCGAGTCAAGAGCCTTACCGCTGGTCTACGCCGGCCGCCTACTAAGTATTTCCGTCAATCTTTCCATATCCGGAGAGATACTACATTTTCACAAATTCGTGGAAGTTATACCTGGGGGTGGTATATGGGGCACGTCCCCCTTCGACCTGCTGACGGAAGTAGCGACACCTTATGACCAATTCTTGAATTCCAAGCTGAATTAAAACGGTAGCTTTGTTTGAAATTCCACGTATACGGATGTTTTTTGTGGCGCGGCGCAAATGACGTGGCGTCAGACATGCAATTAAAGTCGGGTTCTGAAATTCAACCATGCAGATGGAAGACTGTTAATACTGTTTGATAATAATGTGATAATTTGTGTAGCGCCGTTTTTTTTGTAAAAAAAAACACCTCAAGCACTAACTAACTAACCACCACGACGTTTACCCGCAGGGGTAGGCAGAGAGCACCGACCGCTAAACAACTCGGTCTTGGCATACTTTCCCTCGCTTCATTCAAATTAATGGATTGTCACATAATACTCTTGCGTTATTCTGACTCCTGACATGGCCCGACTCAATTATATATTTTTTTGTGAATACAAAAGCCCCAACTGCTTCCGACCGCCTGGAGCCAGTGAGACTAGGGCACTTCCCAATTGGAAAGTGTTGTGAGGCTGAAGGAAAGTTGGGAGGAGAAGGGGATTTGGGAGGGAGAGATGGGGAAGTACCTAGATATTCAAATCTAGTCACCAAAGGCGACTAAAGCCATTTCAAGCAACTTTTAATTCTGAATAGTGGTCTTACACCAGGGCGATACTGAGAGTATCGTCAACTCTGGAACGTGCCCAAATATGCTTTATATTATTTTAAATGATTAAATTGTGAAAACCCAAATCAATCATATAAAAAACTACTTGCCAACGCCGGGATTTGAACCCGTGACCTCCGGATCGCTAGGAGATACACTTGATCGTGCCATGTCTTCCTCAGGTGTCTCTAACTACTTCTACTTATCACATTTTCGTCGTATATTCTCTTTGCACTCATTTCTTCGTTCATTTGCTCTACATGCCCAAACCTTCTGAGCGTCCTTTTCTTAATCTTACTCGATACGCTTACATCATCATCATCATCACTATTGGCTCTACAACCCCTGGTGGGTCTTGGTCTCCTCGAGAGTCTGCCTCGACTCATCTCGGTTTTGTGCCAGCTCTCTCCAGTTTGGAAGCTCCAAGATATATATGTCTTTGAGAACGTTGTCGCTCCATCTTAGTCTTGATCTTCCCAGGCTCCTTCGCCCTATTGGTCTTGAGTTCAGCAGGGGCTTTGGTGCTTGATGCTCGGTCATTCTTTCCATATGACCCAGCCACCGAAGTCTTCCCAATTTTATAAATTTTCGATGTTTAGCTCCTTAAACAAAGTATAGAGTTCATTGTTATAACGCTTACATCAGCCTTGCATTATTTGCGGATCTCCACATTTCTCCCACGATCATACATGGTTTTACCACACATACGCCTGAGGGATATTATTTATACGCATTCAAATGGCGTTACGCAAGGCTGCGCAATGACACCGTGGTTATTCAATCTATTCGTGGATAATTGTACGCAAGAATAGAAAGAGGTGGGAGTGGGCGCGAAATTGAGTAATCTGAAAGTATGTTGCCTATTGTATGCTGATGATGCGGTGCTGATTTCTAACAATAAGAAATATCTACGGTTTCTCATGTCTAAGCATGGTATGGTTTGGGCTTGCAGAGCGAATTAACAAAGAAAGGAGTGTAAGTATAATATATAAATCGCAAATGTGAATGGTAGAAGAAATCGTGGATGCCCGAGGAAGACATGGCACATAAACCAGATACTTAAGTCAAGTCATGTCAAGAGTCTGAGAGTATGAGATGATGTATGAATGTGAGTGAAGCAAAGAATGTGTGTCAAGACAGAGTGGTTTGGTGGTCCGTCCTGTTTGCCTACCCCTGCGGCGAAATGGTTGGTTAAGTGGTTTAACTTCTTCAGCAGCCATTTTTCGTGAATGTTCCCATTAAAAGATGTGATGTGTTGTATATGTGTGTATGTATGTATATATATGTTTATGTATGTGAACATCTACGTATATATGTTCTTTTCTTTTTTATGCTCCGAAAGCGAGAACTTCTTTCTTTCAGAATGCGCCATTAAACGGAGCAATTCAACTACTTAACGATTCTGCATTGAGCATTGACATCTTCAATGCTACCTATAGAGAGTTAAGTCTATCTTTTGACATACGTCACAACATAACCGAAACTGCCTTTTAAATTTTGTAATCTTCTCTGTAATAATTTGTTGTATAACTATTTTTTGGAAAACCTGAAAAAATAAATTAAATATACATATACAGGGTGTCCGGGGGTAAAGTGCATTTAACTTCGGGAGGCGATTCTACGTGATATTATAAGTAAAAAACAAAAATAACTTTTTTCGAAATTCCAACTTTTGGGGGTTGTTTTGTGATAAAAAGATACAAATAGACCGGCGTGTGCCGCCAGCTTTATTATTTTCCGCTGTTACGATACGGGCCAGTCACAATCATGCAATGTTGCCACAATCGTGCCCGGCGGGCGCTTAGCATGTAAGACCGTACCTCACACTAAGGATTTTTAGTAGGTACGTCTTTTTGTATGGGAAAAAAACTGTTGTAATTTCGGAAAAAGTTATAAATCTTTTTTACTCCTCCCATCATGTAGAATCACCTCCCGGAGTTAATGCACTTTACCCCCGGACACCCTGTATATGTATGTATTTATGTATGTAGGTAGGTGCATATTCTTCTTCTTCTTTGTATGTCGTATCAGGTCCCCCGACGTTGGCGATCACTCTTGAAAATGTCTCTCTGTCTTGCGCTGCCCGGAATAGCTCCTCCACATTTCTAATGCCAGTCCACTCTCGTATATTTCGCAGCCAAGACATTTGTCTCCTATCAGGCCCTCGGCGACCCTCTATCTTCCATTTCAATATTAAATGGAGCAAGTGATACTTCTCCCCTCGAAATATATGACCCAGAAATGAAATTTTCCGGATTTTTATTCATGTAAGCAGTTATCTATCTGCTCTAACCCGTCTGAAAATTTCTGTGTTGGTGATCATGTCAGTCCATGGGACCTTGAGCATTCTCCGGTGAAGCCACATTTCAAAAGGCTCTAACCTGTTCATGGTATTTACTTTTAAGGTCCATGTTTCACATCCATACAGCAAAATCGACCACACATAACATTTTAGCATTCTCTGCCTTAGTTTTAAACTGAAATTGTCATTGCAGAAGAAGAATTTCATTTTAATGAACGCAGTTCTTGCTGCTTCAATTCTGCACCTAACCTCTACATCTGGGTCAAGAGTCTCCGTGAGAATACTGCCGAGGTATCTAAATCTTTCCACTTTTTCCGCTTTAGGTGCATATATGGGTATTTTTTTTTTACAAAAAGATACATAAATTATAATAAATTTTATATAATAATTAATTACATAATACATGTATTTGATGTACCCCGCATAAATAAGCAGGGCTTGTGTATGTGGGGGGAATGTATATGTATCTTTATGTCTGTAAAGATGTGTGCACCTGTATAAACAAGTGTGCTTGCATGCACGCATATTACAAAAAATTTCTACTTTTTCCAATTTTCGGCATCATTTATACTAAACCCACATGCTAACACTAGACTTCATGATTCATACAAAGTTATTATACTCCATTGGTCACAATGAAACAGGCAGCCACCTAATATGGTGATTAATGTATCTACTTTATATAAATGTCACAATAATCTAACATGAATTATATAAATAACATAAAATAAATAAATAAAACGAGATATAATTTAAAGTAGTGATACAAACAGTTCGTAGAGCAGTTTTCTCTGTATTACAACTCTAATGAGGTTGAATGTAATCCCCTAGGAGGCTAACGTAACATAACTTTGCTCCTCAACTTTTTGGGATGAATGTAAAATGTAGAAACGTGAGTAATATATGTAGACCTGGCTTTGCTTTTTTTATTGCACACGATACCATTATTCCACATTGTAAATAAACTAATATTCGTAATTTTAATACGCCAACCATTTTTTAATGGACAATCAGTTAATGCACGTCATTGTGTGCTTCAATGAGCACTTTCATTATTACCGTGATTATCCACGATGACGGTACCATGACGGCATAAAAAAGGTAATAATCATACGTTCCTTATCAGTCTTATCACACTAATACTGCAGCTCTTTCAAAAGATGAGATACACAATATTCGTAGGTCTGATTCCTCCAAACGAAAAAATAATTATTCTTGCATCTCTCTTACACACCGCACTGTGACTTCTACGTAGACCCCTACGATACTACTAACCGTGAAGATAATTAAGAAAATATGGAATATACTCGTAGTTACAAGGATAATATTGAAGTGTGGATGAATTCCAAAAATTCAAAAACGTCACATACAATTAATTACCTTCGCCGTAGCTGAGCCGTAATAAGATATATCTGTTTCCTCCAAAGGAAAAAATAGTACTTTGGAGGATACAGACACACGTATATTGTGTGTCTCATCTTTTGTCTCACCTGATAAAGAACGTACATTTTATTCTTTGTGAAAAACTTTTATTCCAAAGGGTCGACTTTGTGATGAATTGTTTATGTTTTGTGAGCGACAATAATTAACAAGTGTGACCAACGGCTGTAACCCTTGGAGAGGAGACCCACAAACCCCAGAGAAGAGACCAAGTGAGTCTGTGGCCTTCTTCTCAACCTTTTCCTCTCCTAAGCATTTTGAATAATGCTTGTGAACCGATCTTTGGATGTCCATGAAAGCTATTCGTTTGACTTATTCCTGCTGGTACAAGTATAACGATGAATAGCTCGATACAAAATCAAAAAATAATTATTTCCGTTGTCTCTGATGTGCGTCAGTTATTTCTGTGTGATATCTGGATAAACGAGTGCAATTTTGGAAATGGGTACGCCGCTACGGTAATCATATATTGGTTAACCAACACCCCCGCCATATAATAATAATAATAATAATGATTTATTGTCTTCATTTCTTAGTAACAAGTAAAAATAATGATATCCTCACTGGGATCTCCCATGCTGAGGATTTCATTTACATATTAAAATTTAATTATAAGAAATTAATATGAATTAGACATAACATATATCATGTAATATTTTTTTTAAATAATTGTAAAAATAAATATAGTGTTTTTTTATAATTCAGTTCACTAGATTCGGTTTTAGTCTGTATTTGATATCAGTATATTTTCAATTTCTGATCTCCCTATATTTAGTATCCAGCTTTTTATTTGAAATTTCAATGTTATAATGTTAAGGTTTTTGAGTGAGAGTGGTATTTTATTGTAGAGATTAATGGCATAATATAAGAAGCTTTTTTGCCCGAATGTTGTATTAGAAGTTACTTGTTGGATATGTTTTTGACCATGCGATCTAGTGTTTCTAATGTACGTGTTAGTTGTTATTTCTTGGGTTTTGTAATTATGAATGTAAATGAGTATAGTTTTAGAATATAGTTGTTTAATTAACTTGATGTTAAGATTGTTGAAGATTTCGTCAGTGCTAGTTCTTACAGGAACTTTCAGTATAATTTTCATTATGGCTTTTTGAGTTTTAATTAGTGGATTTAGTATGTTTTTATTTGCACTGCCCCATCCGATAATACCGTTTTCTAACAGTGATTGGCATAGAGACATGTAAATCTTGATTAATGAGGACATTCCTGATAGTTTTGAAAAAATAACTAAGTTTTTTAATTTTTATTTTTAAATAGGTAATGTGTTCGGTCTATTTAAGTTTCGGTCAATTCTTAGACCCAGATACGTTATATGGAAGTTATAAGTTTCCCCGAGTGGTTCGCTACGTTTAGTAACTTAGCAGGGGTGCCCGGATTCATGGGATGTGGTTCGGCAAGTTCTTGGCTGCGGATGCGTTTGCCTACTTACTTCTTCCGGGCTTGACACAGAATTTTCTAAACGGCTTAAAATTATTATGTAGTACCCAAGTTCTGTGACAGTGACCTCTGTTTTAAAAGTGTAGATAAATAAATAAAAGTTTATTATTGGTCAAGGGTCAGATTAACAGAAGACTACGTATGAAACATTGCATATTAACCAGTCAGCGGACGAAAATTCACATTTCGCCGAAAGTTGTTCTTACGATCGTGCAGGGTGGTTACAAAGAGAAAGATTAATTTTTTCTCCATACCAGCTTTTGAAAACTATAACTCAATATCGATTTTATTTCATTCCAAATTTGCTTTAATTTATATCTACATCCAAAAATTCTGAAAGGTGTAATGATAAAACTATCAAAATAATGTACTTTTCGTAATTATTTTTTGATCATAAGTATTTATTTTTTTTCAATAATGTTTAAGTTAAATAAGAATGTTAAAAAAATCTGAAATATATTAGTTTGTAAGTGCGCAAATAAATACACAAACGGACCAATTTTCGTTAAGAAACACATGTAAGCTTATATTTTTTAATGATTTTATTTAAACTAAAATTAAAATTTTAAAACATGCGATACCCAGATAATGTATTGATTTATTTTACTGCATGATTATATGATTTGAAATGGGTGTGGTATAATACAAAATCTTTTTTGAAAATTCAACTAATCTGCCAACGACCTATGGTATAACCTTATTATCCTAAAAATTAACATTTTTTTCTCAAAATTTAAAACATGCAAATGCTAGATAAAAGAACAATCTTTCGAAATTCATTTATAATTTTTTTGTGGAAACGAGTCAATACGTTTAAAATGTGATTTAAAAATGACTTATTTCTGGTTTTCTTTAGTGATACCCTCTTAATGAAGTCTGCAAAGATGGAGTTGTATGGCGGTATATTCTACCTTTATATGCCTACCTCTGCGGAGTAACGGCGTGATGGTCAACTGGTTACTTAGTATAGTGTAGCTCTTTATTCTCTCCAGAGAATATTGTAAAATGGAACGTACTGGGACTTGTATTCTCCCATATTTATAAATGGATGTTTATTGAACTTAAGTTTTTTATAACGGTCCCATGCCCACTCAAAATCAAGTCAACTCAACACCTTTCCGAAAAGTCATAAAATTTATGAAAAAATGGAAAAACAGGCCATAACCTAGCCTAACGTATAATATTTAATCATTTTTTTTTATTTTTAATGACTTTTCGGAGGTGGTGACGAGTTTATTTCATTATGAGTTGGCCCTTTATAACACAGTGATTGTTTATTGATGAATTGTCATTTTAATAACCTTCTGTGGACAAACGTCCATTCAGGCCGAAAGCTAGTTCTGATCTGCCGAGCTCCTGAGACTTAATAACTCCGTACATACCTTCGGACGCCTTCAGCACTTCTCGGCATCGAGACCACGTGACCAGAAGAGCCCATAGTAATAATAATAATAATTGGCTAATTTGTATAGCGCCGTTTTCGTGGAAAATCACCTCAAGGGCGCTGTACAAATAAATATATAAAATAATTAATATTACTGGCTTATAACTAAGATTTACAATTACAACTAGTGACTTACATCTAAGACTTATAGCTACTTATATTACTGACTTACAACTAAGATTTACAATTATAACTAGTGACTTAAATCTAAGACTTATAGCTAGTGACTTACGACTAAGACATATAAATTCTGACCTAAAACTGGTGACTTAATAACATACATATTTACTATTAAGATTATCGCCAGAAGAAGTAGGAAGTTTTAACATAATATTACAATTCGAAAACATGGGTGCAAAAATGATCTTAATGGGTTAACTGGATTTACGGGAAGGTATAGATATTTTAAATAAATTAATTAAATTAATAGTCGATCTTTACCGCATTAAGGTGGTTCATCGCTCAACATTGAACAGATTGAGGTATCACAATTAACAGATTACATTAAACAGATTGAGTTAACTATAAACAAAAGGAAAAGAAAAAAAACTATTAAAAATGAAAAAGTTAAATAGAATGATGAATTTATCGCAATGAGTATCGGAAAAAGTGAGTTTTCAGTTGGATCTAAATTCCGCTGAGTTGGTTATGCATCTCAATTCCATAGGAAGTTTTTTCCAAGCTTCAGGGCCGGATACTGCGAAAGCACGATCACCAAACGAATGTTCGGATTTCGCTTAGGTTTGAGGGAGCGGGCACGATGGGCCTTGTAGCTGAGACGTGGTGATGGACCTCGGGAAGCTGCCCTGGATGTGTATAGAGATGCCTGCAGGCGCACTTGTGCGGAGATCTGTTACATGACGAGCTGTTGACCGACGGTTAGTGTGAGACTGAACTGCAACGGGCGAGCGATCGGCTGCTTATATAGCCGCGGCGAGTAACTACTCTCGCGGTAGGTAATACAGATATTGTACGGTGCTATCTCGAGACCTTTCTAGGCGGTGGCGATATTATTATCGTCGACGGCAGCAGCAGTAGGTAGGTATGTATTCAGGTAAGTAGCTTGCCCGTATCGCGCAAATATTACATACTAGCTGGTTCCCGGCATGCGTTGCTATGCCATTTAATAAAGAAATTGTTTCTCCCTGGGTGTCCTTTCCCAATCGTCCCGTTCCCCTTCTGCCTCCCCTCGCTCTCCCGCTTCCCCTTCTACTCCGATTCCTCCACTTTCCCTCTCCCTATTCCACTACCCTCCCTTCCCCCATCCAGCGAACCCCCTACCCGAGTTCCCCTCCCCCCTCCCTTATTCCATACATTCAGTTTTTAAACAGCTCGCGTGCCACCTGCTGCAATTTTTTATACAAATTTAATAATGCCAGAGCTCACCAATAGTTTTATACAAACCTTGTCCTGATAATAACTGACACACAACAAAAAGAACTATCCAATTTGGTGCAGTCGTTCGGAAGTTATGCGCGTACATACATTTCGGCGATTCATTTTTATTTATATATATAAGAAGAAGAAGAAGATAGATTTCTCGTATCTTCTTTTGATGGCGAAGTTGATAATGATGTGTCGCCACAGGTTCTTTCAACCTTCCAATTGCAGATGATGTCGCTGATCTAAGAGTTGACTGCCTTAGACCAATATTTTCCAGAATGCATAGACTCATATATGAGAGTCCACGGACTCAGTGACAACTAAATCATAGACTTATATGATGCGTTATAGTTAGAGAATTTATTAATGTGACCGCTCTATTGACCTCTTCAATATTTTGCGTCTTACTTAACCCTGTGTACTATGTAGTTATTAGGTACTTACCCTGTTCTGTGCCGGGGAGCTTTTATTATTGCGCTATCCCTTTGTATTGTGAAATATTATGGTCGGCCGAGATTTCGGTGGGCATTTCCTACCTTCATTTGCGAGATTTGGAAGTATATTGGGTCAAGTCAGTGCTCCTATTTGTATATCATTATTATGTTTTTTTTTTCAATACTATTAAAATTCGATAATTAATTAAATTACCATCAAATATCACATCAGAGGCACTTTACAAATTCATTCAAAAGTATATGCCAATTTTATTAGCTGTAAGCTCATATGACTTCATGCAAATAAAATATTTGAACTGCAAATTATATAATTGCTTTTTTATTATTTATATTCTTTCTTCCTTCTTCTCTTCCTCTGTACTTTAATTTTTCAAGATCCCCCGAAAACCACCGTATGTGTAGTAAACCGTGTGACGTCATCACTCCTGTAAAATTACTATAGGTAATATCGGGCCATCAGCTGATTAACTGCCGCCATTTTGAAATTCGGTGTTCGAAGTATTCTCCCTAGAGTAGCATTATATATAGCATATTTTTTTGTGCAGTAGTTTTTGAATATTTTCAATAAAAGAGATAAACTAATAAGAGATACCTTTATTTTGAAACTGAATTATGTAGGCCTAAATAATGTTTCAATAAAAACAACAACTAAATCTCTATAAACAGTATGTAAATAAACGAATAAATTAATACGATGGCTTGTGTCATACCTACGTGCCTATACAATGACTTTACGGTGACGTCACGACACGATGAGCGGTGTCGTCACCACTAAACATTTTAATACTACCAACTTGTTGGCGTGTTTCTAGGACCCGATTAAAAATGGACTTTTTAATTTTTTTTAAACTCTGCATTTAATAGTATTTAATAAAACTATATATTCAGAATCAGCGTTTATTGGTCTATACGAACATATTTTTTAATGCCATAATATGTTCCACTGGAGTTCCTGATTATTGACGCTGTAAATGTTTGAAACAACTAATGTGTTTTTTTTTTTAACATTAACTCCACACAGGAGGCCTTGAGGAAAATAATTTCCCACAGGGCCTATGTCATCTGGGATGCTGTGTAGAGGGTCTTTTTGAGGAGAGGAAGGAATGAACATTGGTCTTGAAGAGACCCATGTTGTAGGAAGGAGGAAACACAGAGGCCGGCAAATCATTCAGCCGAGCTGTTGAACATAAGAACGAGTCGAAGAAACGACCCGTTCTCATGTGACAAATGTCAACCATGTACAAATGTTGGGCACGCGTTTGGCGTGTTTTCCGACTATGCACCGGTGCCGAAGGGATCAATGATGCCAGTTCCTCGGAGCATCTTCCATTGTAATACCGTTTGAACAAGGATAGCATTCCCACCCGACGCCTGTGCTCTAAAGCGTGGGATTCTTTCATGACATACTTTCTTTGTAAATACGAGTTGCGAACGAAATCATGAGAGAGTAATAATAAATGGTTTCTTAGGACACAGGGTTTATTCATGTTAATACATTTGCATACGCCTCCAAAGGCGGGTCCATATACAAAACACATAAGGTAAGGTACAATAGCAAATACAGGTCCCTAAGATTAGCTAAAGGGATTCTCAACTCTCTATAACCGATGACTTTAGATAGGTACGCATAAACAAGTAACAACGGGTTTGTAACTTCATTAGCTCACGTGAAATCCTTCTAGGATGTCATCGTAGGTTGTTGTACATGGCCACCACGGCAGTTATGCTGGGGCCTGGGTAATAAAGAACGGCTTAATCATCGGCTCCAGTAAAGGATCGAGCCGGACACTTGGCCCGCAGGTCAACAGGAAAGGGCGTATAAAAATGCACTGCGAACTATATCAACGTGTTGTCGCCAAAGCTCCCTGGATTTGATTCGGAACGCAGGCCGTTGTTTCCCCTCCGCGGGCTGCGCGGTTTATTTGCACCGCTTCGCTAAATTTGCGGGAGATTCGAACTGTAGAAGTTTCATTACGTAACACTGTTTATAAAAAATATTAAATTAACGGTAACTTTTTCGAACACGTTTACAACTTTATTGTAATAAATGGAGTTGTTAACTTATTGCTGTATATTGTGTGATTTTTACATAGGCACATATGTAATCTCACATACGATTTGCTCCATACAGGAGGCACTGGTCTTTTTATGGAAAGGAAAGATAAAAGTTCTGTAGTAAAGGAAAGATAAAAGTTCCTCCAAAGGAAAAAAGTAGTACTTTGGAGGAAAGAAATATAGTACAATATGTGTCATCTTTTGTCTCATCATTATTTAAGGGCCCGCAACCCGGATTTCTACCGATTTATTACATATTTCCCTTAAACACGGTAAATTTTAAAGCTCTTAAAAAATATATGTTATTCTTGAAGATAATATCTAGATTTTGCCCACGCCAAAACGCAAATTATATAAAATTCCCTCGATAGAAAAAATCGCAAAGTATGCTCCAAAAATTATTATTAACGCGTTTGTTTCAGTTATTTTACAAGTTATATGTATGAAAAAATTCACAGTGTTTCTTTAAATGCTGTTTAAGATAATCCCCGCGAGATTTTGCTCTATTTTAAATGAGTCGTGTTTTATAAAACATTTTCGCAATTTTCGCATCGATTTTGTCGCTGTAAATGTTAGCGCTTTCCTCTAACATTCGTAAGTTCGTATCTCTCCATCTTCTTCTTTTCGATCCCGGTTGCAGAGCCTTAATGCGTAAGAAAGAGCTTCAGCATTTTTGTGACCAGAAACATATGATTATTGCATTTTTGTACCGTTGCCGTTACGTAAACGTGGGAATATTAAAAGCGCCTATTGAGTCTCGTAAAGATTTCCATTCTTTCTTAATTTCTTCATGTTTTGTAGTTCCTTATTTTTCATGCATTTAAAAAAATTATTAATTGCAGTTTCAAATAAAAAGTCTATTCTGTCCACTTACCGCATCGTTCTGAACTCTGTCGAAATAAAACAAATGTTGTAGTTTAGCCCCTATACTCCTGAAGCAAACATCCATCTAAACCCGCTATCCATCACACATTTACCTCGGGGCGTTAATTTTTACGTTGGCTTTTACGGCCCGAGTGCGGCGCAGGCGGAATTTTCCTGGAGCTTTTCACTTTTATTATGATTAATACGAATTGCCGCCCCGGGAACATTGCCAGGAAGTGTTTGGCTTTGATTCTCAGACCTTCTGATACTAATTGTAATAACTGTAATTGTACTGGAATTTCTACACTCTGATTACTTTTTTTATCATAACCCAGGAGGCCTCGAGAAAAACAATTTCTCTCAAGGTCTAAGTATAATATGTGAAACCATTACTTTTGAAGAAAATAAGTAAAATATTTTTTTCATAAATACATAAAGGCGTGGTCTTTAGAGAGCTCGGGCGGCCCAGTGCTCACTCTGGAGTTTCGCTTGATGCTGGAAGGCTGCGGTCACCATTGTCGCAGGTCAAAGTACAGTGGCTCCAGTGACCCGATGTTTCATCAGACCGGCGATTCCATTGAGTCCTAGTTTTCGATGTGCTTCTGTACCTTCGTATCCAAATATAAGCATATAAAATCGAATTATTTATCTCCTTATTATTGTAGGCTGAAACTTTCATTACGAACCCAAAAATAAAGCATTCGATTGAATACGTTCGTGTAACTCTGGTTCAATGAACTGGGATGAGCTTTGAATTTTAGTTTCGTTTTCAAAATTGGAACTGACTGAATATGAACATAAACGACCAATTTTGGTTATTTGCTTTTGGGGTGTTATGCCGTGTTGTCAGGAGGAAAGTCAAAAGGCTGCGCTTTCCTGCCTTACATTCTCAATGTGACATACAGAATTGCCAGGCTGTTGAGAAAAGAAAGCATCAAGGCTACCTTCGGAACCACAACTAAAATTCAAGACCTACTGAGGTCTGCAAAGACTATGTTTCCTCTGGAAGCAAATGGAGTGTATAAACTCAGCTGTTCGGGATGTGACAAGGTTTATGTAGGCCACAGTGGCGTAGCTAGCATGGGTGGCACCCGGGGCGGATAACGTGGTGGGGGGGAGGGACAAAACTAAGAGACCACGCCTTATTACGGAGGCAATTAAAATCTACAAAATCCCAATCATATACCTCCTGGTATCCGGTGATTGACGGCTACACCAAAACTAAACGCAAAAAAATCATTTCGAAGTATACTGTAATACCAGCTCGTAGTAAACAATTTTGTTTTATACCGTTACATTGGCTACATTCACTTTAACCATTGCAATTTGGATTCTAATTCTAGAATTCGTCAAAAGATGTCGCAAATTCCGTCGGCAGCTCACATGGGGACGTGCCCCAGGCTAGTAGATATAAGTACTACGATTTAGTGAACTTGCAGTATCCCTCCGCGGCTATATACTTAACGTTACCATTTATTACTTCCCCCAAACCAGGACACCGACAAAAAAGGTGGGTACTTTATAATAATAATAAATTTGAATAACTTACATAGCGCTGTTTTCACGAAAATTCGCCTCAAGAGCCCTGTACAAAAGAGGATAGATTACAATTCAGCTTTATTAAGATACAACAGGGCATCGACAATGTTTATGGAACTAGGACTGCACGGAATCGCCGGTCTGATGAGGCACCGGGTGACTGGAGGATGCGGCTAATGGCCTCCGATAACACAGTGGCACTACTGAGTGATCGCTGGAACCGAGCTCACCCCAGACCACGCCCTAAACAATAATTGATTATTTATTTTATTTTTATTACCGTTTATGTTTTTTATTCCTATTTTATGTACTTGTTTTTTGTGGTAAACATCCGTACCGTATAAAAAGGTCACCTTACTGTTTAAAAACAGTTTAACATGGAAAATGAGGTTTCCGAATAAAAACAGTTTTTTTTTATAATAAATAACCTTACTATACCTTAGTTTTGAGTGGTAAATGACTTTACCGTATAAAAAAAGACAGTTTCCTATAATGTATAAAATAAAAATACGATAAATGACCTAACAGAGGATAATTTCCCATGGTGTATGGCCTTACCGTAAAGAAGACAAGTTTCCCATGGTGTATGACTTTACCATAAAAAAAAATGTCTCTCATGACCTAGCAGTGTAAAAGCAGTTCACAATGAAAAATGATCTAAATGAATAAAAATGGCGGTTTACCATGATACATGAACTAACCGCATTAAATGGATGGTTTCCCATGATAAATGACCTTTCTGTAAATAAAGAGCAGTTTCCAACGGTAAATGACCTTGCAAAAAAGAACAGGGTCCCATTAAAATGGGCAGTCTTCCAAGGTAATTGACCTTACCGTAAAAAAACGGCTTCCTACAATATAAAACAGTTTTTATGGTAAATAGGCTTACTGCATAAAAAATACGGTTTCATGGTAACATACCTTACCGTATAAAAATGGCGGTTTTATGTTTACATACCTTACCGTATAATAACAGTTTTTTTATGGTAAATAACCTTCCCATGTAAATAAATGGGTTTCATGGCAACATTTCTTACCGTATAAAAACAGTTTTATAGTAAATAACCTAACCGTATGAAAAAGACGGTTTCATGGTAACATACCTTACAGTGTAAAAACAGTTTTTATGATAAATTACATTAATTTTTTACATTTTTACATTAATTCCACTTATTAACTACCTAACTTTTTACGTTAATTACTTAACCGTATAACCTAACCTAATAGGCACTTTTACCATCTCATAGGTAGTTCATCGATCCCTCTACTAAAAAAACCATTCGGACGGGAATCAATAAAATCTTTCAAGGCGGTTTGGACTGCCCCATTGGAATTGAATTTTTTCCCTTGCAAGAAGTTATCCAAATTTCGAAAAAAATGGTAATCTGTTGGTGCAAGGTCCGGAGAGCTCGGCGGATGTCTTAGACATTCGAATTGAAGCTCCTCTAATTTGGTAGCCGTCTGTTGTGCAGTGTGTGGTCTAGCGTTCTAACGCGCGTTTGTTGATTTGCTTCACTCAATTCGTGAGGTACCCACCTTTCAAGCTTTTTCACCTTCCCAATTTGCTTCTAGTGGATTAAAACAGTTTTATCACTAACATCGCAGCCTGCAGCTAATTCGGACGTGGTTTGCAATGGATCCGCTTCCACAATAACCTTCAATTCTTCATTATCAACTTTGGTCTCCGGCCGTCCACGGGGCTTGTTCTGCAGGTCGAAATTTCCAGAACGAAAACGTTGGAACCAAAAACGCACTGTGCTTTCCTTGTCATTGTGTCATCATTAATCCTTCGAGCTGTTTCTGCAGCACTGGTGCCACGGTGGAACTCGTACTCGTAAATAACGCGATATTTCAAGTTCTCCATTTTTTTAAACTGAGTGACGCAAAGAAAAAAAAACAATTAAGGGAAAAACAAATGAATTATAATTTTCAAATCACAAATACATGAGTAAATAGCTGTATAAATTTGAATTTGGAATTCCTAACCAAAGAGAAGATATTTGAGATCAAAGTTGCCAGCACGGCAAAACGCCAATTGTAAGAACCTAATATTTCATATATAAGGACCTAATATTTGGATATTTTCGTTTGGAATAGAGTGTGCGCTCGGTTCAAAAATGTTCAACACTGAAAATGAAAACAAAGATAACCACAAAAAAAATAGAAGTACCAGTAGCTTTTGCTTGCCACATCTTCCAATGCTACTGCTCGCCACTGCCTGCCACTGCTTGCCACCGCTTGCCACCTCTTGTCACTGCATGCGACCTTGCCACTGCTCGCCACCTCTTACCACCGCTTGCCACCACTTGCCACCTCTTGAGACCGCTTGACACTGCTTGCCACCACTTGAGATCGCTTGCCACCTCTTGTCACTGCATGCGACCGCTTGCCTCCGCTTGCCACCTCTTTCCACAGCTTGCCACCCCTTGCCACTTCTTACCACCGCTTGCCACCTCTTGAGACCGCTTGCCACCGCTTGAGACCGCTTGCCGCTTCTTGCCACCGCTTGTCACCTCTTGCCACCGCTTACCACCGCTTTCCACCTCTTGAGACCGCTTGCCACCGCTTGCCATCGCTTGCCACCACTTGCCACCGCTTGCCACCGCTTGCCACTGTTTGCCACCGCAACCAATTTGGGAGGCGGGTATGGGTACCGCCAACCCGGGAACCATTGGTTAATGAACACCTCCGTCATAGCTCATCCCAATAGGTTCTCCACGTTTGGTGGCTTAGCAAAGGGTGCCCAGGTTCATGGGGTGAGGTTTGTCCAGGTCTTGGCGGCTGATGCATTTACTCACCTACTGAGTGACGGCCGGATCGGGAGAGATTGGTTAAGGGAAACCTTTTGACCTCTCCCGCCAAACTCTCTCGACCCATCATCTTGCAACGCAGTGAGAGAGTTGGTTTCATACGTTCGTCACTCCTGAACCACTCCATACCTTTTTCTTTCACCGAACTTCCTCTCCTTCCTTTTCCTAAAATGACCCTCCACACAGAATCCCCAAATAAGATGTAGGCTCTGAGGAAATTTTTTTCTTCCCCTGTGGAGCTATTATAAAAAAAAACAAATAAACTGTTTGCCACCGAACAAACCAAATCCGTGTGGCTGACTTTTGAAAAGCTTGGATGTGTCCGTCAAAGTACTCCCTGATTTTGAAATACCCACATTCCACACTATGCCACTGCGTAATAAACAGAAATAAAATTATGCAAAAGTTTTTCCCGGGATAAATTCTCATCTGCCGGGATTATTTGACCGCGTTATCCCGGGGAGCGCCAAGCAGCCACCCCGGGCACCGACAAATTTACTTTATAAAAGTAATGCCGGCCCTACACACGCTGCTGACTGGGCGAAGTTGAGCAATGTCCGGCGGAGTTATTCACTGCGACCTTATTGGAAAAGTTTCCGTATCAATTTATTTCAGATTCAATGAAATACGGAAGAAAAAAGTTTATTCGTTGTTATTTTTTAATTTTGGTTTTGTTTGTAGGTTTTATTATCTGGAATCAAGATTAAAACTTTAACTTGATTAAACAATCAATTTTGAACGCTCTGGGAGCAAATACCTGCTGAAAATCATCCATTATAATAATAATAATAATAATAAATTTGGACAACTTATATAGCGCTGTTTTTAAGTATTTAGCTAGATTACAAGATTTCCTAATTACCGACGGCCGGCGCGCCAGTAACTGCGTAGTCCAGCGGTAAGGCTCTTGACTCGCACACCAATGGTCGCGGGATCGAATCCCGGCGTGGCAAATAAATTGTATTTGATTAATTTGTGTTATTTCACAATTTCACAATTTTGAAAGTTTTGAACTCCTGCAACTCACGAACCTACCATCTACATATAGCGGTTTCACGCTATGAGTGACCAATAAGTACTTAGGTGTTTGTTATTCATGATTATTGTTGTAAATTTTGAAACACATCTGATGACCTTACTTTACAATTTTTGTTCCTTTTATATTTATATCATGCATGTATTTTTTTTTTTATAGCAACTTTATTGTTTTTATTTCTCACTGTACTTTTAAATTTTTGTTACTTTTATTTCATGTTTGTATTTTTGTTTTCTATTGTAACTTTTATTTATATTATATTTTTCTTTCTTGCATTAAAATTGTACTGTCTTTATACATTTATGTAAAAGCCCTCTGGGCGTAAATTAAATAAATAAATAAAATAAATAAATAAATAAATAAATAAATTTATTCATTTAAAATAATATCTCTACAACTCTACATCTCAATCTCTAGTCTATATCTCTATCTTATCTACATCTTGTAAATTAAAGTCGGAATTTCATGCGGTTTTCACCAATATATAGAGTGTTTTGTGAGGAAGGTTTAGGTATGAAATTTGTCAAGAATTTGTGTAAATTGGTTGAAACACAACGATAATTGTTAGAAGTATCGGAAAAAGTCGAGCCGCCTGGTAGCTTTCATCGAAAACGCTGCTTAATCCTTTTGGGATATAACAATACAATGCATGGTGGGATATTCCTCTTTTACAGATCTAAAAAAAAGTTTGCGAAGGCATATATCTATCTTTTATGGATAACTTACTATACCCATTCTATCTTCTAAAAAAATGATCACGTACATTGCGGTAATTGAAAAGTTATTTAGACGGATACAGTATTAATCCTTATTAACTTAAATAGTACGTTAGTTACCCCAAGCATTTCATGCACATTATTATAATCTTTCACACCATCTCTATTATAAATTAAAGCCCTCCGCGGCATCTGTCTGTGTCTTCGCGATAAACTCAAAGACGGCAGAGGTTATAAAGGTTGGATAATCATCCAGTAGATGACGTTGTGTTTTATTAGCCACAGCAACGCGTGGTCGGGTCAGCTAGTATAGTATATTTGCGGCACGTTCCAGAGTGGAAGATACTCTCAGTATCGCTCTGGTGTAAGACCACCATTCAGAATTGAAACTTCGTTTGAAATGGCCTTAGGCGTGTTTGGTGACCAGATCTGAATAGCCAGGTACTTTCCCACCTTCCTCTTCCATATCTCTTTCCCCTCCCCACTACCTTCAGTCTCACAACATACCCCAATTGGGGATGCCATAGTCTCACTGGCTTCAGACGGGAGCAGTTGGGACTCTTGTGCGGTATTAATATAAAAAAAAAATAATAAAGAAAAAAAAATGATTTTATTCCGGAATATATAAATTCAAAAGTAATGACCGTTCCTCATTTTATATCTGGAAAAAATTTCGTTATTTCGAAATTAGAATCAAATAATATTTAAGGTATCCTAATAACAATAATTTTTCCGGTTTCGCTAAACATATCATTGCAAATAACCATATATTTAAAAAAAATTACAGGGTTAAATATTCTTCACAACTTAGAAATAAAAAAAAAAACATTAATAATCATTTAATCAACTTAGAAATAAAAAAAAAAAACATTAATAATCATGAGTCGATTATCAATAAACAAAAAATATTATCTTATAGTCCTATCTTAGATTTGTTTTCTTTCAATGTCCGTTCTGTTTCCTCCTCCCTCTGTTCATAAATCCCCAGCCGCGCCCCCACCCCTACCACAACACTTAGGGTGGGTTTTTTCATTTACCGAGAATGCTAAATGCAATGCTAATTGTAAAAGTAAACGATCGAAATTTAAAAATTTATATGCATTTGACCGTTTACTTTTACAATTAGCATTTCGTTTAGCATTCTCGGTAAATAAAGAAACCCACTATCAGTAATAAATTGTACTCACCCACTGTTTTGTAATTGTCAAGTCATTATATGTTTGCCCTGAAGAAGAAACGAACATTCTGAAACCAGTTGACGTTAATAAAATACATTAGTGGTTACACAAAGTTACAGCTACATTCAAAGGCACCATTTTTCCGTTTCTCCGCGGGGACAGGCAGAGATGTAACGCTTCTCATGACTCATTAACGTCTTGGAAATCTATGCGGATTTCAAAGAAAATGGGTTTTACCAAATAACAAACGACTCCTAGGCCCCAGACAGACTATGGTGTACTGTTGTTTTCTCTCATTAACAACACGGTTCTTTTGATCGGGATTTTCAATAATAGATACTTTGATTCGTCTAGTTTACGGGTCGTCTTATTTGCAATTAATATTTAACTGCGCCTTTTGAGACACATATTATATATACACTTGTCCTAGCCCCCACATCCACTAAAGATATTTTTGATATAATACTTTCCATAAAAACAAATTGGCATTGATAAAATTTCACCTTATATACTAAAACACATAGCTCACTTTATTACCACACCTTTAAAACATACTATAAATCTAATAGTCGTCCCTAATATTTTCAAATAGAGACATAATACACCATTGCTGTTTCAGAGTGCCAAAATTTTACCGGTTAAGGCAATGCTATGGCACAAAATTATAATTCAACATATATTTACCCCGCAGGATAAAGAGAAATTAGAACATAAATACAGCACTAGATTCACGCGCAACGACGGGTCAATAGTTCCAAAATTTAACAATAAGTACGGAGAACGTTTGAATACATCATACCGAAGATTTTTAATTTATTACCTGACACTATAAAGCAATGTAATTCTATCAATAAGGTTAAATATATTGTGAAAAATTGGCTATCGGAAAAAAATATTTATATTGCTATTGATATGTATGAAAAAATGTTGAATCTGTAGATATAAGATGTAAATTTTAAATGTAAAAAATCTATATGTAACTAAAATATAAGTTTCAAAAGCGCCTCCTTCCCTAACCAACTAAATGACGCAACGGTTACCACAATCTATAAGAGTGGCGACAAAACAAATATCGAAAACTACAGACCTATTTCTTTGCTAAGTGTCCTATCAAAAATCATTGACCAAATTGTTATAAGCAGACTTACCTCCCTTTCGGAAACTCAGAAGATCCTTTCGCCCAATCATTTTGGCTTCCAAAATAAAATTTGTATAAAATCTGCAATCTTAGATTTGACTGAGAACATCACCAATAGCCTAAGCGAAGGCGATTCCTGCCTAGTCATATTTTTAGACTTTAGTGTCGCTCGTTTCCGTTTCATTGAGTTTCAAATGTGTGAATGATTAATAAATAAATAAATAATTGCTGCGGAGAGTGGAGTGCGCTCGCTCGCCTGACTACCTAGGTTTGATCTAGATCTAGATCTAGCTAGGGCTAGATCCTTCCTCTCCTCTAAAAGACCCCCCAAACAGCATCCACAAAGATGACATAGGTCGTGAGGGAAATTATTTTCCTATTAAAAAAAAAATCATAATACTGTCAATGATAAAATGTATAAAGGCTGTTTACTGCTTGTAACGCACATAAATAATAATGGTAAATTAATGTAAGGCAAGAGATTTATCCCTTTCTCATCCAAATTAATTACTACAGATATAAAAAATAAATATCATATGATTATATGTACTTTATATTATTTTTTTTTTAACTGATAGTTTAGGAAGTATTCAATGTCATTTTAAAACGACATTGATTCTGAGAGGTAAATGATGTATTACTATAAAAATGGACTTGTTCTACAAAGAATATTAAAAAAAGGACAACAATTAAAGACAATATCATGTCTACTTATCACTTGAAAGTATTATTGATGTGTTCTTCTCATCAAAACACATGTAACACATAATAAATATATATGTGTTTTCAGATAAAACAGTCATACAAAATACAAAAAGTATTCAAATAGACCTCAAACGACCAGTGTCGTTTTGAAATGACACGATATTTTAGGATGCTAAAAACAAATATTATGTCAATCTTTATTATTTATGCATTAAACCGCTTACTCGTTAATACGAAATACTTTCCTTTCATACACTTCCCCAAATGATCATCTAGTGAATCCACGTTATGCAATTGCACTATATAAGTATTATAAATACAAAACAATACAAGAACAACATGTCAACCTACTAGAGACCAAATGGGAATATAATTCACCGACTCCAGATATTTTCATATCAGAGGGTTCGGCTCTGTGGCATTTCTAATTGAACCTATAAATCCTACTGATCCCTCAATATAAATATTTAAAAAATCTTTTGTAATCCTACATGTATTTAAAATCACTGCTTTTTGCATTTTTATATACAAATTCTTTGACAAATCTAATATGCTTAAATTTTGAATCAGATTCCTAGGTATTATGCCAGTGGCCGAAATAACAAATGGTAATATTTTTATAGTCCGAGAATGCCAAATTCTTTTAATCTCATTTCCTAAATCTGTGTATTTTCTAATTTTTTCAGAAACAGTTTTTTGAATATTACAGGAATTTGGAATAGCTACATCAATGATATAAGTTATTTTTTTAATTTTGTCATGTAAAACTATATCAGGTCTATTATGACTAATTGTTCTGTCTGTTAGTATAGTTTTATCATAATATATTTTATAAAATTCATTTTCTATAAATGAATTTGGTTCATATTCATAATAAGGTACTACATTACGGCAATCAATCAAGTTATGTTTAATTACCAAATTTTGGTGAATTATTTTTAAAACCTGATTGTGCCTAAATGTATACTCGGAAGGCGCTAATATAGAACATCCCGATATAATATGTTCTATAGTTTCGGGAAAAGCCAAACATTTTCTACATAAATCATCAATTTGATTTATATCTTTGATTATATGCTTTCTATAATTTTTAGTATTAATGACTCTATCTTGAATTGCAAGCATAAATCCTTCTATTTCTGCGCTCAACTCTCCAATACTCAACCATTTGTTTGACGAAAATTTGTCAACATACGTTTGGTTGAGATAATTGAAGTGTTTTGCGTGAATAATTTTATTTGACCAGGAATCTAATAATTCCTGGTTAGTATTTATAAGAATGTTGGCATTCTCGTCATATAAATTTAAAGGTGTAATATTTCTATCTGCCTTGCAAATTATTTTGTGCATTTCTGAGCTATTAGCTTTCCTATGGAAAAAATTTCTAAGCATTTCTACCTGATTGTGTTTCAAAGATGTTATTTTGACTACACCTCTACCTCCTAAATTTCTAGGTAAATTAATTCGTTCTATAGCTGAATTTGGATGATGGCAATTAAATTTTGTTAACGTAGTTCTAATTAATCGTTCTAAACTATCTAAATCTGTATTGGACCATTTAATTATGCCAAATGAGTACGTTAGTAGAGGTATTGCCCAAGTATTTATTGCTTTTACTAAATTTTTAGCAGATAGATTGCATTTTAAAATTTTTCTGATCCTAGTTTGAAATTTAATCCTAATATCATTTTTAATACTAGTGTGATCTAATCTATTCGATTGCGGGTATCCTAAATATTTATAAACCTCATCCCCTTTCATACTTTGAATTTTGAAATTTCTAAATATACCCTCGTCTCCATCTACAATTTTGCCTTTCTCTATATGGATAGTTTTACATTTATCTAAACCAAAAGTCATTTTAATATCATCTGAAAAAATTTTAACTACCTTAATCATTTTCTCTAAATTTGATTCAGAATTTGAAAATAATTTTATATCATCCATATATAATAGATGTGAAACTATACTACTCTCTCTTGTATTACCCTTAATTTTTATTCCAAACTTGCTTTTAATTAACATTTTAGAAAGGGGATTCAATGCTAAGCAAAACCAAAGACGGCTCAATGAGTATCCTTGAAAAATCCCTCTTTTTATTGAAATGCCCGGTACTACTATTTTCTTACCTTTTAAATTAACTAGCAAATCTGTATTCCAAAAGGACATAATATTTTTCAAAAAGCTAATTATAATTGGGTTAACTTTATATATTTTTAATATTTTGATTAGCCACGAGTGCGGGACACTATCAAAAGCTTTTTGATAATCTATATAACAAGTATGTAAATTACGCTTTTGATTTTGAATTTGTTTTAAAATTACAGAATCAATAACTAACTGTTCTTTACATCCCATATGTTTTCTGCGACAACCTTTTTGTTGTTCAGATAAAATATTTTTTTCATCCAAATGAGTATATATTAAATCTGTCAAGCAAGAGGTTAAAATTTTGTATATTGTCGGTAGACATGTAATGGGTCTATATTGAGAGGGATTATTAATATGTTCGCTTTTAGGCAACATATAAGTAATGCCCTTAGTTAGAAAATTAGGAAAATTTTGAGGTTCTCTGACAAGTTTTGAAAGATTTTTTGCAAAAAGAGGATGTAAAGTAGTTAGACGTTTGTACCAAAAATTATGTATCCAATCGCAACCCGTGGCTTTCCAATTATGAGTATTTTTTATAATTTTGGCTAACAATTCAACCGATATATCAGAAAAACTCATTTGTTCAATGTCTGAACAATTGAGTTCTTCATTTTCTATCCAGTTACCTGCCTCATTATGTTTTATATCTTTACTCCAAATGTTTGTCCAAAAATCGCGCATATCTGATTCAGATGGCAACGGAATATTATTATTCGAAATAATATTCTGTTTATCGTCAAGTTTGGAATAAAATATTTTCTCATTTTTCTGAAATAATCTATTATTATTTCTTTTATTATACGTATAATTATATCTTTTTAATCTACTAGCTTTTACACCTAATTTTTGTTTTAATAAATCTAATAAATCATTGATTATATTTTCATTATTATTACTACCAATGCTATAACCAAATTTTCTCCCAATTTCATCTACATATCTCAAAATATTCCTACTTCTATTTCCATTTTTATATTCAATTACTCTAGCTATACTACTTCTTAAAAATACTACATCATTTTCTAATCTAATCTGCCATTCTGGTTTACTATAACTATATGATCTATCATCAGAGGATATTAATTTAACTCCTAACTTATTACATATAGTGATAGCACTAGCGTACACTATTGTATGAAGATCTAAAAAACTAATTTCGTCAAATATTATTTTTGGTAAAATTAAATTATTTAATTCAGAAATTAATTTAGATAATTTCTTTGACGTATGCAATTTTGGTAATTTTGGTCTAACTGTGGGCTCTATATCTATATATCTATTTATATTATTTTGAAGCAAGTTAGCTAATTCTATTACATTATCATCTAGTAAGTTTAAATTTGCAATATTGATTTCCCTAAGATTATGAATAATGTCTAAGTTATTTGAATCTACTCTAATATCATTGGATTCTTCTACTAGAATATTAGCTAAACTATCTTCATTCAATGCATCTAATATAACATTACTACTCGTATTAATTTGATCTAAATTATTCTCCAATTGCAATCTATCTGCTACTTTTTTCTTATCTCAGATTTAGCTTTATTATTACGAAAAGTGAGTATTTATGTCGGGGCAGACCAAAAAACATGCAAAAAATATGCATTTAACATTTTAATTTTGTTAAAATTAATTCACTCGCGCGGTAACGCCATATTCATCGTTTTTATTTTAACATTTCATCAATGCTGCCAATCATAGAAAAAATATTTTTGCTTTAAACAAAATCATTGACAAGTTTGTACCTGTATTTATAACAGTAGAACATGGAAAGAAATGTATTAAAATAATTACACAAACCCGCCAGACAAACCCTGCTTTGCCAACAAACCATTCAAAACCTGGGATATTTTTTAAAAGTATGATGAAAAGGGAGTTTATTTTAGAGAATTTATTTTAAAAGATTGGTATTTCCGACAAATGTCATATTTGATTGTCTATTAGTTAAAAAAGGAACATTCCGTATTATCCGTGCATCAAACTTCGATAACACGAACGTTCCGTATTATCCGTGAGGTAGACTAACTACATATTTACCCAATCTTTTTGTTGTATTTTCATTATAATATGAAAGAATGTAAGTTTAACTGTAAATAAAAACGGAAAAATATATGAAGAAAACATAAATACCTTGTCCTTTTTAATACTGCAATTCCCTAGGATCGTAGCTTTTCAAAAGGTTCTTGTTTACGATTCAACGATTCTTGTTTACAATATGAAGTGTGTATGCAATGCAGGCAATGCAATGAAAAAAATCAGTGTTGCTAGGAAGGATTCACTAAATTATTTGTAAAAAAACCGCAAATAAATGGGTTCAGTAGTTACTTGGTAAAAAAATTTCAAATTAAACGTCATTTTTAAATGACTCTAAAAGGTTTATGTATGAAGTAAAGAAATATACTTAATGAAGAGGAATTTCACATACAAAAATTCTAATTTGAAAGCATGTGAGTTTGTCATAGTATCTACGTATGAATAATATATATGAGAAGATAATCCCATCCACTGCAGCATTGTGAATTTGTTCCTTGTGGAACAATGTCACGAGTGGGAGGGGGAAGGGGTGGGAAGGAGAAAGAGATAAAAGTTGTGTCGTGTTCTGTGAGGTTGTACGAACAAGTACATGTGATCCTTTCTCTCCCCTGCAGGGGTAAAACTGGGGTGTTTTATGTATGCGATAACACAAAACATCGGATCTTTGGTAGGTTAAAGAAATACATATTTCTAGGCCTGCTTATGTAGATACTCGTAGATTATACACTAGTATTACGATTCTCACGTGAACATGAGAATCGTTTAATGAACTTTTGCCGTACGATTTATAATATTATATTAAATATCTGATGTTCTTTTGTTGCGAAGAGTGCGTGCATCCTGGAATACAACTCCATTATATGGATCCCTTCTGCACAAAACCATATACAAAAAATAGATAAAATACAACAGAGGTGTATGCGTTACTTGTATTATCTCTAAAAAAACAGTAAAACAAAGAAAAAATAAATATATAAAAAATAAACAAAAATGAGAGAATATACATACATATGAGTACTATTCGTAAAAAATGCGCAAAGTAAACCCATTTTTTTCAAGTATTTATTTTTTTAAATACTAATCATGTCATTTGCTTTTCATAATTGTGTTTTATTTATGGTAATTGATGATTTATGATATTATAACATATTGTAATTCTTTCTTTTACTATCAGAAACAAAATCAAATCTTCTTTTTGCCCATAATTTATTGGGCAGACGGGCATGAGTACCACTACCCCGGGAACAATTTAATAGATAATCAACCCCTCTGTAGTAGGAGTGCCTTGGGGGAGTTGTACCGGTTTCTTGGCGGCGGATGTGTCTGTCCTCCTACTGCCTGGAGGACCAGATCGGGAGAGACTGGTTGAGGGAGACCCTTTGACCTCTACTACCTTGTGGGTCAGATTGGGAAAAAGTGGTTGAAATAATAGCACCCTGTAATTTTTTTAATTTGGGAGACGAGTATGGGTACCGCCGCCCCGGAAACCATTTATTGGATAACCAACACTGGTGACTTAGCAGGGGTGAGGTTTGTCCGGGTCTTGGCGGCGGATGCGTCTGCCCACCAGCTGCATCGCAGGCTGGATCGGGAGAGAATGGTTGAGGGCGTCTCTTTGACTTCTCCAGCCTAAAAATACTCTCTCGGAATATCGCCTTGCACCGCAATGTGAGAGGTATGGATTCATACATTACACACTGACCCCCAGATTCCTACCCACTCCTCATACCCCTTTCCTTCCCAGAACTTCCTCTCCTCCTAAAAAGACTCTCCACACAGCATCCCCAAAGATGACATAGGCAATAAGGGGAATTATTTTCCTCAGGGCCTCCTATGTTGAGCTAATGTAAAAAAAAAACGAGTGTGCTTTAGACCACACGACTGAAGTAAAACATCACTAATTTAGATCTCCCTCCAACTTCCGTTCGCCTCGCCCGATCACACTTTTCATAACGCTCTCGTCTCTCATCATGCATTCACCAGCTTACTCCTCAAGTCAAGCGTGCGTAAAGAAGTTTTTACATTTAAAAAAAGTCACTATATTTCTTTGTTATTTTTACTTAGATACTTTAGTGTTCTCCCCCCCCCCCATTACAAAAATAACCACTCCCACTCTTCCCAGTAACCTCACCTAATAATATCTGATGATGTCTGAACTTGTATTATTTTTAAGTTAGTTTTAAGAACGCTAGTGAATGACGCGAATATGTAGAAAAAAGCAAAATAAATAAAATTAAGTAACAAATGTACATTGCGAATAAAACTTTCAAAACAAAAACAAAAACCTGTTTTACTGAACTGTTTGGTTTCAACAATAATTTTAAAACATCGAAATTTAGATGTTTCATGTAAACTTTGCATCCCTGGTTCACATGTCAACTATTTCTTAACATCCTTCCAGCGCTGTGCTCTGTGTAACTATGTGCATAGGTAACAAGTGCAAGTCTAGTACAAGTATTTGTAACAAGCTATGCGCATAGTTGGTCGCTGTGGCCCGCAGGTATTTGAGTTTTCACTTGCGGAACGAGTGGCTTTGCACAACACCACCGAGAGCTTTCGGGGAGGGAGATGCGACCAGAAGTAGCCTGTACGATTGTCACAACTTCTACGTGTTACGTGTATTTCGGAGATTAAATAATATTTTATTTTATTGTACAATACACAGCAGAAAAATCATGGGACATTATCGATGACCCAGTGGAGGTTGTCCACCTCTTACCAGCCCTGGTGTAAGTAACAGATACTCCTTCAAAGCTCTTGCAAGATTCTAATTTTTTTGTTAAACGAAGCTATATTTATTTATTTTGAACGAATCTAGACCTCCAGTGTCCTTGCATACGTTGTTAGTAAGCAGTATGCAAGTGCTTAACAGGAAAAACAAAATGCAAAAAAATAGGTTAGCAAGACAAAGATAAATTAAACTGGGCAAAAGAAAAACTCATTCATGAGGCCCCATGAGGTGCATTGCATCTGTAAAAACCTGCAAGCACCTGCATAAAATAGAGAACATAATTAATCCAATAAATCTCAATTCAATTGGCAAGTATCAACAAAAAATGTGAATGGCTTTCGGTCTGACCATAAACTACACTATATCGATGACCCAGTATTAATCTGCAACAAGTCCAAATCTGGTGTTTTGTGATAATCAATCTTTTGTTTTTGCGCATGTCTAAATACGACCGGTCACAGTGGCTGGATTGGCGTCGCGTATGGGTACCACCTAAGCGTCGCGTGTTAGATTCCTCAGATGATTCCTCTAAGTCCACCATCATGAACACTTTCCGCTTACTGTGGTGGTAGTAGGAGATTTTCAAATAGGTATTGTCAGTTTTTCGTAACCCGGGGATGTTTGTCTTTCAAATTCAAATTTCAATAATTTTCCCTAAAATTTCTGCACACATCCATAAATTACGTCACACAAATTTCATGATTTTGAAAAATGGTAACCAAAAAATCACGAGCAATCGGTGGAAAAAGTTAAAAATCGCGCTATCGCTCGAGTGGTTTACGGCTCAGCTACGGTGACGGATGTGGCGTTTCATTTTCTTTATACGTATGAGGGAGATGTGTGACAATAATTGTGTGTTTTCTTTGGGGGGAACAGACATACGTTCACCCTTTGTCTCATTTTCGTCTATTGTTATTTGGTGTGCAGCATTATATGTTTAAGAACAAAGGCAAAACCATCACCGCATCGAAGCTAGACGATTTTGAATTTTTAGAATTCACTCACACTATATTCCATACTTTCAAAGTTATGGTCACGGCTAGTAGTACTGTAGAGATCTACGGAGACGTCATGGTGCGGTATGTGAAAGAGATGTAAGAATTTTTTTTTTCCTTTGGAGGATAACAGACCTACGTACATCTTTTGAAAGAGCTGCAGCATTATTGTGATAAGGGACTTATGTTTATTGCCCTTTTTATGCTGTCACTGTAATCGTAGATCAACGCGGTAATAATAAAAGTGCAAATTGGCTTTCGAGTGAACGCCGTTACTTGAAAAATTATGACAGCTGTCAAAATTTAAGAAAAAAAAATACAAACGTTCTGAAAAGTGGGTTACGGTTAAAAGGTACATTTTATTTTTAAAATACTTTGTATCAGTTAGATAACAATGAGAAACAACTATTTCTATTTGAAAAAAACAATTTAAGGGCCCGCTACCCGAATTATTACCGATTTCTTACATATCTCCCTTTAACACGTTAAGTTTTAAAGCTCTTAAAAAAATACATGTTCTTCTTGAAGATAATATCTAGACTTTGCCCGCGCCGAAACGCAAATTATATAAAACTAGCTGGTACCCGGCATGCGTTGCTATGCCATTTATTAAGAAATTGTTTCTCCCTGCGTGTCCTTTCCCATTCGTCCCCTTCATCTCTCGCGTACCCTTCCCCTATCGCGTTCCCACTCCGCCTCCTCCACCTTCCTTCTTTCCACTCCACTCCTCACCTCGCCACGTCCCTCGAACCCCCCTCACAATTTCCTCTCCCTGGTTCCCCTCCCCTTCCCCTCCTGCGACCCCCCTATCCGAGTTAGCCTCCGCCGTCCCCCCTCCTCCATTCCATACATTCAGTCCCCGTACATTCATTTTTCAAACAGCTCGCTTGCCACCTGTTGCAATTTTTTTATACAAATTTCATAATGCCAGACCTCACCAGTTGTTTTATACAAACCTTGTCCTGACAATAACAAACACACAAAAAAAATTATTATCCAATTTGGTGCATTCGTTCGGAAGTTGCGTACATACATTTCGGCGATTCATTTGTATTTATATAGATAGATAGATAGATTCCCTCGATAGAAAAAAATCGCAAAGTATGCTCCAAAAATTATTATAAACAAGTTTGTTTCAGTTATTTTACAAGTTATATATATGAAAAAAATCACAGTGTTTCTTTAAATGCTGTTTAAGACAATGACTATTTTAAACGAGTCGTGTTTTATTAAATATTTTCGCAATTTTCGCATCGATTTTGTCGCTGTAAATGTTAGCGCTTTCCTCTAACATTCGTAATTTCGTATCTCTTTATCTTCTTCTTTTCGGGCCCGGTTGCGGAGCCTTAGTGACTCTTTTGTAAAAAATATACGTACACCGATTATTCTCTAACAGGATAAATGTATGTGTTTATCTCTTCTTAGTGTCGCTTTTTCGTTTCATCGAGTGCCAAATCCTCTTTTTTTTACATGAGCTCCACACAGGAGGCCTTGAGGAAAATAATTTCCCTTGGGGCCTATGTCTTCTTTGGGGATGCTGTGTGGAAGGTTTTTTTAAGGAAAGGAAGGAGAGGAGAATTCTGGAAAGGAAAAGGGTTTAAAGGGGTGGGTAGGAATCTGGGGTTCAGTTTGTCCTGGTCGTCCGCCTCCAAAACCTAGACAAACCTCACCCCATGAACCCGGGCACCCCTGCTAAATCACCAGCGAACCACTTGGGGTGACATATGGCAAAGATGTTGGTTATCCAATAAAGGTTCCCGGAGCGGCAGTACCCATTCCCACCTCCCAAATTGTCATCATAACGGTGCTAAAGAATTTTTTTACTTCAAAAATCCCTCAGGGCCTGTTTCATCTTTGGGGATGTTGTGTGGGGGGTCTTTTGATGGAAAGGAAAGATAGAAACTTTACCCCATGGAGGGGTAGGTTAGGAATCTGGGGGTTAATGGTTTTTGAATTTTCACTTCAAAAATAGCTAATATTTTGGCTCCAAAGCACTTTCGTATAGCACCATCTGTGGTAAAGCTCCGAAAGCATTTTTTGAGAATACAAAAACTAGCTTTTGTTGTTGCGGATTTTTATTGAACTCGTCCCAAAAAGCATTTTCAGTGTTTTATTCAATTTGAGAATTGGCCAAAATTGCGGCGGCTTTTGGCTTCACCGTATAGCGGACACAATACGTGCGTCACATGACATTATGGTGCAGGCTAGCCGCCACCGAGCAGGTTATATCTAGAAGAGCAATC
This sequence comes from Limnephilus marmoratus, assembly GCA_917880885.1. NCBI lineage: Eukaryota > Metazoa > Arthropoda > Insecta > Trichoptera > Limnephilidae > Limnephilus > Limnephilus marmoratus. The sequence goes on from OU862926.1 coordinate 39,672,765, forward strand.
TATGTAGATTTGATCTCGATAATTATATGATAGTTACAGCAATATAGCATAGGTGGCTCTAGCGTTAGTAGCTCATAGAGTTTGTACGGTTATCCAAGAGATGTCTCTAGTCTGCAGGTATTTATTTATTTACTTATTTATTTAAACGCCCATAGGACTTTTACATAGAATGCAGTACATTTTTTTTAATTACAGTGTAAAGAATGGGTTTACAAAATACAAGTAACATAATATATGTTAAAAACAAAATATAGGTTACATAAAATATAAGCGTTAAAAAAAATAAAAATAAAATTTAGGTTACATAAAATACAAGCGTTAACAAAATACAGGTAACATAAAATATACGACACAATATATAGTCCATAAAATATAGGAGTTGACATAAAGTAGGTAATGTTTAAAATTGTTATTCACATTAGTTTATGGGATAGGTAGAAATAAATAGTTGGCACATATGGCGTTTGAAGTTTGCTAAGCTCAAATTATTGTCAAATACATCCATATTGTTTAAGTATTTGTTACCAAGACTATGCAAACGTTGTATTGGAGATTGTAAATCATAGTTCGAATGAGATGTACGTATATAAAATGTCAATGTTTGTCTAGTTGTTCGTGTAGGTTCATGTATAGGTATGCCCCTCCTTGTTCAGAACCGAGGTGGGCTAGCAGTTTGGTTTCTTGCATTCGAAAATTACGAGGCGTAACAGAGAGGCCGTTCGCCTTCTGGCATTGGAGGGGACCCCACCACTTTCCCAACGGCGTTATAAGGAAACATATGGTTTCCTCCTTCACCGCACACGCCAAGACTCTATTTTTTTGAACGAAGCTACATTTATTTGAACGACTCTAGACCCTCCGATGTCCGTGCATACGGGGTTAGAAAGCAGTATGCAAGTACTTACATTAACATAATACAAAAGAATAATAAATGTGGCAGCCCGTAGAATAATTCTTCTGCAATCTTTAGAGAAAAATACCACCTTCTGGCAGTCCTTCATACTCGTTCCCAATTATAGAGATTGTTTTTACTCCAAAAAAATTGTTATAAAAATTGTTGCCATAAAACAAATCGGCCTCCGTGGTCGAGGGGCAAGGCTCTCGACTCGTAATTCGAAGGTCGCGGGATCGAATCCCGGCATGCACATATAAAGTTTATGTGGTTAATTTGTGTTAAGTGACAATTAATTAAATATAAATAATAAAAAATTTATTTGCGACACTGTCCAGACTGGAAGATACTCTCAGTATCGCCCAGGTGTTCCCTATTCCAAAGAAGGGAGACCGCTCCAACCCAGCCAACTACCGCCCCATAGCGATCACAACAGTTCTGTCTAAGGTGGAAACGTGTGATCAACGACAAACTGCTCACATACCTCGAGAAGAACAAAATTATTAACGACCGTCAATGCGGATTCCGGCGGAACCGCTCGTGCGGTGATCTTCTCGCGTATGTGACGCATGTTTGGGGGCGGTGCCTGGAACGTTTCGGTGAGACCCAAACGGTTGCACTGGATATTTCTAAGGCCTTTGACCGGGTTTGGCACCGAGGGCTTGTCAACAAACTGCCTTCTTACGGACTTTCCGCATCCTTGTGTACGTGGATTGCCGATTTTTTGAGGGAGAGGTCGATTCAGGTGGTTGCTTACGGTTTCACCTCTTCCTCGCATTCGATAAATGCTGGCATCCCACAGGTTCGAGATCGGTTCTGTCACCTACTTTGTTTCTGTTGGACATCAATGACCTCTTGTCATGTGCACCGATTTATTGGTACGTGGATGACAGTCCAGTCCACGATAGCTTTTTGTTTGACATGCCCCCGAAGGGCACACAAACTCCAATAGCTCGGAAGGCTTTGAAACAAGGAATTGACGATTACCTCGAGAGTGTTTTCTCTTGGGGTAAGAATAACCTCATCGAATTTAATGTTTCAAAAACCCAATCATGTTTGATAACGTCTAAAAGGGATCGAAATGAAAATCTAGTCTCCTTCAACGGATGCAATCTTCCGAACAGGACCTCTATCGATATGCTTGGTGTAACTCTAAGTGACCAGCTCAGGTACGGGGGCTCCATCGAAACCAGAGTTAACTTAGCCTCTCAGAAACTGGGCGTACTGTACAGGGCCCGCAGATACTTTAATAGTACACAACTGCTAACCCTGTACAAATCGCAAGTGCGCCCCACGGTTGAATTTGGCAGCCACCTCTGGTCTGGAGCTCCAAAACACCTAAAAGAAACCCTTAACTATGTGCAGAAACGGGCGGTCCGTTTGATAGATTCTCCCATCTTAACAGACGGACGGCTATCTTTAGAGCACAGGCGTCAGGTGGGAATGCTGACCTTGTTCTACCGGTATTACAATGGAAGATGCTCCAAGGAACTAGCGTCATTTATCCCCTCGGCACCGGTGCATAGTCGGAAAACACGCCAAACACGCGCCCAACATTTGTACACGGTTGACATTAGTCACATGAGAACGGGTCGTTTCTATGACTCGTTCTTGAGTTCAACGGCTCGGCTGTGGAACGATTTACCGGCCTCTGTGTCTCCTCCCTCCTACAACATAGGTCTCTACAAGACCCGTGTTCACTCCTTCCTTTCCTCAAAAAGACCCTCCATACAGCATCTTCAAAGATGACATAGGCCCTGAGGGAAGTTATTTATGTGTGGAATTAATGTAAAAAGAAGGTATAAGACCACCATTCAGAATTGAAACGTTGCTTGTAATGGCTTTAGCCGTGCTTTGTGACCAGATCTGAATAGCCAGGTACTTCCCCACCTTCCTCTTCTCCATCTCTCTCCCCTCCCCGCTACCTTCGGCCTCACAACATACCCTAATTGGGGATGCTCTAGTCTTACTGGCCCGAGAGGGGAGCAGCTGGGACTCTTGTGAGGTATTCACATAAAAAAGTTTACCCCGAGTAATTCGCTACGTTTGGTGATTTAGCAGGGGTTGCACGGGTTCTTGGGTGAAGTTTATCAAAGCCTTGGCGGCCGTTATGTCTGTCTGCCTGCTGCGTGGCGGACCGGATTAAGAGAGACTGGTTAAGGCGGTCTTTTGGCCTCTTCAGCCAGAATCCTTCGACCCATCACCTTGCACGGGAGTTGAAAGTGATGGATTCATACGTTCTGGACACACTGACCCTCATATCCCTTATACCTATTTCGTTCCCAGAACTTCCTCTTCTTTTTTTCTTTCATTAAAAAAACCCCAACACAGCATAGCCTAAGATGACATAAGCCGTGAGAGAAATTATTTTCCTCGGGGCATTCTGTGGGAAGCTAAAGTAATAAAAACGGGGGGGACTAGAAAAATAAATATTTTATGTTTTATATTTTTAAAGTTTTTATCAATTTCTCTAGAAGTAGGGAGAAATTCAGCTTAGTTCGTGCAAACAAACACACCCACGATACACTTCTATCGCATATATATGTTCAGTGGGCGGCGAGTTTGCAAGGTAGTAATGTGTGTATGTGCCTCAACGCGTCAGGAACCTAATTGGTCTCTAATGGGTTGGCCTGTGTTCGGCAGCGCTCCCTCTAAACTGATGTTGTACACCAATATTTGTCAAAACATTTCATTCCTGAGAAGTTAGTGCGAAATGCAATCTTGGACACTATCAGCCTTACTAAAAAACCCAGTGAAAAATGTATTCAATTGACAAACGGCCGCGGATGTGAAAACATTACTAATTAAAAAATTGTTCATGGAAAAAAATACACTTGGTTTACACAGACTGAGAGGGTTATGAGAGGGCTATCTCTGTTTTATTAATGATGTTTGAACGAAATTTGGAATTTTTCCAAAGTATTTTGAATGTTCTATATATTTTTATTTTAAGGTGTCGTAAAAACAAATACCATTTATGAAAAGCAGATAAAATTACCTTTTAGATTTGTGTTATTGAAATACACTTTAGTTTTAAAAAACTGCCATATTTTAAGATTCAAAAGCAGAATAAAATGGATTTTTTTTGGCGGTTTCAACGCGAATGATGAATGCGCAGGCGCCGCCACCTAGCGGTTCTGTAGGAAAACAAACAATTTATTATGTACACTATGAAAAATTACATTGTTGCCAGATTTAAAATACATTTTAAAAACAAATCTTATTAGTTATTAGTAATGTTATCGTGTTTTAGTGTATTTTTGTTTTATTCATGTTGCTGCAGCAACACAGGTTATCGGCCGTGCTGTGGTTTTTTTTTAGTAAGGCTGTATGAGTATAGTAAAATACTAATATTATGCATCCAACCTAAATTAATCTAACCAGACCTAAATCGGATAAAATAACCCAACCTGACCTGATAAGGCCTAATCTATCCTAGCCTAACAAAACCCAACCTCGCCTAACTAATATAGCCTACTGTAGTAACCTATCCTAATCAGTGGCGGCTCGTGAATTTTAGACGTGCAAGATTGCTGATATTAAAAAAACGGCATTTCTGATGTTGTCGTTAAAGAAAATTTTTTGGTAAATATGCTTGGATAATACGGATAATACGGAACGTTCGTGTGGTCGAAGTTTGATGCACTGATAATACGGAGTATTCCTTTTTTAACTATGGACAAAGTTAATCAAATATGACATTTGTCGGAAGTACCAATCTTATAAAATAAATTCTCGTCAAAATAAAAACAAAAAAAGTACCTACTTCGAATTATTGGATTGAGGTTCAAACTACGAAAGCTGCATGGCACCATAATTTAGATATACATCCCTGGTTTTGAATGGTTTTTTAGGCAAATCAGGTTTTGTCTAATTGTATGTGTAATTATTCTAATACATTCCTTTCCATGTTCTGCTGTTATAAGTACAGGTACAAACTTGTCAGTAATGCATTCACTTAATAACGTGAATAAATTATTTTTTTACATGGCAATAATATTTTTTCTATGATTATTAATATTGATTTATTGTCTACGAAATGTTAAATAAAAACGTAAATATGAAAATGGCGTTACGGCCTAAGTGTTTGATGACTATATCTGAATAGCCAGGTACATTTTCTACATCTCCTTCCCCAACCCACTACCTTCAGCATCACACCATACCAAAATTGGGGATGCCATAGTCTCATTGGCTCGAGACGGTGCAAGTAGGAATTTTTAGCGTTTTTTTGCTAAGCCAGATAAGTATGTCGTATTTTGTGATTGCCGCATGCTACTTCCGAGAATCGAAATTATTAGTTAAAATATTTTTACAGTGTATTTTCACTCAAGATGGCTTCAGATATAAGTATAATGGACTTTGGTTGTACGGCCGTATATCCTCTTTGCGTACTTACTTGAAGAAAACATCTTCTAAACTTTCGGCCGGACCAATTGTCGCCGGGCCAATTGTCGCCGGACCAAATGTCGGCCGGACCAACTGTCGGCCGGACCGACTGTCGCCGGACCAACTGTCGCCAGACCAACTGACGCCGGACCAACTGTCATGGAACCGATTCTAATATAACCTAACCTAACCTAATCTAACCAGACCTTACTTTAATCAAACAAAACAAAACTTACCTTTTCTGATCTAACCAGACCTTATATCGCATAACTGTGTACCCTTCGACCATGATCGAAGTCTGTACCTCTTCCCTCCTACAATAGTCTCTTCATAATCCATATTCACTCCTTCCTCTCCTCAAAAAGATTCTCCACCCAGCATCTTCAAAGATGACATGGGGGGAATTATTTTCCTCACGGTCTCTCGTGTGAAGTTACAAGAATTTTTTTGTTTGTTTATACATAATTGAAAAAGAATATCATTAGATGGCAAAATAAAATACATATTTTTAACTCCGAATAGCTCACGGCCGGCGTGGTCCAGCGGTAAGGCTCTTGACTCGTACAGGTCGCGGGATCGAATCCCGGCGTGGCAAATAAATTTTATTTGATTAATTTGTGTTATTTCACAATTTAACATATAATATATAGTGTATTTGCGGTACGTTCCCGAGTGGAAGATACTTTCAGTATCGCCCTGGTGTAAGACCACTATTCAATATTGAAACGTTGCTTTAATTGGCATTAGCCGTTTGGTGACCAGATCGGAATAGCCAGGTACTTCTTCACCTTCCTCTTCCCTATCTCCTTCTTCTCCCCACTACCTTCAGCCTCACAACATACCCCATTTTGGGATGCCATAGTCTCACTGGCTTCAGAAGGGAGCAGTTGGGACTCTTATGCGGTATTCATATAAAAAAAAATTAAGAAACTCAGGAATTGCTGGTTTAAATTCTTCGGGTACGTGCTGTTACACCCTGTATAACACAAAAAGATTTTTTTTTTATTAATACAAATAAATTCAATAAAATTTATATAATAAGATACCGTTAGAAAAAAATGCAGTTATGGCAGCGGAGATGCATTTTCAATTAATTCAATAATTTTAGCTTTTAAATTGAATCTTAATACTTAATACCTTAGCAATCGATGGGTTTTTCTACCAACAGAGATTTTGTACCAGTTTTACTTGTTACCCCAATTAATCATCAATGTTGGCTCGTAAGAAGAGTGCATTTGGATGTTGACTCATTCGTGTTAACTCGCGATGTTCATACTGGAGACAGTGGTAACATCTGGTGAATGGCAACGACGGCGGCACTCAACGGATTTTGCGAGAGGAAGATGGTAGTTCTTGGTTCTCCGGCTGACATCGTGAGGCATTAGTTATTTTTTACCTGATACTGGTTTTTAGAATGTAAAGATTTTGATGTTCTAATATCATGGTCACGTTTAGTAGACTGACCTGGCGCCCGACATTCCCGACAAATTCTCAATATTCAAGGTTAGTGCCCGTGTTTGAACATTACTGTCACACATCACAGATTTATTTCTTAATTATCATTTTGTTAGCTTCATCATCCCAAGAGATTCTCACAAGGAACCTTGGACCACGACCTAAGATATATTTAGATTGATCATTATGATAAGAGTCTCTAATTTAAGAAACAGCATATTCCGTGTTATAGAATCCAATAAATGATAATGATGATTGATTGGTTTCATTACTAACCTAGATTTACAAATTGAATTGCTAAATTCCTTTAAGTTACAATTTTAATTACTGCTAAATTGAACAACTTTCAAGTGAGCTTTTTGTTAGCAATTCAGTATCACAGAGCTTCCGAAAATAAAATTTTAGTTCAGGACAGGAAAGCCCTAAATTATTGTTATCCGAGAATTAAAATGCACAGGGCCGCGTGATCTGGCGTTCAGATCTCTAACAGAGAAGTATTTTAAAATGCTTTTTTCCAGGGAGAATTATTTGTTCAAAATTTTTGCTTTAGATATTATTTTACTACCAAAACGTGGTGTTGGATACATATTTTTAGATTAAAAATTACATTCTCTAGTTCCTGGAAATGTTGAGTTGTTAAATTTGAACAATTATGTTTTTTTTTTCATTAATAATTCTACGGTTGGGAGCCTGTTGGATTGTGGCACCCAAATTGAGTACCGTTTGGTGGAAGGAGTAGATAGGAAATAATTCACTATTACCAGAGCAATAGATACTCTCAGAACCACTCTGGTGAAAGACCACAGTTCAGAATCGAACATTTTTTATTTTTTTATTTATTTATCTATAAAAAGAATGTTTGTATTACATTATTCGATGCCTGTCTCACTAGGGTATAACTGTGTTGAGACAGGCGTAGAGGTACATGAATGAGTATCATACAAAAGAATATTTAATTACAACATAAGAACATTTAAGGTAAGATACATACTGATTTATACAATTCAAACAGAAAGATGATTAAGATTGAGGGTTAATATCATAAAGAGAGCATTATATAGGTGAAGGAAGAGATGAATAAGGTAGTAAATCCTTTCGAATCTATATAGGTAGTTATATTATACATATAGGATTTTACTATTTTAAGTTCTTTAATAAGGGTAAGGACATACGTGAGATGGTAATTCTGTCTATTTGTACTCTATTTTACAGATGTTAGCAGTAGTGTGACGTCCAATACTTATAATCCATTTCTTTATATCTTGTTTGTATTTGGTCATTGATTCAGTTTGTCTAATCGTGGCTGGAAGTGTTGAACATTGGTTACATGAAATAAGTTTAGCCGTGTCATAACATACCCCAAGTAGAGATGCCATATTTAGGAATAGCAGTAGGGAATCAATAATCTGAGAGAGTTGGTAATATTACGGAACCCCGGTTTAATACAATTGTTTAAGAAATATGAGAGGGCAGGATTCAGGATGGTTTAGAAGAAACTTGTTTTTCATATCTGACCTTGCTTACTGACTGAGATTAGAATATCCTGATTTAAGACGACAATATTACCTAATATATATTCAGAATCTTAACGATGTATGTAAAGAAACCGTGTATACAAATTGCGTCTCGCGACTTATGTATTGGGCAGACCTTCTGTCGAATTTTATAGTAAAGAAAAAGTAGAAAAATAATGTGGGAATCTTAAGAGGAATATAAACGCTAGAAATATTTCGAATCTCATGCCTGCAAAATTTTAAAATCGAGCGTCTTTTTGCACGAGGCTTATAAGCAAAAAAGTGGTTTTAATTTATTTTTTGCATAATTTTATAAGAACGAAAAAAGTTAGAACACGGAAAACCTCAAAAATAGTCATAGCCATAAAGGGGTATATTTAAAAAATTGTTTCTTGTATTACTTCATAGTTAAGTCATGAAAAAACATTTTTTTTGGTGGTTTACGCTTATATTTTTTGGTACGTAAATAATAATTTTATTGTGATTCCAATACATAGAAAAGCTAATAAAAGCTTCGATTTATCCGTAGCATATTTTTTGATATTCATACTGTAAGCCGATTCGTCGTAAAGATTAATCAAAATAGTATCTAAATAGGATTTCACGTATATATTCATCTTAACGACGTAAGTGAAGAAAGCGTGTAAACAAATATACGCCGCGGCACGGCGTATTGTACGAACGTACGGTCGAATTCACCCTAGCAGGCCTGGAGATTCGACCTTTCTGCCGCGTTAATTTAATTAATTCTGAAGAATGTGTTACAAATCTTTAAAATGTGTCTCCATGTTGTCCTCCTGAAGTTATTAATTCATAGTCTGGAAAAATAAAATCTGGTGCTAACCGAGAATATTATAGTTGAAAAATGGGTTATAAAGTTTTAAAATCGTTGTACGTAAAATATATTAATGGTACGGTACTGTTTTTATTAATCTAAAATATAAATAACTCGCATTTCTTGTGCGGCATGGAAATAAAAAAATTATTATAGTAACAAATTCGCCGGAAATTATTAAAATGTGAGTTTTGAGCAAACAAATATGATAAGGGTTGTATACCGTGTTACGATACACAAATGCGCCCCTGCAAATTACTCGGCCCCTCCTCCCAAGTTGTAGCGCACGCCACTGCGCAAACTACAGTTTCACTCCCTCGCCGCTAGCTTACCGGCGCGCTACCGGCGGCGGAACCCAAGCAAGCCACCGTCGATAGCGAGCCACCAACCGACTTCCCTGCAGCCCCCGGTCTAGTGCGCACGCCTAATGTGTGGACCGTTCCGCGCTCATTCCAGAAAGTTCCACGCGGAAGCATGGAACGTGTTTTTTCTAAGTGATACACTGCGACACCAAGAATGGCCGAATTCTTTCCCGATACGGAAGATACAAGAGTCCAAACGCTCACTGTGAGTACCCAAGCTGTTATATTCCCCCATATTTGCGTGTGTTCGCAGTAAATTCACCGCGGAGATAAATAGCCTTTCCAGAGAGATTATAGGCTCAGATTCCTCCATTTTAGATATAACTGTTGTTGCTACCCTGAATTACTCTGTATGCATTATTGTGATATTGTGTTTACGCAGGTGTTTTACCCAATATAACTGTTGTTTACCCTGGTTACTGGTTTCACTGCCTTCCCCCAGCCCGTAGAAATTTGAGCTTTATTTCAGGAAAACCACACACACGCCTCACAGATCCTACCACCCTGGTGGTGAGGGCCTCTCCCGCTCTGCTGACTAAAACCTGAGCTAGTCTGTCGGCAGAATGTAGGGACCCCCATGTAGGTCCGCTAACAACCGCCTTAACTCGTCTATACCGCATTCAACCTGTTTGTAACGTTGTTTGTATGTTCGGTTTCCGTTTTAGAATATCTGATACATCAATTTTATTATTCACGCAAGCCCTACTTTGACTATGGTTCAATAAATATCCTTTTTCATATGGGATATCGTCAATATGATAAAAATCGTGATATTTTGCAAATGTGTTTATTTTGATTTACGTTTTCATATTTTTTTGAATATTTTTTTACCTACCGCTCAAGGTTCTAATTTCTACAAACCTTCCCTACCGCCTGAAGAAAGTTTAAGAAAGAATCTGATCGTATTAATACGCTAGCGTCTGTACGGTTGAAATTTAAGAACCCAACTTCCAGTACATCTCTGACACCGCGAAGTACCTACGTGAAGTTTGTTACAAAACTACTGCCTATCAGAAAAAACCGGGCTTATCAGCAAAAAACCGGGTCTATCAGCAAAAAACCGGGCCTACCAGCAAAAAACCGGGCCTATCAGCAAAAAACCGGGCCTATCAGCAAAAAACCGCGGAATGGGTTTTTAACTGCTAGTTATTATTATTTTGGAGATACAAATTGTCTTGGACGAATTGTAGAAATTCTTATTTCAAATTTTAGAAAATGTTACGACAATATACGGTTTATAATTTAAGTAAGAGGGTATTTAAGTACCGAAGGCTTTATAACATGCGTGACTAGGGCGAGTGCAGTTCCGCCGAGCCAGAATGAAGTTTATCCTGATGACAGCCAACTTCCGGTAGATAGTGGTCACCAAAAGACGATGAAGAATAATTCAAAATGCCTAACCTAACGAAAAATTAAAAACCAGCCCTGAAAAACCTTCCAATCGATAAATCATTTTTGAGAGGCAAATTTATTTTCCGACATGTTTTATATTTTACGTCCCGAAATCACCCTAAATCATTTTTCAAATTATTATTACCGTCAGTTTAATATGTGCAATGAATTCCTTTTGTAGGGAATGTGGTATAATGAGTTTGAGCACCAATATGTTCATGTCGATATCAGTAGCTTCGGGTTCTAATAAAAGTCTGCAAAGTAAACGTCTGCACTGTAAAATTCTGCGGAAAATACTGGGTATTCCTACTCCAACAACAAAATATTGTATTTTCATTTTAATTGACTAACGGCCCTCAAGAAAAGTTATCAAAGTTCAGAAGGTGTCTAGAGATAGTCATGAAAAGCTGTGCATCTCGGACTGTCCGTCAAATTTGTTTAAAATATAGAATATTATTGTAAAATTAATATTTCCACCTTCACGCGATATTAAACGCGGTTCCGTGACATACTATTACATTTTATTAATGGTTCTTAAAATCTATTTTTGGTGAAGTGTGTTATATGTAATAACAATTTGTTGAATAAAATCTTGTCGTATTAGCCTTATCATTTTTGGTAGTCCGATTTCATTGATCCTTAAATTATTAACTTTTTCCAACATAATAGATAAGAATTGTATCAATCACATTTTTTTCTGTGACAGCTAGGACAGTTTTGTTTCTTAAATATAACTTTTTATAATCACGGCCTTCATTTTTAAACACCGTGTGTTGTGTATGTTTACGTACATACATCGGACAATAAAAATAACATCTAGACCCGAGAAAAAGAGTAGCATCCATTGGTTAATGTTGCACTAGATCGACCGTATAAATAAAAAAACTGACATCAAATTAATAAAATATTCGAAATTTTTCAACTAAATCAAAGTACCTGATCAAGAGTTTAAATTGCGTTTAATGATATGAATATATTCTGATATTATTCACGGGTCTGCGTTAGTATACTTAAAATGTTATGTATGTAAAAATTATAATACAGTGAAAAAAATATAAAGTGCTGTTTATGTATAGCTTAATAAGCATTATATTACATATTACAGTGAAATAAATATAACGTGCTGTTTATACTTTGGTCAGTATGCGTTTTATTACATTTTATAGTGACATAAAGATGAGGTGCCGATTGTACTTAGCTCAGTATGCGTTTTATTGCATTTTACAGTGAAATAAAGATATTGTGCTGTTGACACTTAGAGTAAGTTCTATATTTTTCAATGAATAAAAGAAAATGCGCTGTTTATACGCTCCGTAGGTTACTACATTTTTACAGTGAAATAAAGATAAGGTGCTGTTAATACTGACGGGTAGCTTCTGCGATTCATTCTTGAGTTCAACAGCTCGGCTGTGGAACGATTTGCCGGCCTCTGTATTTCCTCCTTCCTACATCATGGGTCTCTTCAAGACCCACTCCTTCCTCTCCTCAAAATCCCTCCACACAGCATCCTCTAAGATGACATATGCCCCGAGGGAAATAATTTTTTTCAGGGCCTCCTGTGTAGAGTTAAAAAAAAACCTCACTAGGTACAAAATTTTACATTGAAACAAAGATAAGGTGCGGTTTGTACGTAGCTCAGTAAGTACTACATATTATAGTGAAACAGAGATAAAGTGCTGTAAATGTGATGTGTTTGATCAGTAGGTTCAACGTTTTATGAAACAAAGATAAATTTCTGTATTTAACTCAGTAGGTACTACATTAGAACTATATTGAAGAAAAATCGGTACACTTCAGTCAAGAAAATGTTGAAGGAGTTAAATATTTTGTCATTTAAACAAATTATTTACTTTAATACTATATTGTTTATCTACGAAATAATCAATGGCCATATGTCTATTGAATTCCTAAGAAAATTTTATAAACTACAAAGCAAACATACACATGAGACGAGGAAAAGAAATGAACTAAGACTCCCCTTCAGGAAAAAAACACATAGTCAAAAGTCATTGATGTACGGAGCATTGAAGATATTTGGAGAATTACCAGAAGAAATAAAATTGAAAGAAAAAAAAAACCACTCGTAATTTTGAAATCAGAATCAAAGAACATTTAAGGTGTCTTAATAATAATAATTTTTCTGAGTTTGCTAACCATATCATTGAAAATAACCATAGTTTTGAAAAAAATACAGGGATAAATATTCTTCATATTAATGATAAAGGAAAACGTTTAGATAACTTAGAAGCCTTAGAAATTAAAAAATCCCTTAAAAATAATGAATCTATTATCAACAAACAAAAAATATTGTCATATAGCCCAATTATGGATTTGTTCCCCTACCCACCCACTCTACACTAATACCTACCTACCCAATCTACATTATTATCTAGAAACAGCTCCACCCCTACCATAATAAAACATTGTTCGAAACTGTCAAATTAGTATAAGCTTTCCCTGACGAAGGAACGTTTGTTCCGAAACCGGTCGGATTTGCACATCAAATAAGTGGTTTATACAAAGTAAAATTATTTCATTATTCTAAAATTGAAAGAGATCATAAAGGCATTCAAAATTAAATTGCGAAACTATGTGATTGATTTGGTATAGATGTGTTATTTTCAATGTATACATAAGGATTGTATTAGGACATAGATAACTATGTACCTATTTAAAATACCGCAATAAACAATAATAAGCAATTCTCGTGATGCTTAGGCCGTGGAAATTTCGTTAGGTATTATTTTAAACACAAATCAAAATGTCATAGTCTGATCTAGGTTATTTTATATCATTGCCACAAACAGTATATTTATTGCTATAACACTGTGGGCGGTGGTTTCCACAGAAGAATTCCAAGGTGGTGGAATGGGAAGGAAATTTCCTTCTGGGAAACCTCGTGGAATGTCATAATGTGGCCAGCGAAGGAATGCGGGATACTTTAATGGATGCCACTATAAATAATGTTCGTATTGTGTATTATTATGTATCGTATTACATATTATATCGTTGGAAAAAATCTGCATTTTCTTTTACAGGGAAATTTTTGGGGAGTGGATCGTTACGTACTAGAGTAAACTGTGATAACTTCGACATAGTACAGTACTCGAGCGGCTCACGTGTGTTGTGCGGTCTTTCTAAGCATGTTAGCTTTCTAAGCTAATTGGGCATAATCAAATAACTTTTTTTTTCACATTAGCTCTACAAAGGAGGCCCTGAGGAAAATAATAACCCACAAGGCCTATGACATCTTAGGGGATGGTGTGAGACAGTGGCGGTCCGCGAGTTTTCAATGAGCTACAGCGCTAAGATTGAAAAATATTACTTAATTAATCTCATCCTGACGAAGAAACAATAAATTTATTCCAGTTCAATCTTTGGTATAAAAACATGAGATAATTTTTTCTTTCCGGGATCACATTAATAACATCGTAAACAAATCACTTAAACTACTCGGCTTCATTCATAGAATTACCTCTGACTTTAAACATATAAATACACTTAAAACTCTTTACAGTTCGCTGGTCCGCCCTCACCTTGAATATGCTAGTGTCATTTGGTCTCCTTTTTATGCTGTCCACATTTTTTACATCGAATCTGTACAACATCGCTTCCTACGAGGAATTGCTTGGAGGTTAGGACTTGAAAGAGGTGAATACTCATATGATGAAATTGAACAAACTTTAAACATTTCCTCTTTAGAAAAACGTAGAAAGGACTCTGATCTAATATGCATTTTCAAAATTATCAACAGTATTACTGACACACCTGCTTTGTTACAACTCATCCAGTTCAACGTTCCTTCCCGTAGACTCCGAAATAATGAATTGCTGTTCCTCAATCAACATTCGACTAATTATGGATATCATTCTCCTTTATCCAGAATGTCGAGACTTGTCAACACAAATCAAAGCATTGAATTTTTTGGTGTAAGCCTAAATGACTTTCGGCAGTCGTTACGCAATGTGGTTTTTTAAAGTCTTTTTAAATCCATCTACAAGCTACTTGTAGTTATCTTCTCTATTTACTTTTATAATAATAATAATAATAATTTATATTGAGGGATCGGTAGGATTTATAGGTTCAATTAGAAATGCCACAGAGCCGAACCCTCTGATATGAAAATATCTGGAGTCGGTGAATTATATTCCCATTTGGTCTCTAGTAGGTTGACATGTTGTTCTTGTATTTATAATACTTATATAGTGCAATTGCATAGCGTGGGTTGACTAGATGATCATTTGGGGAAGTGTGTGAAAGGGTTTAGTTTTTCCTTCTTTTTTTCCTTTTTTTTTTGGGGGAAAATTTAACCCGGACATTTAAAAATAATGGTCTTTATTCCAGAATGTGGGGAGGTGAGTGCAATCCCACACATCCTATATAGAGTAGGTAAGTACATACATAAAACACAAGTAAGTACATAAAAAAATACATATAAATAAAAAAAATTAAATTAAATTAAATTAAAAGTAGTAGTCATCATTATATAGTAGGTATGCGCGGTTCTATAAATCTTCGGAATGCAATTCCCTCCGGCCAAAGTTCTTCTGCTAGGAATTTCTTTATTATATTATATTATATGTATTTTGTCAATGCTCTTCATCTATATGTAATCTCCTTTCATTGTGATCTCTCTTTTTTTCTTTTCTGTTCGTGTTATTGTTATATTGTTAATTGGACTACTTGTTGGAAACTTGCCGAAATCGAAACCGAACCTTCGGTCGGTCACTAATTATTATTAACTTAACTCACTTATTCACATATAATTACATCATTGTACTTGTACATTGTTAATACAGACCGTAAATGTTCTGTTTTGAGAAAAAAATATTTTTTTCTTTATTAATTGTTGGGGTGTCAACACGGCGTAACACCCCAAAAATTAAGAAATAAAATTATTTTTGCGCGAAGATCTAATATCATAAAATTTTCTGTTTTTTTTAGATATTTTCACATATTTCGATGAGTTGTTATTTTCACACTAACATCGAATGACAAACTATAACCACCCCTTCAATATAAAGTTCCTTCCCATTATAGTGTCTGTTAACTGGCAAGTATGATTATCATCAAAATACACGTAAATTCGATACTTAGAAAAACAGTAATTATCTTCGTATCTTATAACAAAATTGGCCGAAAAAGGATTAGTTTTCGGCAAGGACAAAATAACGAATGGATACCGCTGATTCAGTGGTAAGATGATTTAGATTGTGAAAGTTGTATAATATTGATAAAATTGCTATAATTAAACAAATGTGCTTGTATTAACTTCTTCCATAATTCGTATGCCAATATAACATTGTTGTTTAACTTCAATTCTTTCAATTTGGGAGGCGTGTATGGTTACCGCCGCCCCGGGAACCATTTATTGGATAACCAACACCTCTGCCATTGGTCACCCGAAGTGGTTTTCCACTTTTTTGACTTAGCAGGGTTGCCCAGGTTCATGAGGTTAGGATTGTCCTTGTCTGAGTCTTGGCGGCGGATGAGTCTGCTCACCAGCTGCATGGCAGATCAGATCGGGAGAGAAGGTACTCTCTCGAAACCATAACCTTGCACCGCAGTGGGAGGGATGGATTCTTACATTCGTCACTCCTGGACACACTGAACCCCGGATTCCGAACCACCATTTTTACCCTTTTCCTTCTCGGAACGTCGTCTCCTTTGTTTCCTAAAAAGACCCTCTACACAGCATCCCCAAAGATTACATAGGCCCTGAGGGGAGTCATTTCCCTCAGGGCCTCCTTTGTTGCGTAAAAAATTAAAATATTTCTAAAAATTCTTTTGATTTGTGAAATTTCTTTTCATTTTCTTAGAAAGATATTATATTTAATTAACCTTAATATACCATCTAAACCTAAACCACACTTAAGCGGGTATTACCGGAGAAAACCAGAAATATGTCATTTTTAATCAGATTTTAGACGCATTGAATCTTTTCCATTAATAAATATAAATGGATTTCGAATGATTTTTCTTTTATCTAGCATTCGCATGTTTTAAATTTTGGGAAAAAATGTTTATTTTTAGTATAATAAGGTCATACCATAGATTGTTGGCAGATTTGTTAAATTTTCAAAAAAGATTTTGTATTATACCACACCCATTTCAAATCATCTAATTATGCAGTAAAATAAAACGATACATTATCTGCGAATCGCATGTTTCATAATATTACATAATATTAGTTTAAATGAAATCATTAAAAAATATAAACGTACGTGTGTTTCTTGACGAAAATTGGTCCGTTTGTGTATTTATTTGCGCACTTACAAACTAATATATTTCAGATTTTTTTAACATTCTTATTTAACTTAGTCATTATTGAAAAATGATAAATACTTATAATGAAAAAATAATTACAAAAAGTACATTATTTTAATAGTTTTAATCGTGCCTTTCAGTATTTGGTATGCATTTTTGGATGTGGGTATAAATTAAAGCAAATTTGGAATGAAATAAAATCGATATTGAGTTACAATTTAGAAAAGCTGGTATGGAGAATAATTAATCTTTCTCATTGTAACCGCCCTGCACGATCGTAAGAACAACTTTCGACGATATGTGGATTTTCGTCCGCTGGCTGGTTAAACGCTCTTAGGGGTGGTCCATTAATCATGTGATTAATGGACCATTCATATGTCTAATGGAATATTCATAATATGTCTATGGTTTACACAAACATTCACATGCACACATACATGTATTATATTATGTCGTTTATATATTTCTTTGCCTTCCCTTTATTACTTACTTTAACCAGTAATTCCTGACATTATTTAGAGTTAAAAATGCAAACGAAATTTAAAATAATTGGAATATTTTTTTCTTTTAATCGGTCACTCAGCTGAGTGGCCGCTTAAGCCCTTACCCCAACCCTATGGTTGTACTATTGTACGTACGATTTGTTATGTTTTAAGAAAATGTCACAAAAATTTCACCAATTTTTTAATTCCAAATTATGTCAGGATCGATGGTAAATCAGATAATTCTCTGACTACCGTGTATAATCACGCATTTTATGCATATATCACAAAGAGTAACAATTATAAGCCTGAAACCCTCATGTACGTTGAAAAAATCTCCCGAGAAAAGATACATGCCGCCGACGGGACTCGAACCCGCGTCTTTCTGATTTCCGGGCAACTGCTCTGTCCACTGAGCTACATCGGCTTATCTCCTAACCGCCAAATAATTCAATATATACTAATTTTTCATTCAACAATTACTACTGATTACATTTTTCAACCTGCAAACAACCAACTTTATTTTTATATGAGAAAGGCATTGTAAGTGCTAAATCTTCCACTAGGTGGCGTCGAGACAAATTATGTCAACATTTTTTGATGAAATACTTTAACTCGTCAAATGTTAATTATTATTTTTAATTGATAAACTAATGTTTAAGACAAGATTTTTTTGCACAGCACAAAGGGTAACAATTATTATAAGTAGGGCCCGGATTAATACGTAAATACATATTTTTAATTTACACGTTTTTCGGTCTCGTATGTGTTCTCTACCTAGATTATCATATATAGATTGTGAAAAACTTTTTTTTTTCATATTTCATGGTTAAGTCCATATTTTACAAAAAAATATCACAATCATCCATATTTTCGATTTTTATATCATAAAACATGAGTTAGTTCACAAAAATTGATATAATTTTACGTGTTTGCATTCTCGCTACCACACGGCCGCGCGTGTTTCATTTCTTTCGCGTATTATTCGTCGTAATTTGATTTTTGATTCTCTTCCGTTTTTTTTATTTTTACGTAGGTACTCAAGTCACCTACTACTACTAGCTAGGTATCTATCAATTATTATTTTTTTATTGTTAAACTAACGTTTAAGACAAGATTTTTATGCATAGCACAAAGGGTAACAATTATTATAAGCAATAATTATCAGCCTGAAACACTCATCCACATTGAAAAATCATAATTAATATTTGACAAGTTTAAGTATTTCCCCAATAAATGAAGACATAATTTGTCTCGACACCACCTAGCGAGGGATTTTAACACTAACAATGTCTCTCTCGCAAAAATAAAGTTGGTTGTTTTCAGGGGGAAAAAAATATAATAAGCAGTAATTGTTGAATGAAACACTAGTATATATTGAATCATTTGGCGGGTATAAGATAAGCCACGATAGCTCAATTGGGAGAGCAGCTGACCGGCAATCAGAAGGACACGGGTTCATGTCCCGTTGGCGTCATGTATCTTTTCTCGGAAGATTTTTCAATGTGGATGAGTGTTTCAGGCTGATAATTATTGCTTATAATAATAGGTATCTATCAGTTGAATTTCAAAACGCCCAAGGATAAACAACCTTTGCGTTTCAAATAGGAAAAATAAATTGAAGATTTACCAAGCCAATCGCTAATTATAGACGGAAAAGTACTTCATTGTCAAGCCTGTGAAAAATCTATTTCTTCAGAGCAGCGTTTTTTTTAATATCGCCACATCTATCTACTGCAAAACATACGGCAAATATTGCGAGTCAGAATAAATTCAATCAACAATTTTTTGATCGTAAATAAAACTTCATTTTTTTATTTGAATTACTTGAACATTTCGCTATCTTTTTATAATTTTTAAATGAAACTGTTACTGCATAGTAATTTTTCACCATAAACAATGTTTAATACGAAAGATATTCTTATTTTATACTCCATATTTTACATTTTTAAGTCCATATTATTATTTTTTTTTTTTTTTGCCGGCAACCCGGGCGTTTATTGTTTTAAATTATCTTACATAAACAAGTAAGTAACCCGCCTCACTAGACTAAGTCTGTTCTGAGACGGGTACCTATACATATATTTACAGATGCATACACTTACACACAACGTGTATACGTACATATTAGTGTATGTACGTATACACACATACATGTTTGCATATATGGATAAATACGTATATATATATACACTCATACATTCATATATATACACATACGTTCACAGATACACACACATACGTATTCGTATAATGCACATAATCATACAGATACATTAAAAACAGCAGTATATATAATCAAAAAAGAATAAATGGCATATACATAGTTTCATATAACCAAAATTATATTATTATATGACATATTATATTATATGAACATATTTTGAATTTTTTAATCGTTATTTATCCAAGCCCTAATTATAAGTAATAATTATTAGCCTGACACACTCATCTACGTTGAAAAATCTCCCGAGGAAAGATACATGCCGCCGACGCCGATAAAAAGTCCGGCTTCGGCGGCATGTATCTTTTTTCGGGAGATTTTTTTCAATGTAGGTGAGTGTTTCAGGCTAATAATTATTACTTAAAATAATTGTATCAATCTTTATTATCATTTCTAAAGTTTAACAATTCATTTTAATTATGTACTGATAGTTTTTAAAATATATTTTTTTAAATGTTATAGTGCTGTCCACCTTCGGAGAGGTCACAGATCTGAACATTGATATCATAATTCAAAAGTGTTCAATTTCGTTTGATTGTTTTATGATCAGTTTAATACGGTTAATCTGAATTATTTCATATGCCTCCACATATTAAACTTTTCTTTTCTAGTCCTATTTCAATATTATGTGTGGAAAGCCACCCTGTTAAAACCGAGTGCCCCTGTTAAGGCAATATGCCTTATCTACCTGTTTCTATAGTTACAACATTTTGGCTTTTCTGTAATTCCAATCGTCGAGTTACATCATATGAACGTACTTTTATTTGTTTAGTTATGAACGGATTACTGGTTACTGCACAAGGCTTTAACTGCAAAAAGAACACCTCTAATGTTTGAAGGTAGTTTAAAATCCAACATATTGCCAGGACAACCCCACCAATACCCTATTTTACTCGATTGGTATTTTGCTCGAGAGGTTCGTGAATACAGTGTACCGGCCTCAACTATCCGCGTTTCAATCGTCGCGTGATTTGTCAGTATACTATATCTCAACAAAGCCCGTTTTGAGAAGATTAACTTAAAATTAGTTTCAAAACACATGATATTTGTATATATTTTTAACAATATTTTAAATGAGCGGTCAATCTAACTTTTCACCAACTTTAAAAAGTTGTTACTACTCTTAGTTTGCCAGGAAAGTAACTAAATTTTCAAAAAGTTTAAAGTCATTTTGTAATAGGTTTATAAAGTGTATGTTGTATATGGTATCTGTGTTAATATTTAATGTAATAATATTACTTAAGATGAAACCATAGTAAATAATGCAAAATCTTACAAAATCATATGTTTTTGTTTTGAAAATTTGATCGCTTAGAAGTATTATAGAAGCTTCAATCAAATATTGCGTGTAGAAGATGCCTTGGCCCTTAAAAATATCGGTCATTTTTTTATAAGTCTTTTAATAAACCTATAAAAAAATAAAGTATAAGGTCAAAAAAACACACTTTCAAGTCCAAACTCTCCTATTTATAAACCCCTTTTCGGTTATGGTTTTATTGTATAATGTGGCAAATTCAGTTTATTTTATAATGATCGCAAAAAAAGTTGATATTTACACCCAATCTTCCCAAAATAAAATAAAATATGCATTTTCGCGTTGTTATTTTACCATACGGCCGCTAGTCGACGAATTCGGTTTATCAAAGTGAACCCTATGGGGTCCACCGAAGAACTACTGTTCACGCCACAGTCGCCAAACCTCAGGCACGCCCCGAACTGAGCGGGAGCTGGACGCGTCACTCCGCGTCGCTTGATTTCGTGAAATCAATTTTAAATATCCGTTTTATTACAATAAACAATGCGTAAAACAGGAATTATTTTTAAAGGCCTTTATGAAATCAACCTGTAAAACAAAACTCTCAAATACCTTTTCCAACCTTTCCAAAAGTTTTTTCTCAGGTATTTTTAAACTCCTCCCATAAAGGGCGTGAATTCCGATTTCGATTTTTTCCTGAACTAGTGGATCGCCTTAATCAATGTGGCCAGCTTGTAGAAAATGTCAAAACAATCTCAATAAAAGACGAATAGTAAATAATATAATATGTGGTAAAATTGAGTTTACTTTTAGATGCAATTGGTTAGTAATAAAGTATGATGAAGACTCTATGTTTAATTGAATCTCGGGCCGCCTACAGAATCCTCCAAGATAAAATTCCGTCAGTCAAATAATGTTACAAGGAAGTTATGTTATAAGCGTGCAATCCATGATAAAAGTAAGAATGAGAGCACCATTACATTTTATAGCTAAATAAAAAACTAATCAATATCTTTAAGTTAAATCGGTAATCGGTTGCTTTCAATAAAAGGTCGAAAATAATTGAATCAAATAATATAGACCTAAAGCTGAGAATACTCCTCATCAAGACCTATGTATGGAGTATCTTGATGTACGGCTGCGAAACATGGTGCCTATCCAAAAGAGATAAACGGAGACTAGAGGCTTTTGAGATGTGGTCCTATAGAAAACTATTAGGAATTTCCTGGAGAGACCACATTACAAATGAGGAGGTTCTCCAAAGAATCGAAGGAGGAAGGCACCTGCTCAGGACCTTGTCCGAAAGGCGTGCAAGATGGATCGGCCATGTAATACGACAAGAAGGCCTCTTGCATTCCATAATGGAGGGTATGACCGAGGGGACAAACTCTAGGGGACGCCCACGCCGAGAGTACCTGGAGGACCTGCTGGTGGACGTGCGCTGCTTATCATATGCAGACCTCAAAAGAGCCGCACAAGACAGGGAAGAATGGAAGAGGAAACTAAAGGAAATTGCTGCAAACCAATCCCAGGATTGAAACCAGAGAGAGAGAAATCGGTAACCTGAATAAACTAAAATTAAATGTTAACGTTACGTTCCAAAGCGCCCTAGTCCGTGATTCTGACAGCCGTAGCCGCGTGTCTTCCTTTGGGCCTAGTTCCTTTGTACTGAAGTAGGGAGCAAACGGTTTCTCTCCACCAGCAGTAGATACTGGGAACTGGGATATTATGTCGCAAACTCCATAATATGTATTTTGACTCGTAATCGGAGTTGGATGGTCCGTGATTGAATCTCCAAGCTAGCTTTTTGGAGATACACCAAATTATCACCAACGGGCGCGGGGGCACCTCATTTCAAGACGCGTTACTTTGAAAGCGAAGGAAAGTGCACAAAATACAATGATATCTTTTACGACGCTGATATTTTCCATTTGTCCTCAGGCCAATCTATTAAATTCATAATAGAAAAAATCAAAACAAATTGTTAATTATGAACTCTCCACCCCTGCTGCATGTTATTTTTTTTTTCATTTTCATTATGTTGGTTTTCCTTCTTTTTATAATAATAATAATATTATTTGGATGATTTACATATCCCACATGCTTTAATTTGTGTATTTTTTTCATTTCTGTTGTACATATATATATATATTTTTTTCTACCACTTTATGTTTTCTTTTATGTTTTAATCTATGTTTATATATACATATATTTTAAATTTTAGCGGAAACTTCGCTAGTTAATGCAACCATGTAATATGTTACTCTATTATGTAAATATATATAACTGTTTGTTTTCTTAATAAACTAAAATAAAATAAAATAAAAATAAAAGACATTTCAAAAGTTCTATCAGAAACGAAGCTTAATGAAGTGAATTTTTATTTTAACCTTATTGGAGCCCAAAAATATCTTTAGTACTATAACAACTTGCACAATCCATTTCGTGCAGAAGGCAAAATTCAGTTTTGCAAAATTACTCCACATTACGGTAATATGGTTATGCCAAGCTTCGTTCGAATTCTCCAATTTCTGATTCAAACTATTTGTCTGTTCGAAGTCCTTTATAACTTTTTGACAAACTCACATTTCAGAGATAAATCCTTAATCTACAAACTTCTAACCCAAGCTATTTCAAAACTGTACTTCCAGTGACATTTACGACAAGGATGTCGATTTTTACTTCAAAAAGTAAAAGTATCTATTTCGACCTTCAGCAACCTCCAAACATTTATCGACTCCATATTCCTTGATGAATTATATCTCTATTCTTGACAAGTTCAATTACTTTGTTAATTATAGATAAAGTGATAGAAATTCTTAGTAAAGATATCTATTTAGTATCTAGCAAATTATACCGTCACTTTTGACGAAGGGTTGAACCGGCCTTGGGGATATCCATTTCACGATGGCGAGATGGAATCGTTATTAAATTGGCACGTGTCAATTGATAGACAAATATTACTGATTTCATAAATATCATCGTCTTCTTCTAAGTCCTTAGTACCACATAGCCATAGAAGATGCACAAAAAATGTCCCATACATAAACGTAAAGTGTTCCTCCACCTCACAACATTGATATGTTTCAAATCTTTTTGTTCGTGCTATTGCACAAAGTTTTGTATTAATACAAATATTTTATGCCACTACAAATGTTTTGTGGTGGTGAGGTTTTTACATTTTGTGTAAGCACTGATATTTTAGTATTGGAGCATCCATTGTAAGAAATCGTATCCCAGAATACGAATATTCCCTGGGGAAAACGTACTTTGGCTGGAAAATACACCTCACTCCTCAAACCTCACACCTCACACTTACACCGCATACCTCACAACTCACAGCTCACATCTCACACCTCAGACCTTACATCTCACACCTCACATCTCACACCTCACACCTCACACCTCACACCTCACACCTCACACCTCACACCTCACACCTCACACCTCACACCTCACACCTCACACCTCACACCTCACACCTCACACCTCACACCTCACACCTCACACCTCACACCTCACACCTCACACCTCACACCTCACACCTCACACCTCACACCTCACACCTCACACCTCACACCTCACACCTCACACCTCACACCTCACATCTCACACCTCACACCTCACACCTCACACCTCACACCTCACACCTCACACCTCACACCTCACACCTCACACTTCACGCCTCACGCCTCACACCTCACACCTCACACTTCACACCCCACACCTCACACCTCACACCTCACACCTCACACCTCACACCTCACACCTCACACCTCACACCTCACACCTCACACCTCACACCTCACACCTCACACCTCACACCTCACACCTCACACCTCACACCTCACACCTCACACTTCACACTTCACACCCCACACCTCACACCTCACACCTCACACCTCACACCTCACACTTCACACCTCACACCTCACACTTCACACCTCACACCTCCCACCTCACTTTAATCTAACCTTCACACCCCACACCCCACACCTCACACCTCACACCTCACACTTCACACCCCACACCTCACACCTCCCACCTCACTTTAATCTAACCTTGCTTGTCAAACTTGAGCCTAAGAAATTTAACAAACAACAAAAAATCGAGTGCAGTTTACACGCGGTAGAAGCGAAACTTTACCAAAACAATCTCAACCAATACTTGAAAAATGATGTCATAATCAAAGCGACCAATGAGCGCAGACCTCGCGTAATTTCCGTTTCGTATCTCAACCAATAGGAGCCTTTAAAATTGACATCATTATCAAAGAGCGCAGTTGATGCATCGCAGGTGCAGTAATCGTCATTTCCATTTCATCCGAAATCCAAATCACAGCGGTGCTGTAGAATTTTCACTTCAAAAACAAATCAAATAATTTTCTGGTAAAAAATATTGTAGTCATATTATAGGCCCCCACCTACTTTACCGCTTGTCTGAATTCTTGACACAATCAGTTCCGAATTTGAAAATGACGCTCAAATTTAATACAAATTCGAATTCATTGAACCAGAGTTATTCAGAGAGATCATGCACAGACAGACCCAAAACCGAAATTGTTTTGTTTGATAACAGATGAACAAATTCAGGCAGCAGGCATTTGATAATTTCATCAAATACTAGATAAATTAAATTACTCTCCACAGCATGACAAAAATAATATTTTTTTATTTATTTTAACTTAAGTTGTATTAATATTGGAAACTAAGATTTACAACTTTATTTACCCCTCGTACATTTCCTTCCCAGAACTTCCTCTCCTTTCTTTCCTTAAAAATACCCTCAATTCCATGTCCCCGAGGATGACATTTTTGAGGCCTTGAGGGAATTTTTTCCCCTAAGGGCCTCCTCTGTGGAGATAAAACGCCCAAAAACCTTTGTATCCAAATTCATGGCCAAATTATTTTATTAGCTGACTTCCACTCATTATACTGTAAAACAATCTCCTCTAACCTGGTAAAGTTTTTTTTAAATTGTTCATTGATGTGATAATACCTCACAAGAGTCCCAACTCTTCCCAACCATTTGATGCCAGTGAGACTATGGCATCTCCGATTGGGGCATGTTGATGAGAAGATAAGGTAAGAGGGTGTAGGTACGCCGCCCCTGCCATAGTGGTGTGTTGCCCCAAGTGGTCCGCTATGTGTTCTTTTGGTGACATAGCAGTGATACCCGGGTCCATGGGGTGAGGTCCGTCTAGGAGAGACTAGCTGAGAGGGAAACAAACCTCTACCTCTAACCTAGAACCTTCCAGTCAGACTCTCAACCCATTGCCTTGCACCGCAGTGGGAGGGATGGATTCATACGTCCGTCACTCCTGGACACACTGACACCTAGATTCCTACCCTACGCTTATACCTTTTTCCTTCCTAGTACTTTAGAATTTTCCGTTCGGCCCTGACGGGAATCTGTTTTCCTAAGGGCCTCCTGTGTGAAACTAATTAAAAAAATAATATATTTAAATTTGTATTACAAAATACACAACAATATTATAATAACAGTAAAATGATTGTCCCACGTAGAAGAGAAAACGCCGTCAGAACTAATTTCCCTTTATTTCTGAAAACCCCAAAATTGGTCGCGTATTATATAAACACATTTAATCTCTCCACAAAATAAATGGTGGTGGATTTTTTTGGATATTTTAAAGACATGGGATGCAGCTTAAAGATGCTGAAAAGTAAATGTTATTATTCTAAAAAAATCAGTTTTCCTTGTGATTACTATTCTGACCAGTGGCGGCTCCTGCATTGGTGCATTTGTGCAATGCACTGCCAACGTCAAAAGTGTAAATTCGTACAAACATCAACAAACGTGTAAAAGTGTAAATTTGTAACATTCATTCACGAAGAATTCCCGCCAATTCGTTATAATATCCTTACCAATTAACTTTCGTATTAGACTCCGTACTAAACTCGCATCGGCGCATACGAAAAAGCAATGCGTGCATCTTCCGTTGTGCCGAGACGTGACGTCACATGAAGTGATATTCCTACTGGGACAGTCTACAGAGGCTGGAACCGTGAAATGGGCAAGACATAAGGGAAGATATATGAGACGCTCGTGCACTAGCGGCGCACATGCGCAGAAGAATTCTGGTTTATGACAAAACCTTTAACATGCGTTATATGTTACCGAACGTTTGGAATGAGTTAGTTAGGAATGACGAATTTTCAACTAATTGACAATGTTATGTATTAGCTCTACCATCGCACCAGGGCGGTGAAATCAAGCATTTGGCAGATCACTGATCATTATTGACACATTTTTAATGGTTTTCGCTAGTTTTGCTCTGTAAAAAACTTATTTAAAAATGAGTGGTAGGTAATGAAAACATTGCGATTAACGTCGATTTTTTCAAAAGCAACCGAATTTCATTTGAGAATAAATTGTTTTTGAAAAATAATGGCTCTCCAAAACCTTTGCTAAATATAATATCTACAAGTAAGGTTAAGGGGAAAAAAACTATGAATAGAGTTTTTAAAACGAAGTATTAAATATTCGAAAGCATCTTGGCTTTGTGAATGTGATCGCTTGAACACATTTTTTTTTCGTGGTTGATGATAAATTGTGAAGTGAAAGTTGTGTAAACGATAGCCTTTATTTTACCGAAAAGTTAATGAACATTCATACTCCCAGTACATATACATGTAGTATTGCAATTTAGTTTGTTGGATCGAGTTGATAGGTATACGATTACAACTTGATGTTGGTTTTCGCGAATCTGTGAATCAATTAATTATATTTTCCCGTATTAATGTTACCATTTTTTGTGAAATGCACTGCCGGTAAATTTTGTCACGGGCCGCCTCTGATTCTGACCAATACCTATATCAAAACCCTGTTTCTGATTGAGCTGCATCTGTCATCTTCAAACATTGTTTTATATACCTACATACTAAAATGCTTGTACAAACATCATGGTACCTACTGTAAGGACAATTTATATGTACACAAAAAATAAAACTAATATAAATCATGTAGGTATTGTGTCTTGGTTGCCAAATCATGTCTTTCTTTTTATCTTAGATGGCCCGGGCTTAGGCTCTCACGAAGAAGGTGTCTCGATATCTGTGATGGACGCTGGGAGAGGCGCCCAGTCTGTAGTCGGGTCATCTTCATCGTCCGAGCATTTCAGCTCCACATCCGGAACGTTATTGCACAATTTTCCACCGCATGACTGACAGAGGACTGAGCAGTGGAGCCCAGCCTTTTTGCACGAGCAGATCAAAGCCCTTTAAAAATTATCGATTTTAAAAAACTTTCATTTCACTACATCGCTTAAATTCTCGAATCCTTAGTTTGATCAGCCAGAAACATGTCTGTCTATTTTTTTAGAAATTTAATTAAAATTAAAATTAATAATGTTATTATCAAGTTCTGCAAGTATTTTAGAATGTATTTTAGTTACAGCTGTTTCGACGTGTAAGGTCATTTTCAAACTGTGGTGAAGCCACTTACGGACGACTTATTTATTATAGTTGAGGGAGCGGGAGACAGAAATGAAAGGCGTCAAGTCGATGTAGTGAGTCAGTCGTTTATATGGGCTACGTAGCAAGAGTCGGTGAAGCAGTAACATGATGTATGCAGGGTGCCGTAGATGAGATGCTGCAGGCGCTCGGAGGAGATGGAGATGGTGTGGTGAAGGTCAGCGAGTTGCTCGATACCATGGCGGTGGAGATGACCTATCTTCCAGGCCGTTGCTCGACGCTTTAAGTCGCGGAGCTGAACGGTGAGTGGCTTGGTGTGCTGAGCCACCAGCAGGTAGTCCATGGCAGCGAAGCACGGTGGGGCTTCGGGGTGCCATGAAATGGTGAGCTGATCCCTGGACTGAAGGTGACGCAAGCCTTGTAAGTCGCGGGATAGCTGATCTCAGGAGCTGAAGACACGATGGGCCTTGTAGCTGAGCATGGTGATGGACCTCGGGAAGCTGCCCTGGATGTGTAGAGATGCCTGCAGGAGCACTTGTGCGGAGATCTGTTACATGACGAGCTGTTGACCGACGGTTAGTGTGAGACTGACTACAGCGGGCGAGCGATCGGCTGCTTATATAGCCGCGGCAAGTAACTACTCTCGCGGTAGGTAATACGTGCCACTTCGGCAGTTGACGACAATGTTCGGCGCCGTACAGATATTGTACGGTGCTATCTCGAGACCTTTCTAGGCGGTGGCGATATTATTATCGTCGAGCCGGCACGGCAGGCGAGAAAGAGCATCGCGGGCGGTGTAAGTAGGAAGGTACCTAGGCAAGTAGGTTTGCCAGCGCCGCGCGAATATTAGATATTTCTCGTATCTTCTTTTGATGGCGAAGTTGATAATGATGTGTCGTCACATATTTTAAAAGTGAATTTTTGAAGGTGTCCAAATTGATTTATTACTGGTTAAAACAATTTGCAGAGCCACTAATTGAGAGAGTGATTATGTGTGATTCAGAATCTTTCCCTTTGTTTTCCCTTAGTACTAATGTTAGGGAATGTACTAATGTATTGACCATTCGCATTCGCAATCCAAGGTCGAGATCATGACTGCAGAACATTTTTTTCATGCGGATAAAGGTTGCACGAGCTTGCTCAATGCGGCATTTGACTTCAAATTAAGGATCCCATCTATCATTTAAAAATCGAATTTAAAAATATTAAAAAAAATTCGAGGCGAGCCAGAGATGAGAGGTTAATACATTGTATAATAGAACAATAGAAATATTTTATGGGCATATCGGTACACCTGAAAGTATACAAAATTGGTCAATGTACTCGGATGCTATTTCGTCGTTCCGCATATGTTATTATCCCTACATCAAAAACAAGGCGAGTGTATTTAATCCGTAATTAAAAGGCGTTATTTTAATTTGCTCGGCAGGTATCCAACTCGTCAAAGGGGACTGAACTCGTTCAGTCGGTAATGCCCGTTGTCATCCCACGACAAAATATCCCCGACAAAACATCCTCCAACAAAATGTCTTCGAAAACATAACCTTACCCAACCTACCTTCCAAAATACACTCATCAAAGAATATTTTACATATTAATTTTCAAATATTTTTCAGGATTATATAACATGTGTTCACAATTTTGTCCTCTGCGTGCTATCTAAATTTCTTTAAATAGGCAATAAACAGTGTGGGTGAAATGCAGATCCCGCCAATGTCAGGAAATTAAATAAAAAGGCACTTTCTAGATGAGAAAAGTGTGGAAAAGCTGAATAAAACAAAAATTAAGACGCGCTCGGCAAAATTGAGGGAGATATAACCGTTCAAAGTATTTAAAATTTCACTTCGCGAGATGATATTTACAGTCCGCCCGCCATTATTTCATTGCTTATGTTGGATCCCAGACCTAATACAGAATTAATAGTACGCCAGAATCACAAACCATGTTACTCAAACCTAGCGTAGCCGCTAAACCACTTGAAAACTGGGATGTTTTTCTTGCCTTGACGTGAGTAGGCGTTATAAAGGGGCACTTTTTTTTTAATCACAAACCATGTTTAGCGTATTAGGTTTTGACAAAATGGCGGGCGGACTGTCAATATCATCTCGCGAAGTGAAATTTTAAATACTTTGAACGGTTGTATCTCCCTCAATTTTGCCGAGCGCGCCTTAATTTTTGTTTTATTCAGCTTTTCCACACTTTTCTCATCTAGAAAGTGCCTTTTTATTTAATTTCCAGACATTGGCGGGATCTGCATTCCTCCCAACAGTGTTAATTTCAAGCGACCTCCCACGAAGTATGGTCCTGTTTTAATTCATTTTTAGGCAGCATCGCTTTCATTGGTCAAAAATTGTACATATATTCTCGTATCGGTGATCAATGAACCGGTGTAAACAATTTTTAGCCAAAAGTTGTTTAATTGTTTGTCTAGCTTGTAGTTTTTTTAGATTTTAGAAATGTATTATAAGTTTGTACAGCGCCCTTGAGGTGATTTTTCACAAAAACGGCGCTATATAAATCATCCAAATATTATTACTAACCTAACCTAACCTAGCCTTATTGTATTTCTCATTTTATAATTTTTTAACAATAATTTATTGTCTTTACAAGATGTCTCTATTATTTTTGTCCCATTTTTTTGTTAGATAAGGTTAAGTTAGGTTAGGTTAGAAGAGTTTAGGTTAGGTTTGGTTAGGTTAGGTTAGGTTATGTTCGGTTAAGTTAGGTTAGGTTAGGTAAGGTTATTTTGGGTTAAGTTAGGTTAGGTTAGGTAAGGCTTAGTAGATATTTTGTTGGGGGATATTTTATCCGCAGGATATTTTGTCGGGGATGTTTTGTCGAGGGATGAAAAGTCGCGGAACTCGTTCAGGTAGGTACAGGTGATTCTGTTTTGTTCTGCGGATTACCCCTCTCCTTTCCGCTGATGGAATTTTATGCCACGTGGAAAAAACTAAATTAAAATCATATATCTTCGGTGTTGTATGTTTACTTTTCAAGGACGCCCTTTTATTGGTGCCTAAGGCGCATTAAACAGTTATGTGTTTTTAAATTACAGTTTTGTTTTTATAAGTTTAAATTATAAAACACTTGAGTTAAGAGATTATCGTTGCGTGCAAATTTTATTTTATGAAGGCCACTATAATCCCGTCTGCGCGGAGCTCATGGGAGCATGGCATTCCCAGCTATTGCAGAATGTTATTTATCATAATGTTTTGTTATTCACGCAGTAGTTTTATTTTTTTTTATATGCATTGTTTCAACACATCCGTATCATTGACTAGCAAACTTAAAACTAACATACTTGCTAGTGAATGACACGGGTGTGTCGAAACCGGTAGCAAAAAATTAAAAAAATTAAGTAACAAATGTACATGGAAAATATAACTTTTCAAAACAAAATGTCTTGAAATTATTACACACTTAATGCCCAAGAATTACGGAAAAAAAGTTTCGGCTTTTTTCAATAGATCCTATTAATATTATAAAGGCGAAAGTTTGTATGGATGCATGTCTGTACGGATGTATGTTTGTTACTCTTTTACACAAAAACTATTGAATGGACTTTAAAATTTTTTTCACTAATAGAAAGCTACATTATTTGCGAGTACCATAGGCTGTATATATTGGTAAGCTCTGGCGTTATGAAATTATTTATCATATGTTTTCTGCCCTAACAAAATCGAGTTATTGCAAACGTCAGAAGAAAAGCAAAACAAACGGTTGCGTGGAAATATCTAACTCTAAAAATGAATCGCCGAAATGTATGTGGGCGCATTACTTCCGAACGATTGCACCAAAATGGATAATTCTTTTTTTTGTATAGTGATTATGAAGTTTGTATATAAAATTGCAATAGATGGCACGCGAGCAGGTTTGAAAACTGAATGTCCGGAAATTAATGATGGTGGTGGGTACGGAGGGGGGGGGAGAAGGAAGGGGGAGAGGGGGAGGGTGAATCGGGGCGGGGGAGGGTGGATCGGGGCGGGGGAGGGGGAAGGGGGAGGGGGGGTGGGAACCCCCCTAATTCCATGCGAGCGAAGCCGCGGGAAAAAGCTAGTATATAATAATCGAAGTAATAGATATATTTGCTGTTCTCTCTCAATTCTGATCAAAAAGGTTTCTTTCATATTTATTTCAAAATTATTTGATTCTTACTCACTTTAATATTGTTTTTGAACATGTAATAGCTTATAAATCTGTGTTTTTTTTACTTATATTTTAAAACCATAAGGATATACGAGTATATTATTTAATTTTCTCTGTTGTTGAAAATGGTTGTTAATTCGTATATTATTTTTTCTTCTAATTTCCCCCTTTTTTTCATTGTCATTTTTATTTTATTTTTTATTTTATTATTTTGCTTGTATTGACAGTTTGGTAATGACCGATAATTTTGTGTGTTACTTTTATTAAATTGTGAAATTATTAACCCCGATACAGGTAAATTCTAGTGGGGTTAATAATTACTTGCTAAAAATGTATTTAAATTGTGAAGAGGCAATAAATAAATAGTAATAAAAAGTTTTGCTATATCTCAACAGATGGCAGTTAAGTATGATATCAGAATAGTACCATATATCGTCGTTCGCGTCTTAGGTACGATCTGTTACGATGATTGCCGAAGGCATCGGCGAGTTGGGTGGGCATCTCCAATACGTCAGCGGGAGTGGTAGAACTACTTAAATCCTAGTCTAGCAAAGACGTCGGTCCAGTTTAATATTCAATCACATGAACCTCAAACGTAGTTAGAAGATACGCAACACAACTTAAGTCGTATTAATACTGGAAACTAAGATTTACAACTTTATCCACCCCTCGTACATTTCCTTCCCAGAAGTTCCTCTTTTTTCTTTCCTTAAAAATACCCTCAATTCCATGTCCCCGAGGATGACATTTTTGAGGCCATGAGGGAATTTTTTTCCCTAAGGGCCTCCTCTGTGGAGATAAAGCGCCTAAAAACCTTTGTATCCAAATTCATGGCCAAATTATTGTATTAGCTGACTTCCACTCATTATACTGTAAAACAATCTACTCTAACCTGGTAAAGTTTTTTTTAAATTGTTCATTGATGTGATAATATCTCACAAGAGTCTCTTTCCAACCATTTGATGCCAGTGAGACTATGGCATCTCCGATTGGGGCATGTTGTAGAGAAGGTGGGGTAGTACCGGGCTATCTGATCAACAAACACGGCTTAACGTTTAAATTATGAACTGTGGTCTGTCACCAGGAAAATATTGAAAGTATATCTGGATGGAACTTTCATTGAAGTTTCAATGATGAAAATGTAATTAAGTAGTTTCAGGGAAATTTACATTATTCGTCTAGTGGAAATTATGTTTCATATTTGATTTATCATTTACGTATAATTTTGTAGATTTACCTTAAGTGATAAAGTTAGGTACGTATCAAAGTCCCTTTCTAAAATAGTTTTATTTGCTTTTGGAATTAGTAGATTTTCAATTGTTAAAATTCCTGAGAAGTTAGAAACCTGCCTCTGAAACTAGGGGTGTTGAATTTAATATTCTACGAATTGCTAATCATTTACATACGCAAGCGTTTTCAAATAATATACTAACATCGGGCACAGAGGGCAAATAAAAAACGTTTTGGAATTATTCAACAATTTTACAAATATATTGCAGTGAAATGTTTTAACCAATTACCCATTAACATAAGATTGGAAACAAATTATACAAAATTCAAATTTGTAATAAAAAACTCTTACAACAGTATATCTCAATTATTATACTTAGAAATGAAATAGAATATTAAACCCGGGCTACGAATAACCTAATAATATTTGAAACTTTTTTACTACCACCACCACCAACAAGCGGAAATTTTTGATTGTTTCGTGATGGATGACTTAGCCAGCCGAAGAATTGAACTCGCGATGCCTAGGAGGTATCCAAACGCGATGCCAACACGGCCACTGACCGGATCTTATAAAAAATACCTTACCAAGCCATCCTTATGTTTTGTCTCTTCTTTTTTTGCTGTTCTTTTTCATGTTTATTATTTATTGTACCTTCTTTTCTTCTCCTAATGTATCTGAAAAATATATGTTAAAATGTTATTTACGTAGTTATTACTCGTATTTACGTATTTCTCCGCATTTTGAATACAAGCATTGCTCTAAAAAAAGGTTTTGTTTGTTGTATTACGAATTCGGTTACATATATAAACTTAACATTTTTTTTTACGTTAACTCCACACAGGAGTCATCTGGGATGCTGTGTGGAAGGTCTTTTTGAGGAGAGGAAGGAATGAACACTGGTCTTGAAGAGACCCATGTTGTAAGAAGGAGGAAACTCAGAGGCCGGCAAATCATTCCACAGCCGAGCTGTTGAACACAAGAACAAGTCGAAGAAACGACCCGTTCTCATGTGGCAAATGTCAACCGTGTACAAATGTTGGGCACGCGTTTGGCATGTTTCCCGACTATGCACCGGTGCCGAAGGGATCAATGATGCTAGTTCCTCGGAGCATCTTCCATTGTAATACCGGTAGAACAAGGATAGCATTCCCACCCGACGCCTGTGCTCTAAAGATTGCAATCCGTCTGTTAAGATGGGAGAATCTATCAAACGGACCGCCCGTTTCTGCACAGAGTCGAGGGAATTTTTCAGGTATTTTGGAGCTCCAGACCAGAGGTGGCTGCCAAATTCAACCGTGGGGCGCACTTGTGATTTGTACAGGGTTGTTTACTATTAAAGTGTCTGCGGGCCCTGTACAGTACGCCCAGTTTTTGGGAGGCTAACTTTACTCTGGCTTCGATGGAGCCCCCATACCCCCATACATATTTAACTTACATAATATTTATAAATTCCAATAAAATTTTACATTAAAAATTAATATAAATAAATGAAAAAAATATAGTTTAGCCGTTAATTGATAAGGTATTTTCAAAATATTAACGCTTTTAATCATTTTGGATTTTTTGCCGACTATTGTTTTTCGTGGCGTAAGGGTGACTTTGATTTTGGCGGGTCTGATACCCGAACGGGAACGAAGATAGTCAGTGATATTGGTGGTTACGAAGATGGTAGGTATTTGTAGATACTTCAAGTACTTCCCAACTACCTCCTCCCCTTTCCTTTCCATCACCTTCTACCTCACAGGGTTTATCAATAGGGACCCCATAGTCCCACTGGCTCCTTACTTAACCTGGGTTCGATCGAACCCCAGGGGTTCGGTGAGTCACTCTCGTGGGTTCGGCGGAGGACAAGACACACAGACTGTATAAATATATACCCATGTTTTGAAAACATAAAATACATATTTTATTTTTTTCAATTAAGAAGGTTCGGTGAATGCGCATACGAAACTAGTGGGGGTCAGTACCTCCAACAAGGTTTAGAACCACTGGTATAATGTTTTGAAAAGCTGACGTCGTCAGATGTCAGCAGCGAAGTGTTTCTCCCGATGGCCGACAGGGGTACCCATAATAACCATGTAGACGGGAGCCAGTGAGACGAGCTCTGGTAAGCGAATCGTCAGATCCCTTTTTCCTCTCTTATAGACAGGTCGGCTGACTTGTAGCATTATTATTATAAATACGTATCTATGAATAAACCAGTTTCTTATCGAAGAAATGATATTATTTGAGAAATCCCCCACTGAACTACGAGTTAATGAGTATAAAGGAATTCCAAACATTATAAATAATAAAATATCCTTATACCGATTTATGAATCATAGAAAAAAATGATGATTTATTCCTCCTGTCTTATATCTTAGAAATAGAGCTTTCTGAGAGTCTGTTTCTCGTATTGAATTTAGTAGTACGTTTTGGGAAACGTATTTTGCAAAAATGATACAATTTGAGAATACCCAAAAGGCGGCAAGACATCAATTATTCCATTTTCAAAAATTTCGCGGGCTTTTGACAAACGGAAATCGAATTACAGATATGAAAAAATGTACCTTTTCCATATTGTTATGCTTTCATTACAATAGTGGAGTTTTTTTTGTGTGTAAGAATTTGTTTCGCTTATTCCTGATTCTGACCCTTTGTGACCTTTCTGTGACATTGTTTATGCCTACGTAATAGTTGTGTACCTTGACTGTATATAACGTAGGTAGCACAGAAGAAGAAAATTTCCATAATCTCTGGAATTATGCTATCCATTCCGCATTTTCGATGTCACTTACAGACAGTTTTGCAACTATCTTTTGATGCATGTCACCAAATAGTTAAACTGCCCACATGCCTATTTAATTTGTAATCTTCTCCTGATACATTGGTGTATAACAGTGAATATGAATAAAAATGGAATAAAGCCGAATTTTCCAATAATAACGCAGTTCTCGGCTTATAACATAGTTTCACAGTCGTACATCGGTGTATAACTGTGAAACCATAAATAAAAATGGAATAAAGTCGAAATACCCAATAATAATACAATACTCGGCATGCAACATGGTTTCACAGTTATAAAAACCTAAAAATGAATAAAATTGGAATAATGCCAAATTATTTAATAATAACACAGCACTCGGCATTTAACATGGTTTTACAGTTATACATTGGTGTATAACTGTGAAACCATGAATAAAAATGGAATATAGTCGAATTATCCAATAATAACACAGTACTTCTCATGCAACATGGTTTCACAGTTATACATTGGTGTATAACCGTAAAAATGAATAAAAATAGAATAATGCCAAATTATTTAATAATAACACAGCACTCGGCATTCAGCATGGTTTTACAGTTATACATTGGTGTTTAACTGTGAAACCATGAATAAAAATGGAATATAGTCGAATTATCCAATAATAACACAGTACTTCGCATGTAACATGGTTTCACAGTTGTACATTGGTGAATAACCGTGAAACCATGAATAAAAATGGAATATAGTCAAATTATTCAATAATTACACAGTACTTCGCATGCAACATGGTTTCACAGTTGTACATTGGTGTATAACCGTGAAACCCTGAATAAAAATGGAATAAAGCCGAATTATCCGATAATAACACAGTAATCGGCATGCATCATGGTTTCACAGTTATATATTGGTGTAAAACTGTGAAACCATGAATAAAAATGAAATAAAGCCGAATTTCCCAATAATAACACAGTACTCGGCATGCAACACGAACTGAGAAAGAGATAAAATGAAAGAAAATGATGTTACATACCTACCAATTAACTACACCCGAATAAAGCAAAGACAAATTACACGAAAACACATATTAATATAATTTGTATGATTATAATAAACATAATACACGAAATGCACATAATATGATTTCTGAAGATGGTTTTGACGAAATCAACGAAATGCATGATTCATACAATATCATATGTTTTTCTAGTTGCAGTCTAATTCAGTCGTGGTAAACGTGGTACTATATACAAAAGTTCTTGCATATACGAGGCATATCCAGAAAGCAAGTGTACTGAGACCATACCGGGCGGAGGTTTTTAGTTTTTTGAGGGTTGGCAACACTTAGTGGTACAAGGGGATCTCCTGACCAGAAAGAGCATCGCAGGAACATTATTGTACATAAACTCACGTTTTAGTGTCCAGTTGCGTGAAAGTTGTCGGCAAAAAATCCCAAGTGCTGTGATCTGCTTTTTACTCACGGAAGAAATAACACCTACAAGAAAAAAAGGTGAGGATTTCTGAGCTCTATTGCTACTGGAGATGAAAGTAGATGACTCATTACATGCCTGGAAAAAAAAACAGTCGTTAAAGTGGCGTCACACCAATTCCCCATCTGTGAAAAAATT
Organism: Limnephilus marmoratus; assembly: GCA_917880885.1. Lineage (NCBI taxonomy): Eukaryota > Metazoa > Arthropoda > Insecta > Trichoptera > Limnephilidae > Limnephilus > Limnephilus marmoratus. The sequence continues at coordinate 39,711,016 of OU862926.1, forward strand.
GAAAACCACAATTTCGGGCAAAAAATCATGGCCTCAGTGTTTTAGGACCGAAAAGGCATAATTTTGTTCAAATTTCGGCCTCAGATTGAGATCATCAATGCACAACAATATTGTGTACCCTAAAAAAACTCAAAGTGAGCATTCAAAACAAAAGGAGGGAAATGCTGACCAGAGAAGTTTGCCTTTTTCACGAAAACGTCCGACCTCACAAAGCCTTAGCCATCAATAAGAACATGGACTCATTTGATTTGGATGTTTTGAACCACTTCCCGTAATCTCCTGACTTGGCGTCTTCAGATTATCATCTTTTCACCTTCCTAAAGGCATGTATGAATGAAAATAAATTTTCAACCGACGAGCAGGTGCAGAAAGTGGCCCTGAAGAGGGGGGAGGAGCTGGCGGGAGAATTCTTCGAGAAGGGCAAAAGAAACTTGTGCCAAGGCTCACCACATGCATTGAACGGGTTAGCAATTATTTGGAAAAATAGTCAACAAGTGTATCAACAATATCCTGTATTTTTTTTTCTAATACACTTTTTCAAAACAAAAATAAAAAAACAGTACACTTACTTTCTGGATATGCCTCGTAAATCTTTAATCATTGAAGAAAATTTTATTTTTATTTATTTAATTAATTATTTGATTATTTTTAATAAATTTTCAATTTGGAGGAGGGTATGGGTACCACCACCATTTATTGGATAACCAACACCCCTGACGTAGGTCACCAAAAGTGGTTTGCTACATTTGGATCGGGAGAGACTGTTTGAGGAGATCTTTTGACCGCTCCAGCCGGACTCTTTCGACCCATCGCTTTGCACCGCAGTGGGGAATGGTTTCTTAAGTCCGTCACTTCGGGACAAACCGCAAGGGGGCCCACCATAATACGTCTCCAAGGATGCTGTTTTTCCCAATGAGAGCCTCCTGTGTGGAACCAATATAAAAATAAATACAAGATAATGCTAATAACTTCCAAAAATTTGAAACAGAAAAATCAGGAAACGATTCGGTCGCACCTAGGAATTGAATCCAGGACCTCAACCTTTCCGGGGCTTTACTCTGTCCACTGAGCTAATCCTACCCTATCCCAGTCATATTCAACTGAATCATACTTCGACTAAGAACTACCAATGTTAACCAATGTGCAACCCTAAGTGACCAGCTCAGGTATGGGGGCTCCATCGAAGCCAGAGTAAAGTTAACCTCCCAAAAACTGGGCGTACTGTACAAGGCCCGCAGATACTTTAATAGTACATAATTGCTGACCCTGTACAAATCACAAGTGTGCTCCACGGTTGAATTTGGCAGCCACCTCTTATCTGGAGCTCCAAAATACCTGAAAAATACCTTCGACTCTGTGCAGAAACGCGCGGTCCATTTAATAGATTCCAGACGGATTGCAAACTTTAGAGCACAGGCTTCGGGTGGGAATGCTATCCTTTTTCTACCGGTATTACAATGGAAGATGTTTCGAGGAACTAGCGTCATTGATCCCTTCGGCACCGGTGCATAGTCGGGAAACACGCCAAACGCGTGCCCAACATTTGTACACGGCTGACATTTGTCACATGAGAACGGGTCGTTTCTTCGACTCGTTCTTGTGTTCAATAGCTCGGCTGTGGAATGATTTGCCGGCCTCTGTGTTTCCTCCTTCCTACAATATGGGTCTCTTCAAGACCAATGTTAATTTCTTCCTCTCCTCAAAATGACCCTCCACACAGCATCCCAGATGACATAGGCCCTGAGGGAAATTATTTTCCTAAGGGCCTCCTGTGCGGAGTCAATGTTAAAAAAAAAGTACCGTCTATCGTAGTTCGTGTCTTACCGAATTGATTGCCGAAGGTATTGCCGAGTTGGGTGGGAAACCCCAATACGCCAGCGGGTAAAAGATGTTTAAAAAAATCTTCATTTAACACGTATTTTGGTGGCTGTCTTTGTACATGATTCTACTCTATTTGTTATCGTTACTAATTTTCCAAAAGAAAGCGGAAATTTTTTAAACATAGGTGCACAAAGCGTTTTGATTTGTTTAACTAAATATTTACAAGTGTTATTATGTCTTGTTTTGAATGCAATTATGTATGTAAAAGAGTATGGAAATTTCGCTAGAACTAGAACGCAATATCGATAGGAAGTTTTTAATTTAAAAAATACATTGATTACGACACTGAATTCCTTGCATGTATTGTGTATTCCCAATCTTGGGAAGAAAATTGGACTAGAAACTTCGAGTAAAATGCAACCAGGGTGACCACTTGCGTTTCACCAAACCATAGTTTATTTTAAGTTTTCCAAATTTGAAGTGAAAACTTATTTAGTGCCATTGTGATTTAAAACGCAAAGAAACGAAAAATTGCGACACTAAAAAGACACAAACACGTACATATATGGCAGTGATTCCCAAAGTGTGTAACTATTTTAATTATTTTAGCAATATAAATACTCAGTTCAAATCCCAGCGACAACCATGTGATCAATGAAATAATGGATATCTGAATGAAACAGAAATTCAAGTTTAACATTTATTGTAATAAATAAACAGTTTGCAAGCATGAGACTATTAAATATTCAAGGAATACATTTATAATTATTCATCGAAACTCAGGATGTAGTCCAGGGTTCCTTGAAGAGGAATGTCCTGTGATAATAAAATATGCAAGTCACTTCAATAGAAATAAGGATCAGCGATGTATGAACATAATTGTCAGAACTAACCTTTAACCAGTATGTCGGGCGCCAAGGCCAGTCTCAATGACATGACCATTAAATAAAATATGAACTAATTGAAAACCAGTATAAAGAAAACTAACGCCAATCCTACGATGCCACCATGCCAGCCGGAGACCAGGTTTTCCCGCACCCTCACGCTACACGTCAAATCCGTCGAGTCACCGCTCTTCCGTCATTTCTCCAGATGTCACCACTGTTCCGTCCGAAGTTAGCAAAACAAACTCATAGAGTAAAGTGTTTTTGTATTGTCAATATCCAAATAATCGGGGTAACAAGTTAACCTGTTACAAGTGGTCCACGGGGGACTCGATGGCGTGATATAAAAATGGGGGTTCAAAAGTTGTAAGGTCCACGAAAATTTATCTGGTTTCGATAGTAAAGATCAAAAATGTTGGCTTGGCTTTACCTATCAAAATAGGCAGATAATACACTACTCGAAAAAACGAAGGGAGAAAAAATAAAAACCAAATTTTTCAGTGATTTTTGAAAGACTGTATTTCGGTTAAAAATGATCATATTGAGGCTTTACAAAAAGCATTTTGAAGCTTTAAGATTCTAATATTCAGACTTCTGGCAATTTTTTTTTACTAGGAGCTACGGTTCTCATCCAATCTCAACAGATAGAGCGAAAAAATAATTTTGCAAATTTTTTGCTTTTTTTGACCTATTTAGATTTTTGCAATTGTTTTCATTAGGAGCTATGGTTCTCATCCAATCCTAACAGATAGGGCGAAAAAATAATTTTGCAAATTTTTTGCTTTTTTTATGGGCTTAAATTTTTTTTCAGTTAGGCCGGCATATGAATCAGCTAGCCTGTTTATTTAGAATTAATTTCCTTTTTTTTAAAACCTCCCTAAATTTTTTTGAGTAGTGCATTTTAAGAAGGTCAACAACTGTTCCTTGTAAAAACTTACATGTTCGATATTTAATTCTATTAAGTCTAATTATATTATTTTAATTAATAGAACACAAGAAAATATACAATTTTCATTTTATTTATATTACTCCGAATTTAGGGTAGGAACTCAGCCACGACGCAAATTTCGATCGTTAGATCTAATCTTCAAATTTTTGACGAGTTTTGGGAATATGGTAGAAATGTAGCAGCAGGGGGTCCACCGAAACCAGTAAAATTTTGAAAGGGGTATACGAGAAAATAAAGTTCTGGAACCTCTGATATAATATGAGATTTAGTCTGCAGGAGTCTGAGGTAATATAATCGGTCTCCTCGTTGTGCGGTGCTTTGTAGACTCCCCAATCTTGCTAACTTTGTTTTTTTAAACCTTCACTTCTATCGCTTGTGAATTGCGTACACAATTTTTTTATTGTTTTGTTTTTCTGAGTGTTCTTTTTTTCAACAAACTGATTTTGGTTGTTTGTTGTATTGTGATGTGGTGTGAACTTTTAATTTTAAAAATTGAAACTGTGTGATTATTAAATTTCTGACAAGCCAAAAAGAAGACACAAAAATTATTTATTTCGGTTAATAATATTTTTTACGTTAATACCGCACGATACCTGCCATGAGACAGTGAGTGTGATTATCTCCGGTAGATAGTGTTAGCTAACATTGATTATTATTATTGAGGTACGTTATTATAGTCTTCTTGTAACCAGATTATCAATAATTATACTGTTGTAATTTGTATGCATTAATGCTTATTTTTATTATATTCTGATACCGTCAATTTATCTCTTTTTTAACACGTAATTTTGTTTCCTTTCCCTGATTTGTATATATGTACCTACATAACATCTACTTACACTTTTGTATTGCACTAAACCAACCTCCCTACATTCCTAGGTAAATAATTAATAATTATTAATTTTGAATATTAGACTCTCCAAAAATAAGGCATGGTCACCCCACTTGATAAGGGGCGGCAAATTTCATTATATCTTGATTATACTTGAACTCCCTGTATGCAAATTAGTACCGCTATATCGTTCCCAGCAAATCGATCCAAAACGAAATTAATACTCAACCACACACCCTGTATAATGCTCCAAAACTGAATATCTTTAGTAATAGCGGCTCCTACGTGATATTCTTACCCCATCATTATTTCAGAGCTGAGGAACCTAAATTCAAGTATTCTATCTTATGCAATTATAAAATAATCGTCACCTCAGTTGAACAAGGTTTTAACTGACATTTTTTTTCAAAAACAATATTTGAATGTAAAACCTTTTCTTTTGGTCATTTCTTTAACAAAATTATTTTCAAATCCATCTGTTTAGTTCTGTTGTGTTCTGTTATCTGTAGCAACACTAACAGATTCTCCAAATACTTAGTCTGAAGATTACTTCGGGAATAAATAGATTCTGGTTCGTTTATCTGGTTTTATTAATACTTTGCGTATATAATATGGACCTCGTTAGTCGTCCTAACTAGGAGCTAGCTAAATTGGTTCTAACCCGTGTGTTATAGAAATCACCCACTCTCAGCCCCCTGACCCTCTGTTGGACAACTTAGGTACTAAGCTACCTGCCATCTACTGACAGATCTATTCAACGCCATTTATGTCTAAAAGCCGGAAGCTTTTTAGATACACAACAAGTTCTGAAATATTTTAAAAACTATACCCATGTTCCCAAGTCCTTCATTCATTCATTATCCTTTTGTCTTCCTCCTTTTCTTGAAAGTCCCTTATTTAGTCCCTTTAAAGTCACTTATAAGGAAAAGAAGAAGATGTTTCATACATACGTGGAACCCATCTACAATATTGGCACCAAAAATTGTAATTACCTACTTGTATGAGTTGAAAAATCGCAGTGATATCGTTCACGTCTCTTCATTGAAAAGTGTCGGTAATTATGACCAAGTATTCCAATAAGGCCATGCAAATTCTAGGTTTTGTAATACGTAACACAAGGACTTTTCAAAACATTGAGTCAATTAAGCTACTTTACTGCTCTCTTGTAAGATCGCAGCTGGAATATGCATCTCCTGTATGGTCTCCGATTTATACCTGTAACTTATACCGTTGGGAGAGAGTACAAAGAAAATTTCTTCGATACATTCAATTCAAATTGAGACAGCCTGTAATTGAAATCCGCTACAATGCATTAATGTCTGATCTAAACCTACCACTACTTTGTACCAGGCGTACTTTTAATGACATTCTTATACTTTTTAAATTACTGAACAATCTCATAGACTGCCCTCAAATGTTAAGTGTTATAAATATTCGTGTCCCTGTTAAATCAACTCGACTCCACCACCTTTTCCACAGTGACAATCATAGCACTAACTATTCCTATCATTCACCGCTAGTGCGTTTTCACCGAACTGCCAATACGTATACAAACCTTTTCGATATTTTCAATACCTCACCGTCTTGCATCAAAGCAAAAATAATTAGTTATTTATGTAACTGATATGTTTGTAAAATGATAAATATTTGTTGTACTAATATGCATCGTATGTATGTACTGTATGTTATTCTATATATGTAATGTTTGTAAATGTTCGATACGCTTGTATTATGTATGTAACAGCCCTATGTACGGGCGTTTAAATAATAAATAAATAAATAAGTTGTGCCGTTATTGAAGTGAAGTGCAACCATCACCAAGATCGGTCCAGAAACAGCGGATGAACCCATCAAACGGTAGGGACTTATCCTTCCATTTGCCATTTCCTGTGATTGAGTTAAAAACGCAGTCAATTGTCTTGTTTTCGCACAAAAATTAGATTTACAGTCCACACCTCTCTCGTGTAAGGACATTGGTCATGACACCATCTGCGTTGTATTTCTGTACATACTTGTATGCCGAAGTTTTAACATCAAGTTTTGCAGCAATGACCGATGATTTCGGGCTGAAAAAATTGCAAAGTGTTCCCAAAATAATAATAAATATGTGGTGAAAAGTTTGCAGTTGTGTGTTTATTTAATTCGCCAAAATAAATAGCAAAAAAAGGGAAAAAAATCACTTTCGCACGGGATTACCGCCTTTAAAAAATTCAACCTCAAAATCAGAAATCGTTAAATAAATCGTCTTTACAAAACCTTGACACCTCATATCTCAGTACAAAGTGAAGTTAGAACCATGTCCAACCAAAGTGACGTAACGTTTTTTTTCTTGCCTTTTAACACTCGGTTATATCACAGGTCGCCAAATCCACAAAACATGTTAATTTGTATTTGAGGACTTGGGGAGTAAGCTGGTGAATGCGTGACGAGAGCGTTATTAAAAGTGTGATCGGGCGAGGCGAACGGTCGGGAGAGGCGAACGGAAGATGAGAGGGAATTATAAGTTAGTGAAGTTTTACTTCAGTCGTGTGGTCTAAAGCACACTCGTTTTTTGGCATTTTCGACACTTTTTAAAAGTTAATAACGACTATTTAAAAAAAAATTTCCAGCTAGCTATGTTTTTTTTTTTTTACATGAATACCGCACAAGAGTCCCAACTGCTCCCGTCTGGAGCCAGTGGGACTATGGCATCCCCAATTAAAGTATGTTGTGAGGCTGAAGGTAGTGGGGGGGAAGGAGATAGGGAAGAGGAAGGTGGGGAAGTACCTGGCTATTCAGATCTGGTCACCAAACACGGCAGAAGCCATTTCAAGCAACGTTTTAATTCTGAATGGTGGTCTTTCACCAGGGCGATACTGAGAGTATCTTCCACTCTGGAACGTGACGCAAATATACTATATATTTTTTTAAATGAATTAATTGTTAAATACACAAATTAATCAAACAAAATTTATTTCCCACGCCCACAAATTTGTCAATATGTTAATATAATAAAAAATAAAACATTGTAAAAAAGACGTTTTTTGGGTAGAAATTTTAACATACCTATGACAAATTGGTTTTCCAACGTAAATTGGTCGTTTATAATTTAAACTTGCGCCCATCAAAACATTTTTTTAATTTTTCATATTTCATTATGTAGTAAAGAGAGCAAAAGTATATTTTTAAATTATCATTAACTCACAAACACGCTAAAGTCACCGCCACGATAGCCTATGTTTAATAATTAAATGCATAAATAAATCAAATAGTACCTACATCACCATTTATTTATTTATTTATTTATTTATTGCTTCTTCACAATTTATATACATATATTTTTAGCATGTAATTATTAACCCCACTAGGGTTCGCCTGTATCGGGGTTAATAATTTCACAATTTAATAAAAATAACGCACGCAAATATCGGTCATGCAAAACAGTTAAGTAAAAGCAAAATAATAAAATTTAAAAATAAAATGATAAACAGAGAAAATAATAAGTGATAAAAATATATGAATTAATAACAAAGTGTTGAGAGATCAGACAAAATGTTATCATTCATTATATCATTAGTTCATACCATTTTCAACAATAGATAAAATTAAAAAAATATATGTCCTTAGGTTTTTTTTTAAATACCTATGTGTAAAAAATAAAAAATGAAAAAAACAAAGATTTATAAGCGATTACATTAGAGCGAATCTTTCTTATGAAATATTAAAGTGACTATCAAATAATTATGAAATAAATATGAAAGAAACCGTTTTGATCACAACATTATTGTTTTCATTCCATTTAAGTGCCCGTTTTCATTAAAATATGATTGTTTTTTATAGTGTAAATGACATCTTAGAAATGCCATCCGTGTGACCTTTTAGTGTTGACAAAGTTATGGGATACGATAACCCCTATATATTTATTTATTTATTGTTTCTTTACCTTTTTAATTTAGGTGTTATTGTTTAAATTGAAATTTTGAACTTCATTTTGACTTGAGATTAACAATTTTATAGAGTACACAAAATAATATAGGTGTTGAAAGACGATGTTACAATAATATTTCTCACAGAATGGGCCTCTACTGCACTATAGGAACAAATACATTATAACGTAAAACATGTAGAGTGACCATATGTTGAAATTATCTTTGAAATAACTTTTTTTTTTGCAAGTTGTATAATCTATAATATTTAAAATGAGGTTCGGTTAGAAAATTAATATGTAATGGTAAATTAAGAAGAACATAAAAAATAATATATTAACAGTAAATATACTGTAATAAATTATCAATATGCTATTAATTTAGAAATGACAATGTAGAAAAAATCAATTGGCAACCATTATCATCATCATCATCATTACATAGTATAAAATGAAGTCGCTCAAAATGTATGTGCGCGTTAATCTCTTAAACTACGCAACGGATTTTCATACGGTTTTCATCAATAGATAGAATGATTGCAGAGGAATGTTTATATGTATCATCATCATTACATAGTATAAAATGAAGTCGCTCAAAATGTATGTGCGCGTTAATCTCTTAAACTACGCAACGGATTTTCATACGGTTTTCATCAGTAGATAGAATGATTGCAGAGGAATGTTTATATGTATAATACATGTAAATTATATTAGAGAAAAGCCGAGAAATTCAATTAAAACATATTTTTGTGCGATTTATAACGGCTGGCGGGCCGTACTATAGTCACTTTTGAAATTCGTTCTACGGAAGAAATTGGAAAATAGATGTAAGTAGGTATTTGATTTTCCCTTTTCAAATATCCAGTGTTGCATTGTAAGCATTGTATAATTAGTGGCGAGTTAATTAGTTTATATGTATAATACATGCTTATTATAGTAGAGAGAAGCCGATAAATTCAAATATTCAATTCAGGCAGCGGGCAGGTCTTCCGGGTCTGCTAGTCTGTTATAAATATTTGTTACACTGATAAATTATTCAGTTTGGTCAAGCATTTTGGCCTCACATCCAAATTTAAGTAAGTATGAAAACATAGAAGCCCTAAAAGTTGTAATACTAGTATCAACACAGGGTATCAGTGACTTACTAACCAATGATTCCTGACATTATTTATAGTAAAAATGATTTAAACGAAATTATTTTTAGTATTTTAGAACATTTCTTAATTTTACTTCACTAAGCGATACCTCAGTTAACATTAATAAAAGCTACCATATTCTTATTCTACTTTCCTCATCTCCTTTTAGCGATGGTAGTTGAGGGGTCAGACTCGGCTTTCAATCAGAAGTTCGCGGGTTCAAAACCGAGCGTGCGCAATTAAATTTTATTTGATTGAATAATTTAAAATAATATAATATATACTTGCGACACTTTCCAGAGTGAAGGATACTCTCAGTATCACCCGGTGTAAGACCACCATTCAGAATTGAAACGTTGCCTAACATGGCTTTAACCGAGTTTGATGATCAGATCTGAATAGCCTTCCCCAGCTTCCTCCATCCCCATTTCCTTCCCCTCCCCACTTCACAATAGACCTCTCTTTCATGCTTTCAGTGGCTTCAGGCGGCTCTACTAGGTTCAAGAAAAGTCCTGTAAAGAAAGTCAGTTACGTCACTTTCATAGACATATGAATATAATATGTAAACCTGCTATGTAAAGTGATAGAAGGGTATTATTTCCCCTCCCCGTACCGGTTCCTTGGAACCGGCTGGGCTTGCGAGAGCCTCGCCTGAATCTAAAAATTGTGACGTCATCATTCTTGTCCAGACCAGCATCGAGCTCGCATCGTACATTTTACGAAATAACACGGCAAAAATGCTAGCTTGTGCTATACATTACACCCTAAAATATGTCGATCATAACAAATGTGGGCGGTTCTCCAGTGTGCTCGTCGCTGGTTACAGGGGTAAGTAAATTATGAAACATTTGTAAAACTGTCTTAACTAAATACGGCAACAAAATATTCGTATGTGAAATGATGCGAACTTTACTCTGCCGTATTTGGACTTCGCAAATATGTTAATAACGTGGCGAGCAATTCGCGCTCCCAAGTAAAAAGGTCTATTCATTCAAAAGCACATTTTACTTTTAAGAACTAAATGGTGATATTATAATGCGAGATGCCTATATACTGTCAGATTGATTTTTTTACGAATCACAGTCATCTTCCCCTTCTTCGTACCGCCATAGTTGATTTTTCCCCTCATCTGTATGTTCTCGTCTATTAAATTTGGATGTCTATAGTCTCTTTACACCCGGTACAAACAATTAATTTTCATATTTACCTTGACGTCTATGTATTTTGGAGAATTTCTAAATTTTACTATACTAGCGTTCCCTCAGTTTTCATTAGTGAAAGCTTTCATGAGTTCTACTTTCCTCGTCACCAAACCACTTATATACTACCTACATCTATTCTTAACTCGATCTCATCATTATGCCGGCCAATGCTTGAGAATTTAACGCCAAGGAATTTAAATTCCTACACATTAATATGTATTACGTGCTTGGTGGTTTAATTAGTCTGGACCCTGTTATAAATGACCTGGGTATTGCATCGCTAAATTAATGAAGTCAAGTATTGCGTTTAAATTGGTTCACTTACTTGCAATTTGATCGAATTACATATGCAATAATATTTGTGTTGATTATGTGACTTGCTTCAACGAAGGTGATAATTTCATGCTAGCGCAGGTGATAGTTTCAAAATTCGATTAGTTATTAATTTTTTTTGAGAAATTTGTATTTATTTAAAAATCCACAAAAGATACGATCATATTTAGGAATCGAACCCAGGACCTTTGCCTTGTCGAGACTGAGCTCTACCATTGAGTAAATTAGACCCTATCCGATTCAGTCTCATTTAATTGTATAGTACTTCTACTAAGAACTAAATAACTAACTAATCAATATTATCTTCATTTTCTTAACGCATATTTTTATTTGTGATTGATTAAATATAATTTATTTTGTAGACGGATGTGGGTACCGTCGCCCCGGGAACCATTCATTGGATAACCAACACCCCTGCCATAAGTCATCCTAAGTGGTTCGCTACATGAGTGCCCGCGTTCTTGGGGTGAAGTTTGTCCGGATCTTAGCGCGACGGATGCTTCTGTCCACCAACTGCGTGGCAGACTGAATCGGGAGAGACTGGTTGAAGGAGATCTTTTAACGTCTCCAGGAAGACTCTCTCGGAATATCGCCTTGCACCGCAGTAGGATGTGTAGATTTGTAGAACTCGTGGATGGAGGTTGCCAATGTAGAACAATGAGGTTGCGTGAGTCTTTATTGAGTTCTACCAAAATTACAATATGCAAATAAATTCAGGAATGGACAGCGAAACAGATTTACTACACTACCGGCACTTAGGTAAACAAAACGAACGTAGTTTCTCACTGGGTCAATATTAACTGCGGTTGCTTGATGCGCATTGTCGATTTTTTTGTACTTATACTTATACACAGTGTATTTATATAGAAGCAATTTTTTATTGATGCGTTTGAATGAAAATACGTTTTATGCTCTTTTTATTCGGCGGTACATCCTCTCTGCACATCCCTTCGGGATCACTTAGTTATGTTTTGTGTAATTAGGTATACTATTGTCGGCGAATCAACTGTTATGGAACCCTATAAATGGAATGGAATAATTAATTGTGTACTTGTATAGAATTTTTAAGTTAGTTTTAAGTTTGCTCGTTAATGATACGGACGTGTCGAAACCAGTCGCAAAAAAAAAATTAAAATTAAAGTAACAAATGTACATCGAAAAATAAAACTTTTCAAAACAAAAATGTTATGGAACCCTTTAAATCTTATGGTGAATGGCGCGTTTTTACCTAGCAAAATCAATCAGAAGAGAAAGAATATGTTTATTTAGGTGTTATTATTGACTGGTTTTCAAATGGGATTTACAAATAAATAAAGTCTGTGGACGACTCAGATCTATTGTTAGCAGATTGTACAAATTAAAATTCTGTGTTCCAAAATGCACACTTTGAAATATTTATTTATTATTAGCTAAATCTATTATAGGGTATGGAATTACGGCTTGGGGACTTTCCTGCAAAACAAATGTAAATCATTTTCGTTATTTGTTTTTGGGGTGTTACGCCGTGTTGCGCTACCTCTTTCTTTAGGAGGAGGTAGCGCGACACGGCATAACACCCCAAAAACAAACAATGAAAATACTTTTGGCCGTGAAAATCTTAAAACGTATCCAAATGTAAATCATGTTCAATCAGTACAAAATTCATTAGTTAAATTATTAGCCCATAAAAGTTTATACGAACAAGGGCATAATGTTCCGGACTTTTTCCGGAATTTCAAAATTCTCTCAGTAAGAGCAATTCTGTGGTATAAAATAATATTTCAGCACATGAATAGCCCTACATACCTACATAAATAAACTGGACCACACTTACAATACTAGTTTTACATTAAATGAAGGGCTAATTGTACCTAAGCATTTAAACAAATATGGACAAAGAACGCTGGACTACATGATACTTAATTGCTTAAATATGTTACACGCACCAGATTTAAATGTCCGGGTTAAATTTTCCCCAAAAAAAAAAAAAAAAAAAAAAAAAAAAAAAAAAAAAAAAAAAAAAAAAAAAAAAAAAAAAAAAAAAAAAAAAAAAGAAGTAAAAACTAAACCCTTTCATACACTTCCCCAAATGATCATCTAGTGAATCCACGTTATGCAATTGCACTATATAAGTATTATAAATACAAAACAATACAAGAACAACATGTCAACCTACTAGAGACCAAACGGGAATATAATTCACCGACTCCAGATATTTTCATATCAGAGGGTTCGGCTCTGTGGCATTTCTAATTGAACCTATAAATCCTACTGATCCCTCAATATTAATATTTAAAAAATCTTTTGTAATCCTACATGTATTTAAAATTACTGCTTTTTGCATTTTTATATACAAATTCTTTGACAAATCTAATATGCTTAAATTTTGAATCAGATTCCTAGGTATTATGCCAGTGGCCGAAATAACAAATGGTAATATTTTTATAGTCCGAGAATGCCAAATTCTTTTAATCTCATTTCCTAAATCTGTGTATTTTCTAATTTTTTCAGAAACAGTTTTTTGAATATTACAGGAATTTGGAATAGCTACATCAATGATATAAGTTATTTTTTTTAATTTTGTCATGTAAAACTATATCAGGTCTATTATGACTAATTGTTCTGTCTGTTAGGTTTGGTTCATATTCATAATAAGGTACTACATTACGGCAATCAATCAAGTTATGTTTAATTACCAAACTTTGGTGAATTATTTTTAAAACCTGATTGTGCCTAAATGTATACTCGGAAGGCGCTAATATAGAACATCCCGATATAATATGTTCTATAGTTTCGGGAAAAGCCAAACATTTTCTACATAAATCATCAATTTGATTTATATCTTTGATTATATGCTTTCTATAATTTTTAGTATTAATGACTCTATCTTGAATTGCAAGCATAAATCCTTCTATTTCTGCGCTCAACTCTCCAATACTCAACCATTTGTTTGACGAAAGTTTGTCAACATACGTTTGGTTGAGATAATTGAAGTGTTTTGCGTGAATAATTTTATTTGACCAGGAATCTAATAATTCCTGGTTAGTATTTATAAGAATGTTGGCATTCTCGTCATATAAATTTAAAGGTGTAATATTTCTATCTGCCTTGCAAATTATTTTGTGCATTTCTGAGCTATTAGCTTTCCTATGGAAAAAATTTCTAAGCATTTCTACCTGATTGTGTTTCAAAGATGTTATTTTGACTTCACCTCTACCTCCTAAATTTCTAGGTAAATTAATTCGTTCTATAGCTGAATTTGGATGATGGCAATTAAATTTTGTTAACGTAGTTCTAATTAATCGTTCTAAACTATCTAAATCTGTATTGGATCATTTAATTATGCCAAATGAGTACGTTAGTAGAGGTATTGCCCAAGTATTTATTGCTTTTACTAAACTTTTAGCAGATAGATTGCATTTTAAAATTTTTCTGATCCTAGTTTGAAATTTAATCCTAATATCATTTTTAATACTAGTGTTGTAACGATTTAAAACTACTCGCCCCGGTATCAAGCGCTTGAGAAGGACATATTAATTTTACAACCGTGCAGTTACGAACACGGCAACGGCCGAGTACATAATCGGAGATTGCTAATCAGTTCCAGAGAGGTTGGACAGCTGTCAGGAAGTACATCACGGAAAGGATTCGCGAGAGTTGCGCCATCAGACACGTGAGCGATTGTCATCATCTTACGATAGATTCTCACATTATGGTTTACTGTATTTATAAATTTGTTCTTCAAATAATTATTAGGAAGGACTGGCGCCCTAAGTATCTAAAGCAGGATTACTATTTGAGATTTGAAACTTTAAACCTTTTTGATTCTTTTACATACCCACAGATCAGCATATTAGAATTGTTATTACACGTCACTAGTCAGATTTAGTTTATCGATCTGAACATGCCCTGATATTCATTGTAAATGTAGAGTCTCTTGCCTTCTAAATTGATTAATTTCGTAGATAATGGATGATAAGGAATTATGAATATAACCTCAATAAAATTTGTTCTTAGCATTACTACATAACTCTTTAATTCCATTTGACCTTACTTAATTTTGTCCTACACATGAAATACATGTTTTACACACTTTCCAGAAGTATTACACGAGAAAACAATTGGTACATTTGGCAGCCCAGCGTGGATTAAACCTAGTGATCTGTTATTTTGTGGGTAGGATGTAAATTTTTGCACAATGTTTTATGTGTAGTTAAAAGTTTCAAGTGGTAATCTTGCTAATTTGTGAATATATGATGACAGTCGCTCGCGGTTTTGATGCTCGGTGGATCCATTTCGTGATGAAATTCCTAAGTTAAATAATAATTTTACACAGTTTAATATATTTGAATGTCCCCCCTGGAGCTCTAGCGCTCTGCGCTTTTTACTGTTTATTGACTTACAGTACGCTGTAGTCAAATTTATTTTTTATTTTTTATGAACGAGGCAAGGTTATTGTTGTCGTGAATATTTGGTACATGTGCTAATTATTTCTTTCATACCTACATAGCATAGTTTCTTCGTGTGATGTCGGAACCGCAAATTCTAACGAGGAGTCAGGCCAAGATTCAGGATTCTGTGACAATGGTGAAACAAAATGAAGCTTCGCCGGAGCTACAGGCGGAAACGCAATCGTCTTCCTGCAAGTCATTCCCCGTACACAAATGGAATCTGGTTTTTGACGGATCCACATGCGTACGCAACTTCATAGAACGTGTAGAAGAATTAGCAGATTCTCGTGGTGTAAGTAACATTAATCTATTTTCTAGCGCGATTGAATTTTTTACAGGCGATGCTTTGAACTGGTTCAGGGTGAACCGTACCAATTTTAATTCATGGCCAGAGATTGTTGCAGGTTTGCAGGAGGAGTTTGAACTCTTGGATCATGACAAACGTCTTGTAGCTCAGTTAAGAACTACTTGTCAAAAACCTAAAGAAAACTTGGGTTCATTTATAACCACAGTCTTACTAATGAATAATCGCCTCTCTAAGAAATTGCCGGAAGAGGAAATTTTAGAAATTCTATTGTGTAATATGTTGCCAAGATACATACATAAACTTTCTCTTACAGAGGTGACTAATGTTACTGCTCTAAAGAAATATGGAAAGATGATAGAATTAGCGGACAGTCGCACGGATAATAGAAACCATCCTGCAAATTCAAACTTTTACAATTCTAAAGCCAATAATTCTGCCAATAATACTACATCTAATAATAGTAGTTACAGGGAGGCTCCACGCAATAATAATAATTATAATCCTAATGTCAAAAGAAATCAAAAGTATTTTTATAACAATAATCAACGCGCTCAAAACGTGAATTTCAGAGAACCAGTGAGATGCTTCCGCTGTGGTCAACCGGGTGTGAAGGCTCCTGACTGCAGATGCAAGAACCGAAAAAACTAGCAGCTCGGGTTGCCTGTGCAGTGGGCGAGGAGACGTCTTCATCTACTGTGCCGTGTGACCCGGAGTGGACTAATTGGCTTGCTGTCGTGGAGAAATTCTACCAGGACCTTAGAACGTCAAAGGCGGAGAGAGCGGGTAACAATGATGGCCGTCCTCACATATCATTTCAGGTTCTAAATACTAAATTTTCTGGTTTGCTAGATTCAGGTTCCCACCTGTCTATTTTGGGAAAGAACTTTCATACACATTTTGTGAGATTAGGATTTAGATTGGCGACTTTAAAAGAAAAATTTTCTCTAACTTCTGCGACAGGTCACTCAGTAAAATGTACACAAAAGATAACAGTTCCGGTGCTATATAAAAACATTGTCAAATATTTCACTTTTGTAGTTATGCCTGAGATCACTTCAAATGTAATTCTAGGTATAGACTTTTGGAAACTTTTTAATATTTGTCCAGAAATTTGCAAATATATATCACCACGGGAATCAAAATCTGAGCCGAAATCAGTCACAGAGATAAAAGGATTAGAAAACAGCTTAAATTTATCAGATAGACAGAAGCATGAGCTTAAATGTGTCATAGACGAATTTAAAGATATCTCGGGAGACAGGTTAGGTAAAACCGATTTGGAGTATCACGTCATTGACACAGGTGATGCTCAACCGGTAAAACAAAGATATTACCCAGTTTCACCACACTTGCTGCCGGCGGTACACAAAGAATTAGATAGAATGTTAGAGTTAGGTGTCGTTGAACCGAGTCATAGTGCGTGGAATAGTCCTATTTTACTTGTTCCCAAGAAGGATGGATCATTTAGGTTATGTTTGGACAGTAGAACTTTAAACTCGCTGTCGAAAAAAGACAGTTTTCCTATTCCTTATGTTTCAAGCATACTAGATTCCTTAGGCGGTGCTAAATACCTGTCTACTATTGACTTAACAGCAGCTTTCTGGCAAATTCCTCTGGAGGAAAACTCTAAAGAGAAGACGGCTTTTACTGTTCCGAAACGAGGTTTATTTCATTTTGCTAGAATGCCATTCGGTCTTCATGGGGCGAGCTCTAGAATGATGCGCTTAATGGATAAAATATTTGGACCTGAATTTGAGGGCAAAGTATTTTATTACTTAGATGATATTATAATTATAAGCACTTCATTTGAGGAACACATGTCTCTTTTGAGGAAAGTTCGGAAAAAACTTTCTGATGCGGGTCTAACTATCAATATGGACAAATCTGTTTTTTGTAGAGACTCTTTAAAGTTTCTGGGTTATGTCGTCGATAGTCAAGGTTTAAGAACCGATCCAGATAAAGTTAGAGCCATAGTGGATTTTCCTATACCGAACTCGCAAAAAAGCTTAAGACGTTTTATAGGCATACTATCTTGGTATAAAAGGTTTATTTGTAACTTTTCTATAATAGCAGCTCCGTTGCATAATTTAACAAAAAAGGAATTTACGGGAAACAAATTTAAATGGAACAGTCAGGCAGATTTAGCGTTTAAAAAACTTAAAGATATTTTAGTGAGCGCACCTGTTTTAGCTTGTCCTAACTTTAAAAAACCTTTTATCATATCATGCGACGCATCCGATACCGGTCTAGGAGCGGTCCTGACACAGGTAGACGATTCGAATAGAGAACACCCTATATCATTTATCAGTAGGTCTCTGAATGCTCAAGAAAGAAATCATTCAACTACAGAGAAAGAGCTTAATGCAATGATTTTTGCTCTGGAGAAATTTAGAGCTTATATAGAAGGATCTGTCATACCGGTTAAGATAATAACAGATCATTACAGTCTAAAATGGTTAGTAAATATTAAGTCTCCGACAGGCAGATTAGCGAGGTGGGCTGTCAGGTTACAGCAATTCAATTTTATTATAGAACACCGTAAAGGAAAAGATAATATAGTGCCTGACGCTTTATCACGTGATCCCGTAGAATTAGCTGTAGTAGAACAAACTATACCAACCAAAGAATCGTGGTACGATAAAATGTGTAGAAATGTTCTAACCTTTCCAGATAAATTTCATGCTTGGAAAGTTAATAATGGAGTATTGTACAAACACATACAGAGTATGGAAGCTCTGCACAGAGTGTATGACTGGAAAGAAGTTGTACCTAAAGAGTCTAGGAAAGATATAATAACGCAATATCATGTACCTCCTTCGTGTGCTCATTTTGGTATTATGAAGACTTTGAATAGAATTAGTCAGAAATATTACTGGCCGAAGATGGCGGCCGACGTAAAATCATTCATTAGCAAATGTTACACTTGCTTGGGTCATAAGAGTACGAATCAGTTACCACCAGGTTTAATGGGTGATCCTAAATTAGTTCAACGTCCTTGGCAAATGATTGCTACAGATTTATTAGGTCCGTTCCCCAGCTCTTACAAAAGAGGATATACATATTTGTTAATAATCTCTGACTTCTTTACAAAATACTCTAAACTTTTCCCATTACGAAAAGCTACTGGAAAGAATATTGCTGAGATCATGGAAAATGAGATATTTTACAAGTTTGGGGTACCTGATACAATAATTTTGGATAATGGTCCCCAATATATTTCAAAAGACATGAAAGCGTTAGTTAACAAGTTTCATATAAGACACCTCTTTTACAACTGCAGGTATCACCCGCAAAATAATCCTGTAGAAAGAATTAACAGAGTGTTAGTGTCTGCTATTAGCTCGTACGTCGGTGGTGATCATCGGAGGTGGGCAGATTGTTTACATGAAATTGAACTCGCTATTAACACAGCAGTACATGAGGTCACTGGATATACTCCCTTTTTCTTAAACTTTGGAAGGGAAATTATTATTTCAGGAAACGACTACAAGTCTTCAGACTTCAACCCTGAAGATATCAGATTTGCCGCACGGGATTCTTGGGCATCGGATTTAGACGAGTTAAACGATATTTTTTCGCAGGTTCGTACGTCTCTAAGGCAGTCGTATGAAAAGAACAAAACGCAGTATAATCTACGTCGTAGGGACATACAATATGAAATTGGCGACATCGTTTGGCGTCGTTCGTTCGTTCTTTCAGACGCTAGTAAGTATTTTTCAGCGAAATTAGCTCCCAAGTTTATCCGCAGCAAAGTCATTAAGAAATTGTCTCCGGTTGCTTACATTTTAGCTGATTTAAATGGAAAACCTGTTGGAACTTTTCACATCAAGGATTTAATCAAGCATGAAATCTCAGATTAACGTCGTGTAGATCAGGAGCGTATTTTAATTATTTTGTATACTTTTGTTTCCATTATGCGCAATAATGGAAGCGATTAAAAGATTCCATTTAACGTGAGAACATGACTAAAACTTATGTTCTCACATTGAATGCAATTTTATATTTGTTTATGAAGTTATTTTGTTTGTCCGTGTCCAGGTATTTCTAACACATGTATTTTGCTATTTTATACTTGTTCAGTGTGCAGGGGTGACCTATTCTTACCCTTACGCATTGAATGTGTGCACATGAATAAACATAGTACTAAATTTTGTAAATTTATATATTCAAATCATCAAATTTTGAATAAGTTTGGATGTGTGTGAGTACATTGCACATCCGTTTGGCATTTTGATGATTCTCATATATACTTTTATCATATTCATTTTGAAATGGTTATGTAATTAACTGTTTTCAAGATGCGCTTGCTAGTCCGGAATGGTAGGCGTATCTTCAAGATAGTTTATAGTAAAATACAGTTGGGTTTTATGTTTCGTTGTCTCGTTCTGTTTCTTTGTCTTGTTCTGTTTCATTATGCCCTTTGGGGATGTTACATACTATAAGATGGGAAAATAGTGCTTTTTCAATTACATGTGGTACAAAACCGTGCCTATATTTATCAAATTATTAATGTTAATTTGGGTTATCCCATTCAATAATCTATATTATCAAATGAGTATGTATATTCCTTGCAGGATCTGCTGGATTATGGTTACAATTGAATTAATGATTAATAGTTCGTAATATTTATTATATTGTTTTGAACTAGAAGGCAAACCGAAGGGTTCATTCAGAATCTTTGGCATCGGGTTACTATTTTCATCACATGATAGCAATCAGATGCTTAGAATATCTATTTAGTAACTTTAGGAAGTTACGAAACCCAGCCAACGGTTTTGTATGAAATTTCTTTTGGTAGTGCTTATTTTATCCATTTGGGTTTTTTTTTTAATTCACATTTTATGTTGTTCTTCGTCCTTACAAATTAAAATAAATATGAAGTTAATTAAAGAGAGAGATTTGAAATCCTCAACACAAATAAAATGCATGTGGCATATGCCAACGTCGGTTTACTATTCGGGTAATTTTATTTTAAATATAATAAATTTTCCTTCTTCGGGTTGCGGGGGTCATTCTTGAGCTCGGAATGACCTCAACAAGTCGAACTAGCATTCGATGATTCGATCAATACCTTGTTCTTGATCAAATCATGGAATGTTAATTGGTTCTTCATTCAGGAAGATTTACAAAAATAAAATAAAACAAAAGATAATAATTCAATTTTACTGCAAATTGCATCATCGGATTACATTTTAACTGAAAATTTAAAATTTGATTTATAGCATACTACATTGGGGTATTAAAAAAAAAAAAAAAAAAAATTTTTTTGTTTATTCACAAGCTAATTATTCCTTAAATTTTATCAACATTGCATGGGTTAAATTCGATTAACAATTCATAATTTATTCAATATCGAAGACAAAACTTATTTTTACTCAGATCTATGGGGAGGATAATAACATTCATTTTCATATAGAAATTTTAATATCTATTTCACAGTAAAAGCTTAAACTTTTGAATTTACTTGTTAGTAAAATTATTATAAAATTTATTTATAAAGATATTTAAAATCTCATTTTAGAGGAGTGACATCTAGGTGGGCTGTTTTGAAACTTCAATTGCGTCTTGGCTAGAAAATAAAAATTGTTTAATCATTCTATCAATAGGGTTTTCAAATTATTTATTTATCCGCAGGGTGTCCAGTTTGTAATATTATCTTATTTGAAAATTATATCATATTATTTCAGCTAGGGTTTTTTTTTTTTTTTTCTTTTGTATAACTAACAATCAGTTCTAACTTAAAATTTTTTCTAATTCATCAGTAAACCATTTTATAGTATAGCTTAGTCTTCGCAACATCAAGAATTAAAATCAACATTAAATCGCAATCATCACTACAAGTTCAAGACCTTAACATATACGTCCGGTGGAATTCATTGCTGCTTTTGGCCAAAACAATCACAATCTACATGGAAGGAAGAACTTCAAATTCATATGGACATGTTCACATAAAATGGACCGGTCATCTGCACTGGACAATATCAAGATTACAGACTATCAAAATTGAACTTCAACCTTCTTCTCCTACCTTGATCTTCAGCCTTCATCTGTATACTCTTTGGATGCTCATCCCAGCAGTTTCAAAATTCATCATGGCCGGATTTGGAGGAAGAGCTTCGCTTTCATACAGTCACCAAACAAACCTCTAAGCTGATAATCTTCTTTCTACTACTTCTGCCTTCAAGTCCTGGACCCTGAACGTGATCTTCATATTGGATATAAATTACCTGGTTTCAAGGGTACATTCTGGAATCAATTCCTCCAGAGCAAATCATCTATTGGCATGATCAGCAAGCTTCCTGTATTGAGATCTATAAAGGCGCCAGGAGGGCCTAAAATTTCCTTGGAAATTTTTTTTGAAGGGAAGGGAGTAATGTAACGATTTAAAACTACTCGCCCCGGTATCAAGCGCTTGAGAAGGACATATTAATTTTACAACCGTGCAGTTACGAACACGGCAACGGCCGAGTACATAATCGGAGATTGCTAATCAGTTCCAGAGAGGTTGGACAGCTGTCAGGAAGTACATCACGGAAAGGATTCGCGAGAGTTGCGCCATCAGACACGTGAGCGATTGTCATCATCTTACGATAGATTCTCACATTATGGTTTACTGTATTTATAAATTTGTTCTTCAAATAATTATTAGGAAGGACTGGCGCCCTAAGTATCTAAAGCAGGATTACTATTTGAGATTTGAAACTTTAAACCTTTTTGATTCTTTTACATACCCACAGATCAGCATATTAGAATTGTTATTACACGTCACTAGTCAGATTTAGTTTATCGATCTGAACATGCCCTGATATTCATTGTAAATGTAGAGTCTCTTGCCTTCTAAATTGATTAATTTCGTAGATAATGGATGATAAGGAATTATGAATATAACCTCAATAAAATTTGTTCTTAGCATTACTACATAACTCTTTAA
The DNA here is from genome assembly GCA_917880885.1 of Limnephilus marmoratus. Taxonomy (NCBI): domain Eukaryota; kingdom Metazoa; phylum Arthropoda; class Insecta; order Trichoptera; family Limnephilidae; genus Limnephilus; species Limnephilus marmoratus. The sequence goes on from OU862926.1 coordinate 39,733,745, forward strand.
TTCCATTTGACCTTACTTAATTTTGTCCTACACATGAAATACATGTTTTACACACTTTCCAGAAGTATTACACGAGAAAACAATTGGTACAGTGTGATCTAATCTATTCGATTGCGGGTATCCTAAATATTTATAAACCTCATCCCCTTTCATACTTTGAATTTTGAAATTTCTAAATATACCCTCGTCTCCATCTACAATTTTGCCTTTCTCTATATGGATAGTTTTACATTTATCTAAACCAAAAGTCATTTTAATATCATCTGAAAAAATTTTAACAACCTTAATCATTTTCTCTAAATTTGATTCAGAATTTGAAAATAATTTTATATCATCCATATATAATAGATGTGAAACTATACTACTCTCTCTTGTATTACCCTTAATTTTTATTCCAAACTTGCTTTTAATTAACATTTTAGAAAGGGGATTCAATGCTAAGCAAAACCAAAGAGGGCTCAATGAGTCTCCTTGAAAAATCCCTCTTTTTATTGAAATGCCCGGTACTACTATTTTTATTAATTTTTATTACCATTATTTTTTTTCAATTTATGTTCTTATTTCTTTGTATTATATATTGTGTAAATATATAAGTATGTATAACTATATTGTACGTGTGGGATCGCACTATCCTCCCCACATCCTGGAATAAAGATTATTATTTTTATTATAATAAAGTAAATAAGTTTATTTGTATCTTCTAAGTAAAAGCACCCATTGACAAACTATTTAAAAACAGTACTTTTCTTTTTCTGTACAATATTTTTATTTTTCCTGTCATGTTGTATTACTTTGTCTATAATTAAAAATAAATAAATTTTAAAATGTTTATTCCCAACTTTGGTTCAAAACTTAAACCCTCCCACAGACAACAGAGTTGGATAGAATCGATATCCATTTAAGATAAAGTTAGAGGAATATTATTATCTGTAATGCAACATCCCGGGGTTCGCTAAACCGATGAACCCATTTGGTACAAGTGGAAGTTGGAGAAGAACTTTTCAGTAATGGTTTGTTTCTCGTTATCCGGTGTTCTCTAGTTATTATTTCGCTTTGAATTAATCCCCCATCAAAACTGCTGGCAATTAAAATATACAGGAGTCATAAATTATGCTTTATTTTAAGTAGATGTGTGCCTAATTTACATTTTTATTTGTACATACATGATATAAATACATATTTTGTACATTTTTACCCAACGTTACTCTCATTGATCAAACGCGTTGAATTGTAAAAAGTAAATTGTTTTGCATTATTGATTGGTAGCTTGTAAATGCGGTAAGTTAGCCATTGAATAATTCAAAAAATAATATCACAAGAACTGCCATGTGGGAGTGTTTCGTAATCCAAATATTTGGCCAATTCGGACCGCAATGCAAATTATGAAAAATAATTGCAAAAATCATGTATTGTGTTTTTTGAACATAATGTAAGGAGGTTGGCGTGGAACATTTTTTTTTTAATTTTATGCAGTCCACAATTAGCTTTCTCGATTGATGTTTTACTTGTAAACATGATAACAATGTCATCGGCGAAAAATATTATGTTAGAGTCAAAAGTTCGATAAGGAGTTCATATATGTAGCAGAAATAAGACCGGACCTAGAACACTTCCTTGGGGCGCGCCGTGCGAGATAGATAAACATTTATGTCTATGTTATTGATTGGAGTGGATGACAGTGTTGTTAGTGATCTCTGTGTGAGGTAGTTTTTAAAGCGTTTCAGGGCAGTACCTTCTCTCCCAATCTATTTGCAAATATTTAATGTATGTCAAGCTACTGAATAATAACGGTCCATATTGGCCGCCATTTTTGTTCCACTGTTTGGACAAAACATTTTATAGGTATGCCAAGATACTCTCTTACGTTCTCTCTTAATTTAGTAATTGAACACAAAAAAAGTAATTTTATTTGAGATTATATTTTTCACCTTATACCAAAATCCGGTAAAGCGTACGTTGGGTCGACAAATTAGGAAATTACGAAAGAAGTGAAATGCAGTAGGGTTATGTTGAGTTAGGGATAGGTTAGGTTAGGTTGAGTTTGATTAAGAATGGCGTACACAATCCGATCGTAAACATGTCGACAAATCAGCTCAAAACATACCGCAATATTTTTCAATGTTTTTTGCAACAGTTTTTCGCAGTTTACCCTAAATTGATTTGAAATCTAAGGACAGTGTATTTAGAGAAACCTAATTATAAGAAGCATTCCTAAAACGTGGATTACTTCTCTGTTATTACTATCGTTCCAAATAAGACTTAACAGCAGGATTAAAATAAACGTTGCTCGCAGTGTGAAATGGTGAAATGGCTGAGATTACGGTTTTAACGGTTACTGTAGTGATATTGGCGCAATCATGGAAGTTAAACAACATTCTTGAAAGTCTGCATTAGAATAAGAGACAGTTATGCTAGTAAGTGCAATTATATAACGCAGCTATGTCTTGTGGTTATTTCCTTTTGGGGTATTATGCCGTGTTGCGCTACCTCCTCCTTTAGCCAACGTTTCGGACAGCGTTACAGTGTCCATCATCAGGGCAGATGTGTAAATGTTAGAGATGAAATGTGTGCTTAAGTACTTCGAAGCAATACCGTGTTGCCAGCACCAATCCACTGCGGGCTGGCATTACAGTATACTTCAAGATGGTTTTTTGTATTTAGCTTTGGTGTAGCCGTCAATTACCGGATACCAAGAACTATTGAGCTTAGCTCCGTCGTCTCTATTAATGTTAATAGGATTTTTATGAATTTCAATTGCCTCTGTAATTAAGCGTGCTCTATAGGTTTTGGGTCTTCCCAGGACTTCAGAAGATTGACAATCTGATGTTCTTATCGTAATGATTTTTAAAGATTTTTGGTTGAATCATTTATTTCAAAATATTTAAACAACGATGTGATCGCAATATTTTGAAGTCTTTTGCACTCGTAGATAACGCAGCAATTTTCGAATCGAATTCAGTACCTAAATACATAAAAGCATTGCTTGAATACAGCATGTTTCAAACTAGAAAGAAAAATGAATAAGACCATAAATTAACTAATTCCGAAATATATAAACTCAAAAGTAATGATTGTCCCTCATTTTATATTGGAAAAACAACTAGTAATTTTGAAATCAGAATCAAAGAATATTTAAGGAGTCTTAATAATAATATTTTTTCTGAGTTCGCTAACCATATAATTGAAAATAACCATAGTTTTGAGAAAAATACGGGGATAAATATTCTTCACATTAATCATAAAGGAAAACGTTTAGATAACTTAGAAGCCTTGGAAATAAATAAAAAATCCCTTAAAAATAATGAATCTATTATCAACAAATAAAAATATTGTCTTATAGCCCAATCATGGATTTGTTCCCCTACACACCCACTCTTCATTAATAACCTAGCAACGGCTCCACCCCGTTACATTGTTCATACATTGTTCCCATCCGTATTTCAAATCTGTCAAATCAGTATACATTTGCCCTGAAGAAGGAACGGTCGTTCTGAAACCGGTGTTTACCGTTCAGAAATCGAATTTACTCAAATATGAAAGTGGTTCAAACAAAGTTAAATTGTTTCATTTATCTAGAAAGAAAAAGTTTATTTTATTGTTGCATTTTAAAGAAAATTTCTATTAAAATCTAACACAACTTTTTTTTCAAAATGGATCATGGTATACCCCATTTTTATTGATTTATTTATTTTTATAGACCTACACAGTACTTTTTTTACTTTAGCTCCATACAGGAAGCCCTGAGGAAAACAATTTCCCTCGGGGCCTATGTCATCTTTGGGGATGCTGTGGAGAGGAGGGGAAGGGAAGAAGAGGAAGTTCTGGGAAGGATAAAAGGTATAAGAAGTTGGTAGAAAACTGGGGTCAATGTGTCTAGAAGTGACGGACGTCTGAATCCATCCCTTCCAAATGCAAGGACATCGCCATCCGAAGTATACGCGTAATACACACCAATACACACATTCCTAAGTATGCGTTATTCAGGTCAATTCTAATAATACAATTGTTTATTTTTTTTTATTATTCATCTTTATTAGTTTTGAGTTACAATTTGTTATATTCTATGCCTGTCTCACTAGGAGAACCTGTATTGAGAGCAGGCGCTTAGCATGAGCAGTTTATAATAATAACACATACAACGTAGAAATAATAACACAATATTACAAGTAACAGTTAATAATCAACTAATTAATTAATTTTGATAATGTAATTGGTTCGCAAAACGGTTTCATTTTTAATCCTGTTTGCATGAAATAAAGCAATTTTCCTTTCCTAGTTACCTAGTTCACGTAGGAATGGACCTTGTACCAGAGAAATGCACACAAAGTGGAGTGGAATCGATTCTTCATTAATGATGTAATTGTTCCGTAATTGGGTATGCTTCCCAGAACTCAATTGGTAGCATTTCTCGTATATGTGGAAATTTTGGTATTTCCGTACTGAATAATTACTTCCCGTGTTCTTATTACCCGGAACGTTGTAGTTCATATTTAATGGGAATATTATACTGAATCGAATCACATTGCTTGTTTAAAATGTAATAAATTAACCCATTTTCACTTAATTTATTTTTAATCTTAATCGATTCCAGGCTGTTAAAGCCTGTCTTTAGACTGGTACAAATGTTTCTTAATCTACATTTTGTGCACATAACATATGGGGGAGAGGGAGGGGGGTAGTCAACAAGGATTTCATACATTTTACATGGTTTTTCCATATGTGTTGCCATGTTGCTTTTGACGATTGCATTTTGGCTATTAGCAGAAGACATAATTTTCTGTCGTTTTTAAAAATAATTTGTGTCCTAATCTTCAAAAATTCTAATGTTGGTTCTCCGCGTATCATGGGTAACTCTGGATCAATGAACTCAAGTTTGTTTTGATTTAGTGTAAGAATTGTATTTTCTGATGTGATGAGTACAGCTCTCGATTCAGGGATTTGACGTATGAATATTCGTCCCGTTTTTATCCATGTGTAGGAGAGTTTTTTTTCTCTATGGCCGTCTTCTTCGTTTTAAGTATCATTTTAAAAATTCGAACTGATTTTGTGAAGAATTCAGACAAACGATCAAGTACCTACTTATAAGAAAATATTTTTTTAATTAATATAATTTTTTTTATATTTGAATGAGGACGAAGCAAGGAGTGTGCGCCTACGCGAATGGCCCGGGGAGATAACTGATCAATGTATACCTGCTACTGGCAATGCATATGAGCCTTATCTCGCAAAAAGGAGCCTAGGATTTTACTATAAAAGTTTTCACTGATTAGGGATTTATAGGTTGGTATGCGTATTTTGATACCCATATCGGCTACTCTCCGGTTCCAACGAAGACTCCTACCATTGAGCCACTTCGGTCGCCGAGACTATAAAAAAGGCCTAGGGAGTTTATCGCTCAATTTATTACACAACGGAAAGTTCACCACATTTAGTTTATAAATATTTTACAAAGAATAGAGGAAAAAAAATAATTCGGAAATGTTGTTAAACAGAGAAATGATGTGATGTATGTGATGTATAAAGAAAGTATGTCGATTTTGATTTTTAAAAATGATGCTCTGATAGTACGACTATTTTTTTGAAAAATCACCCCTGGTTGTACTCGGCATAATCTTAATACAAACACATGCATCGTTTGGCAAGAAACTCTTCTTACCGTCTTGGTTATAATATAACGTCTAGAGACGGTATTAAAATAATTGAATTAAAAATAATGATTCATTATGCGGAATTCCTCGGTTCAATTCCGTTTTAAACGAAGCCCGTTAGGCTATTCGCGAGTGTTTCCCTGAACATTCCACAAAATTCCAGAAACTTCTCCGGAGATGGGAACCATTATAACGGAGTAGCGATGCTGGTAGCTGGCTCCCGTCCGGTATGACTGAAATTCTCTCAAAAGAATAGGGCACTTGCGGTAAGAGAATAGCGGAACAATTCAAACACTGCTATTTATAAAAAAATATAAAAAAGCAGTGTGTGCAACTCACACGCGGTAGAAGTGAAATTAGAAAGTCGCTAGATGTCGCTTTCTTTTGCCTATTTATTTTAAAGTGGTTTGAAGATTGGATATTGATTTCACAAAAATAAAGATTTTTTTTGGATTTCGAAGGATTTGAACCTCCGTTCGCTGGATGTCTGTCTCTCTGGCCACTAAGACTTGTCAAGCGCCTTTCTCTCTGCGTTATGGAAGGCTCGCGCCAGGGTGCGAATTTACCGTATTATATTTGAACCGATGACTCGTCAAATAATAAATTTTAGTGAAGCATTTCTGTTTCAACCGAATTTCAAATCACTAACGGGGCTGAAGAAGTTTCACTTCAATAAATTAAATGCTTTTCTGAAAATCTTATTTTGGTATTGAGAAACACTCTTCGGGTCCGTTTCATGCGAATTTTTGTAAATAATAAGAACTTAAACAATAAGATGTTCATTTTAAGGTTTAAAGTGAGTAAAAATTATAATAAATCATCAAGTGAACTTTACAAAGTTGATAACAATTCTCTTGAGACTTTAACATAAATTATAGACTTAGGAAACACTTTTCAATCAAATCTTTAAAAATGTTATAATAAATATTGATCTTTGGTGTCAAAATGTTATAAAAAGAATGAAAGAAAGAATAGTGATGGAGAACACGAGACTAAAATGGGTATAAACTGTAAGAATTCTTATCTCAAGGTGTGAACCTTTTGTAGGCAGCTTTAAAAACTCGTGTGGGCAGGAGTTATTAAATCAAACAATAAGGTCATTTAACACGGATAAATTTGTCTATTTATTAATATAAATAGATGCATAAATAAAATTATATTATAATGGTGATGAGGGATAGGCTATAATTGGACAATTAATAATGGAGCGGTAGTACTATGTACTTTTGTTAATCCCGTGAGTTGACGCTCATGTGTGGGTGATTCAAGTTGCTTTCGGAGATAAGCGTACAGCTCCATCCACTGCTGGCGGATGTTGAAACGGCGGGCTGGAGCAGCTGACAGGGCTCCATCCCTGTGATTCCTGACGACTACTTCGATGGCGGCCAATGTCATCGCCGCTCTTCTGCAAGCACCTCTAGATCCAGGTGTAGTCTAGTCGGAAGGTCTCGTGTGATGTTTGCGTCTGCAGACGGTGGATTCCCAAATCCATGATAAATAGTAGACCTCCATGGTACGATGCCAATCCAGGGTTTTGATATAAGTAATAAAAGTTTTCAGCCGCTGATGCTACTGACGGACGCAGATTTTAACAATTATTATATGTTGAAATAAAATAAATATGGCGCAGTGATGCGACGACCAGCCACAAGGGCGGTGGCTGGGGTCACCCATGGCTCGTCAAAGAATCAAGTATTTGTTTGCTGTATTGCTGAAAGTTTTTATTTTTAACTTATCTCTCTTTTATCATAGTCTTCTGTCGGAAGTCCATTTTAGTTCTCGAGCATTACAATAATTCCAAGAATCCGCTAGGATAATAGATGCTACCAGAAATGCACAAATTAAACTTTATCCAAGTATAATTCATTAAGTTTTACTGTTATCGGATTTCCTTATCTTAACGTTATTTTTATTATAGTACGAGGGGGGTTGAACCCGATACTTCTGATTCTGAAATGAGGGCACTTTTCCAATATGCCACTTGCTTATTTGTTTTTGAGGCGGGTAAGTACCTAGTATCTACCCACTTCACCTGAATTCGATACGCAAGGGATATTGGTTTTGTTCAAATGGTTACCGATATCTTGATGTTGTGTCGTTATTTGATTGTTCTTATTATATTTATTGCTGAATATTCGAATTATGGATTAAAACAAGGTTGTCCGTATTTTGAAATACTCGTACAATTTTTTTTGATTTTCTACATTAAAAATTACCATTTTGGCACGACTTTTAAATGGCAACTTTGACATCTAATAAGATTATAACGGTCGATGCTACTGAGTTTAATTTTTTTTTTTCAATATTTAGGTATATAGTGTGTAAAATAATACTTAATGTGTAAAACTTAAAATTTTAATATTTAATCATTGAAGACAATATAAATGACTCTCAAACGAAAAATATAGACAGAAAAAGATTCATGCAATTTAATTTTATTTGATTGGTTAGAATTTAATGTTATTTCACATTTTAGTCACTTGAAATAATATAAGATATATTTGCGACTGTTTCCAGAGTACAAGATAATCTCAGTACCGCCCTGGTGTAAGACCACTATTCAGAATTGCAATGTTGGTTGAAATGGTTTTAGCCTTGTTTTTCTTCCGTGTTTCGTTCTTCTTCCCCACTTCCTTCAGCCTCACAACATACCCTATTCGGGGATGCCATAGTCTAACTCCAAGCTAGTCTAACTCTAAGCTCCAGGCCGGAAGTTGGGATTCTTGTATGGTATTCACATAAAAAAAAATTTAAAAAATAAAAAATCGTATAGAATCAAATTGATTTTGCAGCCAAAAAAAAGTGAGAAATTTTATTCTAAAATATTGGTAGCTCTCATTCGAAACATAAATACGGTTAAAAATGAATGAAGTTAATATGGTCGAAATAGCTCAGTGGTCAGAGCACTTCCCCGTCAATAAAACGTCCTGGGTTGTAAACACAGATTTTTTTTACAATATCTCCACACTGGAGGCCCTGAGGAAAATAATTTCCCTCAGGGCCTATGCCATCTGGGATGCTGTGCGGTGGGTCTTTTGAGAAGAGGAAGGAATGAACATTGGTCTTGAAGAGACCCATGTTGTAGGAAGGAGGAAACACAGAGGCCGGCAAATCATTCCACAGCCGAGCTGTTGAACACAAGAACGAGTCGAAGAAACAACCCGTTCTCATGTGACAAATGTCAACCATGTACAAATGTTGGGCACGCGTTTGGCGTGTTTCCCGACTATGCACCGGTCCTTTTCTGTCTTTTTTCAAGACATTCGTTTGAGACTTGTTTACATTGTCTTCAACGATTCATTTTTTATTGTTGATGCTTAAACTGGATATAAATTGATTGAACCAAAAAAAATTGTACAATCCGATGCAGCTTGCGTAAAAGTGAAAACTGACAACGGCGAAGTGTTACTAATTATATACTTGTGTATTTGGTGTCAATCCACAAATGCGTTTCAAAAATGGTGGAAACCGAATCCAGACCCGAAGGGACCTTTGTACCTAAAGAGTGATTCTATATCTTTTGTGACAGCGTAACGGTGTTAAATCGGCTATAGAGCCATACAGCCACGATACACTGATAGTTTTCTTAAATGCGGTGCTCCGAATCGCGCTAACGAGCTAAATACTGCGCTTGTGTTAGACACCAACTCAAAGTAGTTTACCCTAACGCAAAAGATGACGCCGCGTTTTGCCGAGTAATCCTCATCAAGATACATTAGTCGCTGGAAATTTTACGCATCGAATGTCATCATGTACAAACATCCAAAATGATACGACAAACGGAGTCATTTATTGACCCCTTTTAGGCCTATTTATAAGTAGTTTTCATAATTAATAAATATGTTGGTAATCAATTCATTTAACATACGACAGGCACAGACAAACCATAGAAAATCACAGAAATTTGACAGCCGATAACGCGTGACGGATGCCTTCTAACTGTGATGAATTGCATTAATCAACAGTGAAAATAAGAAAATATCGTAGCTTCCCACTTTAGTTCAAAAAGAAAATACCAATTAATTATAAAACAGACACACCTGCGACATCTACCGGTTCGAAGTAAATTGAATTCTTGTTGACGATAGGGACCTACAATTAAGAATATTGAGATGAGTATTGATGAAAAGAACACAGAGGGTGCTAGAAATCATCATTAGGCGTAATAATAAATAGTTGAAATCAACAGCCAATCAGGTCTAAGCAGAAAGCTATAAATAATTAATGAAACCAATCACAGATTAGAGGGCGTGTTCAGATTTTGAACAAAGAAATGGACTTTAGACTAGGCAATTAGTCATAAATTTATGGGAAAAAATATCGTCATGAACCGCGAGATCATTACACTATAATGTAAACAGGTTCTCACGCCCGGTGCATTAGATACGATGACCCCAAATTTAAGATATACAATCAGTACAATGAAGGTGTTGGCAACCGCCGTTAACGAACAAATTAATCCATATTATGTTGGAAAAACTATGCAAGAAATTAACAAGAAAATTTTAATAAGAGGAAAATTAAAGAAAAGACGTGTAAAACGTAAGAAAAGCTACTGTAGGATTATTCAGTCGTATAACGAGTACATAGAGGGTCAGGAAGAGCAGATTAAGAGGAAAACGTACATTTAACATTTAAAAGGAAGGAAAACACTGGAAAAATTAGGAATGTCACTTTTAGATGAAGCAAAAGAGTCAGGAAAAACGATTGGTAAAGATAATCTAATGAAAAAAATGGACGTTTAAAAGGAAGTGTTTATTGAACAATATAAGATTTCGACTTAATTTTGCGTTTTCAGACGAGTTTAAATAAATATCGTTATATATTTGAAATGGAGTGGTAATTCTAGTTACATTGCGTTAGGTAAAGTCAACAGAAGGAATTGTTTTACGTCAATTGTTTGACGAAAGTTCTATGGGAGATAGGACAGACTGTAAGGAAAAATGAAACATTATTTGAGTTGACGATCCCACACGTGATTTTGTTATTAAAACAACCAGAAAACGAACATGGTTTTAGACGATTAAAACCATTTTAATGGCTTTTAGGACGATAAAAATTATCATTGGTCTTAGGGACAGTTTACATTAACTAAAAACCATAATATTTTATTACCCTCGAATAAACGCTGAGTTATTGGTGAGTACATCGAAGTCCAGACCTAAACACATGTCAAATTTTAAATTAATGTGGATTTCGATGAGAAAGGGACGGAATTTGTGGGATGAACCATATAACGTAATAAAAAATGACAGGAATTTAAGGGCCGAAGTGGGAGTATCTCCTATAAAAATGTGGTAAATGATATATTAATTAGTAACAAATAGAAAATGAAATTTTCTATTGAGGCAGCAAACATCGAAAAACGATACGGATATCAGAGTAATGTACGGTGGAACTATGGGTGAATTGATACGGCCAAAGAAAGCAAAGAAAATCTTAATTTAACAATTAATAAAATAAATACGGCTGGATATATAAAAAAATCATATAATTGTGGAAAGCTACATGAGAATGAATGAGGAAAATCAAAGGAAGAACATCGTGAATAAAAGGGAAATAAGAGAAAATATGAAAATTCAAGTCTACGACATAAGTAGAGACAATACAGTTTAAAACTGAATTGATCCATATAGGTGGCGTGAGAATAAGAAGGAATTTAGAAAGAAGAAAATTGGAAAACGCATATTAAAGGTTTTGGCTTGAGTTTGTTCATGTTCTAGTAGCGATAAACAAAATTGAGAATCATATACAGTATATTGAAGACGTACCTATTATATTTTGAAAAAAAAAAAGGATACGAAAATCATGATATTTGAGTTAAATTCGTAAGACCATCGAGACAAAGGACGATGAGGCAATTTAAAACAAAGTAACTGAATCCGGACCTTGTAGAGATGGAAGTAAGAGACAAAAAGGAGTGATAACATGACAAAGGGATCTAAGTAGCATTACTCGATAATGGTGAGATAATTTCAAGGGTTTGCGAGTTGGTAGACATGAGATTGTTTTGTCACAGGAAATTCAGATACAATCTTTTGGACCTGAGAGGGGTTTAAAAGACAGGACTTAGTGATTTCTCGGTAGTCATCGGGGGTTTTGAAAAGCGGAAGTTTGTGAGGCGTGACGATACGTTCGGTAATGTACTGGTGGAAAAATTCTAATTAGTTAGAATCACAGGACTTAGAAAAATTTCATATTCGAGCCAGTGTCTTATAAAGATTTAAAGAAATTAAAATCAGTGGGAATAGAAATAAAGTTTACGTTTTGTTTAATTGTGAAAAGTTAAAAAGTTCTGTAATAGATACAATTTGATTAGTGGAAAATTCGGTTTTTATAATCAATAAATATCATATTTTGGGACTTAGTAATTTCGCGACAAGTGTCGGTGTGGTAATTAAATAAAGTGATGTAATAATAATAAAAATTAAAAAGAAGTTATAAAAATTATGTGCGTTCAGTTTAAACGGAGAGAGTTCTACTAAATATCAAATATTTATATTAATGATTTAAAAATAGTGCAAATTAAAAGAAGTTATAAAAAAATTTATGTGCGTTCAGTTTAAACGGAAAGAGTTCTATTAAATATCAAATATTTAAATCAATTAATTAAAAAAAAATAGTGCAATCAAAAGCGAGATAATAAATAAATAAGTGCACCCAATTAAATGGAAAAGTTCAACGAAAATCTTTAAGTAAATTGAGTGCTTCAAATTAAGTGCTAGTCTTTTATTAATTAAAGAAAAAAGTTGGTGTAGCGAAATAAAAATAAAAACCAGTGTTAGTTATCATAACGGTGATAGTTCCTTAAATAAAGTGCAAATCGAACGTAATAATTTATCACAGGATTAATCTAGTGTTAGATAAAGTAATAATAATAAATATGGACTTTGGAATAAATAATACAGATGATTAAATTGTTGTTAAATAAGATTGTGGTAACCTAATAATAATTATTATTTCGGAAAGTTTGAATAAATAGTGAAATACGTTATCTTACTGCAAAATAAAAGAGTTCGGTGATACAAGAATTAAATAATAAAAATAAATAAAATAAATAAAAAAATAATAAAATAAATTTGTTAAGTTAACCAACGGGTTTTGAAAATATAATACATTTTGATTGATAAAAATTAGTCATCAATTAATTCAGTTTAGAGTCAACGCAATAGTGAAATAATGAATAAAGATGATTAATCTAGGTTTAGTTAGACAATAGCTGAATTAGGTAGAAAAAAATATATAAAAGGTTTGTCGTGTTGAACCCGACAGGAGTGGACCTTTTGGGGTAAGTCCTTACAAAGTATAAAAATTTCTAGAGACATGAACGAGGCAGAGGGCAGCTGATCGTCGGTATAAAATTTTATATTATTATAACAAAATATTATATGCTTAATATGTGATATGTACCTATATTAAAATATTATATATAAAGTATGTATATTTATGTATATATATATATTCCAAGAAAGTTTAATCAAAAGAAACACACTTATATTTAAAAGTAAAGGTATCGATCTCGAATACCTATCTTTGCATTTATCCGTAACTATTTAAAATAGTTATGTGTTTGATAAATTTCCAAGTCAAAGTTTTGTATTTATTTAGTATATATACTATTTATTATAACTTCAGCTAATATAAAATGATCAAAAAAATGAGTTATGATATTAGAATTTACCTCAACTATAATAAAATTATATATATATCTGTGTATTTATGTATCGAGACAAAGTATATGTATGCATTATGACTAAATTTATCGGGGAAACAAATTAGACATTTGCGAGAAAGAAATAACCATTATTGAATTCGGAATGTTTAAAGGTAAACAAATGTCACGCGTTCTTGGATCTAGGTCACGAGGCCAGTGGGAATGTTGACATAACTAAAATTGTTTATAAAACAACTCGGTCAGTAGGGCACTGTGTTGAATGCTTTAAGAAGATGTCAATCTTAGGATAGGGCAACACCATAACGTTGCGCAATTATATATATATATAAAAAAAAGGGGTTAAACACAATCTTTAATTTGAACTTGAAGAGATATTTAGGATTGAACAATTTGAAAGTAATTAGATTTATTATAGGCTAGTCAAATAAAAGAACTTGAAGAGTATCATTGAACATTTGAGAAAAATTTTATGGATTAACTACTCTCCTAGGTAGCTAATAGGTACATCAAACATTTGAAAATCACGGGATAGTTAGATAAAAGATTATTAAAGAACTACATGAAAAATTCGGGGAAAAATTATGAAATAATTGCTCTTACAGGTATAAATAATTTACGAAGCAGTTGAAAAATCACGGGAGAGTAAAAATTTTACCAAAAGTTGAACCTTGGGGGAAAATTTAGAAAACAGTTCAACAATAGGAGGCAGTGGTCGCTCCTTAAAAAACCCAAGGACCATTAACCTAACACATAATAGAGATGGCAATCTCTTAAAGAAAATTGTCAACCAAACCAATCAAAAAGCTTGGAATTTTCGGCACTCCAGAACAAACCGAGATAATCTCTTAATCTATTAGTATTTATTAATATCACCCACCTTTAATATGTATATATTCGGTCATCGGTTAAGGTTTTGTGCAGAATTCCTTTCCACGAAATCCGAGCCCGAAATTTGAGACTAGCTAGCCTCAAATTGAGGGTTATAATCCTACCCAAACGTATGTTTACATATATATCTTTCTATGTACTGTACATTGGATGATGTGGACCCGCTTACAATTAGCGTTTTAGACTCGACAGAGTTACTCTCACATCATTTCTTGTACGTGGAGGGAGGATTCACGACCTGTAACTCTGCAAAACACCGTGAGTATATGATTGCATATAGGACGAAACCGGTTCGCCCTAAGTAAATAGTAGACCTTAGAGGAGTAGGAATTTGGGGGTATCTAGGCTCAGATGACGACCTGGAGGCAGTGCATGATGGCAAAAGGAAGGACGGTTAGGACGCGATAACTTAGGTATCAATTAACCGATCCGCGCCCGAAGATTGTGCGAATTTCTAGTCAGAAATTGATCACCTGGTTTACTTGTAGGAGGAAGGCGCCAAATTTTTGGCAGAAAAAGGGTATTCTGAGTTTGTCTAACATGCAATCTATTAATTACATTAACCTACTAAACCCATCTTTATATGTACCTTATAGCAGCTGAATCGGATTGGAGAGATGACCAGCAGATACAAAACAATCATAATCAAATTTACTAACAATTAACCATTTGAGTCATACTTAATTATCTGTTCAATAAAACATGCGTGATTTCGATTAGTACAGTTATTTACGAGTTCGTTAGGATGTTGGGAATCATAATAATGCGACAAAGGAAAGTTAGATCATTTAGGTGAATTATTTAAAGTTAGATTTGCAAGGGAGAGACCAATGCAGTTTGAAACTCAACGCTCTGTCTAGAATCAAGAAGTTACCACAAAAACGAAAGTAATTAAAGTCCCATATCATAAATCAAAAAATTACACAACGTTTGATGGAGTTTAATTACAACATAAATACGAAAATATTTACGTTCAAGGTCGTAAATAACGTATTAATTAGTTAAGTACATATACCTCTAAAGGTATGTAGTACAAGGGAGCTTTAAGTAAGCTTTCTGTAGTTCCAAAGAAAATAAGGGTCCAAATTTTCATGAAGGCTTGTGTGACGTAGGGGAGGAATTTTCCATCCCTACTACACACATGCAAAGCCTTAAAAATTTAAATATCGATCAGAGCCAAGAGAAAAGTTCAAGAAAACTTGAAGGGATGAAAGAATTCCAAAAATATTTATATATTTAAAAGTTAAAAGGGGGAAAGAGGAGAAGAATTATTACGACTGGTGCCAAGTGCCCAAAAATAGAAAAAAAAATCAAAAGAGGTAGAAGAGCGAATTATCACATCTCTTCTCTCTCTTTTAATTGTCTCGTAACGCTATCTCAACGCAAAAGATAGAAATGAAAGAAACACATACGTCAAGTTGTAAAAAAAATTGAAAATTGCAAAACTTTTTATTTTTAAGGATCAAAAACTTTTTGTCGTTAAATTTTTTTTTGTTGTAATATTATGCCTTGGTTCAGTCAACTTTACATTACGCTATCATTAGTTGGGGATCCGCATGTAAAACTAATCTTTACCCAATACGTATTTATTTATTAACGCCCTTTTTCGGGGCTTTTACGAATCGAAAGAAATATACGGTATTTATTGTACATAACTGAACTGCCTTTGTAATAATATTTTATATTCATTTCAAGATAAATTGAAGATGTCCACTGACTTGGTATAATTTTTTCCCTCCGTTAGTATTCTGGGCAAAGGGGAATACATATAGTAGTTAGTTCCAGAATTACTGCACTGAAATAAATCCTGTAGTAAATGGTATTACGTAGTGGAATTCGGAAGCTTATCAATTCGAGCAATACCAGACTGTCAACTAAATCATTTAGAATTTTATACATAAATACCAAGTCAGTGAAAGTTCTTCTGTCTGACTATTTGAGCTTATTCATATCATTCAAAATAGTGTTGTAGTTCAACATAATTGCTGGAACACCCATTTTAAAATTAAGAAAACATAAGAATTTGTTTTGTATTATTTCAACAGCTTGTACAGTATAGTATTGTAATATGGATTCCAGACTTGAGAATTGTACTCAAGTTGACTTCTTACATATGCAAAATATAACAGTTTAATACACTTTTTATTTTTAAAATTTCTAGTTAGCCTAATTATAAATCCCTAGATTTGTAAGGCCTTATTAGAGATTTCTGTTATAAGTTATATATAAGTTGTACAAAGGTTAATAATTAAAATCTTATTGAAAAAACCTTCTGACTACCCAACGGATCGATTAAAAAATTTCAATTACCTTCATTCAAAATCTGTACACCAAAAACGCATTGATTCAAAACATTTATCAATTTCTAACTGAAAAACCTGCTGGCATGAATATATTTTTGCATGCCCAAAATTAAACACATTCTGTGTGGAGTTAAAAAAAAATTAACTATTGAATAATCGTCGACAAGCTGCCAATATTTTAGGGTTGCCATAAAACACAACTGCTAGCGTTCCTCGGTGTTAATCTCATTATGCCAAGTTCTCAGCAGTGAGCAGTGAGCTGAGCAGGGCTGCGAGAACGCCTGTAATAATATTATTTTCTCAACAATACAACCGTAAGCTGCTTCCGGGTAAGGTTTATGGTGTAAGTCTTAGAATTCAATTGGGATTTTGGTTGGATAAAGCTGGTTGCCAATAAGGTGTTTTATAAGCAACGGAAACGGCATTGAAAATTAAATCTTGTGTTCCTTAAACTTGGAAATCTGACATATGAGTGAAATAGAATAAAGCAAATGTGTTTCTTTATACAGAGGGAAAACATCCTTCAGGAAATTTTATTTTTCTATTTGGTATGCGGGTATGTGTACCGCCGCCCCGGGAAACGTTTATTGGATGACAAACACCCCTAACATAGGTCACACCAAGTGGTTTGCTACGTTTGATGACTTAGCAGGGGTGTTCGGGTTCAGGTGGTGAAGTTTTTCAGGTTCTTAGCGGCGGATGCATTTGCCCACCGATCGCGTGGCGGCCTGGATCGGAAGACACTGTTTGAGGGGAATCTAACCTAGACCTCTTCTGCCGGACTCTCTCGGCTCATCGCCTTGTACCGCAGTGGGAGGGGTGGATTTATATGTCCGTCACTCATGGCCACCGTGAACCCAGATTCCTACCCATCCCTCATACCTTTTTCCTTCCCTTCACACAGCATCCCCAAAGATGACATAGGCCCTGAGGGATTTTTCCTCAGGGCCTCTTGAGTAGGGTTATTGTTAATAAAAATGAAACTCACTCTTTTTAAAAGGGATTTATTTATTTAACAGGGAGTTTTCACAATTAAATATTAATATAATAATAATGAAATAATTTGTAGAGCCGCATTTTTGTGAAAAATCCCTCAAGGGCACTGTACAATTTATTATGAGTTCAATACAACAGATGCAGAAAACAAACTTACGTGACAGGTCACTTCCAATCAACACACTTTTATTAAAACTTTTATACTTGGAAAAGATAAGACTTTGCATGCAGAGGTCACATAAACCCTGGACATTGCATAATTTTACATTTTCTACCCTCCATTACCATGGATATTACAATTATAAGAAGATTAGTTGTGTGAGAGAGGTTTTTGGGGTGGTACACCTGTTTCCGTGAATACAAGAGCGAGACAGGTGATCTCACTATAAAAGGAGATGCAGTTACGACCACCACAACACGGGCATGTGCCTAGCATGGTGGTCAAAAAATCCCCAACTTTTGTAAAAAAAAAATCTTCATTGAATAAAGAAACTTAAAAAAAAAAAAAAAAAACGTTATCTCCTCGCCCTCTTTTCCTACCGCCAGCACAATAGTGAGGACGTTACAATAGACAATATGTTACAATAAATGTTCATCTCGCCAATCGCGTATTAATTACTAAAGACCTAAGCCTACACTCCGAGTCTGCATATAACAGTGGCGCAGCCGATGGAACACGATTCTGCACAATACAGCAAGCTCGCGAAAGAATCGACGCGCAAAAAAATTTGGCACGAAAATTTGGCAGAAAAATACGCGGTAACATATTATTTTCGGGTCGGTAAGAAAGGCCGGACCGAAATTAATCCAACACTTCACTGCAAGGAGTGAAGTGGAAGAAGACACTGGAGCCAGCCAGCTTTTCGAAAGGGGGAAGCACGGGAGGTCCAGCGTCAAGGGGCAGCATCTCTGAGGGTCAAGGATCGGGGATCCAGGTCGCAGGAGTGATCTGGGGCAGCCATCAGTAGCGGTGTTACTGTGTTACGGGTCTGGAAGGAGCCATCAAGTCACAGGGTCAAGGAGCAGTTTCCAGAGCAGGGTCCAGGGAGCAGACTGCAGAAGAAGAAACCTCATTGGGAAGTTTTTGTTTTTTCTCTTTTCTTTCTCTCTATTTGTGTACCTTCTGGGCATTGGAAACATGGAGTCTCGAGGATTGGAGTCCTTCAGTTTGCGTGACGGGAACTGGGAGAACTTCAAGGTCCGCCTCGAACAATTTCTCCTCGTGAATGATGATAAGTTTGCATCGGATGATAAGAAAAGGGCTATTTTCCTGAATGCATTGAAAGATTATTGTTTTTCCTTATTGGTTAATTTGTGCATTCCTAAAAAAGTAACAGATATTAAGTTAGAAGATTTGATATCTAAACTTGATGAGTATTGTTGTTCAACGAAATGTTTTTTTGAAGAGAGATCTAAGTTTTACAGTGCTAAACAAAGAAATGACGAATCAATTCGCGATTTTGCAGTGCGTTTAAAGTCTCTTTCTACTAATTGCAAATTTGGGAATAGTTTATCAGTAAATTTGAGGGATTTGTAGAGATTGTTTAGAAATTAAACCAGAATCACAAAAGAGTTCTTTAGCAGTGTGGCCATATGAACCTGAAGTATGGTTCAGGGTACATATTGATCATGGTAGTTTATATAACAAAAACTTTTTAGTGGTGGTAGACTCTTCTTCAAAGTAGATCGAGTGTCTGGAAGTAAACAGTCTGTCTTCAAAAGAAAATATCGAAATACTTCATAGATTATTTTCACAATTTGGTTTTCCAGCAACTTTAGTTAGTGATAATGGTACGTGTTTTTGTTCTGAGGATTTTGAAATTTTTTATAAGAAAAATGGGATAGAACATATCACTAGTACAGTCAATCACCCTAGTAGCAACGGGCAAGCTGAAGCTACAGTAAAGACTTGTAAAAATTTCCTTAAAAAAATTTGTAAACATAATAGATTTCCTTCAGATTATAAATAAAAGTTAGGTAACTTTTTAACAGACTATAGGAATACCGTTCACGCAACAACAGGGTGTGAGCCATCTGTATTATTAATGGGTAGAAAAATAAGAACAGTATTTGACTCTCTGATTCCAAGGAAAGTTGAGGATAGAACGGGTAGTTCAGGTTCTACTCGACGAAACAAAGTAATGAAAAAGGTTACTCAGAGCCAAAACAATCAGAAAAGACAATATAAGGGTAGAGTTAAATCAGGTTTTAATATAGGTCAGAAAGTAATGACTAGAGATTTCAGATCTCAGGGTAATAGGTTATGGGTCCCTGGTGTTATTGTTGATGAAAAAGGTAGTAAAATATATTTCATAAAAATTAACAAGTCTAATATGGTGTGGAAAAGGCATTTAGACCAGCTAAAGGAATTACATGTTTCATGGCAGGAGGAAGATAACCAGGAATTCGCATCTGACACGTTGGAATTGTCGACGGACGAATTAGATCTCTCCGGTATGTTACGTAATAGAAGTGTCTCTAATTCTGTTTCTCCATGTTTCAGGTCTAACCCGTGGCAAGGAAGGCTTCGGCCTAGGTGAAAGCACTTCGCAGTCGAGGAGGAGGATGGGACGAAATGGACGGAAAGGAAACAGAAAGAACGAAAACAAATGTTGTGTTAATTTTAAATATAATGTATAAAATATGAAATATAATATAATAATATAATGTATGAAATATGTAGCTGTAGGAATAAAATATGTAGCCAGAATTCTCCAATTTAAGTAGGGGAGGATGTGAGAGAGGTTTTTGGGATGGTACACCTGTTTCCGTGAATACAAGAGCGATACAGGTGATCTCACTATAAAAGGAGATGCAGACATCTCCTCGCCCTCTTTTCCTACCGCCAGCACAATAGTTAGGACGTTACAATAGACAATATGTTACAATAAATGTTCATCTCGCCAATCGCGTATTAATTACTAAAGACCAAGCCTACACTCCGAGTCTGTATATAACAAGTTGTAAAAGCAGAATTTATATATGTATAATGTATTAGGCTTTTTAATTCGAGTCTTAAATTCTCCAGACTTTAAATATATTTTATCTATTTAATGTCTGAAGAATATAGAACTCAACGAATCGTGATTTTTTTATGAAATTACATTAAAGAGCCTACAAGTACTAATTTGCTTAAATTTTTACACTATTAGTTATCTGCAATGTCGCGGGATATGAATGTGAAGGTGAGAGGTTTTTGACTATAGATACGACTGTCTAAAAAAGGTAAGTTATAAGTTTTGCTCTAAATTCTGCCGAGTCTGTTATCATTCTTAAATCATGTGGCAATCCTGGGTGTTCCTGACACTCGGATATTTAAAAATATATTGGTAGATGTTTGTTTCTTACATAATAAAATTAATTATTTAAATTTTTAATTATATTTGACAACCCTACACTTAACTCTTCAAGTGCGGTACATCTTTCGCATTAAATTAATCCAGACTCCGTCCGAACGATTCCTTTAATTCCCGTCCTGGGCGTAGTGTCAACTGTGAACGGTTATGGCAGGTACCATTATACGAGAATAGTCCAAGAGGGAGGGAGAGGAGAGAGGGGAAGGTCACAATATGCATAATTGCGCTCTTTTCATCCCTCTCCGGATGACGACGAAATATTATTATTATTTAAATTCGCGAGAGACCTAACGAGTTTAACTACAAGAATTTAGCATTTTATCCTGTATAATTAATATTTATTTCAACGTTATTTATGTTAATATCATTCTCCTGTTTTGTTTTCACCCAATTATATTTAATTATCTTTATACATTCCTATCAGAAGATCTTACAATGAACGCTTTTATAATAACCGTAAAGATTCACAATTACGGTACCGTGCTGGCAAAAAAGGCAATAATCACAGGTTCCTCATCGCTGTAAAGCTGCAGCTCTTTCAAAAGATGAGTTGCACAATGTACGTAGATATGTTTCCTCCAAAGGAAAAAAGTGATCATTTTCTTACATCTCTCTCACACACCGCACCGTGAGGTCTCCGTAGACCACAACAATACTAATTGCCGTGACGATAATTTTGCAAGTGTGGAATATAATTAAAAGGGTAATATTGAAGTGTGAGTGAATTCCAAAAATTAAAAAACGTCAGATGTCAGTGCGCTGATGGTTTTACTTTTGTTCTTAATCATATAGTGCTGCAGCTCTTTCTTACACACTAAATATCAACAGTCGAAAATGAGACAAGTGGTGAACGTATGTTTGCACCTCCCAAAGAAAACGTACAATCATTACCATACATCTCCCTCACACATATAAAGAAAATCAAACGCAAACAGTAAAATTTTCGAAAAAGTTGTACTTTGGATGAAGCAGTCAAACGTATTTAGTTTGTTTCATGAAAGGCAGTATAGCCGTTTATGTATTTAAAATAAAAATAAAAAAATGATTATTTAATGTATAAGAAAGAGCTGCAGGATTATAGCGATAAGTAACGTGTCTTTATAAACTTTTTTGCCGTTACGGTACCGTAACCGTGATTCGTCACGGTAATTATAAAAGCGCTCATTAGGTTCAATTTATTTCAACCATAGTTGGTGCTAGTGAGAACATGCTAGTTCCTAGCGGGATGTTATTTATCCAATTCTTGCCTCTCCCTAATTACATCACCTTTCCGGAAAAGTATTTGAAATTTGTAACAATGGCAAGAAAAATAGTGCAGATTCGATTGCTTTTGTTTTGAAAACAGAAGATGTTTTGAAAGTACTTGGGAAGCAAGGTGTTGGTTTGTTTATTGTTATCAAGTTTAATTTGTAGTTGAACATTCAATGATATTAATATTTATTTTACAAAAACAGCATATTTATAATCATTTTTTTATTTAATTATTATCATGAGAGACTGTTGTTTCTTCTTCAGAAGGTATTATATATTTATAATATTTATAGATAGGTACTTATGATGAAAAACTTATAGCTTTTATTCTTATTACGTCTATATTCTTATTAATTTTCGAGTAAATGTGGGAAATTATTAATGATTATTACCTTTTTAAAGTTTCCCCAATTAATGAATTGTTTAAATTTTACTGAATGTCAAAGTCTCCAGGAGTAACGGATGTATGAATTCATTCCTCCCCCTGCAGTATAAGGCGATGGATCAAGAGAGGCGATGGATCGGTCTCTCACGATCGAGAGTCAGGTCTCGCCCGCCACACAGTAGGTGGGCAAACCTTCGACCAAGTATATCTGGACAGGGCTAGGTCTTAAAAATGACACCGAAACCAAAAATATTGGTTTACGAAAACATTTATCAAAAAGAAAGTCCTTTATCTCGCAGTCAAAAGATCGCAAGAAGCATTGGTTTGTACTTTTAGTTGGTCTGCGTGGAGCTGATTTATTTTCCAGCAAGTTCGCGGTTACGGAATTACTAGCTTTGCGAAGATCATTTTTAAAACACAAATTTCAGGCAGTTAGAAATATTTTAGGTGTGAGCTATCGCGGACATTATTATTAACAATTTAATCAGTTATATGAATATCTAAATATGTACATAACATATCAATTCGAGGCAGTATCGAAAAAAGTAACATTTAATAGAGTTTTTTGCAGAAACTGTGTTCGCAGTAGAGGTTTCTTATCAAAATAAATGCTTTTGAAATGAAAATTCCGCAACGAATTAATAATCAAAATTTGAAATAAGAATTAATTTTAGCTTTCATCATTTCAGTTGCGAGAAATCATAGCAGTCCATACTTTTACAACCAAAGCTCTCAATTTAAAAGCTTTTCAAATTCGGTGCATTTTCATTCCGGATTTAATGTTTACTTTGGCGAGCTTATGTTTTACGAGAAACGGAAATATGCAGGGCGCTTAATTTGTGCACAGAATTTCCGGTCTAAGCCGGAAATGGTAATATGCGCTTAGGCGGAAGCTGCCTCTGGATATGATGTTGTAATCCGTAAGATGTTGTATTTCAAGTCTTAAGCGAGGGCTTATAAACATACAGGATACGTTCATAATAATTGTAGGATTAATTATTAATATCTTTTTGTGTTCTGATTTTTTATTCCACAATAGTGCTGGTACCTACTCTGATATACATTGTGACCCGCCAGTTATTAATTATACACTGCAACGGTAGAGAGCAGTTATTGCTCGTTTGAGGGATGCTTCCGGAAGCGACAATATTTTTTTTTATTGTTATTATCATTGTTAAAAAACCAAAATGCTTAAAAATTAACTATAAGACAGTGGTTTGGCCAGTCTACCGTGGAGCTGGTCCGAGCCGCAGTAAACAAAGTCCGCACAGCCAACATGATAGCCAATGTCCGTTGAACGGACAGGGCACAAGAAGAAGAAGAAGAAGAAGGGAAGGGATGTTGAACTTGATGAGTTGTAACAAAGCAGGTGTGTCAATAATACTGTTGATAATTTTGATTACGCAAATTAGATCAGAGCCCTTTCTTCGTTTTTCTAAAGAAAAAATGTTTAAATTTTGTTCAATTATAAATAATATCAACTTTTACAGCTTCGTCTTTGTTTTCCTTCATCTAACAATAAATTATTTCATCCATCTCAAAGTGAGATGTTGTATTTAGTTGGGAACTTACTGCTTAGTGCTTAGTGCTTAGTGCTCGAGAAGTTGGAATTATGTATGTAAATGACAGCACTTAAAACACCCAACAAATTATACATTCCTAATAATGTTATTGTCCTCAGTGGATATGGAGGCAACACTTTTAAGTGGGGAGTAAGGCGGAATCATATTTCCACGCAAGGAAATAAGTAACATTGAAGATCTTGATGATTAGGTTTTAGTAATTGTAAAAAAATTGTTAAAGCAATTTGGCAGGTCGTTATGTCGTTGGTACTACCAAAATTGGGACGTAAATTTCTTCAAAAACAATGCATAGATACTTTACTTAAGTATTTTTAACATTTTTTTTATTATTTTTTTTTTCTCATTAATTTATTTTTTCTCATTAATAATTCACATTAACTCCTCACAGTTAATGTGAATGGCCTATGTCATCCGGGATGCTGTGTGGGGGATCTTTTTGAGGAGAGGAAGGAATGAACATTGGTCTTGAAGAGACCCATGTTGTAGGAAGGAGGAAACACAGAGGCCGGCAAATCATTCCACAGCCGAGCTGTTGAACACAAGAACGAGTCGAAGAAACGACCCGTTCTCATGTGACAAATGTCAACCGTGTACAAATGTTTAGCACGCGTTTGGCGTGTTTCCCGACTATGCACCGGTGCCAAAGGGATCAATGACGCTAGTTCCTCGGAGCATCTTCCATTGTAATACCGGTAGAACAAGGATAGCATTCCCACCCGACGCCTGTGCTCTAAAGATTGCAATTCCGTCTGTTAAGATGGGAGAATCTATTAAGCGGACCGCCCGTTTCTGCACGGAGTCGAGGGTATTACATTAACTCCACATATATATACATTAACTCCACACAGGAGGCACTGAATAAAATAGTTTCCCTAAGAGCCTACGTCACCTTTGGGGATAATGTGTGCACGGTATTTTTGTGGAAAGGAAGAAGTGAATCTGGATATTGAAGACACTCATGTTGTAGAAGAGAGAAAAAGCAGTCGTTCCACAACCGAGCTATTGAACTATTGAACTCAGAAACGACCCGACAGTGTTGACAAGTTTTTGGACTTGCAATAAATTGGGGTTTCTTAGAGATTAATCGTGACGCTTATATAATTGCGGCAGGGTGAAACCATTTGGATGGTAGTTTAGAACAAATGCCAGATTTTAAAAAAATATTGTCTTTGTTTCACTGGCTCTAGGTGGTTGGCAGCAGTTGAGTCTCTTGTGCGGTTGTACATCATTTAATTACCTAGAAGTGTATCCAAATGGTGACCGGATAACTCAGAATGAAATCAACTCAAGACTTCCTTTGAAGTTGTAACGGTTTTTTAAAAGAAGGTGTTTAGTAGAATTTATGTGAAATTGCGTGTGTGAGAGTATAATATGTACAGTATGCATATATAGTGTAAAGGGTAGGTGTGAAATAGACAACCATTGTTTCGTGACATGCACGGGGGTCAGAATGACCTTACTCCTTGCTATTTAAAACGCATATGGACTTCGATACGAATTATGCCCGACCACCAAGCAAGATACGGTATACACAATTAAGTAATACTAACTGTTGTGTCTCGTGGCTTGATCTCCATTCGGTGACGGTCACAGGAGTATCCAAAAGCGTACGATAAGATTTTTCTGGTCGGTTATTAAAACCACGATAAAGTTTGAGTCACGAGACGATTAACATAAGCGGTTCACATAAAGCATTCGATGAACGACGGCGATATAATTCTTCATATGCACACTTCCGATTTATAAATAACATTTCAACGTAGAGCGAAATGTCACGTTACGATGTGTTACGATGGTTATTGACAGACTGGTGATATTGCGATACTTGACTGATGTCCACCGTGTAGGTAGGTACACTTAATGTGCGGAAGTCCAAAATCTGGATTCCTCCGATCTGCTAGGCCGATTGGAACACAAATACGAATGAAACCCATCAGCGTTATGAAACAACCATATTGAATCTGAAATGAAAACGCATGTTTTAGGAATGTGATTAAATCATTTCAAATTACAAACAGACAAGATTATGTATGATTGACTATGACTCTATAATTAGTTAAATTAAATCTCAGACGTAGTGACTGCTATAAGATGCCTGTCAAGATATATTTGTAATATGTTTTAAGTTAAATATTAAGAAGCTATTGTGGATGATATAAATTAAATTAAGGACGCCAGTCGATTCAATTAAAATAAGAATTACTTCATTGTTGATAATTAGTATTTGTAATTAAGTAAACGAATGGGTAATAATCTAAAAAATAAAATGTTACTCGTTATGTCCGTGGACCGTCAAGCTCCATTCTTGATGACAGATGTAGTTTATTATAATGCCCGATCCTCATTCACGTCACACGCAAGCCAGCGATCCGAGCTACCAAAATGTAACGAGTGGCTAGTAGTGTCTCAGGTAACCACGTAGCAACCATGTAATCTTCTTTATTTATACGGGTAGGAACTATGAAATACTGTAGCAGGTAGCTAACTGCTACAAAGTCATTAAAAGTTATAAATATATATATATATAAAAAAGGTTAAATAGGTTACAGTGGGTTGGGTTGTGTGCTACTTTTAACTTTTTTTCATGTTTTTTAATGACTTTTCAAAGAGACGTGATTCTGAGTTGGCATGGAACCTGTCTAAATATATTATAAACCAGAATAGCGATTCTGTATCGTTCGTGGCAAAGATATTGAAATATAAGTAGATGTGCTATCTGCTGTTTTTGCTATGTGGGTCTGCGCTCCCGGGTGTCGCCGATATTGTTTACCAATTAACAAATAAACTAAAAGAACAAATAATTAACGAATAAACCAAACGAACGTTAAACTAAATGAACGAATTCTTTCCTTACTCAAAGTATATTGTTAACCAATATTAATGCACATTTTCAAAAAATTAACGAAATGAACAAATTCTTTTTGTATGAAAACTACGCTAATTAGCGCGTAGTCCGGCGACAGTTGCGCGGACACCATAGCATATCTCTCTGTATTTGAATATCTTTGGTTCGTGGATACATAACAGACTGTCCGATTTGGGTGATTTTCTATGGCTTTTTCTATGAGCATCGTGGGCAGATGCGAGCCAGCTCCATTTGAGTCCTATAATTTCAATAACCGCTATATCCAATTTTTTGACAAAATGATCTGAGTATGACATCTTGTTCACATTTCTGCGAGGAACAAGACTATTCTAAAATTAAGTTTCAAAACCTCCCTTATCACGACCAAAAAACATGTTAAAACTGCGAGTGAGTAACAAAACCCGCTACATCATTCAAGAAATTACTATCAAACCCGCTATATCGGAATTCAACCAATCACAGTTTTTTTTTTTGCAGTTATTTTTTCAAGACGGCTGGTGTAAAACACGCCCCTCAGGTCAGTTGAGTTTCAAAAGCCTCCATATTCCATATGAATCACGAAGTGAGTATCAAAATCCGCTATATCCATTTTAATTATCCAAATTACTATCTAGACATACATTGAAAAATGAACACTTTTAAAAAGTATATTACTCCAATTCATTATATAAAAAAATAAAATGCAATTTTTTATTTACGCTAGAGTAAACGAGAGTTTTTTGCGGTTTTCTCCGAATCAATGAAAGTTGATCCAGCGGATATAGAAATTGAACGGCTCATTTCTTGGCAGTGGTTCCTGCATATTACCAGAGTATACAACTTAAAACGTGCACTAAATTAATAAAGTAATTTTACACAGTTACAGTAATTCGAATTTTTAACGATCTAAACTAAAATATAAGGTTGCTGAAATCCCTGAAATCTGACAGCGGCCAAAGTCATCCATCGAAAAAAACAAATAACAGTCATAGAAAATCAGACAAATTTGACAGTCGATTACGTATGGAATCGATTCCGTATCCACAAAAGATACAGAATTGCTTGGCAGTGTTCCGACTCTGATTGTTGTAAATTTGTGATTCTCGTCATTATTTTATTAAAGGCACATAATAC
The DNA here is from genome assembly GCA_917880885.1 of Limnephilus marmoratus. NCBI lineage: Eukaryota > Metazoa > Arthropoda > Insecta > Trichoptera > Limnephilidae > Limnephilus > Limnephilus marmoratus. The sequence goes on from OU862926.1 coordinate 39,761,809, forward strand.
GAGTAGATTATTTGAAAGTAAATGGATTTTGAAGGCAATGGAAAATATTGGAAATCGCTGGCCAGTCCTACTTAGTTACATGACTACAAAAGTTTTAAAGTAACGTTTCCTTTCGAAATTATCTTATTCACAATCTTCCGATATCATCACCTCATGTATAATAAAAAAACTATGGTAATAAAAATAAAAGATCAACGTATCGATTTCATTCCAAAATAATAATCTCTTAAGAGTTGCGAGTTAATCTTTAGGATCATAATAAAACTTTACCCAGTTATTCCTATGTTATTATTGCTTTATGATACTATAAAATTCCAGTCGATTGAAGGAAGCCCATAAATATTATTGAAGAAGCATTGTAAATTTCCTTACGAAATACCCATAAATCATGCATGGAATATAAACATTTAAATTATGATGTATTGGATGATCTAAATAAATGTCCTCTTTTTAATAATGACAACTTCCAAGGGTAAAAGTTTAAGATCCTCCGGCTGCGGATCGAGGGTCGTGGGTTTGGAATCTTGCAGCTTCAAATAATTGTACATAACTCATGTGCAGATTTTATGAATTCTTTTAAGTTAGTTGGTGATTAAACGCTTTTGTTGTCACCAAATATTTACATGTATCTCCTGGCCCACTTGGTTGTGGCACCAAATTGGCGTGTTTATTCTAAAAATAGAGTCATTGAGCAGGAAAGGGGTATACAAGAGCCTCGAAAAGAGCGCGCGACAAAGAATCAGTCATATTTCCGCAACGGAAAGGGTTACGTGAGTTATTTGTAATTCGTCATGAAGATCTTGAGGTACTCTAAAAAGAAAATTGAGTAAAATAAAAAAAAATTATACAGCTAAAAATTGTACCCGGTGACAGCTTACAAAACGTTATCAATTTGCTAGTTTCAGATAACACGTATATTTTTATTTCACTACCCTCTACTTAATTTATGGTCATTAAAAGCTTTTCCGAAACAAAATGTTGTGTATCTAAAAAGCTTCCGGCTTTAGACATAGATGGCGGTGAAATGAATTGTCAGTAGATTCCGCTAGATGGCAGGTAGCTTAGTACCTAAGTTGTCCGACAGAGGATCGGGGGGCTGAGAGTGGTTTTTTTCTGTAAACACTGGTTAGAACCAATTTAGCCAACACCTAGTTAGGTAGACTGACGAGGTCAATATTGTAATACGCGAAGTATTGAATAAAACCAGATAAACGAACCAGAATCTATTTATTTCCAAGAAGTAATCTTCAAAGTATTTAGAGAATCTGTTAGTGTGTCTACTAATAACAGAACACTACACAAATACATTCATTCAAATTGTACCCCGTGACGTACGAAATACGTTTTCACTTAAAAAAGAAACGATAGTGTCGAAACACTACCCAAAGTAATTGTTTTAGTTCTTTCCACTGAATTTTAAAACGCTTTCTCTTAAACCCCATTTCGACGTCCATATTTTGACCTTGACCTTAACCTTGTAACCAATTAGATACCCTAGTGCAAGTGGCCTAGAGACAAACCGGTGAAGAATTAGATGAATTGTATGGATTGTAAGAAGAGTGGAGCAGAACAGTAAGGATTCAAGACTGAAGAGGACAGGCAACGGACCACAACCTGTAGAGCAGGGGTGTCAAAGATACGGCCCGCGGGCCGCATGCGGCCCTCGGACCCTATCAATACGGCCCGCGAGCCGTATGCGGCACTCAGGTCGGACGCGGTGCGCCGTGCACCGAGCGTGAGCGTAACCTTTTCTCTTACGCCCCCCCCCCCCCCCCGACCCCGCACCTCAAGGGTTGCAGTTGCCGGTCGCCGGTAACGCGTCGCGTGAGGTTGTGTGCTACTCTAACCACGTTACTTAAATGAGTGCCTTTGTGTGTGATGAGAAAGTGTTTCCATTACATGACAAACACTTGTAAAAGCCAAGGAATAACATTTCAATCACAAATACAAGCAAATTACTTATCTAATTAAAATAACAATCAAAATAATGCTTGCTTATATGTATATATGTGAGTTGTTTGTAATTAAATACACTCAAATGCAAGGTACAGATGTATTTTATTGTCAGGTAAACAATACTCAAGTTGACTCAATTTCAAACAGAAGAAAAAACAAAAGAATACGGAACTGTCGGTGTTGCCAGCATAGGGTATCAAATATTCTAACAATAGGAAATGTTTTAAACTTTCAAAATACCTTCTTTCCACCCTAGCGAAGGTATCTGGACTATTACAACAACTTGACCTACATCTGAAATGTTTTTAAAAACTCTACAAATCTGTCAAAAATGTTACAATTTGAGAATGACATTTTGCAAACCATCGATTTTTCAATCAAAATTCAGTTTTCGAATAAACTTTTTAAATTAATGAATTTACTTAAAGTACCTACTTAGTAAGGATTATGAGTATTTTAAATAGGTAGCTGTGTTAGGTACCAAATTTGATTAAATGTTCTTATAATGTACCAAAACTAATGTTTGTAATATATGAAAAATGAAAATTTTAATAAAAAAATTGTAATAGCTGGCACACAAGAGTTTGAATAACTATCCAAGTATAAGAAATCATGCGGCACGTATCCTGTATATGTTTGGTAGTACGTATTTATGCGAGCACATGTTTTCCGTTATGAAAATAAATAAAAACAAACATCGCTCACGGCTTACGGATGAAAATCTCCAATCGATTCTAAAAGTAACTACGACGAATATGACACCCGACATCAACGAACTTGTCAAAAACAAGAGAAGTCAGGTGTCCGGCTCAAGATAATTTACCTTGTTACCCTTCTTTTTAACTTACTGAATTTATAATAAATAGATATCTAACTAAATAAAGATTTTAACAATTAAGTATGGGTTTTATTTTTTTAAATATTGAGTCCGGCCCGCTTACACACGCCAAATCTTATAAACGGCCCTGAAGAATATCCAGTTTGACACCCCTGCTGTAGAGAACATTTGTGGAAGTTAAATTCCACTCTGAACCGTAGGTTACACCGTTGATGTATTGAATATCGTGATGGCTCTTGTATGGCTCAACTATTGTTGTACTACCGGTGTCCAATCACTCTTAAATAAAATTCCGGGATCTATCAATAAACTTTGGACATTTATCGTGATGGTTATAATACTGAATTTGGACAGCCAGCAAACCAGCATCCTTCATTTGCAGACGGTAGTAATAACAGACCACTTGCATGGATTTCATAATGACTTGGAAAAAATTGTGTGGATAGATTTTTCTACTAAGATTACGAAAATGTTAGTAAATTTTTTTTTAAATTTATATTTGTTTTTTAAATAAATAAATAAATCCGTTTTTTGGGCTCGTGACGTCACCATATGAAAATGTTCCGTCTCCGAAATATTCAATTAATTTTGTAAAATTTCACACTGATTGTTTTTTTTTTTATTTGGCAAACACGTCATTTCCGGCCAGTTTTTGAATTAGACATTTACAATTCACTAGATGTATTTATACTCTGCGAACTTATCGTTTGGTTTGACGTTTTGACGGATGTTACGAAGAGAACCCCGTACATATTTTGCCTTCTTTACCTGTCTTGAAAGTGTAATGGTAATGGTGCTGATTATAACAAAATCAAATTTACATTAATACATTAATTTATTTTTAATTATAATTATAATTTACAAGTAAAAGTTTATTACATTGGATTTAGTCATATATGGACGTTGAACATTATAATGATTTGATCAATAATACGGATAAAGGAAAAAATATTTATGAGATATAATATTTTTGGTATGCCTCGTTATTTTCCTATGCTATTCGTTTGGAATATGTCGGTTTTTTTAAATGATTTTCGGTTGTGTAATTATCGTTTTTTCGCACCAATAAAATTATGTCCCGACTTTCCGGTTTATAAAAAATGTTTTCGGATTGAAATTTAAAAAAAAATCGAATGTTTCAAAAATACAATTAAAAAAAAGGAATGTCTTAGAATATTTACCGGGCTTGAAAAGAAGAAGATGGAGAGATTCGAAATTTCGAATGTTAGAGGAGAGCGCTAACATTTACAGCGACAAAATCGATGTGAAAATTGCGAAAATGTTCAATGTAACACGACTCGTTTAAAATAGACCAAAAATCTCATGGGCATTGCCTTAAACAGCGTTTAAAGAAACGCCGTGAATTTTTTCACACATATAACTTGTAAAATAACTGAAACAAACTTGTTTATAATATTTTTTGGAGCATACTTTGCGATTTTTTTCTATATAGGGAATTTTATATAATTTGCGTTTCGGCGCGGGCAATGTCTAGATATTATCTTCAAGAATAACATATGTATTTAAGAGCTTTAAAACTTACCGTGTTTAAGGGAAATATGTAAGAAATCGGTAGAAATTCGGGTTGTGGGCCCTTAACTGGAAAAAAAGTTTTCAAAATATGATGCAAGTGGCCTAGACCTTGACCTTGACAGCAATGGTATTTATCTATCTCTATTATTGACAGATCTACATTACTGCTACAAACTGTGAATTGCAAATCTAACTTTTTATCTAAGATACCACAATAAAAATAAAAAAATATTAATAAAATAACGAAAAAACAAAAATAATATTAAAAAAAAAATTAACAAATTTTCTCCCCACACTGTTGAATGCAAGTTTTAAAGTTTCCTTGAAAATTACATAAAACCAAATATCTGCTGCCGATATCTCATTCTGAGGGAATTGTTAAAGTAACAGTAATAAAATAACACTGCCATTTTATTATCGAGATATGGAGCCGAAACATTAAATTGATACCGGTATCACGGCTCACATTGCCAGTGCGACGAGCCGTTCATGAACGTGTCGCACAATTATGCATTATTTTTGAGGTGCCGTGAGCGTATGACTCTCGGTAAATTCAACCTGATTTTAATAAGTGAAGGGTGAGTGCAAAGGACACACATAGACGTGGGTATTATCAGTTTATTCCTAAAATCCTTATTAATATCCTTCGTAAGATTTTTTTTCCTCACTAAATTGGCTTTTTAAGCCACTAAATTAATTGATTTGATTGGCAACCCTGGTTTAATATATGTACGAGTATATAGATATTATTTATATGAAATAATCTGAACTCTTGGAAATTCACTTCCGATTTTGAAAAAATAATGTATTGTGGGTATTCACAAAAACAGCTTTATTAAAATCATCCAATCGTTTTATTTTATTTTTTTATTTAAGGAGAAAACACAGATACAGACAATAATTAACAAAACAATATTATGAACAATGACTTGAGAATTCGCCTGCACCCCAACTATTTCTCACTGATTGATTTGATAAATAAAGATTTTCAAATACGTTTTTTATACATGATTAAAAATAAGTCATAATTAATAATGAAACGAAAATTATTTAAAAAGAAGCACATAAAAAGTATAGTAAATGATATATGAGTTTTCTTTTTTTATAGGAAAACAGCCTTCAATTTTCTACCAAAAGTGCTATAAGTATCAAAAAATATATTGAAGGTTGTGGTTTTTATTAAACAATTCGCACATTCTTCTGATTGGATCCCTGACACCAGCATTTGTACGTGTCCGGTTAATGTGGAATAAGTCGTTAAGCCTAGTCGTTCTGGGTGGTATTTTAAAATTAATTAGTTTGAGTAAGTCAGGACAGTCGATAACGTTGTTGCAGATTTTATACAGGGTCATTAGGTCAAGGTATGTTCGCCGGTTAGATAGAGTGGAGACGTTATATTTCGAGAGAATAATTGTGTATCCCCGTTTAGGTGCCCATATTCATATCATTATTATTATATACATCAGCGCTCATCTGAATTCTTCATTCCATCAGTTCTAATTTTGAAAATGACACTTAAATTCAAAGCAAATTTGAGTTCATTTGAAGAAATTTATATTTTTGATAGAGAGGTTTCGAAGAAAACGGAATAACCGTTCTTCACAATATGAAATTTTATAAAAATTGCACTCAGAAAATTACCAAAGCATTGTTTATTAGTTCGATGTACATACATGCACGTTTACCACCTAGCAGCTAATTTGTATAAAGTTAAAAGTGACCAAATGGGATATGGACATCTCAGCTCGGTTGGTAGAACTGTTGCCATGAAAGCAGAAAGGGTCCTAGAGTTGCCAATATCTTTTTTCAGATTTCTCTGTCTCCAGTTTTTCGATTGAGTTTCGATAATATTGTCTTCATTTAATTAAATAAAAAATAAAACTTTTTTTATTTTGAAAATAACCTTTACATACGAAACGAATCCGAGTTCATTGAACAAGAGTTACAGACAGAATCACAATTGAAATTAACACGTTTTATTTGAAATACTAATGAAAAAAGGTTACCTTTTTACCAGTGGTCTTAGTTTTAAATCCACCCCTAGCACAAGGATCCAAGGGTGAGTCTACACTCGAGAAAATCCTCGAGTTTCACGGCCGTTTCATAATTGCTGTTTCTGGTTAATACGACGCGTCCTCGTCACTATATCCTGTCATTCTAAGCACATACTCCAGGTTGCTTGGTGTCTTATTTATCTATCTACATTGAAGGTCAGGTGGTCTCTAATTTATCAGAAGGTTTCTAGTTTCCCAGATTTATGTTCTTCGTGAGATAAAAATAGCATCTAAAAACACACTACACGGTAAATATAAATAAGATGGACGAAACCTTGTTTGAACAAGTAAGGCGTAAGCAAATAAAAGACAAAATATAATCAATAAAGTACCACTCTTACTATGGTAAAAACCATCGCGGTTCTCAACAAATGTAACAGCAAATTTGTCATTGAAGAAGAAGATACCACTAATAATCTAAACAAAAATATGAAAGAAAACAAGACTCAAAAAAATAAGAAGACAAGGGCATATTAAAACGCATTATTGAATAAGGCGTTCGCCCCGGTAAGAGAGGTTCTGGGTTCTATTCCCAGTTGTCAACGTAATTTTTTTTTATTTTTCTGTGTCTTGTTCTCTTCCATATTTTCGTTTAGATTATTGGTGTTATCTTCTTCTTCAGTGATATATTAGATGGGATTGACCTTCAAAAGTTATAAAAAGAAATTTATGTTTCATTCAAAAGGGTTGACACATTTTTTTTTATATCAGACCCCTCCGTGGTCGAGGGGTGTGTCTCTTTACTCACAGTCCGAAGGTCGCGGGATCAAATCCCGGCGTGCGCAAATAAATTTTATTTAATTAATTTGTGTTATTTCGCAATTAATTCATTTAAAATAATATATTGCACATTTGCGGTTCCAAATAATAGTGGACCACCATTCAGAATTGAAACGTTGCTAGCCGTGTTTGGTGATCAGATCTTAATAGCCAGGCACTTCCCTACCTTCTTTCATCCCATCTCCTTACCCTCCCCGCCTCACAACATACCCCAATTGGGGATGGCATAGACTCAATGGCTCCACACTGGATCAGCTGGGACTCTTGTGAGGTATTCACATAAAAATATTTAAAAATGTATTTAATTAAATGAAGACAATATTAGCGAAACTCAATCGAAAATCTGGAGATAGAAAAATCAGAAAAAGATATTGGTTCCGCTGGGACCATGTATTTATCTGGACAGCATTTAGTTCGAGTTGAATCTTGCAATCATATATAAAGATAGCAGCCAATAATATGTGCATTAAGAAAATGAGGATAATGTTGGTAGTTCTTAGTCGAAGTATGATACAGTTAAAAGTGACCAAATTTAATATGGGTTCCTTAGCTCAATCGGTAGAGCACTTGCCATGTAAGCAAAGGGTCCTGGGTTCGTGTCCCAGCGGAGCCAATATATTTTTCTGATTTTTCTGCCTCCAGATTTTCGATTGAGTTTCGCTAATATTGTCTTATTAAGGCTCCATAGAAATTAACCAAGAACTATAAATAAAATTAATCTTTATTATTATCAGCATTCGGAGAGGTTTGTGAACCCCAAATAAAATGATTTTTTTCGATACCTTTCAGACAAACACAAAAAAGCACCAGCTACGAAGGATGCTAAGCTACGAAATATTGCTACGTTGTTACGAACCCGCGTAGCCACTGGCTTCACACAACCAAACTTTTAGATTGAAGTGGTTTATTTATTTTTTCATAAGGCCGTAAAAGCGGTACTAAACTGTTTGATGAAATATGATTTTTTTATGACTCTGGGACCTCATTTGTCCTGACAAAACTATCGCGGCGCGGTTTATATTTATGGTTTCCGGTGGCTTCGCGACCGGATAGTCCGGAACTATTTGTTCGGACGATATTATTTGGTCAGGCAATAAATCTCGGTCACTTTGTGGGAACGTTTACTGGTAACAATAAATACAGCTTTGGTGCATTAATTATCGTATTGTATTTGAAGGGGTTTAGGTAAAAATGGTCAAAATAAGTCATGAATTGGTTCACAAGTGACAAGAAGAGAAAACGAGGTAGACCATTTAGATGGTGGGTTGACGACATCAAAGCAGGTGGTACATGGACAAGAGTAGCTAATGATAGAGAGAAATGTCGACAGTTGGAGGAGACCTTTGTCAACTAGTGACATACAGACAAGGAGTCGATGCATGATAAGGGAACATACCCATAATACGTGACCAACTTTTTGCCATTTTTAACCTCCCCTCCCCCCCGGTGACCAAAAACCTAAGCCCGCCGCCGCTCATTTGTACCAGGCGTGACATTTGAAGACCCCCCCCCCCCCCCCCAAACGTGTCACGAAGTATGGGTACGTTCCCTAAGTGTTATAAATGTTATAATTATTATAAATAATGTAATGTAATATACTGTCTGAATAAGGCTATTATTATTATTATTTGAAGGGGACGACTTTTGAAAGGGGGCTACTTTGACCATTGCCAAAATCTGCGTAAGTGCATAATTCTCGATACCACTCTGTAAATACTATTTTTTGGGTCAGGTGGATACAATAGCGCTTTGAAAATAAGCATCAATTTTATATTTAACTGTTTTTATGTTAAAAAATTTATATTGATGACAGGATTGTGAAGCTGTTTTTTTTTATATTTTCGGAAAGCGAAAAAGGTAAATAGAAGTATTTTAAAAATTAAAAGAATTACTTTATTTTAACCACTTTTAACGTCCATAAAACCGACACGTTTCGAGAACGATGCTCTCATTCTCAGGATTTACTAAAAAAGTTTACCTGAGGATGTCTGTTTTATAAACATTAAAAGTGGGCAAAACAAAGTAATTCTCTTAATTTTGAATTTAAATGGCGCCACAAAAAAAATATGCTGTATTTGAAGAAGAAATATTTTATAAATTCCTCAGATATTATAATAGTTTCGTGCCGTCAATACAATTGTTTTTATCATATCTATTGTTGTTACATAACTACTTGAATATTCGGGATTCATGTGTCGATTGACATATTTTTTGAGATTGCCGTATAAGTGTTGTAATAAGCATTTGTATCAATAATCACACCATTCCGAAAGGTGCCCACGATTTTTTTTTAACTTTCCAAACAATACAATTTTTTCATGTGCAATATTCATCATTAAATATGATAAACCGTACATTACTGTACAACGTTCAGACAAGCAGCCTGATTTTTGTGTTTTGTAAATCCTTTATTATTTATCATAAATGAAATTAAATAAAAATAAATTGTTAATAGCTCTGAGTTCATACATTGTTTCATGAAGTGTTCTGCTATACCGAGTCTTGATTTTTTTAAAGTTAACTAGGAAAAAAAATCCCTTAGGGCCTAAGTTATCTTTGAGGATGCCGTGTGGAGGGTATTTCTAGGAAAAGGAAGGAGAGGAAGTTCTGGTAAGAAAATCAATAGTTATGAGGGGTAAGTAGGAAGCTGGAGGTCTATGTGTCGGAGTAACGGACATATGAATCCATTCCTCCCAATGCTGTGCTAGGCAATGGGTGGAGAGAGTCCAACTGGAGAGGTCCCATGATCCGTTGACAAGATCTATCTCAAGTATTACTTATATCTATTCGCTTGTTCATGATATAAATATAATACGTGAAATCTGGGATTTCCCTGACTTCTTCCACATTATATCATACATTGTACACCACTTTTCCCGTTTATTCGCTCACCATGTTCTAAGCATATTTTCAAGATATCAATTTAATTATACATCAGTTATATCGAGATAAAATTATATTAGAAATACGGTACTTTAATACAAATTATAAAATATAAATAGATTATGAAACAAGTTCCTACAGAGCTAATATGGACATAACAACATTAATTAATAGTCGAACGAAAGATATTGGCAATATCAATATTATACTTCGTACTTCTACGGCGAGATAAAAATAACTTTATTCGTAACTGTTGTGCTTTACATTAGGCTTGTTGAAAAAGTATAGATATATCGATATTTTTAGCCGATATATTTTGATCCGATATATCGATACAAAATATCCAATATCGAAAATTGTATCAAAAACGATATGTTTTTAAATTTATGTATTTAAAGTCACTAGAATCCAAAACCGTATAGGAACGAATGAAAAAAGTAACTGTACTGGGTCATGACATCTGGCGGTTAAAACTATTAATAGATTACAAATCTATTGTCTTTGCATTAGTATTTGTGATCACTAATACTATCTCATGTGTGTAGGTACGTGCATAGAAATGTATGCTATTGCTTTCTAAGCCACTCCTATGTGTTGGTTCCCAATTGTCTATGATTATTGACTATACCTTGTTCCAAACACGAAGTCCTTTTTGACAGATTAATACGTCAATAGAATGTTACTGAGACGCATACAAACTATGTATGCGTGATATGCGTTTCAGTTTACATATAAGTTAGAAGACAGCTTTTTAGTTTTTGATATTTTTGTAATTATTACCTAATAAAAATGAATCCTTATAAAAATGCCTTCATTTTTATTGAGATTTTTGTACATTAAAAAAAGGACATTGTGTATAAAAATTACTATTGATGATATTGAATTGAATACACTATTATTTTAAAAACGCAAAATCTCTTGAAAATTTGACCGATATATCGATATTTTTTCCTTGATATTTTAATAAATATCGATACATCGATATATCGATATTTTTTTCACTTTCCACATCCCTACTTTACATTATATGAGAATAGAAAATTTATGTATTTCGTGGCCTCTGCTGAACAAGGTTCTAACACAAATTTTTTCAAAAATATAATTTCGCAACAATTTATTTTGCTCATTTCTACAACCAAAATAATTTTTCGAGTCACCAGTGTTGTATTTATGTACACAACAAAGTTCTAACATCGTGTTTTTAAAGCTGCCATTTATTTACAAGGTTCTAACATGCCATTTTGTTTGTATTTGACAGATGATTGTTTTTACGATGCATAGATCATTACTCTTGTTCGATAGGGTTCTAACTTTGCCTTACCATGTCCTGAGGTGTCAAAATTTGTTGTTTTTTAAGGTTCAATCTTGGATTTAAAGTACCTATTTTAGTTTAATATATTTTAAGGGAAAATATTTCATTAGAATCGCATTGAGGAAACGTACTGTTCGCAACTGGGACTCGTACCTCTCGTCTAACCGGGAAGTGCGCTTTTACCTTCTAAGAAACCGTCATAATTGTCAATCAGTATAATAATTGCCAGAGTAAAGTTAGCCTCCCAAAAACTGGGCGTACTGTACAGGGCCCGCAGATACTTCAATAGTACATAACTGCCAACCCTGTACAAATCACAAGTGCGCCCCACGAATTTGGCAGCCACCTCTGGTCTGGAGACTTAACAGATGGATTGCAATCTTTAGGGCACAGGCGTCGGGTGGGAATGCTATCCTTATTCTACCGGTATTACAATGGAAGATGCTCCGAGGAACTAGCGTCATTGATCATTTCGGCACCGCTGCTTATTCGGGAAACACGCCAAACACGTGCCCAACATTTGTACGCGGTTGACATTTGTCGGCTGTGGAATGATTTGCCGGCCTCTGTATTTCCTCCTTCCTACAACATGGGTCTCTTCAAGACCAATGTTCATTCCTTTCTCTCCTCAAAAAGACCCTCCACACAGCATCCCAGATGACATAGGCCCTGAGAGAAATTATTTTCCTCGGGACCTCCTGTGTGGAGTCAACCTCAAAATCCAAAAACCGAAATCCTCAAAAGCCTCATTACATTGAGCGAATTCACAAGCTACTATCTGGGAAATTCACTATCTGTTAGTAAACTCGTTCAGTGTAATCGTATTACTAGTTAACTAGCAGATTGTGGACAATCTACGAAAAAAGTTGAAAGGTTGTCAACTTTACTCGCTGCTCGCTCAAAATGGCGGCCCACGAATAGCTGATTTTGTGACTGTCAGAATTAGTTCGCGCGGGAGTCGTTATTTTATCTGCTACTGTCGCTACTGAGCGAGTAGACAATTTGGGTGTCATCATGACAATCTCACTCGCCGATTCACCCGCTTTTAAACTTAAGCGTCGATGACACAGAGCGAGTTTACAAGCTACTATCTGGGAAATTCACTTTCTATTAGTAAACTCGCTCAGTGTCATCGTGTTACTTGCTAAATAGCAGATTGTTGACAATCTACAAAAAAAGTTGAAAGGTCGTCAACTTGTTCGTGATTGGTTTATTTGTTTTTCAAGATGGCTGCCAATAAACAGCTGATTTCGACTGTCAAACATCACAGAATTAGTTTACGCAGGCGTCGTTATTCTTGTTACTGGCGCTAGCAGCGACCTCAGTTTCCTACGCTACTGATCGAGTGGACAGTTTTGTGTGTCATCATGACAATCTCACTCGCCGATTTACCCGCTTTTAAACTTAGTAGATAGTAGCTTTTCTACTTGACACTGGCCAGAACACTCTATTGGGGTGAAAAGCCATTTAATTTAAAGAAGAAGAAGATAGTAGCTTGTAAACTCGCTCTGTGTCATCGAGCCTTTACCAGTTAGTGACTTATAAACTCGCTCAATGTAAACGAGGCTTAAAGAGATAATGAAAAATCGTCTTTACAAACTTCGTGACCTCATATCTCAGAACAATATAAAGTAAATGCGCCAAATGTGATGACCGTGGCCGGTTATCAACATTACTCTCTGAACTCCGTAGTATGGATCCAGATTCCTTGAGATGGTGATCTCAGTACAGGGTGAGGTAGACAATAATTAGTCGTAGGTAGACTTTGATGTTTATTCCGAGATTCTGTACAGGTGTGCTTCGTAGGTAGACTGAATGCAAAGAGGACGAGAGACAGCAATCACACCCTTTTATACGTTACTCATGCTGTCTCACTCATACATGCATGTCTCTTTTATACCGCAAGACATACGTTCACCACAGTAAAGTTAGAACCTTGTGCAACCAAAGTGACGATTTCTCAATTTTACTTAGGTCAAAGGTTGCTATCTTAATCAATAATAGTAAGATTACGTTAAAAGTCATATAATCAAAACATAATTTCAATATCGCGTTTAGAAAGTGGGCGATTTAACGCCTAAATTACGGTTCAACCGATAAAACCGATATTTTACCGGTAAAATAGCGGTTTTCCACGCTGAACACGTCATTACAAGCTCCCCGATACAATCAAAAGTAGTTAGTGGGAATATCAACAGGTTCGCATGCGGCGGCGGAACGATTCAAGGCCTGTTGAATCTGAATTATTTAATCCTAAATCTAGACCAATTAATGTTATTACATTGCAAATTAATAATAATTCAATATCGTGGTTCAGAACCAATATTCAATTAGTGAAAATGTTTCATGCTTTTTAGAGGAAATTATTAAATAAATAAAAAGAAAACACTTTGTTTTATGTCACTTTATTGATATTTCTTCCGTCTACCGGTTTCGGTACCTCCGTACCATCATCAGGACTGAATATAAAATACTGACAAATACAGGGAAATATACATATATATATACAAATTGTAAATGAAAGAGACAGTAAATTAGTTGTGGGAGGGAAGTGGGGGAGGAGCGAGTGGGATAACCGGAAACATACTTATAATAGGGCTGAATGTTAAATTAAGTTAATTATTAATGATATCAGCCTTTGCATTAACTGATTTTCTTATTTCTAAAGCCTCTAAGTTATTTAATCTTAAGCCTATCCCATTTTTGTGTAGGACTTTAATACCCGTATCCCGGTTAAAAGTATGATCTTTATTAATTAGATGCTCTGCGAATTCTGAAAACCCTGAACTGGTTAGGCACCGTATGTGTTCCTTTACTCTAGTTTCCACATTGCGTGACGTTTGTCCAATATAGAACGCTGGACAATCGTTACAACTAATTTTATAAACGCCCGAGTGGCTTAGTATGTCCTCATTGTCTTTAGCATTAATTAAAAATTTTCCTAGGTTGTTATTCGTGTAAAAAGCCGGTTTAATTTCTGGTGGGAATTTAATTGTACACGAAGAGGACAGGTTATTAATATACAAAATTCTTCGCCATTCGCGGTTAAGGTTATTATTATTAAAAGATATTGGACTAGAGTAAATGTATTTATTTATGGATATTAATCTTAATTTTTTTTTGCTAGGATTCCATCTATGAGTTGTGTTTCGTATCCATTATTGTGAGCTATTAATTTTATCGCATTTCATTCATTAGTATAATTAACATTTGACAAAGGGGTAGTGACTAATCGATGGATCATTGAGTGGAACGCGGAATGTTTATGTGAGGTTGGGTGGTTGGATGTATTATGAATTACGGTGTCTGTGAAGGTAGGTTTTCTAAATATATTAAAGTGAATTTTATTTTAAAATGTCAAGTCACAATGTGTTTGCTTCTTTTGAAAAATTATTAAATATTGATTTATTTACTATGGGATATTGCTTGGCCTTAAACATTATTAATTATTTTTTGATGACTTTATAAAAATACAAAGATAAAAGTAGTTTAGTTTTTATCAGAACAACCCTCTTTTTTAACTTTTGAAGGTTATCACCATCAATGCAATACATCATTAAAGAAGAAGATAACCCTAATAATCTTTTTGTCTAATAATTGTTTGATTTAAATTGTAATGTCACATCACCAATAGCTGCTTTGTATGAACAAATATAAGAGTATAAATCTTTTTTTAATGTGCTACTATGTTTAAAGATACTTATTTTATATAATGATTAGATATCATCACGGCCTCATAATTTCCAACCAGAAATCTTTTTTTACTTCTACGATTTATTTCTTTCTTAAAATTGATAGCTTTTCAAAACTTGTACAATTTTGAAATTTTAACAATCGAGGGTAAACGACCCAGAAAAATAGAGCGGTAAACATTAAGGTCCATAGCTCTAAAACGCGAAGAGTCTTCGCGGCAAATCCGCAGTTTATTATATCAGCACCAGACCAGGAGCCGACAAGAAGAAACGGGATAGTGGTGGGTGAAAGTTTTTACGATCGAACTTTGCAAAGTCTCTGATATAACGAAACTTTAATAAAGCGCTTGTGAAAGATCTGCTTTACGCTGTAAGTAAGGGATGTCTTCGACTTGGACTTGGGAATTTAATATATTATCTGTATTCTTTGGTCAACATACGACTGCAAAATTCAACTTTTTCAATCAGTACGTTCGTAATTTCATTTCAGCAAATTTCAAATTTGAATGTTCTATTGGTTGTATCTGTTACTGTAAAAGCCCGAACTACGGTAAATCCTAAGATTTTCCGGTAAATCCTAAGATTTACCAACTCTTAATGGTAAAAGTCCGAACCGTTCTATAATCATCGTTCACCAACCTTACCTAACCTAACCTAACCTAACCTAACATGTACTAAATTCTAATGGTAAAAGCCCGAAAAAATCGTTTATAATATTTAAATAAGAAACGATTTTTTCGGGCTTTTACCATTAGAATTTAGTACATGTTAGGTTAGGTTAGGTTAGTTTAGGTTAGGTTAGGTTAGGTTGGTGAACGATGATTATAGAACGGTTCGGACTTTTACCATTAAGAGTTGGTAAATCTTAGGATTTACCTATATTCGGGCTTTTACGGTGACATATTCATGTCTTTGAGGTTTGTTAAGGTCTTATAATTTCAGCAAACTTCTCGAACATTCCAAACTACCGCGGAATCCAATTTCGCGACATTAATGATTACATGCTCCGATGCACTTTAACAGCTCGTATCAGAGATCGTTTCACTATTTTTAACGCGCCAACCGACTGAATTTTATAACTTCGTCCCTTATAATTAATTAAATCTATTTGACTGTCTCAACCATGAACTTTATTTTTTTTTTAATTGTACAACAGATTATTATCCAATTACTATACAATTTTCTCATTTTGATAGTCGTAACACCTAGGAAGATAATTATTATACAAAAAAATCTTAAGGCTATCTAAAGAAGAGTTACATATATCTAGTGTTTCCGAGATATTTCGTTCAATAGCACCATTCCTCTTGTCGTGCTATGCTGTGCTAGAACATCTGTTCTGCCATATGGTATTTTGAACAAGTCGTGTCGACGACTACGGCTGAAATTTTCAGGCACGTGAAGGCCATAACATTCCAAGAGGAATGGGCTGTCAATACAGTTATGGATTATGTTAAAACTAAGAATTGCAAGATTTGCGTAACATCTAGTTTCCAAGCTAAATCTATTTGTTGCCTCAAGTAATTCCATATGGTGCATGAATCTCGGGTATGTTCCATGCATCCGCATATAGACATACCTAAGAAACTTTTTTCGGAATTTTTCCAGCATATTAATATAATTAGCTTGGTGCGGAGTCCACACACCACTAGAATACTCCAGCTTACTTCTTATGACGCCATCGAACATGGCTATCATTGTATCTGGGTCATCAAATTGCTCTTGTCCAAAAGATCATGCCAGCGAGAGTGATTGTCGTCACAGGAACTGGAAAGAAGCCCCCCCCCCCCCCCCCCCCCCCTATAACATCTCGTGTTGCCAGTCATCCCGTTGATAAATCATAATAATTTATTTAACTGGCACCTGATTAGTTCCTGCCGCTATGGATCGATGTTATAAAGCAGTGTTCATATTTTAAAATAAGAAAAGATAATAATTTTAACACTGCTTCATAACAGTCTTTTGACCTCTCCTGCCAGAATCACTTTGACCTATCGCCTCGCATCGTGATGTGAGGGATGGTTTCATACATCCGTCTCTCGTATGAATCCCTAAGATTATTACCCTCAGATTCTTACCTACCCCTCATACCTTTTCTCCTTCGCAGAACTTCCTCTCCTTCCTTTCCATAAATAGATCCACCACAGAGTTTTCCCAAATTATTATCCTCAGGGCCTCAAAGAAAAGACACAAACTGAAGTTAGTAATGAAAACTGAAATTCTAGCTAAGTAATAAAATCGTCAAATTTTAATATATTGAACACCCCTGCTGTATAAACCCACTTCCTGTCCTCAAAAACCGATTCCAAACCCCTTCAATAATATTTGGAGTTTATAACGAATTGGTTTTCAGATGATAATAGACTACACTTTGAACACCGTTGGGTACAATGCTTCCCAAGCTTAAGTTACGCGAGCATATTATTGTTTGGAAATTGTCAATTTGCTTCGAAAGAAAGCCAGGAACGTCGGAAAATTGCTATTAAATAAATAAGATAACTTATAAACCGATAAACTTATGATACGATTTTAGATTTTCACGGCCAAAAATTATTTTGTTATTAGTTTTTGGGGTATTATGCCGTGTTGCGCTACCTCCTTCTTTAGCCAACGTTTCGGACAGCGTTGCAGTGTCCATCATCAGGGCAGATGTGTAATAGTTAGGGGTGGTGTTAGTACTTATCTACTTAGGAGCGATACCGTGTCGCCGGCTCCACTCCTCTACGAGCTGGCGCTACAATATACTTCAACATGTTTTTTTTTGCGTTTAGCCTTGATGTAACCGTCAATTACCGGATACCAAGAACTATTGAGTTTAGCTCCGTTCTATTAATATTTATAGGATTTTTGTGAATTTCAATTGCCTCCGTAATCAGGCGTGCTCTATGAGTTTTCAGTCTTCCCAGGACTTCAGGAGCAAATCCAAAGTAATGGCCGGTTTCAATTAAATGCTCGGCGATAAACTTATTATTATTTTGCAATGTATGGTATGTGTGTGTGTGTGTGAATGAATGTATGTATATGTAAGTATTATGTTATCAATGTTGTGTTTGTCTTTAATTAGTGATAGCATCAACCATGTTCAATGTAATTGTATATGTGACCTGTGACACTATTGACAAACTATTAAAAAAAGATACTTATAAAACAATTTTAAAATACTCTTCTGATACATGTTACCTCTATGACTTTTGAATTAAGGCTCTGCGACCGGGCTCGAAAAGAAGAAGATGGAGAGATACGAAATTACGAATGTTAGAGGAGAGCGCTAACATTTACAGCAACAAAATCGATGCGAAAATTGCGAAAATGTTTAATAAAACACGACTCGATTAAAACAGTATTTAAAGAAACACTGTGAATTTTTTCATACATATAACTTGTAAAATAACTGAAACAAACGTTCATAATAATTTTTGGAGCATACTTTGCGATTTTTTCTATCGAGGGAATTTTATATAATTTGTGTTTCGGCGTGGGCAAAGTCTAGATATTATCTTCAAGAATAACATATATTTTTTTAAGAGCTTTAAAACTTACCGTGTTTAAGGGAAATATGTAAATCGGTAGAAATCCGGGTTGCGGGCCCTTAAATGGAGTCGTTCAACATTTCATCTTGAATTAATAACTATATTCTATAATGTCGTAGAATGTGACGATATAGGCGTCTATATAAACAGCCTCATTTGTTTAAATAAAACGCGTGCTAATTTTGTTGGATTTAAGCTAATATGACGTCATGGAAAGTAGAAGTATTTGAACTAAAAAATATGTAAATATTAAGTTTTTTATTTATTTCTTTCTTCTCTTTTTCGTGCTACGAATAACCTGACAATATTTGAAAATCTCCTACTACCACCATAGTAAGCCGAAAATGTTGTTTGTGTCATAATGGAGGACATAGCCAGCCGAGGAATTAAACTCACGACACCACGGTGGCACTCAGACGCGATGCCAACCCAGTCACTGACCTATTTAAAAGAAACTCCTACGAAATAAAACAAAGCGCCATTTTTTAAATTATTTCTAATTTATTGACGGCCTCCGTTGTTGAGTGGTAAGACTATCAATCCCGGTTTAAATCCCGGGGTGTGCAAAATAATTAATTTATGAATTTCTGTTATTTCACAATGTATTCTTTTAAAATAACAAATCGTATATTTGCGGCATATTCCAGAGTGGAAGATACTCTCAGTATCATCCTGGTGTAAGACCACCATTCAGAATTGAAATTGCTTTAGCCATGTTTAGTAACCAGATCAGAACAGCCTTATATTCAATTATACCTATACAACTTACTCCTCCCCATTTCCTTTCCTCCTGACCTTCGGCCTCACATCTTTAGAGCACAGGCGTCGGGTGGGAATGCTATCCTTGGTCTACCGATATTACAATGGAAGATGCTCCGAGGAACTAGCATCATTGATCCCTTCGGCACCAGTGCATAGTCGGGAAACATGCCAAACGCGTGCCCAACATTTGTACACGGTTGACATTTGTCACATGAGAACGGGTCGTTTCTTCGACTCGTTCTTGTGTTCAACAGCTCGGCTGTGTCGGCCTCTGTGTTTCCTCCTTCCTACAGCATGGGTCTCTTCAAGACCAATGTTCATTCCTTCCGCTCCTCAAAAAGACCCTCCACACAGCATCCCAGATGACATTAATTAACATTAATCAAGACCTCCTGTGTGGAGTTAATGTTAAAAAAAATGGGGATGCCATTCTGGCTCCAGACGTTGGTGAGCCATTGAGACTCTTGTGTGATATTTAAATTGAAACAAAATTGCTTGGTGAATCTCATGGGAAACCTGTAAGTGGCTACAAGTTCGAAGTAAAATATTGAAAATTTTCTAATTTAAAACAAATTCTCTATCGGAGGTAATATTAGATCCCTAAAAGCAATTTGAGCTTTTTCAAAGTCCATTATCAGGGAACTTTTGGCTCATTGCAAAATATCTAGCGGTTAAGCTTACAACTTTTGATTGTTAAAGCTTTACTTAATTAATTAGGAATTAAATTCCGGATCAACCGGTTCAAACCAAAAGGGGTTGTTATTAGTTATTACTTTTTAAGTATTTTATATAATGTGCGGTTTTTGGTGATTCAACAGTTCAGATCCCGGATAATTGCCCCTCCCAACATTATAATTATGATAAAAATATCATTTTTAATTTTTGATACCAATTTCAAGCCTGAAATCGACTTCAAAAAATATCTTTAATAATAAGTTGTTATGGACATTAAATTAATTTATTCACAGTGTTGATTTTTTGTACTTAAACACTTAGGAATATGAACAAATAGTTTTTTTTTCTTTGCATTTTAATGAAAATATGTTTTATACTTTTGTTTTTCACCCCTCCGTCATCAACCGGCGCTACCCTACCCCAAAGGGTGCATAACACCGTGCAGGCCTATATGGAGCCAGAGTATCCAGTCCCCTGGTTTAACTAAGCAACAGAATCCTAGTGGTCATTGCCCAAGTTAAACCCTCCCCAGTACCAAGTCGAGAGAGCCCTCTGGGTCCTCCTTGGGAATTCAAGTAACAGCGCCCTCGGGGACTTTACTTGTAGGGAAACCTTAACCTTCCCCCAATTCTCCCCAGTACCAAGTCGAGAGAGCCCTCTGGATCCTCCTTGGGAATTCAAGTAACAGCGCCCTTGGGGACATTACTTGTAGGGAAACCTTAACCTTCCCCCAATTCTCCCCAGTACCAAGTCGAGAGAGCTCTCTGGGTCCTCCTTGGGAATTCAAGTAACAGCGCCCTCGGGGACATTACTTGTCGGGAAAACCTTAACCCAACTAATAGACCATGGGTCCTCTGTTGAGGTTATTACGCTAAGTGTTTAGCGAAAACGTTAGTGAACTCTAAATTATTTTACTTTGTGCGACAACTTTCCTGTTTTCTTTTTTGTAACTATAAGCTGTGAACCCTGTATATAAGAGAAATAAACTGACCAACGCTGAAAGACTATTTTCTTTTAAATACCCTGCCACAACCGTATTTTCTCGTCTGCATATTTTTTTTGGTTTATTTAATAAAAGTTACAAAAATTACATGTTATTATTCTATAAAAAATTTTCTAAAACAATATATATTATTTGATATGTCTTACACCTTTTTTTAGCAAAGCTCTTATTAAAAAGGCGCAGACAACGAATGTATTTTTTTATTTAAGATTAAACAATATATAATTTTTTTTTAATATATAGATCAAAGAATTAACAGCAAACAAAGAAAAAATATTGAACATTAGTATGCAGGGAGCCAATGGATCAACTGTCACGGAACCACGGGGTTTTGTTTTGTTAATAAAAATATTAGTACGGTTTAGAAAATCTTACTTTGAACCTTATTTAGAATTATTTCAAGTGTTTTGGGGCTCCAGTCAAGAAAGGGTTGCCAAATTGGAATGAAATGGGAAGCACTTGCAATTCGTACAGAGTCAGAACAGTTGTGTACTGTTAAATTTATTCTATTCGGTTTCATGGGAGTTTATCCACCGACAATTGGCCTCCCGACATACTTATATATAATAAGCAGTCGGTTTAAGGAAAATACGGTATACTTAATTACACAAAATATAACTAAGTGACCCCGAAGGGATGTGCAAAAAGGATGTACTGCCGAATAATAATGTATTTTCATTCAAATGCATCAAGGATAAATATGCACCAGCGCATAAATACAAAAAAATTGACACTGTATATTAATTCATTTGGCAGTATTCTCACGGAGACTCTTCCCCAGATGTAGAAGTTAGGTGCAGAATTGAAGCGGCAAGAACTGCGTTCATTACAATGAAATCCCTCTTCTGCAATGACATTCTCAGCTTAAAACCAAGGCAGAGAATGCTAAAATGTTATGTGTGGTAGGTCTTGCTGTATGGATGTGAAACATGGACCTTGAAAGTAAATACCATGAACAGGTTAGAGGATTTTGAAATGTGGCTTCACCGGAGAATGCTCAAGGTCCCATGGACCGACACGATCACCAACACAGAAATTCTCAGGCGGGCTAGAGCAGATAGAGAACTGCTTACATTAATAAAAATCCGGAAAATTTCATATCTGGGTCATATACTTCGAGGGGAGAAGTATCACTTTCTCCATTTAATATTGAAAGGCAAGATAGAGGGTCGCCGAGGGCCTGGTAGGAGACAAATTTCTTGGCTGTGAAATATACGAGAGTGGACCGGCATTAGAAGTGTGGCGGAGCTATTCCGGGCAGCTCAAGACAGAGAGACATTTTTAAGAGTGATCGCCAACTTCGGGGGGACCTGATACGGCACACAAAGAAGATTCGTACCAACTTATTACTGAAGGTATTTTTGAAGTCGATTTTACATTTGAAATTGGTAAATAACGCACCAAAAATTATAATTTTAAGTAAATATCGTTTCGGGGGGCAATTGTCGGCAGATCAACTGTCGGGTCACCATTCTATTCACGTATTGTATAAAATATTTTTTTCTTTGTTTAACAGGTGGGAAATAATTATGAATAATTACATTTACAAGTCCAAGCCAATTATTAGACCCTGCCCAGCCAAGGGAAACATGGCCCTAACGACCTGATTCTCTTCTACTTAAGACATTAAATAGGCGACAGATGTTTATTTTCCGATTTTTCTTTGTCCCCAACAAAGCGTGTTTCCAAAATAATAATGAAGATGATTTTTCTGACAGGCATATAATGTGATTTACGAAGGGGAATTATTTTTTAATGTTTTGGAATTGACAAATTCTCTTTGTTTGAATAATAGATGAACTTGGAAGAAATTTCGTTACATTATTATTTTTAAATTGAGATGAATATTTTAATTATTTTTTTAATCACTTTTTTGGCGACCTAGTATAGCAATGATAAAATTTAAAAAATTGGATGAAGTGTATATGTAAGTGTGTGTATGTGTTTATATACATATGTAAGTATGTATGTGTGTGTATACATATGTACGTATGTAGAGTCACGTGGGGTAACCGTACGCAGAGTGTAAGTTTTCGCAATGATGTTTCCGAGGTGGTCGTGCCTGTTTCGCGCCCGCACGTTCCTTAATTCAGTAGCGTTTTGGGTCGCATTGAAGCAGGATATGAGTACAGTGAATCCTAATATGAAAATAAAAATGTGTAGGTAAATTACTATTTTTCGTGCTTTTTCTTAAATTTTGTCGCCTGTATCGACATGTTTGCTTACCGATGTGTGCTATTGTGTAACCAACTGAGTCAGAGCGATGTGGTCTATGATAATTTTTGGTAAAATATTGTAGTTACACGGGTGCAAAGTGATAATTCTATTAAATATAACCACTAATTTGATTTGAACACTTCTCTACGGTATGCGAATACTTACCCCGTACGTGGGGTAAGTGTTCGCAATCGATATGCATATAAAAATTTTTATATAACTTTTTGATTTATGAACTACATAAGGTTTTTATGTTTGTTTGAGATGCCTTAATGATCAATCATATCAATAAACAAAAAAAACTGAGCAAAATACCTAAAGCGTTTTAATACAAAAATCCCAATGTAAAAACTGCGTACGGTTACCCTACGTGACTCTATGTTTGTATATGTATATGTGTGTGAGTGTATATATGTGTGTGTGTATGTGTGTAAGTGTACATGTACATTATATGCAGAAGTTTCTATGTTTACAGTATTGAGATGTTATTTTGTTGGGTATAACATACTCTACAGAATGTTTTCTTAGTATTGTGAAGCATATTGCGTGTGCTCCATTATGTTAGCAATGTTATTTGTGAGCTCTTTGATATGAATCGCTATTATATTACTTACAAACTTAATAAAAAAAATTGAACAGTGTATTTTCTAGGGGTCTCGAAAATTATGTTTATTTTTGTTATTTATTGTTCAGTAGGTACCTATTTATAAAAAATGAAGTTTCTCATAAGGTTCTCGAACTATCATGAGTAGTGATAACAAAATGGTTGAATTTTTTCTACGCAATACTAATGGATACGCAATACGGAGAACATAATATGAATCATTTGTTCGCAGCATCCTGGAATACAGCACTATTATTTGGGTCCTTTGTGAACAAAACCATTTCCTAGAAATAGAAAAAGTAAGAGGATTGCGCGTTACCTGTATATGAGAGAATGTATATTCTGTAGGCTGATGTAAGCATAATGAGCAAGATTAAGAAAAGGGACCGAGAGATGGATTGCGAATGCATTTAAAGTATTTCCACTTCATACTTGGTTTCTTTTAATCGACTGCATATCATAATTATAATTTCGATGAATTACACCGAGAGAACTTGTGAATAAAGACTTATTATTTTTACTTAATTATTTTTTAACATATTACAGTCTTAACAATTATTATACATTATTGAAATTGCCAATGGGATGTTCATAGATATTTACACTCCAGTTAAAAATGCTCACAGCGTAAATCAAGGTTTAGTTGTCAGGTGGAGATGCTTCGAGTGAAATAACAGATATAATAAGGAGCAAAATAAAATCTGATAAAATGTACAAAATAAGTACAGAGGAAAAAGGAAAGAAAAGACAATAATAAGGCAATTTCATAATTTTTAATTCTGATGAACACCTTTCAGAAATCTGGCGTATTTTTCAGATGGTCAAAAATAAATGTAATATTTCTGAACATATCCAAATACCAAAAACTGTTTTTGAACAATGATGAAACTAATAACTTGAAATAAATATATAATTTTCAAAATATAAAAATTTTGCATGCAGACAAAAAAGTTTAAAAAATGACTCACTTTACGTTTTTGACTAAAATTGCTGATTACTACAAAAAATAAAAACACAATTTTTAATCACAGACATTATTATTATTGCAGGCTTCTGTGGCTCCACGTAAAAATAATAAATTTTTAAAAATTCCAAATTTCTTTTTTTTTTTCAAATTGCGATTCGAAATTTTGGTTTTATAAAGGTGTACGAGTACATATAACTTTTTGTGGTTATTTTAAAGATTTGAGTGCAAAGCATGGTGTATACTCTTTTTAAGACCGCTTAGATCATGGTTTTCACTACGATAGTAAGGGAGATACGTGTGTGATATTTATATGTGAGCTGGGACAAATTGGTCTCCCGTGATTAAACGGGTTAAAACATAAATATTTTATAATCCTACTTATAAAGGCGAAAGTTTGTATGGATGTACGGATGTATGGATGTATGGATGTATGGACGTGTGGATGTATGGACGTATGGACGTATGGAGGTATGGACTTTTGGACGTATGGACGTATGGAATGTTTTTATGGATGTATAGATGTATGGATGTATGGATGTATGGATGTATGGATGTATGGATGTATGGATGTATGGATGTATGGATGTATGGATGTATGGATGTATGGATGTATGGATGTATGGATGTATGGATGTATGGATGTATGGATGTATGGATGTATGGATGTATGGATGTATGGATGTATGGATGTATGGATGTATGGATGTATGGATGTATGGATGTATGGATGTATGGATGTATGGATGTATGGATGTATGGATGTATGGATGTATGGATGTATGGATGTATGGATGTATGGATGTATGGATGTATGGATGTATGGATGTATGGATGTATGGATGTATGGATGTATGGATGTATGGATGTATGGATGTATGGATGTATGGATGTATGGATGTATGGATGTATGGATGTATGGATGTATGGATTTATGGATGTATGGATGTATGGATGTATAGATGTATGGATGTATGGATGTATGGATGTTCGTATGTTTGTTACTCTTTCACGCAAAACCTGCGGAATGGATTTTATTGTAACTTTACAATAATTTAGCTCATACATCAGAATAACATATTATAAGCTATAGCTTAAAGCTCTGGCATTATAAAAAATTGTATTAAAAAATTGCAGTAGGTGGCACGATTAGTAAGATGTCTACAATTCTTTATTCGATTCAAATTATAAGGGAAGTACTTCAAATAAATGCGGGAGTGGGAAGGAGGAGGGTGGAGGGGGAGGGGGGAGGGATAGAGGGGAGGGGGAGCGGGGAGGGGAAGTGAGTGGGGGAGGGGGGAGGGGGGAGGTGGAGGAGGTGGAATAGAAACCCCCCTAAAACCATGCGAATGAGGCCGCGGGAAAAAGCTAGTATTTTATAATGCTGTTAATAGAATATAAACATAATAGTAAAACAAACGCTATAGCCAATTCCCCCATTTCCCGCATCCTTCAAAGATTCCACTAAATTCAAATAAGTCCAAATACCGATATATTTCTTGATTCCCTCCCACAATTTAAGAAAAAAAAATTCTAGCACACTGAATTGGCACGCATAATACACACATCCACACCCACACGCACACATACATACTAAGGGTCGACCGAGACATGTTTTTCGTTCTCGGCCGAGACCGAGACCAAGACCGAGAATAAATTAAAATCTCGGCCGAGACCGAGAGCCGAGACCGAGAATAGATAAATTGAGAAAAAAAATGAAAATGCGCTATTTTGGCATAATATAGTATATTTAAGAATGTAATAATAATTTGTTTTAAGGCGCCGCATCCGCGCTCAAAAAGAAGAAGATGGAGAAATATGTAATTAGGAATGTTAGAGGAGCGCGCTAATATTTAAAGCGATAAAATCGAAAATATTTAATAAAACACGACATCATTTAAAGAAACATTGTGAATTTTTTTCACAATTATAACTTGTAAAATAACTGAAGCAAACGTTTTTAAAATAATTTTTGGAACATACTTTGCGATTTTTTTTCTATCGAGGGAATTGCAAATAATTTTCGGCGTGGAAGGCGTCTAGATATTATCATTATGGTTATAAGTAAAACCCGCCTCGCTGCCAGCCGACCAATCACAATCGACAGCTCTCTCACGCACTGACACCAAGTGACAAATGTGAACGCGTGCGGTAGATTTGAATCCCATTATCCTATACCGTACCTACTTACAACGGTCTCAGTTATGGCCGAGAATCTCGGCGATTTTTCGCCGAGAACCGAGACAGAGTTCTCGGTAGAATTTGTAGCCGAGAATGCCGAGACCGAGACCGAGACCGAGATCTCGGTCGACCCTTAATACATACACACAAACACTCACACACACCCCTCTTCTTCCATAGTATACTAAATAACTAAATTTAGGTAAAATTTATAATATATCGCACAAAAACTTTTTTTTTTGACATTTCATTGGTACCAACTATAACTTTGTAACTATTTTCTTCTATGTGATTATGAACTGTTTGTTTTTGCAAAAATAAATAATATGTAATAAAATAAAAAATAAAAATGTTTTCAGAGCTCCAAATATCAGTAATAAAAATTAATATTGCCCGGCTGTATTTCAGTTAATCATGGGTAGTCAAGGCAAAAGATGTATTATTGGACAAATCCCAGCCGATAGAGGGTGAAGGAAGGTTTAAATATGAATTAACCTGGTGCAGTACTCCGTCTAATTAAATTGCAGGGGTAATTAAGTATCAGACCGGGGACGCGCTGAACTAATTCAATTTTACCAAGTTTATCAATATTGACTTACAAGACAGTTTGCAATTCTGGAGGCGGGTATGGGAACCATTTATTGGATAACCAACGCCTCTGCCATAGATCGCCACAAGTTTTTTGCTACGTTTTGTGACTTAGCAGTGGTGCCCGGGTTCAGGGGGTGAGGTTTGTCTGGATCTTGGCGGTCGATGCATCTGCCCAACTTCTACGCGGCGATCGGGAGGGACTGGATGAAATACCGTACGTCGTCCTTTTCGGAGCCAAAAATAATTTTCTGTTCGAAATATTATATTGCCGGTGGGTATTTTAGGGAACGTACCCATACTACGTGACCCGTTTAGGGGGGGGGATCTTCAAAATACCACGCTTGGTCACAGTGGGGGGGGGATTAGGTTTTTATCATGTAGTAAATCTAGAAATCTTTTTATATTTTTTCCACTTGTAATATAGGTATGCATGCACTCCTGGCGTCACACAGCAACCGCCGTATTAATAAAGACAAATAAATATAAGCCAAATATTTTTGATTAAAAACCATATTTATGATTTACTACGTGAAAACTGTAGGGGGAGGGGGGGTCTTGGAATATACTACACGTGGTCACCGGGGGGGAGGGGGGGTTAAAAATTGCAAAAAATGTCACGTAATATTGGTAGGTTCCCTTATTGCTTCACTGAACTCTACAAAAAAAACTCTTAAAATTATGATAATTAAATCCCATTCAAATCCAAGTTCTAGACCTAGAGATCATTGAATTGGGGTTACAGAAACACAATCGAAATGAATATAATTATTAACTTCCTATTTTAAAACTTTTCCCTGCATATCTGCTCTTTTTGATGACCGGACCACTGAGAATCAACACAACTCAACAACTACTTTGAAAAGTCATTTAAAAAGATTTTTTTATTGGTTAAATAGGTTACGTTAGGTTAGGTTACGGGCTATTTTTTTATTTTTTTTAGCTTTTACTGACTTTTCAAAAAGGTTTTGAGTTGAGTTGATTCTCAGTTTTTTTCATTTCCTAAGTCTGTTACTTTATCATGTAAACATTTTCTTTTAACATTTTTATTTTTTAACTTTGTTTTATAAGCTTGTGATATCAATGTGTGCACTTAGTTTCTCTATACAATTAGTAATCACTGCTTTAAAGAGAAGCGTAGTGTTGCATTTTCAAAAAATCAATTGTATTCAATTTTGATAATAAAAAAATAATATTATTTGTTTTATTATAATATGTCAAAAAATAAACACTAAAACAAAAATATCGGCCATCTTAAATTTAAAACAATTCTATACATTAGCAGTTGCACAGAATTTTAATTAGCTCATTGTACCACTTGTGTAGGCTATAATTGAAAAACCGGCCAGGAGCACTGCAAGGGATAAATTCTGCCGAAGGTCAACGCCGAGATTAGCGAAAATATATTGCATTGACCTAGAAAATACCCGACACTTAATATTGAGTTCAGAAACTTAACAGTAACCCTTCCACAGTATTTATGTACCTAACTATTTCTAAGGTCGCTTCTATTAGTAAATACATCTTAGCTTAGGTTCCTGCATTTTTTCTACTATCCAGTCAAACTTTTTACAAATAACAGGGTTTAATATTAGAACTCCGATCCTTGGCTACGAATTCAGAATTAGCACCGTTGTGATTTGAAACTCGAAGAAACGAATAATAGCGACACTAAAAAGAGAACAAGAAACACGTACCTGTATAGGATTTAATCTGCAAAATAATGAGATAGTATAATCGGTCTCCTCTTTTTGCGGTGCTTCGTAGCCTCCCCACTCTTGTCTACTTTAGTTTTCCGATGGTTTCACTTCTATCACGTGAAAATTGCACACTCTGATTTTTTTAAAGTGAAAACTTCTTTAGCACTTTATGTGATTAGAAAGTCGATGAATCGAAAAATAGCGACACTACAAAAAGACAAATACATATACATCTAGAGATTTAGAGAGATAATGAGGTAGTATAATCGGTGTCCTCTTTGTGCGCTGCTTCGAAAACCTAATGGTCTCCTTTTTGTGCCGTGCTTCATAGCCCTCCACCACTCTTGTCCACTTTAGTTTTCTGAAGGTTTCACTTCTACTGCACGTGAATTGCACACTCTGTTTTTTTTAATTATTTCATATGTTATGTACGTATGTTTTACTGCGCTTGGTGACTTAGCAGGGGAGCACGAGGCTTTTCCAGGTTTTGGCGGCGGATGCTTCTGCCCACCAACTGCGTGACGGGCCGGATCGGGAGAGGCCGGTTGATTGAGATCCTTTGACCTCTCCAGCTGGACTCTCTAGACCTCCAGACCCAATGCCCTGCACGGTAGTGGGAGGGATGGATTCATACGTCCGTCACTCCTGGAACACTCACCCCCAAATTCCTAACCTCCACCAAAGGTTTTTATTTCCCAACACTTGTTTTCCTTAAAAAGACACAGCATAATTATTTTCCTCGAGATCTCATGTATGGAGTTAAAAAAAATGTAATAATTTTAAAATAATATTTTCGTGGCTCCTTCCAGAATCATGGATACCACCAGTACCGCCCCGGTGAAAGACCACCATTTAGAATCGAAGCCTCATTTGAAATGCCTTTTGCCGTGTGGATACGCGCCATAAATATATTTGTATCCATTTTCTTAATCAATTAATAACTTATGGTATGAGACCATGAGGGCGCCATCTATGGTTTTTGTATTGTATTGAATTTACCTATGTGGCTTGAGATTCAGTATATTCATGCATTTCCTTACCTCTGTGAATCAGGCAATTGCTTCCGACGGGAGTGTGAGTCAAAACCAACAGATGTCACTCCTGGTCAGTCAAGATTTTCCTTTTTTGCGGTTAAAAGAATAAGCGATCTGTCTTGAGCCTCATCAAAACCCTCCTCCGTAATTCTTGGCATTTTTTATATATGCGAAAAGATTACCACAAAATTTTACAATAATGTTACAATGTTAATAATTAATTAATAATAATGTTGCAAATAATTATCCAAAATTACGACAATTCTGCGAACAATGTTAACAATTAATTAATAATAATAATGTTGCGAATAATTATCCAAAATTACGATAATTCTGCGAACATCCAAATATGTCATCCAAAAGCAAAAACAAGACCAGCTATAGTTCTCAAAAAATGAGAGGTACTTCAAATTTACCAAAAAAAATACGTAAATTCAAACATCCATGTAATTAAGCTATAATCTCGAATTGAATGTATGAATGAATTAATAATCCAGGCTACGAAAGGACCATTAAATATGTAGGGGCGTGTAAATAGCCCCTGACATATTTAATGGTCCTTTCGTAGCCTGGATTATTAATTCATTCATACATTCAATTCGAGATTATAGCTTAATTACATGGATGTTTTGTTACACAGATGACTCAGTGGCTTTATGGCTCAGTCAGAGATGATTGATCAAATGCGAAGTCAATTTGAAAATATTATAGATAGCATCAATGATCGTCAGTTAACTTTAAATCCAGAATTTAAACCAGATTTTCAAGCTTTAAATGCTTTCGATGATCTTTTTTTGAAGGTCAAACGGACTAGATCGAATATGAAAACTTCTGTAAGAGAATCACTGACGTCACAAAATAAGTCGCGGGAGCCGTGTATGATTAATCTTCCAGCAATAGATCTTCCAACCTTCGATGGTAAGAATGAAAGCTGGTCGATTAATCATACACGGCTCCCGCGACTTATTTTGTGACGTCAGTGATTCTCTTACAGAAGTTTTCATATTCGATCTAGTCCGTTTGACCTTCAAAAAAAGATCATCGAAAGCATTTAAAGCTTGAAAATCTGGTTTAAATTCTGGATTTAAAGTTAACTGACGATCATTGATGCTATCTATAATATTTTCAAATTGACTTCGCATTTGATCAATCATCTCTGACTGAGCCATAAAGCCACTGAGTCATCTGTGTAACAAAACATCCATGTAATTAAGCTATAATCTCGAATTGAATGTATGAATGAATTAATAATCCAGGCTACGAAAGGACCATTAAATATGTCAGGGGCTATTTACACGCCCCTACATATTTAATGGTCCTTTCGTAGCCTGGATTATTAATTCATTCATACATTCAATTCGAGATTATAGCTTAATTACATGGATGTTTGAATTTACGTATTTTTTTTGGTAAATTTGAAGTACCTCTCATTTTTTGAGAACTATAGCTGGTCTTGTTTTTGCTTTTGGATGACATATTTGGATGTTCGCAGAATTATCGTAATTTTGGATAATTATTCGCAACATTATTATTATTAATTAATTGTTAACATTGTTCGCAGAATTGTCGTAATTTTGGATAATTATTCGCAACATTATTATTAATTAATTATTAACATTGTAACATTATTGTAAAATTTTGTGGTAATCTTTTCGCATATATAAAAAATGCCAAGAATTACGGAGGAGGGTTTTGATGAGGCTCAAGACAGATCGCTTATTCTTTTAACCGCAAAAAAGGAAAATCTTTTTTTTCGTATGAACGATCTGTATAATGCAACAAATAATATATCTAATTTTGAGTCAAAAAATAATGAAAGTGTTTATGGCTCAGTCAGAGATGATTGATCAAATGCGAAGTCAATTTGAAAATATTATAGATAGCATCAATGATCGTCAGTTAACTTTAAATCCAGAATTTAAACCAGATTTTCAAGCTTTAAATGCTTTCGATGATCTTTTTTTGAAGGTCAAACGGACTAGATCGAATATGAAAACTTCTGTAATAGAATCACTGACGTCACAAAATAAGTCGCGGGAGCCGTGTATGATTAATCTTCCAGCAATAGATCTTCCAACCTTCGATGGTAAGAATGAAAGCTGGTCGAAATTTTTTGAGTCATTTAAAGCCAATATCCATAATAATAGACAGCTAACTGACTTGCAGCGTGTGCAGTACTTAGTCGGAAAACTCACACACGGGGCGTTGAACGTAACCGCAGGCATTGTGCCTTCGGGTGATACATATCAGATCATTTGGGAGAGTTTAGTTAAAAAATATCAAGATAAACGTACACTAGAAACACATTATTTAAATAATATTCTCGATGCGAAAAACTGCACGAATACATCTGCCAGTCTCAATTCTTTCATTGAAAGATATTCTTCGTCAGTGTCGGCATTAAATCAGTTAGGTATTGAAGATCTAACTGATTTTATTTTGTTTCACTGCGCGGTAAGAAAAATTGATTCACAGACGGCTCAGAACTTTGAGCTGACAGTTCGTAATAAAGAAATTCCTTCTAATAATTAGTTAGTTTCGTTTGTACAAGATCAAGTAAAGATTTTAGAACGAACGAGTAACTCACATGGTGTCGTAAATAAAACGCATCCCATTTCGTCCTCCCGATCAAATAATACTAAATCGTTCGTCGCGAGTAATGCGAATATTCCGCGCTTCCCAGCTCCGCCGAAAGGATGTATTCTGTGTAACAAAACTGATCATTTAGTCAACGTTTGCTCAAAGTTTAAATGTATGAGTTCCCCACAGGCTCGATTTGAATTTATAAAATCGAAAAATGCCTGTGTAAATTGCCTTAGTGGTTCACATACAATCAAGTCATGCAAATCGGGGTTAGTTTGTGATTTGTGCAATAAACGCCATCATACATTCTTACATTTCGGCAGTGTGAATAATATGAAAACCAATACTCATGTACATACGTCGCAAGTACCTACCAGTGAAGAACCGTCAGTCCCCCCTCCAGTTTCATCCAGCATCAATGGAACTGGCATTGGTGATAAGCAAGTGGAGGGGACCGCGAATGTCAATCCTTCGTATTCGCTTTGTGCCAAAGTAACACCGAACTCTTCTATTTTACTTTCGACCGCACAAGTATACGCGAAGCTTAAAAACGGAAATAAAGTTATTGTTCGGTGCCTAATTGATAATGGCTCTCAAAATAATTTGATTACGGTCGATTGTTGTAAGACGCTGAATTTACCAATAATTCCTTTGAGTAATTCGTTTGTCAAAGGAATTGGATCAACGTCTCGACCAATTTTCGGTTACGTGTATTTGGATATTGAGTCTCGCGTATACCCAGAGAATAAATATAATATACATGCGCTTGTCGTTGATAGTATCACCGACCAATTACCTAATCACTATATAGCCAAGGGTGATATGAGGTACTTAGACGGCATACCTCTCGCAGACTTAACGTGGAATATTTCTGGATGCGTGGATGTCGTTATCGGTGCGCAACTGTTCCCATATATTTATTTAGGGAACAGGGTTGAATCGGGTACTAGTGCACCCCCCGCGTTATCAACCGCTTTCGGTTTCGTGTTGATGGGTGATTACCCCAATAATGTGCTCAACACAAACACATCATTTTCGGCACTCGCACTGAATGATTTAGTGCAACAATTTTGGCTGTTAGAAGAGATACCTAATATAAAATTTCTAAGTCCGGGGGAGACAGAATGTGAGAATCTCTTTACTTCATCAATTTCTCGCACTGATGATGGTAGATATTCTGTTGCTTTACCTTTCTGTAAAGATCCAAGACAATTGGGTAATTCTCGTACTGCTGCTCAACGCCGATTTTTGGCATTGGAGCGAAAATTTAAACATTCTCCTGCTTTGCAGGAGAATTATAACAAGGTTATCAGTGAATATATTGAAAATAATTACCTATCAGAAGTCTCAGAGTCTGATATCACAGAAGATGGATATTACATCCCACATCATGCTGTCACTCGTCCAGACAAACCAATGCCTCGTATTGTGCTCGATGCTAGTGCTAAAACACACACAGGGCTGTCACTGAATGACATTATTCATACTGGTCCCAATTTGCAAGCCGATTTGTTTCTGCTTTTGCTTGACTTTCGTCTTTTTCCCATCGCTATGACTGCGGATATAAAGCAAATGTATTTACAGATTGAAGTTCCTAGCAAGCATCGCAGATACCTGAGGATCTTATTTCGATTCTCAAATAATGGTCTCATACGAACTTTTCAGTTCAATCGAGTTCCTTTCGGCTTGACGGCAAGTCCGTACTTAGCAATGCGGACGGTTCGCCAGTTGGCCCAGGATATGAGACCACATTACCCGGACGCTGCCAAAGTGGCAGAGTCCAAGCTGTATATGGATGACCTGGTCTATTCTATTGCAGATGAGCCCAGCGCCATACGTCTTTCTCGAGAATTAATCTCGTTGTTTAAGTCCGGTGCCTTTGATTTAGTAAAATGGACTAGTAATTCTCAAGTTGTACTTGAGAACCTCCCGGATTCTCACCGCAGCCCAGTGGACTTTACTGTTGGTTCTAACAATACCTCTAAGGTGTTGGGCCTTTCGTGGGAACCAGCTGATGACAGCTTCTTCTTTACGACATCTTATGTTCAGGAGAAGTGCACAAAGCGGAGCATACTCTCCATAGTCGCCCGCTTATTTGATGTCCTCGGCTTGGTCGCCCCTGTCATTCTGTACGCTAAATTACTTATCAAAGAGCTATGGCTGTGCAACATTGGTTAGGATGATACACCCCCTGATAGCGTTATTCGTCGGTTTTCGGCGCTTACACAGGAATTTCCTCTAATTTCAATGATGAAAATCCCTCGCCATGTTGGTGTCCTGAAAGACAGTACGGTGCTCGTTGTTGCTTTCTGCGATGCAAGCATGAATGGTTACGGCTGTGTGATTTATTTGCACACCACTGATCTGTTTGGGAAAATTACAGTGAGATTGTTGTGCGCAAAATCAAAGGTTTCTCCCACCAAAGTGACGACCCTCGCTCGTTTGGAGCTCTGTGCCGCAGTATTGATGTCCAAATTAATACGGACGGTTCAAGTAATCTGAGCGTCTTCCTATTGCAGGAACATATGCGTTTTCCGATTCTACCATTGCGCTCTCTTGGATACATTCTTCACCGCATCGCTGGTCGGTGTTTGTTAGTAATCGCGTAGCTCAGTGCCAAGAAAATTTGTCTCCAGAGAACTTTTACCATGTTGCTGGTAGTGAAAACCCGAGCGACTGCCTTTCTCGTGGCATGCTTCCTTCCCAACTCGTTTCACATGATGTATGGTGGAACGGCCCATCATGGATTCGCAGCCCACCTTTGGAATGGCCATTAAAACCGTTTCACCCTACCAATACTGGTGAAATGCCTGAACACAAAGCTAATGTGCTCATTGCAACATTTCAGGGTGAAAAATCGGTCCTGAGTGAACTGGCTCAGCGTATATCCACTTGGGATAAACTACTAAGGATTGTTGTTTATGTCCTCCGATTCATAAAAAAGATATCACTTTCCTCTGGAACGGTCAATAATCTTATGACTGCTGAAAAGGCTGTGATTCGTGCTGTGCAGAGTATTCATTTTGCAGGAGATATTGCTGCACTCCAGAAAGGCAAATTTCATTCCAAAAGACTTCAGAGTTTATCTCTATTTCTTGATGGAGATAATCTGTTACGTATTGGGGGGCGGCTTTCTAAATCGGATTTACCTTTTGAGGTTAAACATCCGGTTTTACTTCCCAAACATGACTGTGTTGTCGATCTGATCATCGCTCACTTTCATGTCGTGAACTGTCATACAGGCCCTGGACTTCTTATGTCTATCTTACGTCAACGCTATTGGATATTAGATGCTAGGACTGTTATTAGGGCGATGGTGCGGAAATGCAATTGTTACTTCCGCTTAAATCCATCGCATCCTACACCGAAGATGGCAGATTTACCGTCATATCGTGTTGAAGAAGCAAAGGCCTTCGTACATACCGGTGTAGATTACGCAGGTCCCCTCTGTATTACGCTGACTCGTCGGAGAGGACAACATTCTCAAAAGGCATATATTTGTCTATTCGTATGCCTTGTGACCAAGGCTATTCATATTGAGTTGGTCTCTGACTTAACTTCAAATGCTTTCCTGGCTGCTTTCATTCGTTTTATTTCTCGGCGTGGCCCGGTAACATGCTTTTATTCAGATAATGGTACTAATTTTGTGGGTGCGAAGGCACAATTAGATGACCTCTACAAGTTTTTGGTTGAATCTGAATATGAGCCCTCATTAAAGCGCGAACTCGCTAAGCGTCGTATAGAGTGGAAAATGATTCCACCACGCGCGCCTCATTTTGGGGGTATGTGGGAGTCGAACATAAAGAGCATGAAGACACACTTGTACCGTGTGATTGGAACTCAGCTTCTCACCTATGAGGAGTTACAGACTGTGCTAGTTCAAATTGAGTGCATAATGAATTCGCGTCCACTTACAGTTATGTCTTCTGACCCTTATCCAGAAGTCCTTACGCCTGCGCATTTTTTAATGTCGACACCATTGCAGTACTTGCCTGCTTCTGTCCTGGCAGACGGTAAAATCAATTTGACTCAGCGTAAGCAATTATTAGACAGCATGGTTCAGTCCTTCTGGAAGAAGTGGCATTCAGAGTATCTGCACACCTTGCAAGTCAGGCAGAAGTGGACTACTTCTGATCATCCGATTGATATCGGAACTGTCGTACTAGTGGGACAGGAAGATTCCCCTCCGTTAAATTGGCCTTTAGGCGTGATAACTGAAATCCATCCCGGAATGGATAAAATTGTTCGCGTTGCGACGGTAAAGACACGATTTGGTTCTTTTAAACGTCCGGTTGTCAAATTATATCCCATTCCAACGCAATAATTTTATATTTTATCTATTTTTATTTATTTATTTTTTGTTTTTTAGTCATTGTTTCAATGATCTCTGACCCAGACATGGCATTACTTAATATCCGTTATCTTGGTCAATTGAACTTTATTACATTGTATTTTTTAGTTATTTTTCTTTATTTTGTGAGATTCTGCGAATTTCCAATGCGTGTCATTCCTGAATATTACCGGTGAATACAGTTACTTTATTTCTATTTCATTTCTTGTTTCATTTGTATTTTTATACTCTTTCTTTTGTAAGCTCTACGAACTTCCAAGAGATTTCATTGAGACTTTTAAAATACCTCAATTGGGGACGCCATAGTCCCACTGCTAGGTGGTCTTGTGTTGTATTCAAATAAAAAATATATAAGTATGAAGCGGTAGAAGTGAATCATTTAGAAAAACTAAAGTAGACAAGAGTGAAGAGGCTACGAAGCACCGCACAAAGACGATACCGATTATTTACGAAGTATCGCACAAAGAGGAGACCAATTATTTTATCTCATTCTCTCGCCGGCTAAATCTTGTAGATGTATGTGTTTGTCTCTTTTTAATGTCGCTTTTTGGTTTCATCGAGTTTGAAATCACAGTGGTGCTAAAGACATTTTCACTTCAAAAAACGTAAAGCCTTGAAACGAACTTAAAATGTAACCTAACGTAACTCGACAAAACACTACAGCAACCCTGCAGATTATGGGCAAAATTAGGTGAAAATTGTGATGCATCGAAGATAAATAAATATATCGTCTTTAATCGAAATGAAATTAACCTGAAACGTACTGTTTTCCATGAATTTGTTTCTGTTGAAGAAATCAAGATAGTTGAATGTGTAGCGAAGCCTGTAAGTTGTTACTTGATTATTAACGTAATTTACATTATTGCAAGCCTGCGTTTGAATAAATACACGTATTTAATCAAACAGCCTCCATTTTCCAACGCACTGAAGAGATAAAACGATAGAAATGTGAGGTGGACATGTTCGTGTGCCCAAAGTAATCACAATTTGTCCATAATTCAGGTAAAAGTGGGCGTCGATTTTATATACTGATATTCCCTGCCATAGGTCACCCCAAGTGATTCGCTACGTTTGGTGACTTAGCAGGGGTGCCCGGGTTCATGGGATGAGGTTTGTCTAGGTCTTGGTGGTTTGCCCAACCACTGCATGGCGGGCTGGATCAGAGGAGACTGATTGAGGGAGGCCTTTTGACCTCTCCAGCCGGATTCTCCCGACCCTTCGCCTTGCACTGCAGTGTGAAAAATAGATTCATACGTCCGTCACTCCTGGCCACACTGACCCCCAGATTCCTACCCACCCCTCATACCTTTTTCCTTCACATATCTTCTTCTGCTTCCTTTCCCTTAAAAAACCCTCCACACAGCATCCTCAAAGATGACATGGGCCCTAGGAAAATTATTTTCCTCGGTGTCTCCTGTGTGAAGCTAATGTAAAAAAAAAAAAATCTTTCTTAATACTTTCATTAACTTGTCTTTCGGCTTCTAGAAATAGAAAGGTTTTTATAAAAATTCGGTTATTTTTTTTTAAATTTGTTTATAATATGTATTTGGAAAAAAATAACAATAATGATGTCACGTTATTATTTTTTTATGTTGGCGCATAAAATTAATGTAACGATTTTAAGTGCGCCATGATTATGATTTTCCGTTAATAATTATAATTTCATTTATACTCTTGTGAAGGGCGTTTGTGACGTCACGCCGATTAAGTAGGGTTGATTATGAGATGTTTGTACCTTTATGGGAAATATACCTAATATTGGGCTATTGGACAAGTAATCGTTATGGTTGGAAATAGAAAAATTAAATATTAGGTCCTTACATACGAAATTGGCGTTTTGCCATATTGGCAACTTTGATCTCAAATATCTTCTATTTGGTTAGGAATTCCGAATTCAAATTTATACAGTTATTTACTCATGTATTTGTGTTTCGAAAATTATAATTCCTCTGTTTTTTCCTTAGTTGTTTTTTTTTCTTTGCGTCACTTAGTTTACAAATTGGAAAACTTGAAATATCGCGTTATTTACGAGTACGAGTTCCACCGTGGCACCAGTGCTGCATAAACGGCTCGAAGGATTAATGATGTGTATGGCGACGGTGCCGCAAAAGAACACAGTTGTGTTTTTTTTTGTTCACTACAGCTTTCTTAAATCTGGCCAGATGCTTACGGCAGATGTCTATTTGTCAGCAACTGCAAATCATGATGGAAAAGCTAGCTGCTAAACAACCGAGGCTAGTTAATCGCTCTAGGCCACTGATGCTTCATGACAACGCTTGACCACACACTGCACAACAGGCGGATACCATATTAGAGGAGTTTAATTGGACATCCACCGTACTCTCCGGACCTTGCCCCAGCAGATTACCATTTTTTTCGAAATTTGGATAACTTCTTGCAAGGTAAAAAATTCAGCTCCGATGGGGCAGTCCAAACCGCCTTCAAAGATTTTATTGATTCCCGTCCGAATGGTTTTTTTAGTAAAGGGATCTTATGAACTACCTATGAGATGGCAAAAGTGCATAGATAGCAATGGTACATACTTTGATTAAATAAATATATTCTATAAAAAAAAAATCGACTTTATGTTCCTCCCATACAAAACGCCAATTTCATATGTAAGGACCTAATATTATGTTGATGGGAATACCTTCAAAGGTTATTACAAAATAGAGTTTTTAAAATAAATAAAAAAATAATGGTTTTTTTTTAATTTCGTATCTTCCATGCAATTTTAACTGTACCCCTTTTCAATAGGAATATTTCACACTTCTAGAGATAATCTGCTCAGAGT
The DNA here is from genome assembly GCA_917880885.1 of Limnephilus marmoratus. NCBI lineage: Eukaryota > Metazoa > Arthropoda > Insecta > Trichoptera > Limnephilidae > Limnephilus > Limnephilus marmoratus. The sequence goes on from OU862926.1 coordinate 39,801,843, forward strand.
TTCAACACACAGCATCCCTTAAACTAGAACAGTGTTTCTTCATTGTTAACAACATTCACAAAGGAGATATAAATCAAGGATCCTCGTGGTGACTGCTGATTCCTGCCTCTGACGTTGAGAACCCTCGGCTGACTGGTTGTGGGTGAGGGGTTGTGAGGGGGGGGAATGTTACCACCCACTTCCTTACACCCCCTCCCCCCCCCCTCCTGCTAGTGTCAGCCTGCTTATGTAGAGCCTTCCACCCCGCTACCTCTCATCACTCTTGACTCCTGGAATTTAAAAATCATAGTAACGAGCAACAACATCTCTATGTGCACTTTCTTTGTGTGGTGTGAGGATGTTTATTTTGTGTGTAAAATAAAAATAAATTAACACATTTGATTCAATGACTCAAGAAAACTATAAGGATGGGTTGTTTCACAGAATTTGAACAATTCGTTAGAAAACAGCTTCACAGAACTGAAATAATAAAAATGCTTGAATTGAACGTTTACAGAACTCAAAAATTCGCTTTGAATTTGGTGAAACAACTGGCCCAAAGTGTTCAGAATGGAGTCAAATATTGTAAACATGGTTTTACAGGGTGTCCGGGGGTAAAGTGCATTAACTTCGGAAGGTGATTCTACACGATATTATAAGTAAAAAAGAAAAATAACTTTTTTCGAAATTCCAACTTTTAGGGGTAGTTTTGTGATAAAAAGATACAATTAGACCGGCTTGTGCGGCCGGCATTATTTTTTTTCGCTGTTACGATACGGGCCAAACACAACCAAGTATTATTGCCACAATCGTGCCGGCAAGCTCTCAGCAAGTAACATCGTATCTCACACTAAGGATTTTTAGGGGTACTTCTTTTTGTATGGGAAAAAAAATGTTGGAATTTCGGAAAAAGTTGTTAATCTTTTTTACTCCTACCATCATGTAGAATCACCTCCCGAAGTTAATGCACTTTACCCCCGGACACCCTGTATAATAAAATAAAAAAAAATGAATGAGAACCTATGCGTACGTCGAGGATAAACTAGGGCCAGTAGGGAATGTGCTTCTATCTTCTATGACCGACAGAGGTACCTGAGTAGGCGATGGGCGTCGAGGCTACTTCTGGCCAGACTACTGCCCAGATTCAATTAGCCACTAGTATAGACAGGTTGTGTGACTTAATAATACATAAACTCATAAGAAACCAGTTTGTTATCGAGAACCTAAAGTTATTGAAAAGTATCCCCAAAGAACTAATTGTTTTTATTGATGTAAACAATACCAGGCATTAAATCCATTTAAATTATTAAATCATGATAGAGAACGCTTTGAAATCTCGATTCAACAATCTAAATCAATCACACCTCCCATCAGCGTCCGAGCATTAGGGCTTTGCATTGGAACACCCCCAGATAAAGGGGTACTCTTTCAGTCGCCACCTTCATGGGTAAATTAAGATATTGCTTTTTCGAGACTAAGTTTTGTAATGTATATGTGTTTTATGGTGACCCGACAATTCGTCCTGCGACAATTCATCCGGCGACAGTTCATCCTGCGACAGTTCATCCGGCGACAGTTCATCCTGCGACAGTTCATCCGGCCGACAGTTCATCCTGCCGACGGTTCATCCTGCCGACAGTTCATTCGGCGACAATTCATCCTGCCTGATCATTTAGAAGATTTTTATTAAGTAAGTATGCAAAGAGGATATACGGCCGTACAACCAAAATCGATATACTTATATCTGAAGGCATCTTGAGTGGAAATCCGCTGTAAAAATATTTTTACTAACAATAATTTCGACTTTCCGAAGAAGCATGCGTGAATAACAAAATACGACATACTTATACTTAAAGGTTATACTTATAGGTTAGGTTAGGTTAGGTTGAATTGTCAGGATGAATTGTCGCCGGATGAATTGTCGGCGGGATGAACTGTCGGCAGGATGAACTGTCGGCCGGATGAACTGTCGCAAGATGAACTGTCGCCGGATGAATTGTCGCACGATGAACTGTCATGGAACTGTGTTTTATATACTTAAATTCTGTACGAGATTCGGAGGATTCCCGGAGATGAGGGACTATAACATCCCAACATAAATATTAAGAGGCTAAATAGTGTGTGAATGGGAGAGTGAAGAGAAACCCATGATTATTAATACTTGTCACTTTAAAGCAGTCTTTCTCAAAGTGGGGTATAACGCCTCCTTGTGGGCGCTGGAGGCCTCAGGGGGCAGTAGAAGGCTTAAATAAAATTAGGGGGCGTTTAGGAAATCTGCAAAAACGATTTTTTCTTTTATTTCATAAAGTTTTATTGGTTACAGATTTTTTGGTTTTTTTTTTTGGCTACCACACTATTCTAATGCCCGTGTTGTGGTAGTCATACATTTAATACTTTAAATAGGAATTATAAAATACTATTTTATTGAAACAGATAATTAAACATACTAAATAAAAATTAAGAAATACATAAAAGTGAGTGAAAAATAAAGAAAGAAAAAATCATTTTTTAAAGAAAAACAGAATTAAAAATGAAAATTCAAATTTTGAAATACATAAACTAATAATAAGATTAGTGCTAAGAACTCGTGTGTTCTATGCAAATATACAAATTAAAACATAAATAAAATTAAGTGAAAAACTAAGAGACAACAAAAAAAAATAGTAATATTTTAAAGAATAACTGAAATAAAAATTTTGAAGTGCAAAAATTTATAATTGATTAAATGTCTCAATTGTATTGTTCATAGGGTGAGGTTTGTTTAGGTATTTGCGGCGAATGCATCCGCCCACCATTTGCCTGGCAGGCCGGATCGGGAGAGAATGGTTGAGGGAGTTCAAAGTCCCTTTGGCTTCTCCTGCCGGAACACCGCCTTGCACCGCAGTGGGGGGGGGGTGGATTCATGCGTCTGTCACTCCTGGACACACTGACACCCAGATTCCCACGCCTAATACCCTTTTCCTTGCCAGAACTTTCTCTCCTTCCTTTCCAAAATAAGACCTATACACAGAATCCCCAAAGATGACATAGGCTCTGAGAGGAATTATTTTCCTCAGGGCCTTCTGTGTGGAGCTGATGTAAAAAAAACCTGGGTTACACGGTCGGTTGTTCAACGATTTCTGATAGCATTCCCATCATCAAGTTTGTGTGAACGTGGATTTTTTATTATTTTTTTTTTATTAGGTTTGTCAACAGTGATTCACATCAAAGCGCTTACAAATACATTTACACTGAACACAGTTGATACTATCACTAATTAAAGACAAACACAACATTCATAATATAATGCTAACACATACATCAAATTCATACACACACACATATACCATACATTACATAACAGTAACAAGTTTTTGGAATAAAAAAGCTTTCGATAGTATTTCTCATGATAAACTTATTAAAAAATTAAACTGTGTTGGGATAAACGATAAAGCTCTAAAATTGATAAAAAGCTATTTATTTGAACGACACCAAGTAGTCAAGATAAACAACTCCCTAAGTCTACCACTAACAAGTAATTTTGGGATACCTCAAGGCACAGTCCTAGGCCCCCTACTATTTATAATTTATGTCAACGATATTTTTAAACTACCACTTAACGCAGACATAATATCATATGCCGATGACACAGCTATCATAGTAAATGGGATCGACTGGAATAGAGTAAACAAACAAGCAAATAATATCATGAACATCTTAAAACATTGGTTTGATACAAATCTTCTCTCATTGAACACTAACAAAACATACAACATACACTTCTCAATCAACAAACTAAAAACACTCCCCAACACTAAAATAATTATCCACAATAACAAATGTAATAAAATCACATGTATCCAAGGCTGTTCAACATTGCAATCAGTATCAGAAATTAAATATCTCGGAGTGATAATAGAACAACATATGAAGTGGAAGAGCCATATCTGTGAATTGGTTAAGCGTATCAGAAAGTGTATATATATATTCATAAGATTAAGAAATATTTTAAAACTCAACAATCTAAAAAGAGTATACTATGCACTAATCCAGTCATTAATTCAATATGGAATTATTGGATGGGGGGGGTCATACAACAATGTACTAACCCCAATCAAAGTGATCCAGAAACTAATCATTAAAGTAATCCTAAAGAAACCCTCCACTTATCCAACAGAAACGCTTTTCGCAGATTTCACGGTGCCTCGAGTAGAGAATATTTTCAAGAAAAATGCAATTATCCAAATTTACAAAGATAATATCATGAAAAAATTTGAAACTCACCAATCAAAAAGATATGAAAACAACATCAAAATACCAAAATTTAATTCCAAACTAATGCAAAACAATTATGTCTATTTAGGAATAAATTTTTTCAACAACCTTCCCACTGAAATAAAAAAAAAAACCAAAGACATCAATATACTGAAACTTAAACTGAAGCTACACTTCATCAGCAATAATTAACTAAATAATTACCTGTTTTTCTCTTTCTTTCTAATCTCTTTTTATTTAGATTTTTCGAATTTCTCCCAAGTGCACAATATTTTAGTATGCAAAACGTATCCTATGTATGTACACCTACACATATAGATGATCCAGAAGTCTCAATTGATCCTATTATATATTTACCTATTGCATAATGTTATTCTATTTCAGTTATAATTAGTGTAACTCGCTCATCAAGCACAAGAACTAGCTTCTTCTTTGGTGAGATTGCAATTTTTAAATAATTTCTGTACCGATATTTTGTAATTTATATAACTCCACTGTACAATTATATATCTATATATTAAAAAAAAATAATAATAATAAGTTTATAGAACAACATAATAGGGAGCCTTAAATCTCATTGAGAGATGATTTTTTTTGTACTTGAATACCGCACAAGAGTCCCAACTATCCCGTCTGGAGCCAGTGAGACTACGGCATCCCCAATTGGGGTATGTTGAGAGGCTAAAGGTATGGGGAGGGAAGGAGATATGGAAGACGAAGGTGGGGAAGTACCTGGCTATTCAGATCTGGTCACTAAACACGGTTAAAGCCATTTTTTAAAGGCGATAGTCCGAATTAGCTAAGTGGTTAGAGTCAAAGTTTTTCCAAAAATAAACTATAATTCATCATTGTAAAGCTGAGGCACGAATATAAGCTCTGGGCAGTGGAAACTTATATTAAAAAAAAAAAACATCGCAAAATTGGGAACTACTAGCTGACCCGGAAACGCGTTGCTGTGGCTAACGAAACGCAACGCCATCTACTGGATGGTTACCCAACCTTTATAACCACCGCCATCTGTTAATTTGTATACAAATCGAATCCACACCGCCCGCTTGCCAGCCCGCTCGTTCACCTCATTATATTAAAAATTTCAAACAATTTACACAAAACGTTGACAAGTTATACACCTAAGCCTTCCTCATGAATCACTTTGTCTATTGGTGAAAACCGCATTAAAATCTGTTCAGTCGTTTTTGAGTTTATCGCGAACAGACAGACAGACACGTCAAAGGACTATTATTTCAATATTTTTTTTACATGAGCTCCACACAGGAGGCCCTGAGGAAAAAAATTCCCTCAGAGCCTTTGTCATCTTTGGGGATGCTGTGTGTAGGGTTTTTTAGGGAAAGGAAGGAGAGGAGATTTCTGGGAAGGAAGAGGGTTCAAGGGGTGGGTAGAATCTAGGGTACAGTGTGTGGCAGAGGTGTTGGTTATACAAAAAAGGCTCCCGGGGCGACGGTACCTATTCCCTACATACTACATAACGTCAGCAGCATTCTCAATTCTCAATTTAGGAGGCGGGAATGTACGAATGTGCGGGATACCGCCGCCCGGGGAACCTTTATTGGATAACCAACACCTCTGCCATAGGTCACTCCAAGTGGTTTGCTACGTTTGGTGATTTTAGGACATATTTAACCCTAGATTCCTACCCACCCCTTAAACACTTTTCCATCCCAGAACTCTCCTCTCCTTCCTTTCCTTAAAAAACCCTCCACATAGATCCCCAAATATAACAGCAAATAGGCGAAATAAAAACTTCACAAATCGTCGAATTATTGTATCATTTGCCTTGTCTGTATCTTCATAGTAATTATTCTTGCTCGTATTTCAGTCACCCGGCTTCGCCAGTGCCTAGAGCCTAGAACCCAGTGACAAGCCCCGCTGATTCCCATCTTGACAGTGAGGTTCATTTCACTTGACACATTGAAAGGGCATCCGAAACCATTCACGTCTCTCCCGAATTTGTTCGACCGGAAAAATCGAAAGGCTTTCTTCATTCTGTGGTGTCTCCGAACTCAGTTAAAGTGGTGGGCTTGTACAGACTAAAGAGACTTGAACTAAATGCTCACATAACGTGCTTACTGAATGTGAAATTTCAAATTGGTGACTTTAGATAGAATTTTTTTAAATAGTTCTATAATGAAGTTTTTTTAGCGTAAGCATCTCAAAAACATAATTTCACACAATGTCACTACAAATATAGAATTCACACAAATTCATTTAAGTACCTATCAAACGTTTCGATTGCATGTCCGACGCCACGCCTTACACCCTGGGCCACAAATAACATCTGTGTACGTGGATTCTCAGACAAATCTACCGTTGAAATTCGGTTTCTAATTCAAGAATTCGTCACAAGATGTCGCCACTTTCGTCGGCAAGACGCAGGGACATGTCCTTCATTTTCGAAAGATTGACGTTAATGCTCAGTTGCATCAATCGCATGTATATTACATATGACGTCATCGCTCGACCCGATTACTTTGTTGCGGTGACTAGCCATCACTGGTTGACACGTTGACAGTGGATACGAGGAATGGGCTAATTTTGGAAACAGTTCCTATTGGATTTATAAAATGATCACCAAAACTAACTGGGCGAAGCCGAACGAAAAGCCGCCCGCAGGGCCTACCAGTAAAAACCTGCGCAGCGGATTTTTAACTGCTATTAAATTTAAATTAAATTATAATGACCTCACAAAGTGAATTTGCGATTTTTGAAGAAGCAAAAAAAATATTTTCCAAACAACTAAAAAATTGAAGAAAAAAATAATTATAAACAGACAAAAAATTCATCAGAAATATATCCAAAATTAGTGTCGACGTCAGTACAGGTGATGGACACTGAAATACTATCCGAAACGTTGGCGTTGGCTAAATAAGGAGAAAGGACAACACGGCACAATAACCCAAAAACTAATCACAGTAATACTTGTGACCATGAAAATCTCCAAACTCGAAACTAAAACTAGTAGTTCTTATTTATATCATGATCAAAAAATTAAATACCTAAATTAGTTTTACGTGTTAGAAAAAATATCTACGCGGGTTACACATAGAAGAACAACTATTTTTTTTGCACCTGGTAACTCTAATACAGATATATTAACAGCGACGTCCCCGTTTACACCGATCGGTTTCAACGTCAGTGAAACTGACCTTTTATTCAATAGAGTCGATTCTGCTTAATTGGTGCACCGGTTTAAAGGGACAACCAGTTATATGGGCCAAAACCAAAAGAAGCTAATACTAATTTACTTTGATTATCTAAAACCGAGACATTATTCCGTTTAATTGGGAGAAATTCCAATCTGTATTTTATTTTACGTTTCAAACGAATTTCAGTTTTAAAAAAAGGGCGGTATGTGGTACAGGTAAAGGCAGGCCATGCACCGCGCTAGGGGAGCTCCGAGCTCTTACGACAGTGGTAATCCAGAAGACATCGTTCACTCCGGCTAATCGCCGTCCACAAAGGTAAAGTTGTCCAATTTAGGTTACTGTTTTTATAATATTTACTTAATTGTTTGTTCATGATATTTGTTTTATTTTTACCTAGACTCCTTTGATTATTTTATTTATACATATTCATACATAATATATATATATACACATAATAATTTTTCTACAATTAAATATTTCTTCAAAAATTAAATACAGTTTTTAAATTTACTAGAATATGATAACAGTGGAGGTTATCCACCTCTTACCCGCCCTGGTATAAGTAACTGATGGTTACTCCTTCAAGGCTCTCGCAAGATTCTAATTTTTTTCTTAAACGAAGCTACATTTATTTATTTTGAACGAATCTAGACCTCCAGTGTCTTTGCATACGTTGTTAGTAAGCAGTATGCAAGTGCTTAACAGGAAAAACAAAATTCAAAAAATAGGTTAATAAGACAAAGATAAATTAAACTGGACAAAAGAAAAACTCATTTATGAGGCGGCATTGCATCTGTAAAAACCTGCAAGCACCTGCATAAAATAGAGAACATAAGTAACACAATAAATCTCAAATCAATTGGCAAGTACCAACAAAAAATGTGAATGGTTTTCAGAATGTGATAACACCAGAAATTCGAGAGAAGAATAAAAAATGTGATTTTTACTCAACAATAAAAAATGACGTACTTTAAACTTCGCTTATTTGGGTCAGCCGCTTTTTTTATACTAACTCCACACAGGAGGCCCTAATTTCCCTCAGGGCGTATGTCATCTTTGAGGATGCTGTGTGGAGGGTCTTTATAAGGAAAGAGATGAGAGGAAGTTCTGGTAAGATACATTACACTAGGCACATGCCCGTATTATAGTAGTCTGTATGTAGTTATTAGTTATGTATAATTAGTTAAATTAAGAATAATTGTTTTCGTTATTAGTTTTTGGGGTGTTATGCCGTGTTGCGCTGTCTCCTTCTTTGACTAAAGAAGTTTGGCCGTGAAAATCTTTTACGTGATTGGTGTATTTATTTTTTTTGTTTTACGATTTTTTAGAGAAAAATGTGTCCTTACTGGGGATACCCCGTTCTAAGGTCACATTTCGTGTTTGAAATGGAAGTAAATACGAGTATATTGAGAAATTACTAGTTAAATCTATAACAATGAGTTATAATTACTGTCTGCTACCGCGCAGGCAACAGTCGTGTGTAACTGCACTTCAACTGTACTAACACTTTGAGACCCGGAAAAAAAATAAAAATAAATCTGGAAAGATGGAAGAAGAAGTCGATCCACATGAATTTATATATAGAGCTAAGAAAGAAATTGGTGAAATGACTGCATTATTAGAAGACAGCCCATCAAGAATCACCAAAGAAACGAAAATTGAAATCTTCAAAAAAATTAGCACTATCATGGAAAATATTTCACATATGGCGATAGACATGGCAAAATTAAAAGAAAAAAATACGATGCTTAAGGAAATGCTGACAATGAAAAATGAAAGAGTAACGTACGCATCGGCATTAAAGAGCAACTTGTAACATTTGCTGCTAGCGTCGTGAGCGATTCGCAAATTTCGCATGATTTGGTTGGCAGCATTGCACTCCGAAGGGGCGGCAGATGTTTCGAGATGCTTCGGAAAAGTTCGGGCGCTTCAGTTGGGATCGAGCAAGCCCAAGTAGCGGAGCGGATACCTGCGACGGATTGAAACCAACATCACCATGGCGCATCGAATTCGTAACGTTAATCTAAATCCTAATATATTATTTATTTTAGTCAGATATTCAAGGTTACCATTTTGGTTTTACTATTTAATACTTGGGTGTTGCTGTTTAAACACTCTGGCGTCCAACCTTGCTTGTTTTCCACATAACTTAAATTCTTATCACACGTAGTTTGATTGTTGTAAAACTCTTCGAGTTTTACAAACACCCCTTGAGATCAAATAATCTTTATAGAGTCTTTAATAATTGCTTCGTAAATGTCATGTCAATATTAATTCAATAAATCTTATTATAATATTTAATTTCCTCTTTTATTTCATAGACTTGACATTTATCATGTTCTACTTCCAGACTGTAGCTAGCCATTTTATTACATACATAATACCAATTTAATTAGGTAACTCATTTTAAACCATTACAGTGGCGAGCCCAACGTGGTAGTTCCAGTCAAACTATGTTTTGCAAGTTTTATGTGGATATGATTTAAATTCTCCGCGATATGTCATTTTAGGTTAGATTGAGGTTACAATTCGTTGGTGTGTTGCTTTTACCGTCGTGGGTATGTATTCATTTTACTTTTGTTAATTGCATATTTTATATTTACTTGGGCTTGTTCATCCACAACTCATTTTATTTTGTGTTATTTGTTTGTCTTGTACTAATCATATTTATTTCTCCTACTAATTATTTAGGTAGGTACACATTGTTTTTATAGCAGATGGGATGGATTTAATTTCTGCAGATGGAATTAATAATATTTCGGCAAATTTAATAATATCACTTTGTACAAAACTCGTGCTGGTCATCCGTTAATAATTGAAACTTGTAAGTATATTTTATTACAAGCTAATTTATTTACACTGTGTTATGAGTGGCTGTTTAATCTCATTGCATTTATTTTGTGATATTTTTCGTGCTTATATTTTGCAATAATGTGTAAATTTCATTAATTACCTACCTACCTGATGCAATAATTATTATTGACATCATTGCACACATGAATTTCTTCACATGTTATAAACTTAATACAAATAGTTATCCTACCTGCAATTGATATGTTCTGTTACATTGTGAACTTTTACAATCTTACTTTGGGAATTTTGATTTCATTTTTGTTCCCCTTATACAAATTTTATTTTTCATAATAATAAATGTAACCAAACGTGCATTTCAGACGCGGACCAAATTTTGCTGGACATCCGGGTGGAGATAAGACGTCATCAAAGCCTTCGTCTACAGAATTCGGGCTGTCCTGTTATGCAAAGCGACTAAAGCTAGTTTCACGTAAATTAATTTTTATAATTTATTATCCGGGTTATATTGATTTGATCGATGATTTTTTTTATTCTTTCCTCATGTAGGGCTTTCAAAAGAAATTAAATTTCCTTGCAATATATCATTATGTTCTTTCGGTTTAATATTTTATACAAATTTTTTTTGTGAGGGTTTGATAAATTTCATTAAATTCCGATTTTAGTACATAACAGGGATTTGTATTCAAATCATTATTTTAATAGATTTTTATCGAGTTTTAATTTCTCTTTAGTCGGCGGGATTAGTTTTTCTTTTAAAATAAAATAAATTCCTTATAGTTTTCGGGTTTGATGAATAACTGTTATTTTGAAATCATCATTTTGTAGGTGAATGCAAAATGTTGCTTATCACTATATTATTTGTTCATCGGCTATTATCTAATTAATCTTTTGGGTTTTGATTCCAATAAATGGATAATTCAATAAATTAGTATAGAAGATTGTATAATATTTTGCGATCAGTTGGCTGAACCTTAAATTTGTTTTGCATATCTTCCTTTAATAGGGTTATTAGAGATTATGCGAAGTAACTTTCGGAGCAACTAATATGATTGTTATGAAATTACAACTATTTAAATTGATATATAATGTAGAGTTTTATCACATGTTTACATACGTAAAAATTCACAGGTATAAGGATTCTTTATAGTTCTGGTCGGAATTATTAATTTTTTTTTTCTTCAGTTTAGATTGTTATTATATTAATTGATCTATAATTTTTTTTTGGCGATCTATTGCCTGTTCCTTGAAGTACTTGCATATCTTCCTTTTCATAGGGTTTTCAGAGTTTGCAAGGTATTTTTTCGGAGCGATTAGTAGATTGTTGAACAAATAAATGGTTTATTGAATTAACATCTTTAAACTTTAACTAATAAGGTTTTTCAAATATCTTTCATTAACTTAACAGCACGCAATATTTTAGGTCATTTAATAGATCTCGTAATTATAAATATGCAAGTTTGACATAAGTTATAATTTAGTCAGTTTCTCAATAACGCCATCTACATATTATTGTTTGACATAACACATACAACAACTGCTATTGGGGTTTGCGTCTTCACTTTCAGAACGGAAAACTTTAAATATTCTGTTATCAATCGGTCATAGGACATATCAAAGATCCTGGTGTTGCTAGTTAATATAGCATATGATGTGCGGTGCAATTTTGGGGAAAAATTTATCTGTTTTTGGTGCGTCAACAAAAGCAGATGAATTTTGTTAACAATACATTCAGCTCTCAAAGAGTAAATGAGTTTTGAGCATTGAATGTTTTTGGGTTGTTTTGTCTTCTATTGTTGTCTTGTGTACGGATGTGACTTATGTACTGTGGTTTCTATTATATTGTCTGGTGTACGGATTGTTGGTCCTTGAGTGAAGGATACAGACAAGTTTTGTTTTAAACAAAACAGTTGGAGCTTCGCTTCAATGCAGTGGATATATCTCACACTGATTCGATTACTGCCACCGTTTAAAACGGCAGTTAAGGGGCATAACATGATCTCCGTTGAGATCCTCTGAGTATGTCAACCTTCCTTGTTTTGCATTCTATAAATAGGATATAAAATATTTTCCTATCACTGTAGCGCAAACACGTTTTGAACCGAACATAGAAGGCGTCGGTTTGCCTGTTCACTTTCATTCGCGAGATACGGAGGAATCTTTGGCGTAATCTGTGAACTTACGATGAGGATATGTCCGTCTCTTTTGATTTCAGAAAATGAAGTTAATTATCTTCATATAAAGATTAATTTGTTGAGTTGTAAGAAGCTCATGGCATTCATCTCTTTCGAGAGGATTTCAGTGAAGCCATGTGTGTCAATAATTCAGGCAGAAAGTTTTGGTCTAAGAACTTTTATAGAAAGAGATAGTAATGATAACTGTCCTTTATGTGCGATTACCGTATTCATATTGCATATTTATAGGTTAAATCTTTTAAGAAAACTATTAAGTTTGTGTGTGTTTGTAGTTTTTGTTAAATATTGTGTCGTCTGATATTTCCTCCTAAGAATTCTGTCTTGGAAATTTTAGGATGAATTATTAATAAATTCCAGTATAATGAAATGGAGTTAATTCAATCGGGAAGTTGGAACCTTCATTATACCGATGATGCCTTGAAATACAATTAATACTTAGTTAACCAAGGCTTTATAATATAACAACTGTTCAGTTGGTCCTTAAAATTATTTTAATTGATTATTATGAGAATAGAGCTATGACATCTGTTGCTAATTTGTAGTAACATTATTATTAAATATTTTTATTTTATTACGAACATAATTGGGCCGATACTAGAGCCATCTATCAACATTTGATTACATTTATCATTAATTATTATTTTACCATCCTAGGTATTGTTTATTGACTATCTCGAAGTTATTATTTGCTACATGGGGTTTTTTTAAATTACTTTCAAACAAATTAAGTATTTCATTTTTCAGATTTTATACTCAGCTCAGCATAATACAGGCTGTTTTATTTTATTTTGGGAATTTAAGAAAAGGAATAAATTAAAAATATCTCAGTAAAAATTTTATTTTCATATGTTTTGATTTTTTTGTATTTTGATATCTACCGGGTATTAGATTAATTGAATAATAAATTTTTTTTATCATATTTAATCTCAATTTAAAACACTTTTATTTATAAAACATTTACATCGCTGGGTAATATTATTTCAAACTTCAGTAAATCCCGTGCATTCTAATTTTGTAATTGCATATCAATTCATTGTTTCTTTTGTGTAAGACATGAAGTTTTACAATTATTAAATCTTTAATTTAGGGTTCTTTAATATGTTATGTGGAAAAATTTCAATTTCAGCTTTGAGCATACATTTACATAATCATTTTTTAAATATTTCATCTTGAATTTTTCTTTCCTTTTATATCTTACTTTGTTGCTGGTAACCTTATTTAGGCAGTTTAGTGTAGGGAACTTCAAGATAATCTCAAGAAAATTTAAATAGCAAGACTAAGAAGAAAGCATCCTTCATGTTCATTGTCGCTGGTTTCAAAATGTGGGTCAAGGCATTCATCTGACTTCAAGCCACGTCGCATCATTATCCCGCTTGAAGACATCATCATAGGAAGATTCTTTCAAAATCATCAACGCTGGACTTCAAGATGTTGTACCAGAGCTTCTATCTCTACCGTGGGCCATCTTGGGTCATCAGTTTTGGAAGAAAGTAATATCAGAAGACGCTGAATTTGAGATTTCGGACCAAATGTTTCATCGCTACCTTGGGCCATCTTGGGTCATCAGTTTTGGAAGAAATAAATAGCAAAAGAAGCTGAATTTGAGATTCCAGACCAGATATTTCATCTCTACCTTGGGCCATCTTGGGTCATCAGTTATTGAATGCATCATAATTGGAGAGAAGCTGCATAGATTGATGCGTCTTTCTGTTCATCGCATTATGTCATGGCTTCAGTATTGCAGTACGGTGGTCACCGCTTCTTCCATGAGGTACATTATATGGATTGGGAGTACTTCTATCACCAGGATCCTTCCGGCTGACAATCCTTATATTTTGGCTTCTTCCATGACTAACATTTACGACCAAGGCTCATATAGTATGCAGTTCTCTTCAGGAAGTGACACATGGACCTCTTGATTTCCAGGAGGAAATATTTTCTTTTTGGTGGAGGGGTAATGTAACATTTGCTGCTAGCGTCGTGAGCGATTCGCAAATTTCGCATGATTTGGTTGGCAGCATTGCACTCCGAAGGGGCGGCAGATGTTTCGAGATGCTTCGGAAAAGTTCGGGCGCTTCAGTTGGGATCGAGCAAGCCCAAGTAGCGGAGCGGATACCTGCGACGGATTGAAACCAACATCACCATGGCGCATCGAATTCGTAACGTTAATCTAAATCCTAATATATTATTTATTTTAGTCAGATATTCAAGGTTACCATTTTGGTTTTACTATTTAATACTTGGGTGTTGCTGTTTAAACACTCTGGCGTCCAACCTTGCTTGTTTTCCACATAACTTAAATTCTTATCACACGTAGTTTGATTGTTGTAAAACTCTTCGAGTTTTACAAACACCCCTTGAGATCAAATAATCTTTATAGAGTCTTTAATAATTGCTTCGTAAATGTCATGTCAATATTAATTCAATAAATCTTATTATAATATTTAATTTCCTCTTTTATTTCATAGACTTGACATTTATCATGTTCTACTTCCAGACTGTAGCTAGCCATTTTATTACATACATAATACCAATTTAATTAGGTAACTCATATCAAACCATTACAAACTATCAACAAGAAACTAATACAAGAAAAGAAGAGAATGAGGCTATAAAATACGGAATAATAATATCTACTAAGGATGTACACATGGAACATGAAGAACTGAAAAAAAAGTTACAGAAGAATGTTAATGTAACTTCTCTAGGTATCGGTGTAAGCGGAATCAAGAAAATATCTAATAATCGTTTGATTGTGACGTGTGACAAGAAAGATGACTCAGAAAAACTGAAAAAAGAAATAAATAAACAAACAAATACGATCAACATAATGGCAGAAGAGGTGAAGAAGAAGAAACCACATATAATATTTAAAGGAGTTGAAAATGATATAGTTAATGGCAATAATTTATTAGAGAGCATTTTACTACAAAACGAAGATATTAAAAATGTTCACAAAATGGATACTACTTTACACAAAATGGAGATAAAAAAGGTAATTAAGAGAAAAACCACTGAATTCTCGAATGTCATTGTGGAAACTAGCGGAGCTATGAGAAGAACTATTTTGAACAAAAATAGTGTTAATATCGGATACCACAAAGTGAAGGTAGAGGACTGCAGCCCAATGATGCAATGTTACCATTGCCTTAAATTTAACCACTCGAGCCTAAGATGTCTAAATAAAACAAAAGACCCAGCCTGCTCACATTGCGCAGGCAACCATAAATATCAAGAATGCAATAACAAACAAGAACCACCAAAATGTAAAAATTGCATCTTAAACAACGAAAGAAGATCTACAAATAATCCAATTAATCACAGTGCGAACAGTGATAAATGTGAATACAAACAGATTATGATGACAATTGCTCGTCAAAAAATAGATTACTAAAAATGGAAGATTTTATGATGGAAAATATTGACCAACTGTACAAAATAAATGAAAATGTTTGTGATACTAGCGACGAGTGCAACGAGGTTCTGTGCGAGTGTAATCCACTGTTTAGTATAATGCATATAAATATTAGAAGTGTCAACAAAAATTTTTGTGAATTTTTAGTGCAATTAGATTTAATAAAAAAAAAGCCGGGAGTTATAGTGTTAACCGAATGTCATTCCAATAATAATATTCACTTCGATATACCGAGCTATCGCTGCATTGCGACAACACTCGAAATCAACAAAAACTCCGGAATATTATTATTCATTAGAAATACATTGATAATACGGAATATTGAAGAAGTTGCTATTGACAAGGTAAACTGTTTACGTGTAGTATTATGTGTAAATAAACTGACAATTAATTTAATTGCAATATACAGGACACATTTGTCAGATCTTTCGCAGTTTATATGTCAACTAAGTGAAATTCTTTGCAAAACTCGGGATTTATTTACGTTTTTGGTTGGTGATTTTAATGTGGATATATCTGAAAATCATCGATCTCACCTAAAGGATGAATATATTAATATGCTAACTGAGATGAATTTTAAATCATGCATTAATAATTTTACCCGTGACGTCGCCGGGCAGAAACCTTCGTGTATTGACCATATGTGGGTAAATAGTAATAATACTAAGAGATTTCAGTCTATTGTATACAAAACCGGTATAACAGACCACTATATGTGCTTATTGTATTATAATGCAATAACGCATACTAATCAATTAAAAAATAGAGAATATACTAAATTAGTGCTAAATAAAGAGCTTCTTCGGGAAAAAATCTCTAAGGAATCCTGGGCGTGTGTATTAGATAGCCGGGATATTTTAGAGAGCTCTCGCCTCTTTGAGGAAATTTTAACAAAACATATAAAGGCATGCACCGTTTCCAAGTTACAGAAGTTAGTTTCTAAATACCGCCCAATTAAACCATGGATTAGTCCTGGATTGGTGAAATCTGTGCGAGAAAAACAACGTTTATTCATACTTTATAAAAAAAATCCTTTCAATTATATATTAAAAAATACCTTTGTCAAATATCGAAATATGCTTACAAATTTAATAAGGAATACTAAAGAACAATATTATAAAACAAAAATGTCACAAGTAGAATATGATAAAAAAAAAATGTGGTCGACAATCAATGAAATTATTGATAAGAAACGGAAAGGGTCGGAAATTCATAAACTGACGTACAATGATAGTTCTATAGACGTAAAAGATGAGCCGACTCGATGTGCGAACTTATTTAATCATTTTTTTGCAAATGTTGGAAAAAATCTTGCACAACAAATTAACCCTTTAGCTGCTAACAAAACCACTGAGGTTATTGAGAGAAATTTAATAGATGTAAATAAAATGCAATTCCTTGAACCCACCTCGGAACCGGAAGTTTTAAATGTTATTAGTTCACTGAGAGGTGGCTCAGCGCCGGGATATGATGGAATAACAGTAGAAATCATAAAAAATCTTAGAGACTTTCTAAAAATACCTATCGTGCATATCATTAATTTAAGTTTTTCTGTTGGAAGATTTCCAAATAATTACAATAAAACTCTAATTAGTCCGATCTTTAAATCTGGCAACCCAGAGGAAATGACTAACTACCGGCCAATATCTCTGACATCTAACATTTCTAAAATAATTGAAAAAATAGTTAAAAAGAGACTTTTCCTATTTCTAGAAGAAAAAAAAATTCTGCATTCTAACCAATATGGATTTAGACCTAAACTAGGGACTCATGATGCCATTGCAAAATTGACTTCTCTAATTATGGGGAATTTAGATAGACGACGGAAGTGTCTGGGAATATTTATCGATCTAAAAAAGGCTTTTGATAGTGTGTCGCATTCTAGGCTGATCGCTAAGCTAGAGAAAATTGGACTGGAAGACAAAGCTTTATCTTGGTTCCAGAGTTACTTAAAAAATAGAGAACAATACGTTAAACTAAATAATTCATTAAGTGAACCCTTGACCTCTGAATATGGAATTCCACAAGGCACGGTAATCGGGCCTATACTTTTCCTTATATATGTCAATGACATGTTCAGTCTCCCTCTTAATGGAAATGTCATCTCATATGCGGATGACACAGTCATCATAATCGAAGGAATAACATGGACAGGAGTGAATACAGCTGCGAATGCTGACATTAACATATTGAAGGAATGGTTTGATGATAACTTACTCAGTCTTAATGTAGAAAAAACATCATATATACCTTTTCACCTTACTGATCCTGTAACTGACTTCGATATTAGAGTGATAGTGCACAGTCGTTCGTGTAAAGGAGGAGAATGTAACGATAATTGTAAAATCCTTAAGAAAACCACAGATGTCAAATATCTAGGGATCACTATAGAAAGTAACATGAAATTTAAGAAACATGTCGAAAACTGTGTGAAAAGAATTAGAAAACTTACTTACATTTTTATACGTTTAAGAAATATCCTAAGTCATTCAAGTATTAAAATGGTTTACTTTGCTTTTGTGCAGTCAGTATTGCAGTACGGCATAATCGCATGGGGAAGCATCTATAAGAATAATCTTTATCCGATAGTAACAACACAAAAAATGATCATCAAAGTTATTATTAAAAAACCAAGAATTTTCCCAACTAGCGAACTTTTTGAAAAATTTAAGGTCCTACCGGTTTCAAAACTATTTCAAAAAAGCGCTATTTTAACAGTTTTTAAAGAATCTGAAGTGTCCTCAATACGAAGTATAAGACCTAGAACATGTGGGAACGTATATGTACCTAGATGCAACACGACAGCTGCGCAGCACCATTATGAATATTTAGGCCCAAAGCTATATAACGAATTACCCAATGCAATAAAAAGTGAGAAAAACTATCATAAATTTAAAAAAAAACTCGCATTGTATTTTTACAGATAAGCAAGAGATTATCTTATTGGTATCGATGATTTTCAGATATAATCTGTTGCCTATTATATGTATTTTTCTAATTGTAAAATTTTTTGTAATATCTTACAGTATTTTATTTTCATTTTTGTAAAGTTATAAATATAAGTACTTAGACTAGCTCCCCAATTAGACCCGAGAATATTTCTCTACTAATTGGGTAACCATAAAACCTTATAGTGTAACATAATGTAACATATTATTATATTATTATTGTAAACTTTTACTTTTTTTCTAAATAAAAAAAAAAAAAAAAAAAAAAAAATAGACCAGATATTTTACGTGACAAAATTTAAAAAAAAAATTATGTCATTGATGTAGCTATTCCAAATGCCTGTAATATTCAAAAATCTGTTTCTGAAAAAATAAGAAAATACACAGATTTAGGAAATGACATTAAAAGAATTTGGCATTCTCGGACTATAAAAATATTACCTTTACTTATTTCGGCTTTGGCATTATACGTAGCTCTCTCATTCACATGTTATGTTGCTTGCTAGGTAGTTTCTTATGTGGGCTATTTGCCAAATATTAACACAGTTTGTGTGGGGTTCAAATAATGTACCATCCGGAACTTTGCAGAATCCTGCGCGCCAATACTCGGTTCCCGAGTAATGTTCTGGATGTAAGAGAGCATGACACAATCTCTGAGCGTGGGCACAATGGTATGCATGATATGATGGTTCGGGTGTTAATTGAAAGATGATGTTCAGAAAAATATAGCGTAGTATATATTGATCATATTAACAGTATTACAAATATGTTTAAATTAAACTTACCCCCAGGGATCGGTCGATGGTTTAAATTCTATCTAAGCTAACTAACTTTTATATAACCGTGTGCGGGCGTGTGTGAGCGGGAAGCCTCCATCAAACCGGTGAGGATCCGATCTCGTCAGACCAGCTGGAACCATCAGGATCTCCGTCCGGAAAGGGTGCCCTGGAGACGGGTCCAGCGTCTCCAGCACAGGGTGGCTGATCTCAGCGCATTGAGTTCCCATCCATGACAATGTGGGTGCTCCACGGGCGGATGGCCTTGGCTGATGCAGTCCAGAGCGCGTTGTTATGTTAATACAACTCCCGTATGTAAAATAAGGCCTGGATAGCGCCCCGGGAGTATTATACTTCCTTGGCAGCATGCGCGGTTTCACAACATCGCGCGATGGCAACGATTTGCGGTAGTAAATTATTTAATTTTACATTGCACGCGCGGACCTTTGCGGTCATTTAATTTACAACACTCGATTAAACTTTATATTTATTCGGTTGAAACTTCACCCATCATTGTGGAAATACTATTCTTACATTTCCTATACGTTCACCCGTCTGGGTTTAATGTAAATTATAATTAATTGACTGTGCCAACATTTCAACGATTGCCCGTCGGTGAAACGATTCCAGAGTGAAAACCAAAACCGGAGCCGGAAACCATAGATTCCCGGCCGTCTCTGTGTTGCCTGCCCGTATTCTTAATCACTTTACGAAAATTAAAACAACAATGGTTCTTGTTGTGAAGAGGTGTTAGAAAAATAATAACTTTAAATAAGAGTTAACACCACTTCATAACATTACCCCCCGCGCCACACAAATGTTTGCCCCTAAACATGAGTACAACCCTAAAAACTATAACTGCAATAACTTAACTTGAGAAGATCCTCTGGGTATCTAAAAAAACAAAACATTCGACCATTATATATATAAACATCATGATTTGTAAGAAAAGTAAGGAAGAAAAAAAAACTAAATCTACGATTTGGATAACAAAACTTATGATGAATGGGTGTGCCGCAGCTCCAATCGCACCCATCGAGCGTGCAGCCGGATGGCTGAGCCTGCGATGCAGCCATTCTCAAACTTAAAGATAACTTATGGTTTAATTACAAATTTAAGAAGATGTTACGTGAGCGGAGTCTGCAAGCACCCACAGTATCGGAATACCGAGTGATAATAAATTGACTAACGTCTAAGACTGCCGTTAACGTTACATCTATGACAGATAATATTCTTAAACATAAATTGTAGGTAAACTTATAAGTATATAAAAAAAATATTCTCTTTCTCAACACATCAGGATAACTCAAGCGTTAAAGCTTCACTGACCCATAAATAGGGTGATTAGGCCAATCAGGCAACACTTTTTAGGGAGGCAAGCCAACCCTCACTTTTCACTGAGTCTACTTCTCCGTTGGAGATAAAACACACTTTGAAAAAACTCTATCTACTCTACCTGACCTGGTTATTGGGTAAGTTTTCGAAAAGAATTTATACAATAAGACAAAATAATCATCCTTGGAAAGCATTATTTCGTAATAGTAGAAAAAACTATTAACCTATACACGCACGCAGGTGTGTAAGGTGGTTTAATCCAGTGAAACTGTCAACAACCAATCTTATAGATGTGGTGCAATTAGTAATAGTATACATCCATTGTTATAAATGGTGCAATCGGTAATAGTATACATCCATTGTTATAAATGGTGCAATCGGTAATAGTATACATCCATTGTTATAAATGGTGCCATCGGTAATAGTATACATCCATTGTTATAAATGGTGCAATCGGTAATAGCATTATTATACTAATTGATAGATAAAATTACTTTTACTTAATAAAACTAAAGTTATAGAAGGAACTTAATGAAAAGATTTATGCTGAACCAGGTCTTATAATTATAACATTAATTACTATGAATTAATAAACAAAATATCAAAGGTACTAACATAAGTTAACCATTTGTAAACATGAAAAGATAATTATATTAAAGTAAACAAAAATATGTTTGGTCAAAAGCAATTCTTAAAAAAAAATATATGCTTAGAAAACAAAGATGTACTGGACCGATACATCTTCACTTTCTAAGTAACGGGCGAACGTATAAAATTTGCATATAGTTCATATAAGGAAACTTAGAATACAAGGGGATAGTGGGAAAGTATCACCGTGCATTCCAAGATTTGGGCAGATTATATAAACTATGATACCTAACTTTCACTTGTTTAATCAAAACCATATTCTACGTAGATTTATTTAAATTATTGACTCATAAATTTATCCAGACAACATCATTGTCGTGTAATTAACTCGAGTAAGATACTAGAGTGTGACACTAAATTTATTATGTTTCTTTCTATTATTTGCCTATTTATAATACCCTTAAAATTAACTAGGACAGGACTAAAGACTGTCATAATGCTGGGTCGCTCCAACTCGGTTGATCAAGCCGCTTTGTGCTCCCTTGCAATGAAAAATTATATGGAATATTTATTAATTGAGAGTACTTGGTAGGGTGGCCAGACCCACCAAGGTACTATCAGAAACCTACTAAACCGGTATATTATCTGACTTGACGATGTCTTTCACATGAAAGTCACCAGTTTCTTTACCGTTTAGGTCTGCTAATGTATAGATTAAGTCCGATTTTTTGTTTACGACAATATTTTGCACAAAACGTGGAGCTAGTTTTTGAGCAAAATAATTTAATGCATTCGACTGAACGAAATTTCTACGCCAAACTCTGTCTCCGACTTGAAAACTAACATGTTTTCTACGCAAGTTATAATGGTTTGCCCCTTTTTGGTAAGCTTTTAGTAAGGCGTCTGAGACTTGCTCATAAACTGACGATAGTTCTTCTAATTTTTGTGCGTAGATTCTCTGACAAGTAGAATATTGTGAATTAGATTCTGTATCAGCTATAGGGTTACGATGCAAATCACCGTCTAATATTTGCTCTCGACCATGCATAAGGAAATACGGAGTAAAACCCGTAGCGCAATTTACGGAATTGTTCATAGCTGATTGAATTTGTGGTAGGAATTTTGACCAATTACGGTGGTCTGATTCGACTAGTATCGATAGTGCGGTACCCAAAGTTTGGTTATATCTCTCAACAACATTGTTCTGAGGTGTATATAAAGAGTTATAAAACGGAGGTGGTATATTATAATTACTTAATAAGTTCTTGAATTCTTTAGATATAAACTGACGCCCGTTATCACAAACAATGGTGCGTGGTACGCCATGTACAAGAAAGATATTTTCTTCTAAATTCTTAACAATACTTTGCGCGGTACCTTTACGCAGCGGAAACAGCCAGGTAAACTTAGAGAAAACGTCGACACAGGATAAAATAATAGTAAAACCGGAGTAACTTCTAAGTAATGGACCTACCAAATCCAACGATAACATCTGCATTGGACGTGTAACTTTTTTAGGATTTGATGAAATACCGTTAGGCGAGGCCGTACTGATTTTATGCGCCTTACAAACTGTACAGCGATTTACAAATTGTTTAATATCCTTGTACATGTTTGGCCAATAATACCGTAATTGTGCTTTTTTATAAGTTTTAAAAACGCCGGGGTGACACGACCGAGAAGACTCGTGAATATTACTAAGAATGTCAAATCTTTTTTCCTGAGGAATTACTTTTTTCCACGCGGTATCTTCACACAGTGCTAAACTAGTCTTTGTATGACGAAATAGTTCATTGTCACGAATTTGGTAGTTCTGAAAACGTTGAGGAAATTCTTGACAACCCTTCCAAATATTTTTATACCACATGTCTTGAATATTTTCTGAATCTATAATAGAGATTTCGGCATGATCCATTCGCGAAAGGACATCTGGGACTATATGCTGAGTACCTTTACGGTGGATCACATCAAAAGAGAATTGAGATAGAAGTGAACTCCAACGCGCGAGACGACCGCTGGGATTAGACAGAGAACCTAACCATTTTAGGCTTGAGTGGTCGGTTACAACTGTAAAATGAGTTCCTTCAATGTATGGTCTAAAATGTGTAACGGAGTCTAGCACGGCTAAAAGTTCACGCTCAGTTATTCCATAATTACGTTCATGAACGTTTAAGCATCTCGAATAATAAGCAATAGGGTGCTCCTGTCCATCTATAGTTTGAATTAATACACCCCAATACCTACGGAGCTTGCGTCGCAGTGTATAGCGAAAGGTTTGGAAAAATCTGGACAACTTAAAACTGGGGCTGAAGTAAGTGCTTGTTTTAATGCAATAAATGCGGATTCGGCTTCCGGTGACCATTTGAAGTTACTTATTCCTTTCTTTGAGCCAGTAATACTTGTTAAAGGAGCTGCAATGCTTGAAAATCCTTTGATAAACCGTCTAAAATAACCGCACAGACCAACAAATGCCCGAATTTGTTTAGCATTTTTCGGTACAGGAAAATCTTTAATACTATCAATCTTACTTGGATCAGTGCGAAGGCCCTGTGAATCAACCATATAACCCAAGTATTTAAGCTCGGCTTTACAGAATTCTGACTTTTTTAAGTTAATGGTGAGGCCCGCGTCTCGTAGACGTTCATACACACGATTTAGCAATTTAAAATGTGATTTTAAGTCTTCCGATACTAATATAAGGTCATCTAAATAGCAAAAAGCATTATCATCGAACTCGGGTCCAAACAAGGCATCCGCTAGTCTTTGTAATTCACTAGGAGCATTTTTCAGACCAAACGGCATGCGAGTGAATTCAAAGAGGCCCCGGCCAGGAACTACAAATGCTGTCTTTTCACATGATTTTTTGTCTAAGGCTATTTGCCAAAATGCCTTGGAAAGGTCAATCGAGGACACATATCTGGCACCGCCCAGTTTATCTAGGATGCGCGAAATATAAGGGAGAGGGTAACTATCACGTTCCGTGACGTTATTGATTTTTCGCGAATCAAGACAAAACCTACCTGTTCCGTCTTTTTTTGTTACAATTAATACTGGACTGGACCATGGTGAACGAGAAGGACGAATAACACCTAATTTTAACATTTCATCAACTTCTGTTTCCAATTGTCTCTGCCGTGCGGGTGAAAGAGGGTAATACCGCTGTTTGATAGGTGGCCCTGTTGTATTTATTTTGTGTTTAACCAAGTGTGTTAGACCTAACCCTTTCTTTTCAAAAGAAATTGACTCGAATTTTTTAACTATCTTAGAGAGTTCCCTATTCTCTTCAATAGTTAGGGACGAGGCTGGCCGAATAGCCCTCAACCCACTAATATTTCCTTCCGAAACAGAATGAGTAACTTTCGAAAACAGCTCCGGTGCGATGTGGAACTCCTTCCAAAAGTTAACTCCTAGAATAATTGAAGGCGACAATGTCGGGATGACGTAGAAAAGAATTTCCTTTGTGGATGATTTATACGTGACCGGCAATGACATTGTCCCTAGGACTGGTTGGTTTGAACCGTCCGCTGTAGAAACACTAAACTTAACTTTAACTAACTTAATACCTAATTCCTTAAAAATTTTATAACTATTGCCTCCTAGACACGACAATGAAGCGCCGCTGTCTAGCAGTCCGCTGTAAAAATTATTTATAATGTGTACATATGTATAAGGACGATTATCATTCTCAATCGCCGTCTCCCGTGGCAGCGGGCCCACTGTTCCGGTTGACGGGGATGAAAGAAATTTATTAACTATTTGGAGCCAACTCTCCCACTCGTCTTTCCTCTGCGCAAAGGACGGCTTGTAGCAAGAGAGACTCCGACCTAGTTTTTTGACCTATTATGAGCTTTGTCATTAATAGCTCCCACTTTAGGATTATTAGACCTTGCGTCTTTCTTCCTGCAACCCTGTACAACATGTCCCGATATTTTACAATATGAACAAAATGGTTTGTTGTAAAACGTTCTAGAATTTCCGTGTGCTGTTTTTGTATAAGCATTAGGAGTAGAAGAAGACGGTTTATTATATTTATAATTATTATCCATGTTTCCGAGACTACTTTTAGTAAAATTGTTGTTATTTGGTTTTCTATAATGATTCTGGCTATAATCTTGGCGTCTATGAATATTATTATTAAAGTTATGTGGTTGTCTAGTATTACCATAAAATTTCTCCGATTTATTAGTGACAGGTAAGTCTACCCTTGGTTGAGAAACTTTGACAGATACAAAATCATCCGACAGTGATGCATAAGATTCCAAGTTGCCTGCATGAGTAGTCAATTGATCAAAAGTCTCTATATCTCTTGATACTAGTAAATTTGCATACATAGGCAATAAAGCTTTTTTTGCTAACCGCAAAAGTTCTATTTCTGGTAGTTTAGCTTCAAGCATATTATTTAATGCCTTCATTCTGAGAGTGAATTCTAGTACTGACATACCCTTAGGTTGCGTCATGTTAAATAATTTTACCTTAAGATCTGTTTGAAAGTCATTTGCTTCAAATTGTCTAATCAAAAGTTTTGAAAGATCATCCCATTTCAAATCCTGAGTGTAAATAGACCTAAACCACAAGAGTGCTAATCCTTCTAAAAGATCGGGAAAAACGCGTACAAGATGATCCTGGTTAAAGTTTTTAGTCCTACATTTCTCCTCAATTAATAGCAAAAATTCCCTCACACTACTTTTTCCGTCGTATTTTAATTTCCAATTGTCGACGTTGTTAGAATGTGAATCTTTATAAATAATCTTCGTTTGTTTAATGATGTGGGCTTTTTTAATAGTTGTCTCGTCTAATTCAGAATCCGATGATTCAGAACCTATATCACTAATAGTAGGCATCTTAAATTCTTTATTATAAGCTCGTGCCTGTAAACGTAGTTCGTGAGAAGTCGACGATGGATCAATATTTCTGTCTTTTAGTTCTTTTATGAGAACCTCCTTCGAAGCCCCATTGATATTTGGTATTGGTGTAGACATGACGGCGTACTTTGATGCTCAAATAGAAATAAATTGTAATCGTAAAGAATTATAAAAAATTTAAAAAAATTAAATTATTTGTTATAAAACAAAAGAAACTCTTTACTAACGGCTGTAGTATCATTAGTAATAATATCTCAACTTGTGTTGTATAATTAAAACCAAAAAAAAATTTTTTTTTTTGTTTAAAAAAAATATGCTCCACCCTACTGAGAACAATGAAAAATGGTCCACCCTAATATATTTTGAAGGTTCTTAGATTTCGGCCTGACGGAAATGTTAATGAAAGATATCACTTAATATTCTGTATATTAACACGTACGTATAAGAATAATATCCACTGATGAGCGGATATTTACTACTGAAGTATCGATTGTAATTTGAATTTACAATTTGTATTGAAGAACCATGACTTAAATGTCTTGAATATCAGGTATATTAGTATTAAAATCTTGCAATATGATGCAACGTCAATATGTCTTGACTAAACAAGTGAATAACATCGAAGCAAACATGAATTAGACAGTTTAACATAACCTCATTTATAATCAAGTTATTTATAATAAATGTTGACATAAAAACTGACAGCTGCAAAAGCATAGATAAATCATAGATTTCTTGAAAGATGATAGCTTATCAAAACTTTCCCATAGAATAAAGCAAATCATGAGTCATCCTTACTAGTATATCTGAGTATATTTGAGGTTATGAAGCATCATTGTAAACACTAGACATAAGATATTCAATATTATGTCAAATAATCATGAAACAAACACCAAAATCAACACATCATGCAATCCCTACGAGCCAAACCGCGATGAGGCGCCAATTGTTATGTTGCTTGCTAGGTAGTTTCTTATGTGGGCTATTTGCCAAATATTAACACAGTTTGTGTGGGGTTCAAATAATGTACCATCCGGAACTTTGCAGAATCCTGCGCGCCAATACTCGGTTCCCGAGTAATGTTCTGGATGTAAGAGAGCATGACACAATCTCTGAGCGTGGGCACAATGGTATGCATGATATTATGGTTCGGGTGTTAATTGAAAGATGATGTTCAGAAAAATATAGCGTAGTATATATTGATCATATTAACAGTATTACAAATATGTTTAAATTAAACTTACCCCCAGGGATCGGTCGATGGTTTAAATTCTATCTAAGCTAACTAACTTTTATATAACCGTGTGCGGGCGTGTGTGAGCGGGAAGCCTCCATCAAACCGGTGAGGATCCGATCTCGTCAGACCAGCTGGAACCATCAGGATCTCCGTCCGGAAAGGGTGCCCTGGAGACGGGTCCAGCGTCTCCAGCACAGGGTGGCTGATCTCAGCGCATTGAGTTCCCATCCATGACAATGTGGGTGCTCCACGGGCGGATGGCCTTGGCTGATGCAGTCCAGAGCGCGTTGTTATGTTAATACAACTCCCGTATGTAAAATAAGGCCTGGATAGCGCCCCGGGAGTATTATACTTCCTTGGCAGCATGCGCGGTTTCACAACATCGCGCGATGGCAACGATTTGCGGTAGTAAATTATTTAATTTTACATTGCACGCGCGGACCTTTGCGGTCATTTAATTTACAACACTCGATTAAACTTTATATTTATTCGGTTGAAACTTCACCCATCATTGTGGAAATACTATTCTTACATTTCCTATACGTTCACCCGTCTGGGTTTAATGTAAATTATAATTAATTGACTGTGCCAACATTTCAACGATTGCCCGTCGGTGAAACGATTCCAGAGTGAAAACCAAAACCGGAGCCGGAAACCATAGATTCCCGGCCGTCTCTGTGTTGCCTGCCCGTATTCTTAATCACTTTACGAAAATTAAAACAACAATGGTTCTTGTTGTGAAGAGGTGTTAGAAAAATAATAACTTTAAATAAGAGTTAACACCACTTCATAACACACATTTTAGGCATATTAGATTTGTCAAAGAATTTATATATAAAAATGCAAAAATCAGTAATTTTAAATACATTTTTTCATCACAAAAAGATTTTTTAAATATTTATGTTGAGGGATCAGTAGGATTTATAGGTCCAATTAGGAGTTCCACAGAGCCGAAACCTTTGATATAAAAATATAATTATTTTTTCCATTTGGTCTCTGGTAGGTTGACAAGTGGTTCTTGTATTGTTTTGTATTTATAATACTTATATAGTGCAATTGCATAGCGTGGATTGACTAGATGATCATTTGGGGAAGTGTGTGAAAGGGTTTAGTTTTTAAGAATTTGAAATTAAAACACTTTTGTACTTTCTTCCACTAATTTATATTTCACCAGGACCGGTTTCATCCTATTACGGACATTTTCAGACTGGTCTAGTTTTAGTTTCTAGGTTTAGTTTTTCCTGTTGGGAAAATTTAACCCGGACATTTAAATCTGGTAAAGAAAGCACAATATAATCATTAATCTTTATTAGGTTGCAATATTGAATCTATATTCTTCCATCCCATGTCCATAATCCATATCTTAATGCTTCTTTTGAAGTCGTATATTTTTTTAATGGTTTTTATTGCAAGAGAGAATAAATTAAATAATTTTATAGAGAAGTAAAGATAAAGATAAAGACCATAAATTTACTAATTCCAAATACATAAACTCAAATGCAATGATTGTCCCTCGTTTTATATTGGAAAAACAACTCGTAATTTTGAAATCAGAATCAAAAAACATTTAAGGTGTCTTAATAATAATAATTTTTCTGAGTTCGCTAACCATATCATTGAAAATAACCATAGTTTTGAAAAAAATACAGGGATAAATATTCTTCATATAAATCATAAAGGAAAACGTTTAGATAACTTAAAAGCCTTGGAAATTAAAAAAATCCCTTAAAAATAATGAATCTATTATCAACAAACAAAAAATATTGTCTTATAACCCAATCATGGATTTGTTCCCCTACCCACCCACTCTACATTAATACCTAGCAACGGCTCCACCCCTACCATAATAAAACATTGTTCGAAACTGTCAAAATAGTATAAGCTTTCCCTGAAGAAGGAACGTTTGTTCCGAAACCGGTCGGATTTACGCATTATATAAGTGGTTTATACAAAGTTGAATTATTTCATTTTTCTATTGCATATTTCTTTGTCCAAAAGGCGTTTTAGTTGTAGGTTGGTGGAATGTATGTGGTACTGTCAATGTATGTGACTCAATTAAGCGGAATCGACAGTAAAAACTATTTTTAAATCTTCAAGACAGCGTCCTCAAAACACAACACGTTTCAATAATTTACTACCACTGCATCGAAATTACTTCCAGAGGCATCTGTGAAAAACTGCGCCAAAACGGGTCATGTGACTTTACATTTGCGGCCAGGGTATTGGGGAGGGGGGCAAATGACGTCACAGGCGAACCCGATTACGTCACTGCCAGCACAGACACGTGGACCCATTCGGTACACGTATAGTGTACAGACATACTTGTGGCGCCAATTGTGCTTGTGTATGTTTCGTGTTCACGCCACAGATCATGGGGATGTAAATAAAGGATGTTGTAGAGTGGGCTCATCCGAAAAATTTAAAAATGATAAAATAATACAAAAATAAATAAATTGGTAAAATAATAGAAGACCGATATGAGAGAAAAACACCTTCGAAAACACAAACATCTTCGAAACCTTCAAGAAAAAAACATAGCTAACCACCAAATTTATTTCTTTGTGATCTCAGTCAAATCACTTGAAATGTGGTCGGGAAATTCAAATAAATATACTTTACAAGCTGCCTTATTTATGTTATCGTGAGGTTTACAATAAATATATTTAACTGGAACAGACGTCCGTTCTATTGGACGCTCTGAGTAATTCTGAAGCCAGTGAACCCAGCTGTCGATCGTTCATCATCGGAGGTTTCTGTAACCGTTCGTGCATTAGACACGGATGGCGATGGTTGCCCCTCTTTTACGGTACCACTTACCTGGCATCTGTTGAGACACCTCAAAACTAAAAATAACTCTACACTAACACAGTTAAATATGATCGAAGCGGATAAATTCGACACATTAGCTCAGTTGGTAGGCCTACGCCCCGGCAAGGCGATGGTTCTAAGTTCGGGTCTTAGATGTGATCGAATCTTTTTGAAGTAAAACTTCATTTCGCACACTCGACTTGGGTGGTGAATGCGTTACGAAAAAGTGTGATGCAAATGGTAATCGATGCGAACGGTGATCAGACGAGGCGAATGGTCGGGCCTTTATGCACGCTTGACTTGGGGAGTAAGCTGGTGAATGCGTTACGAAAAGTGTTTTGCGAATGGTAATCGATGCGAACGGTGATCGATGCGAACGGTGATCGGGCGAGGCGAACGGTCGGGCCTTTACGCACCCTTAAAGTTGAGAGGGAGATATAGAAATAAAGAGAAAGAGTTACGTTTCGTACATTACATGTATATTATCTGTAGGGGCAAGAGAGAGAGGTGTGAGCACAAGGAATCATTTATTGAATAACCATGCAATAGGTCACCCCGAGTTCATAGGTCACCCCAAAGTCGTGGGTCACCCCAAGGTCGTAGGTCACCCCAAGGTCGTGGGTCACCCCAAGGTCGTAGGTCACCCCAAGGTCGTAGGTCACCCCAAGGTCGTGGGTCACCCCACGGTCGTAGGTCACCCCAGGGTCGTCGGTCAACCCAGGGTCATAGATCACCCCATGGTCGTATGTTACCTCAATGTCGTATGTCACCCCAACGTCATATGTTCTTTTATAAGTTATAGAAGTTTTACTTCGGTCGGTCTAAAGCACACTCGTTTTTTCTGATTTTTCTGTTTTGAGGTTTTTTGACTTTCGCTAATATTGTCTTAAATTAAGTGAATTATATTTTTTTACCGTTCTGTGTTGAGTACTAACACACAATGGTGTCTCCCCTATGAAAAGATTCGGGTGCACTGTACTGTGATAAGTCATTTCTGTTCACAAAAGAACGGGAAATATTTCAAATTTCAAATGAAAAGACTTTTATGTGGATGTTTCAATGTCTTTCACATACCGAATTGGCCTAAACAATACAAAAAGGAAAAATTAATCTTTTTGTATAAAAATGAATGCTTCTTTGTTTGTCCCGTACGCGTTTCAATTGCAGTATACCATTAATCCGATTGCATTGTTGTGATTGGTTGGTATAAAGGTGAGCTATATAATAGCGTTATGAAATTTCTATAAAATATTTTACGGTAGGTGGCCTGTGAGTAGTTTTAAAAATGTCTATGTTTCATTTGGTTTAGTGGCAGAGCGGGAAATAGGAGGGGAAGGGGAATCCGGGAGGGGAACGAAGGATAAGTGGTTGGAGGAAGGGAGGAAGAGGGAGGGGAAGTCCGGTATGGAAGGGGTACGCGGGAGGGGACGGTTCGCGGGACGGGGATGCGGGAGGGGGGAATGCCATGCAGAGAGAACGCGGGAGGGGAACGGGGGCGGGACAGGGTCACATGAAAAGGACACGTAGGGTGAAATAATGTTTTTCTTTGAGTGACGTAGCAAGGCATACCGGGTACTACAATTATAAAAGCATACAACTATGAATAAAATAAAGCCAATGATACATACGCGGATGTGTGAGGTCTATTTCACCACCACGGGAGGTAGGTACAAGAAGACTATACTATCATATCTTTCAATCAATATTAATTTCATTTACATATCTACTTATACGTTTACATGTACTTGTATTTCTTACTTGCATACATATACTTTAAGAGCTTATTTTCATTTTATGCTCGCTGATGTGCCACATTTGAGTGTTATTTTTTAAATAATATTTAGTATTTAATATTTTGTATTTCTATTACAAGCAGCTATCAGCAGTGGCGGATTTGCCCTAAGGCCTAAGTAGGCCCGGGCCTAGGGCAGCCAGATATTAGGGGCGGCCAATCATGACAACAAAGTCACTGATGATATCAAGAAATAAAAATAAAAAAGAATTACTAACTTGACGAAACTAAGCGCATATGAAGTGGAAGAAAAGGACAAAGCATTGCAAATGGTTTATTCTACTGACTTAGAAGACAATTTTTTAGAAGAATGTCTCCATTTTCGTGCTCACTGCAGTGTGAAAGATAAGGATCGAAACAGTAAAATGGTAACGAACTGAAGGTCATCACACCATTTATCCAAACGTGGATATTGCTTTTCGTTTGTGTGTGTGTACTCCCGCCAGTAACTGTTCTGCAGAACGATCGTTTTCTTAGTTGCAACAAGTTAAAATTTATTTAGGCACAACAATGAAGGAGCAAAGGTTGAGCGATCTTGCTTTGCTTAACGTAGAAGCGGATTTTTAAGGAAATAGGATTGCGAAGAGTTAGTTAATGATTTTGCCGCACTTAAGTGCAGATGAGTTTTGTAACACATTGTGAAACTCTTATTATACATTGTAAGAGAATAAACCTATAGTTAAACTAGTTAAATAAATAAAACTTAAAACCGTTTTAATGTTTTGTTTAAAAGTGGAATTATCCTTGAAACCTTAGAAAGAATTACAAATTAGCAGCTATTATAGTTAACTAAATTTCTAAATCGATTTCGATAAAAGTTAGCAATAGCTTACATTCATTATGTATTCTATATGATAGGTACTGAGAAAGGGGCGGCTTGTACTTACTTCATGGCCTGGGGCCTAGGGCGGCCAAGAGTGCAAATCCGCCACTGGCTATCAGGTATTAAATTTTTGCTCTATATGTTGTTTTTGATTTTGTCTTCTATTTTGTTTTTGCTTTGATTTTTTTGTGCTTACTTAGATGTTTTTTGTAATAAATAAAAAAAAATAACATGTAAAAGCCCAGCCGGGCGGGAAATTCAAAATAAATACATATTTTACTATAGATTCTTCACTATTTACTTCGGATATCTTTACTATCAGATTGAAGAGAGATAGCTTTTAAATGTATTATTTTATAAAAAATGATTTTTTTTATAACAAAACTATTATTAAATCTTTAACTGACAGCACTGAAACAGTTAGTTAACTAGCAATACCTAATTGCTTAGTAATTCCAAGCAAGATAACTTTGAAGGTTACAATAAACCCAATACAAATTTGTTGTCTATAGTGTCTATAAATACTGTTGACAACTTTTATGAAAAGTCCCCTTTGTTTACATCTTTTTTATTCTAAATAATCCTATTTAAATATTATATTCTCTGTTATTGTAACGTTGTTTTTATTTTTTTTAATATAGTAACAGTAGTTTAGTAACAAATAAGAGTATCCAATACCTAAATACTTACTTTTATCACACATGCTTTGTTAAATGTTCATTCTTCTTGTGTTTTTATTGATAATCTCCTGTGTACCACTGAATACTTATAATATCATGTACCTATCACTTGAATCTAAAAGCCATTCTATGGCGTTTAAATAAATAAATTTAAAAAAAAAATTACATTAACTCCACACAGGAGGCCCTGAGGAAAATAATTTCCCTCAGGGCCTATGTCATCTGGGATGCTGTGTGGAGGGTCTTTTTGAGGAGAGGAAGGAATGAACATTGGTCTTGAAGAGACCCGTGTTGTAGGAAGGAGGAAACACAGAGGCCGGCAAATCACTCCACAGCCGAGCTGTTGAACACAAGAACGAGTCGAAGAAACGACCCGTTCTCATGTGACAAATTTCAACCGTGTACAAATGTTGGGCATGCGTTTGGCGTGTTTCCCGACTATGCACAGGTGCCGAAGGGATCAATGATGCTAGTTCCTCGGAGCATCTTCCATTGTAATACCGGTAGAACAAGGATAGCATTCCCACCCGACGCCTGTGCTCTAAAGATTGCAATCTGTCTGTTAAGATGGGAGAATCTATCAAACGGACAGCCCGTTTCTGCACAGAGTCGAGGGTATTTTTCAGGTATTTTGGAGCTCCAGACCAGAGATGGTTGCCAAATTCAACCGTGGGGCGTACTTGTGATTTTTACAAGGTTAGCAGTTGTGTAAATATGCCGTTGATATTAAATAAATAATTTCACTTCTTTTACCACACAGGAAACGCCCTGAGGAAAATACATGATTTCCCTCGTCTTCATTTGGCGATGCTGTGTGGAGGGTCTTATAAGGACATAAATCGTCCACTCCTTCCAATAGGTCGACGGAGGGGAGATTTTGGGATGGAAAAAGATATGAGGAGTGAGTGGGAATCTGGTGTTCGATATGTCCAGGAGTGATAAACGTATTAATCTACCCCTTTCAATTAGTCGAGAAAGTTTGGATGGAGAGGTGGTGTCCCTCAACTGGCCTCTCCCAACCAGCCCGCCACGCAGTTGGTGACCTGCACAAATTTCACCCCATGAACTCTTGCACCCCTGCCAGTCACCAACACGTCGCCAACCATTTTGCATTTTGTCTCTCTGTAACCTTTTTCGTTCATTTTGATTCAGTTTCTGGAATGTGGCCGTTTCAATGGATCAGTAAAAATTATTTTTTTCAAATGTGAAGTCGTAGTATTTTATTGGATTTCTTTACTAGCATTTTTTTAATATTATGGTACATACATGAATGAAGAAAATTTGAAATGAAAAAAATGTTAAGTTCGTAAAATATATAGTTTATTATGTAAGTTGGTATTTAAGAACCTACTTACAAATCTGACGATTATATTATAGATGAAATCAATATCTTGGTTTTGATTTATAAAAAATGAAATATTGAATAAAAAACAATCTTTATAACTCATCACTTTTACTGAATTAACATAACATGACAGTCACACAATCAGACAATTCAGACAATTCAGACAATTCGAGGTAGAAATGAAACTAGAAAGTTGCTAGATGTCGCTTTCTTTTCTTTTGCCTGTTTATTTTAAAGTGGTTTGAAGATCGGATATTGATTTTACAAAAAGAAAAATGTTTTTTTTTTTGATTTGTGAGGATTCGAACCTTGTAGGGGCGTGTAAATAGCCCCTGACACGAGGGAATGACTACCCTATGTAAATTAACGAAAATTGAATTCTTCCCTATGTGACACAAAAAACAGTTGACCCAGCAATTCCAAAATCCAAAGTGAAAACAAAACAATACTCACTCAGAGAATGCAGCTCATCCACGATGTCCAACACAAAAGACACTTCTTTTCATTAAAAAATATCAAGGCGGTATTGCATAATCTTAACAGATGTTTCGCACAGCAAGGAAGTTTCAACAATGAATAAATTTGCATATTAATAATACGTGCCAAAAATCTTGTACAACAGTAATTCAATTATTTGATAATGACTGACTAGGAGGGACATCTCTTGGCTTTGACTCACACTCCCGTCGGAAGTAATTGCCTGATTCACAGAGGTAAGGAAATGCATGAATATACTGAATCTCAAGTCACATAGGTAAATTCAATACAATACAAAAACCATAGATTGCGCCCTCATGGTCTCATAGCATATTTATGGCGCGTATCCAAACCTCCTTTCGCTGGATGTCTCTCTGGCCGCTGAGAGTCAGAGGCTCGCACGGAGTCGTGAATTTGCCGCTTTATATTAGAACCGAGGACCGGTCAAACAATAAATTTTAGGAATAATTCGAAAGAATTATTTTGAGAATAAAAAGTAGTTTATGTCACTTCCTGGTCCTCCAACTATCGCTGGGCAACAAAATCTCGTCGATCGGTTGCTCCGTTGCGACGTGAGAGGACAAACAAACACAAACAAAAACACTTTCGCATTTATAATATTTCTTAGGATTTACATACGAAATTATTGGGAAACTTGGCCAAATTCCTTGCCTCCGGGTACAATAGTGGTCTTACAAATAACTAAACCAATTTTAAGATAAAGCAAAGTAGTTATATCCTTACTTTGGAAATTTATTTTTATTGCAAAGAAATTAATATTAACGATCGTTTAAATCTGTGGTACCCTCATTAAATGAAACAAATTTTATGCAACATTAAGTGCTTTATAATAGGTTCTTAAAAAAGTTATATTGTGGCTTGTCATAATAATTTTAACGATGCAATTATTACTTTGATTGAACCATAAAATCGATTAAAATTATTTTCCTGTTCCGGAAGGCTCTTTCGAAGGGTCAAAAGATAAAGTAACGATAAATTGCGGCTTATCAAATGATATTCTCATACCTGGGACCGAAATTGTATAACAAAATCCCTTCTCAACTAAAATTGTGTAAAGTGTCATCCTTCAGCCAAAAAATTACAAAATGGTTACTAGATTTGGGCAGGACGGAGTCTGAAATATTACTAAAAAATATTATCTGATAATTTTATATTACAGCGCCTCTATTTTTTCCAAATTAATGTCTTTTGTTTTTTTCTTAATGTCTACCTGTATATTATTCTTCTTGTATTCAAAAATAACAAAACTAATTTTAACAAAAAACCAAAAATTTACTCATTCAACTCTGTCACATGGTAGCTTATCTGATGGTTCTGCCACTTTTCTTGCTGGAACAAATTAATTGAGAATCTTTTGTAAAATTAATTGAGAGTCTGCATTTGTGTAAGATGTTTTGCTTAAGAGGCTTCTTTCGGATTTAGTTTATTGTAATGGCTGATTAAGTTCTTTAAAGTACGACTGGAAAACACTTTAAACATTTTTAAAAACCTTTTATGCTAACGATTCTGATATTTTTTGTATGCCTCTACTGAAGTATAAAGCTGAACTAATTAAACAATTTAGTAGTACGTTTTTTAACAAGGTCACCATATACAAGTATTTTCTGTTTGCTTCTTCTTCACTGCTTTCAATAACTTTGTATTAATATGTATTATTTTTCTTTTGGTTTATTTATAATTAATAGGTATTATTTTTCTTGTGTATTATTTTTCTTTTGGTAGAATGTATTATTTTTATTTTGGTAATATGTATTATTTTTCTTTTGGTTTATTTACAAGTAAACTTATAATTTTACATTTCTTTCTTTTTTCTATATTGAAAAAAAACATGTACGTAAAGGACACTTGTGCATAATTATAAATAATTAATAATAACTAAATTAGTAAATAATTAAATTATGCATACATTATAAATAATTAAATATTTTTGCCTGAACTTTAGTAAATAAGATAAAGTTTTTTGGCGATGATTTGTTGATTTGTGTCCCAAATTGGTCATTTCTAAATTAAATTTACGCCTATCAAAATGTTTGTCATTTGACTGTCCTAGAACGGGAGACCTTCCTAGTTGGACAGTCAAAGCTTCTTTGTACTGATGTATTCTCTATAAAAAATAAATGTTTTATTATTATTATTATTATTAATTAACTTTGTTTACTGTTTAGATTTGATGGATCTTTCAAAACTGTCATCATTGATCTTTCATTCTCTCATTATTATTCTATGGACTTAAAGGTCACTGCTCTGCTCCCGAAAAACAGCTGGTTTTCAGCAGTGCCTTGAATAGGCGATTTGCAACACATTTTAAATTTTTTTATCCGGTTTAGGCAAATATTCTAAGACATTCTGTATTTTTTTTAAATCATGTTTTTGAAACTCTGGCGATTTTTTGAAAATTTCAGTGCCAAAAAACGATAATTACATAGCCGAAAATCATTTTTAAAAAAAATAATGTTTTCCACGCGAATGGCACAGGAGAATAACGAGGTATACCAAAAAAATTACATCTCATAAATATTTTTTTCCTTGATCCATCTTATTGATCATAAATCATTATAATGTTCAACGTCTATATATAACTAAATCCACTAATAATATACTTGTACTTGTAAATTATATTCATAATAAGAATATTATAAAATTTGATTTTGTTATTACCATTACACCTCTAAAACAGGTACAGAAGGCATAAAATGTACGGGGTTCTCTTCATAACATCTGTCAAAACGTCAAACCAAATGATAAGTTCGCAGAGAACAAACAATAAATCTAGTGAACGTTAAACGTCAAATTCAAAAATTCGCCTGAAATCAAACTGCTGCCACATAAAAAAAATAAATCAGTGTGGAATTTCACAAAACTAATAGAACATTTTTGGAGACGGGACATTTTCATCAGGGCCTACTTTTTCATGTAGTGACGTCACGAGCCCAAATAATGGATTTATTTATTTAAAAAAAAACTGTGATTTCTAAAAATTTATTCTAACATTTTCGTAATCTTAGTTAAAAAATCTATCCACACGGTTTTTTCCAAGTCGTTATGAAATCCATGCAAGTGGCCTATTATGCAATTTGTCCAAAGAAACTATCTTGACGTCAATTATTTTTTCGAATTTGCTTCTGACAGGTAGGTGCCTACCTAGGTACCTAAATATTGAAAAAATGCCAACAACAAAGTTCAAAATTAACACGATTTTACGCATTTTAAAAATAATCTTTAGTGAACCAATTTATTTATTTATCTATATAAGGTATGTTTACATTATATTATTCGATGCCTGTCTCACTAGGGTATACCTGTGTTGAGACAGGCGTAGAGGTACATAAATGAGTATCATACATAAGAATATTTAATTATAACATAAGAATATTTAAGGTAAGATACATACTGATTTATACAATTCGAACAGAAAGATGATTAAAATTGAGGGTTAATATCATAAAGAGAGCATTATATAGGTGAAGGAAGAGAAGAATCTATATAGGGAGTTATATTATACATATAGGATTTTACTTTTTTAATTTCTTTAATAAGGGTAAGGACATACGTGATTCTGTCTATTTGTTATCTATTTTACAGATGTTAGCAGTAGTGTGACGTCCAATACTTATAATCCATTTCTTTATATCTTGTTTGTATTTGGTCATTGATTCGGTTTATCTAATCGTGGCTGGAAGTGTATTGTGTAGTTTGCAAGCTATGTATTTAAAGTGTTTTTGTCCAAAGGTGGTTTTAGAAAAGGGAGTTTGGAGAAGTTCTTTATTTTTGGCTCGGGTATTGTATATCATTTGTGTTGGTTTGTATAGGATTTTGTTGTTTTTATGTAAATAAAGTAAGATGGATTTTGCGTAGATCTGTTTAATGTCCATAAATAAATAAATAAATAAATTTTAAATAACGTTGAAAGTATTGAAGATCGTATCGGTGCTGGTAATGAGAGGAAGTTTAAGAATTATTTTTATTATTAGTTTTTGAGCTTTAATGATTGGGTCGAGGGCATTAGAATAAGTGTTACCCCAAGCTAAAATTCCGTATTCGATGTGAGATTGGCACAGTGAGTAATACACTGTTTTTAAAAGATGTAGGTTAAGGAAATTGCACGTTTGTTTGAAAAAGTAAATAGATTTGCGGATTTTGTTTGTAGTGTTAAGTATATGTTGCTTCCAATTTAGGTATGTATCAAAGGTTAATCCTAAATATTTGATAGTTGTTACTTGTTCTAGGCATGGGCAGTTACAATTCCGATTCAGAGATGAGTTATTACATTCGTGTATTTTTAATTTTGGGTGTAGGTTTGGTTTTGTCAATCCAATCAAACGGCTACGATCTTACAGACATAATTTACAGACATTACAGTGATTTATTTTGAGGGATTTTATGCCGTGTGGCGCTACCTCCTTCTTTAGCGAACGTTTCGGACGTTACACTGTACATCATCAAGGCAGATGTGTGTATCCTTATGATGGACACTGTAACGCTGTCCAAAACGTTGGGTAGAGAAGTAGGTAGCGCAACACGGCGTAATATTCTAAAAATAAATCGCCGTAATACTTTTCGCCGTGAAAATTTAAAATCATGTCAAAATTACAGACAGAAGAAATACAACACCATCGGGTTAAAATAGGATTTCCCAAGACTTAGTCAATTATAGCAATTCACGTAACACGATTTTCAAACTTTCCTTTATGAAACATCGAAAAAGGGTAACATTCTTCAAAATGACTTCCAATTGCTGTCGAATGACTAAGCTGCAAACCGGTATGAATCCTTTATTCGGTATTGAAAAGTTGCTTGAAATGGGTTTGATCTGGGTATGTTTAGTGACTTGACGATCTACTTAGTCCAATACGACTTCCAAATCCTAAAAAACTTTTCTCTTTTTCCTTTCCCTCCCTTTTTACAATGGTAATCCCCAACAATCTGCATGATAATAGAGAACTCCAGTCCAATTTTTTTTCATGAATAATAACCTTCTAACCTAAAAAACTGCATATTTATTTTTATTTTTAGAGTTAGTTTTAATAGTTAAAAAATTGTCAAAGTTTTAATTTTTCAAGATCCCCAGAAAACCACCGTATGTGTGGTGAATCGTGTGACGTCATCACTCTTGAAAAGTTACTATAGGATCGACCAATCAGCTGATCAACTGCCGCCATTTTGAAATTCGCTGTTTGAATGTATTCTCCCTAGAAGTAGCATTACTATTTTTTTGTGCAGTAGTTTTTTAATATTTTAAATAACAGAGATAAACTTATAAGAAATACCTTTATTTTTGAAACATTATTTAGGCCTGGATGAAGGCGACACTCAGAACAGAAGAAACTACAACCTGAGAACGAGAAGAGCCGACCCCAACAGCCTACCTAGGCAATGAGTTGGGACAGTGCAAGGAAGAAGAAGAACTGTGAGCAGTGTGTCTATTTCATATAGTTTATTGGCAGAGTGGGAAGGAGGGATGGGAAGAGAAATCCGGTAAAGGGGAGGGTAACGGGGGGGGGTTTCGACGGAGCGATAAGCGATAGCAGTGAGTTAATTTAGAAAATTCGTGCTTCACACCGACAACTGTGAGCGGTGTGTGTAATTCATATAGTTTATCGGCAGGGTGGGAAGGAGGGATGGTGTAATGTTCTTTAATTAGTGTTGTGGCTCTCTAGCCCACAATTTTTTTTTGTTTTTTTTTTTTTAATTATTTATTGAAACATTTATTATAATTACAATTTTACAACAAATATATATATATTTTTTTTACAGGTATTTTTTTTTACTACCCTTCCATTTAAAGCATCTGCTTGTGTATGGAAGGGGAGTGTACATAAATGCTTGTGTGAATTTTAAAAAAGAAAGAAAGAATGTTATGGAAAACTAAGGATATTTGTAAGATTAATTGACAGTAGTTTTTTTCTTAAGAATATTTTTAAAATGTCTCTTGACAGAGAGCAGTATTCGGGTTTTATCATTAATGCTTCTGATTTCTTCTGGTAGACGATTGAAAAAAGTTCTTCCCTGGTAAGTATAATGATGCTGTGCAAAAGACGTATTTAGTTTTTTTTACAATGTAAGGATTACAACCTAAGTTCTTTTACTGCTTTATTATTGTGAATTATAATGGGAACAAATATTGTTAGTAGCGTCTGTTTTATATATTTAATAATATTATTATTCAATGTATAAAAACAGTTTATTATAAAAGTTCTGCTTCTGCTTAACAGCTTTCGGTAGGCAATAACAGGGAGTAAGTTTGGAAAATCCATGTTTCTCACATGGACAGCAGTGTGTGGCTTGCTCACGGGTTGGAAAAAAAATATGTGTCCAAAAGCGTTTCAATAAACATAATTAAAATCAAATCTTTCTTTCTTTGAGTGAAATTGCAACGCATGCCAGGTACTCACTAATAAATAAATAAAATTAAGGATAATTCACAATCCGAATGCCTGCAGATTACATCACAGTACGATCGAGTCTAATCTAAAAGCATTGTCAAACAAACCGCTACCACCGCTACCTTCTGAGCCGAATTAGGCGGGGGAACGTAGTTCTTAAAACGAAATAGGTAGGACGCAAAACGTAGTAGGTAGTACGCAGCGGTTGTTTTCGTAACGCGTAATGCGTGTTAAATTGGCGGTACACGACACATTTTGATGATTTTAGGTAATAATAAGTGTTTATTCCAGTATGTAGAAAGAATAGTGCAATCCCACAAATTCTTTAAGGGTTATAACAGGTACATATACAAAATATTTTAAACAGAAAACTAAACAACAAAAGAAAAGCAGGTGAATATGATTGCACATGGCATAAAGGTAATAATAAAGGAAAATAAGAAAATAGTAATAATTGGTTTTTAGGATTCTGTGACCACATTAGGAGTTAGTGTTTTTCTCCAGTGTGCATCAATGCTGGATGATGGACTGAGGCGGGCTTCCATGACTAGGATATTACCAGAGCTACATATCCTTTCCCTCATTCCTGCCACCCTGGATCTAATAAGGGCTGCATAGCCGGGAACTCGCCCCTCCGTGAACATCTGGGAAGCGCTGCAATATCTGGGGAGACCAAATATTATGCGGAAGGCGTTGTTGTACTAAACCCGGAGT
Source organism: Limnephilus marmoratus (assembly GCA_917880885.1). NCBI lineage: Eukaryota > Metazoa > Arthropoda > Insecta > Trichoptera > Limnephilidae > Limnephilus > Limnephilus marmoratus. The sequence continues at coordinate 39,844,450 of OU862926.1, forward strand.
CTTTCCATACTACTTTTCTTGTAGTTTGCCCAGAGTTCGCACGTTTACAGCGTTGCGCAGAAAAAAAGGAAGAGCGTCTTTTTTACAGCGGTCTGCGGTACTGCAAAGGCGGAATCTTTGCTTTGCTTTTACGCTGAGAGCTCTTCTTCGCCTATCGATGTCATCATCATCCATCAGATTACTGGTGAGTATGTGTCCAAGGTATTTATTTCCTTCAGTCAACTGCAGATTCACACCGTTCAAGGTAGCTGGAAGAAATATTTTTTGGTCCTTGTCCATGTCTTATGACCAGTAGAGCCGTTTTAGTGGGGTTATATAGCATGTTTGTTTCTTCAGCAAACTATTCGCAGATCTTCAGAAGAATACGTAGGCCCCTTATAGATGGTGCCATCAAGACGAGAAAACAAATAAATGTGTATTAAACGATAACGAGGTAAGTATTGCTCTAGTGTTAAAACACCAACTTTTAAAAGTAGTTACGCTAACGCAAGAGATGATGGCGCGTTTGCCGCTTGATTCTCCTTGAGAGATGTCAATCGCGGAAAATTTTTGATTCGAATTTTTGATTGATCATCGAATACAAGTATCAAAATAATCAGATAAACGGATAGTGATTAATGAACGACTATTATATAAGTAGTTATAATCTTTACATAGTATAAAATGCAGTCGCTCCCACTGTCTGTGCGCTTGGATCTTTTAAACTAAGCAACGGATTTTCATGCGGTTTTCACCAATAGATATAGTGATGTATGAGGAAGGTTTTTAGATATACAATTGTCAAGGTTTTGTGTAAATTGGTATATATAAATAAGCGGAACGGGCTGGCCAGCGGGCAGCGGGCTGCGTGCTGGCAAGCGGGCGATGTGGGCTTGATTTAACATATGGCATTGTTTATAAAGGTTGGGTAATGGCGTGGCATTGTGTTTCATATTATTTGTTAATTACTATAAATAGTAATTCGTATTTTTAAGCAGTGAAGGTTATCCACCACTTAGCCGACCTGGTGTAAGTAACAGATGGTTACTCCTTCAAGGCTCTCGCAAGGACTCAATTTTTTAGAAAGAACGAATATACACGGTGCTATGAAGCAGTATGCAAGTGCTTACACAATGTACAAAATGCGAATAATATAAAGTGAGTCAGGGATAAACTAATTAAAGAACGCTTATGTCGGGTGGGATATCTCTCTCGTCATCTGGCAGTACCAGCTAGAATGTGTATGGTGGTCGGTCTGCCGTGAATGAATCTCAACGTCCGTGCCCTTTAGCCTGTGTTTGTTTTTAAGCAGGTCGGTAATCCACACCAGCTGACATCAATACACAACAGGCATAGACAAGCCACTAAAAGTCATAGAAAGTCATAGAAATTTCGCAGCCGATAACGCACGACAGACGCCTTCGGACATCCCACATATTTTGCCTTTTTGACTTTTTGACGCTGACTTGACACAAAAAATAGAGACTCACCTTTCTGCACTATAATTTTACTACAGCGCATCATTCAAATTCCTTTTTAAAAACCGACATAGGATTTTGTCATACATCAAATACACTTACTACAAAGTTGTACTCCGTACTTTCTATCTTGTAATGAAAGGCATTGGTTAGGCATTACAATATGTTTATTTTGTTTGTTCTAAAATTTAAATAAATATATTTATATCACAAGAATGGTAGTTAGGTACTCTTTGGATTTAACAGAGACACCTGATGGTTTGAAAATAGAATTCAAACAAGTGAATAACTGACACCGTCTGTTTTATGGAAAATTTTCTTGTCATAGTGAAAAACTAACTAGTTGCATATCGTTGACTACTAACTACTTGTGCAATTTCAAACTCACAAAAGGATTGTACTGATCTGAATTTTAAGCGGATAAGATTACGGAGGCCTCCAAGCTGTATAGAACTACAAAACAAGTTTGGAGGATCTGTTATTTTCCCTGGAGTTGTCTGATTGTCATTCCTGTGAGTTCCTATCAAATCTGTGAGTATTAAGCTCAGAGGGTCTGGGGTTATTTATACACCTCAGGCTCGCATATTAAAATGCAGGCATGTTTTATGTGGAATTATTTAATACACTCATTTTTACATAAACAATCAAGTCACACAAATACAATTAATGCAATTTTATACAGTGTGAGTGTAACATGTCTTCGAGCATTTTTAACCAGTTATTCTACATACATGTGAAATTGAACAAATTTTGTTTAACGTCTTTTTATTTCTTTCCCAATTTACGGATCATCACAGATTTTTATTCCTTTCATCCCTGCCGCTTAACCATATTAAACAAACACATTATTCCAACAACTTTTTTTTACATTAGCTCCAGACAGAACGCCCTGAGGAAAATAATTCCCCTAGGGGTCCATGTCAACTTTGGGGATGCTGTGTGGAGGGATTTCTGAGGAAAGGAAGGAGCTGAAGTTCTGGGAAGGAAAAAAGTATGAGGGTTGTGTAGGAATATGGTAGCCAGGAATAACGGATATTTGAATGGAGTCCATTACTCCTACTGCAGAGCAAGGCGATATTCCGAGAGAGTCCTGCTGAAGAGATCTAAAATGTACACACCAAACCAGTCTCTCCCGTTTCGTCCTCCCGCGCAGCCGGTGGGCAGATGCATCCACTTCCAAGAATCGTACAAACCTCACCCCATGAACCCGGGCACCCCATCTAAGCCACAAAACGTGGCGAACCACTTGCGGTGACCTACGACAGAGATGTTGGTTATCCAATAAATGGTTCCCAGGGCGGCGGTACCCGCCTGCCAAATTGGTAACTTGCGCGCCATCAATTGCAATTTTTTTATAGAAATTTAATAATGTCACCATTATATCTAGAAACCTTCGCCGGCTTGCGCACAACAACTCACCAAAGTTTCACCGCGATAGCAAATAATATGGGATAAACAAAGCAACATTCGTGTTTATAATATACATAGTTTTTTACATGAATACCGCACAAGAGTCCCAACTGCTCCCGTCTGGAGCCAGTGGGACTATGGCATCCCTAATTGGGGTATGTTCTAAGGCTGAAGGTAGTGGGGAGGGGAAGGAGAAAGGTGGGGAAGTACCTGGCTATTTAGATCTGGTCACCAAACACGGCTTAAGCCATTCCAAGCAACGTTTCAATTCTGAATGGTGGTCTTCCACTCTGGAACGTGCCGCAAATATGCTATATATATTATTTTTAATGAATAAATTGTGAAATAACCCAAATTAATACCGCGACCTTGGTAGTGCGAATCAAGAGCCTTACACTACGCTGGCCGTCAGTTAATGTACTTCATTACATATTTTTGTTATTACTTATCAGCACCTCAAGAACATTCAACTACAATGTATGGTTTCAGACATAGTTGAAGATTTAAATCACAAAGTGGAACGAGCCAAGTAGATTGGGAGTAAGTATGCACGACTAGAGACAGGCTAGGCAGTAGGCAGGCTTGCGTGCGGCTGACTGGGGTTTGAACTTATTGAAAAACACTTTGATTTAAACATTGAACGAAGAGACATACAAGAAATAAAGAGAATTGGAAAAAAGGGAGAAAGACCTAGACCAATTGTTGTCACTTTTTCTAATTTAGGATTGAAAATCGATATATTTAAACAAAAAATTACACTGAAAGACACAACATACTACATAAAAGAAGACTATCCGCGTTATATATTAAATAAAAGAAAAGAATTACAAGAGCAAATAAAGATTGAGAGAGAAAAAGGAAACACTGCCATAACAAGTATCATAAATCATTCTGGAATTCAGCTATATTTCATACAATCCAAATTTAATAACTTAACTTATATATTATTATGTACTTTTTAATTTGCTTATTGTTATAGTATCTAATTTGCTTATTGTTATGTTATCTTTAATTTGCTTATTGTTATATTTTTTTTATATGTTTATAATTATATTTTTATTTAGTTCATATGTATGTTTTTGTTTAAATTACAATGTAAAACTGCATATCTCGATACAGGAATGCCCTAGTGAGATATGCAGCTTATGTTTCTCATGTACTTCTTATTTTTTTTTCAATAAATAAATAAATAAATAAATAAAATACGATAAACTTATAATACTGGACAAAATCGGGAACACGGCGAATAAGAGAAATCTCTCAATATCCCCTGAAAATATTCATATTCAAGAAAATAAAACAAAAAAGAATAAACAACAACAGTCTGGCTCGAAAAACAAGGTCACAAGGTCAAATAGTGTCACCGAAGGAGCTAAAAAACCAAGCATGTTGAACTACTTGACAAATACTAATACAACGAATAAAAACGCATAGCAACTAATCCCCTCTCTCCACATCGATACCACAAACAAACAAAATTCAATAAAAAACACAAAAAATCTTCCAACCCGGCTGGTCACCGTGGAAGATTATGACCAAAACCCTCCAATGATACAAAACTCAAGCTCAACTTTAAAAACTTCGAAAAATCACTCAAAGTTAAGCTGTCAATTAAAAAATTATAACATACGACGTCAACACCCTGTCATCATACGACCGAATATATAACTGGAAGAATGCTTAAATAAAATTAACTAAGATATTATGGAAATTTAGGAAGTTAGACGACAGGGCAACAAAATAGAAGAACACAACACCTTCATACTTTGCTACAGAAAGGATCAACTGGCATAAACTGGTACTCCATAGCACAAGACAGACAAAAATGGACATCTTTGGAGGAGGCCTTTACCCAAACCGGGGTTCTTGTTAATTCATCAATATTTTTTTAAAACATATACTTATATTACTAACATAATCTAAGCTAACTTAGTAATACAAATCATATTTGAGTTTATTGTAATATTGTAACTACCAACTATTGTAAAACAAGAAATAAACGGGCTTATTATTATTATTATTATTATTATTACTTATCCATCAATTTCATGTAACAGCACCTCAAAAACATTCAACTACAATGTATGGTTTCAGACATAGTTGAAGATTTAAATCACAAAGTGGAACGAGCCAAGTAGATTGGAAGTAAGTATGCACGACTAGAGGCAGGCTAGGCAGTAGGCAGGCTTGCGTGCGGCTGACTGGGGACTGACAGCCTCTTCTGATCCCGCCATCCCCTCATACGTGATGCGATGAAAGCCTTAATCTAGGATCATATTCTCCGTGCTTTCAGGACATCAAATACGTCATACACTGTAAACCGTTAGTAATAATAATAAGAGATAAATTGTGATATAGGTATAAGGATTAAAAATAGAAAACATGTCATTAAACTTACTTATTTAATTTGTCCGTGCATTGGTGCATGGGTGATTTGAAATAGTGATCCCTTTTTTATACGAATACCGCACAAGAGTTTCAACTGTTCCCAGCCGTCTAGAGCCAGTGCGACTATCGCATACCCAACTGTGGGTCCTTAGACCTCTATTGTGCATACTTTATATTAATAACATGGTGAAAATATTTTCAAAATACAAAAAAAAAAACAAATGTATGGTCATTGGATATAAGAAGACATCCAGTGAAAGCAAAATAAAAATTGATGGTGAAATTATTGAAAATGTTTCTGAAATGAAATACTTAGGAGATATGTTAGATTACAAATTAACATTTAACAAGCATGCTGAAAAGAAAATTGGGAATTCGGCAAAAACTATCTAGTAAAACTGCAATCACTATCTACAAATCAATTATTGCTCCACATTTTAACTTTTGCTCAACTATCCTTTTCCTATGTAACAAACCAGAACAAAATAAGTTTCAAATTTTCCAAAACAGGGCAATGAGAATAATACTACGGCGAAATAGATTTTCAAAAGTAAACAAAATGTTAAAGGAACTGAATTAGCTAACCGTGAAACAGATGCTGACCTTGAATACGATGATATTTATACATAAAATAATTTACAACATTTTACCAAAATACTTTTCAAATTAAATTATATTCAACAAGGACATTCACAGACATAACACAAGGACGTGCAAAGAAATCAGGCTTCAAAAAAAGGACAAGGCGAATACGCAGAACAGTTTACTGTACAAAGGGATGAAGTTATATAACAAGCTACTAGAAACTTTAAAATCCTCACCAATTGGAAAGTTCAACACGTATTGTAGGAGCTACATAAAACTACATAACATTTAGTTTGCATTATGAAATATTATAATTAATTAGAAATTTGTAAACTTAAATGTACAAATTACTAAAATAAAATTAATAAATAATAAAAAAATATAAAAGGTATCAACGGTGTTCCAAAGAAAGGTAATTCTGCCTCATTATTTTTTTGCATACTTATTGAAAAATGTTTTTATTGATAGCTATTGTCAACGTTTCGCTCACCATGCTTTGATCGACCTTCATGTACCTATTAGAATGTTTCGTCAGAACGTCAAAACGGTGCTAAAGAAGTTTTCACTTCAAAATATTATTTTGTTTCGTGCAATTGTTTTTTTGGAATCTTTTAACCACTTAATCACCACTCTTTGTATATTTTTGTCTATAGTTATTAATTTGTTTATACTTGTTTGTCTAATATTATTTTTGTTAAATTTCATTTTATCCTGACGAAGAAACCGATGGTTTCTAAACAAGTTGATAATTTTGATTAAATAAGTGGAATGCCCAAAGTGATTTGTTTTCTTTTAATTTAAATAAGTAAATCTTAATATATAAAACAAAGTCGGGTTAGTTACACTGTGGTTACACTATTTATAACTCGAGAACGGCTGGACCGATTTTGATAATCTTTGATTTTTTGGATTTGTCCTCGACCCGGATAACAGAATAACCATTAAAACATCGCAAAAATTCACGAAAAAGAAAGTTATGAAGAAAATTCATTTCCTCATACATTTTGTATGGAACGAATTTTCATCTTTTGAAAAAGCTGTAACAATGTTGTGTTAGTTGAAGTTTGCGTGAATTCCAAAAATTCAAAAACGTCAAATGTCAATGCGCTGATTGTTTCGCTTTTGTTCTTAAACATATAATGCTTAGTCTCTTTCTTACACACTAAATGTCAACAGTCAAAAATGAGACAAACGGTTAACGTGTGTCTTCACCCTTCCGAAGGAAAAATACAATAATTATTATAATAAATTTTCCTCAAACGTATAAAGAAAATGAAACGCAATTCCCATAAGGGGCCATCCATAAATTACGTCACACATTAAGGGGGGGGGAAGGGGAGTAGAAAATGTGACTAGGGGTACGGGGTGGTCATCAGCTCTGTAACGTCACATGTAAAAAAAATTGAACTACTGTTTTGATTATTTGTAGATGTCACACTAGGGGGGAGGGGTCTCATAAATGTGGCGATGTGTGACAGGGACGGGGGGGGGTAAAATATCACGAAATTCGTGTGACGTAATTTATGGATGCCCCTAAGTAGGTGGAAAAGAAAGAAAATCACAAAAATATAAATTTGTACACAAGGTCATCTCTGATACAAAACACGGACAGTTGCGGATCGATAATTTCTTCGTTGTGCAATTTTTAACTTCATAAAAAACTGAATTTAATTCAGCTAATAAATTAACACAACAGTTATTTATTCTGAGGGGGTACGAAGTTTTCCGGGTCAGCTAGTAATTAAATAAATGAAGGTTTTGAGGCGTCATTCATCCTGCAGTTGATTTCTAGATGATGGCAATGATTTAAAAAAATGACTTAAGATGAAGAAAATGAAAGAATGTCAACAAAGAAACGTCGAATTAAATTGATTTTTCATACCCTTCCTTTGTTAACAAAAAAAAATCAAGCTGACACCTTTCTGACGCAATTTTGTGACCGAATATATCGAATGGTAGACATGTTTAGTAATAAAAAATATATAGAATAAGACGTAAATGTCTTTAATATAAAACGGGGGGATTTATATTAAAAATAACCTCTCTCTTTTAGAGTAATGGATAATGTGTTCCATAAGTATCACCCTAGCGAAAGATCATCGTTTACATTCCAAATTGTGTGCCTGAAAACTTCGGCCGTAGTTATCACCATGACTTTTTCAAAATACCATACGGTAGAGGTTCTAGCACAGCATAGCACGACAAGAGACAAAATTGAAAAAAAATTGAAACAGTAACTAGATACATTTAATCACTCTTCAAATAACCACAAAACGTTTTCTACATTTTTTTTGTTTTTACATTAGCTCCACACAGGAGATCCGGAGTAAAAAAAATCCGTCAGCACCTATTCTATCTTTGGAGATGCTGTGTGGAGCGTATTTTTGGGGAGAGATAGTAGAGGAAGTTCTGAAATTTTATATTTACATAAATGTATGCTTTCAAAATAGTTACTTTGTGTTATACGCGATGACATGAAAATTTTTAAACCTGTACAGTCTTTATCCGATTGTGTGGAATTACAAAGCGATCTTGATAATTTTTTCGCATACTGTGAATCAAACTTATTGTCCTTAAACATTTCTAAGTGTCACTCAATCACATTTACTAGAAATAAAAATAAAATCATCTATCCTTACAACTTAAATAAAAAATCCTTACAATCTACGTATACATGTAAAGATCTAGGTATTTACTTAGACAGCAAATTAATTTTTGATAAGCACATCGAACAAATTATATCAAAATCTAAAGAGGCTGGGTTTCCTATTAAGAAAATGTAAAGTTTTCGAAAGTGCTAAAACCCTAGAAATGTTGTTTTGTTCATTGGTCAGAAGTCCACTGGAGTATGCGTCGACCATATGGAACCCTCGATATAAGGTATACATAGATTTTGTAGAAAGTATACAGAATAAATTTAGGAAACATTTACTCAAGAAATATAACAAAACCACAAATAATATGTTACTTCACAAAAAAGACATTGTCAGATTTGTTTTTTCTATATACCTGCTAAATAATAAAATATATAATCCTGAATTGCTATCCGTCATTAGTTTAAATGTCCCAATGAGGCGTACCAGGCAAACTTCCCTTTTTTATATTATACTAGCTGGGTTACCCGGCTTCGCTCAGGACAACATTCGAGAGTGTTCTGGTTTAATGTTCCGGTTCTAATGTTTCACATTGATGTTCCCGATTCCCTATTCCCTAACATTCCACAATTTTCCAGAATGTTCCGAGACGTTCTGGAACGTTGTGACATGCTCTCAAATACTCTGGGGTGTCCGGCCTCGCTCAGGGAGTTGATGCGATAATGAATTGACATTTGAATCCATGACGGATCTTGCTTTATATATCCATTTCAATTTGGGAGGCGGGAATGGGTGCCGCCGCCCCGGGAACCTTTATTGGTTAACCAACACCTCTGCCATAGGTCACCTCAAGTGGTTCGCTACGTTTGGTGATTTAGCAGGGGTGCCCGGGTTCATGGGGCGAGGTTTGTCTACTGATTCACTGACACACTAAACCCCAGATTCCTACCCACTCTTTAAACCCTTTTCCTTCCCAGAACTCTCCTCTCCTTCCTTTCAAACTCAACATAATGAAACTGCCCCTTGGACTTTTTTTACTTAAATTTTGTAATCTTCTCCATAATAATTTGGTATATAACTGTTTTATGGAGAACCTTAAAAAAGTAAATAAATATGCAGACTAACACACAGAATACAAAAACAATCCCATTCACAATGTGGTTTGTTTGGTCTCGCTATGATATATATAGTGTTAAGGTTCTATATGTAGTTGGGAAGGTTTTGTCGGTCAGGGGGTGGAAATTGGTAGTGGGAGAGATGGTTGTTAGGGTGGGGGGGAGGGTAGATCAGGTCAACGGTCACATACAGAAACAGTTTCTTTAAATAGCACGAGTTATCGCGGCCATTGTAACTATTGTGGCGAACTGGAACTAAAATAATATAACAGAGCAGTCGTAAACGAAGAAAATATATGCAATCGTATAGGAACATGCTTTTAAGAATTTGATAAAATTTGCTTTACTTAAAATATTTGTGTTTCGATAAGCATCGCAATTTTGACGATGCAATCTTGTAAACTTTCAGCGTCTATATATTAGGTCTTTACATATGAAATTGGCGTTTTGCCGTACTGGTAACTTTGATCTCGAATATCTTCTCTTTGGTTAGGAATCCCAAATTCAAATTTATACAGCTATTTACTCATGTATTTGTGTTTCTAAAATTATTATTAATTTGTTTTTTTCTTAATTTAAATTAATAAATTACTTCGTTTTTTTATTGTTTACAAAACCAACATGTTTCGTGAGCAATGCTCACTTCTTCAGGGTTTTTTATTGATACTGAGTATCAATAAAAAACCTGATACTGAGTATCAATAAAAAAACCCTCAAGAAGTGAGCATTGCTCACGAAACATGTTGGTTTTGTAAACAATAAAAAAACGAAGTAATTTATTAATTTAAATCAAAATGGTGCCACAAAATAAGTTTGCTGTGTTAGAAGAAGTTTTCCTTAATTGTTTTTTTTCTTTGCGTCACTTTTACAAAATGGAAAACTTGAAATATCGCGTTATTTACGAGCACGAGTTCCACCGTGGCACCAGTGCTGCAGAAACGGCTCGAAGGATTAATGATGTGTATGGCAACGGTGCCACAAAAGAAAACACAGTGCGTTTTTGGTTCCAACGTTTTCGTTCTGGAAATTTCCACCTGCAGAACAAGCCCCGTGGACGACCGGAGACCAAAGTTGATAATGAAGAATTGAAGGCTATTGTGGAAGCGGATCCATAGCAAACCAAGTCCGAGTTAGCTGCAGGCTGCGGTGTTAGTGATAAAACTGGTTTAATCCACTTGAAGCAAATTGGGAAGGTGAAAAAGCATGAAAGGTGGGTACCTCACGAATTGAGTGAAGCAAATCAACAAACGCGCGTTAGAACGCTAGACCACACACTGCACAACAGATGGCTACCAAATTAGAGGAGCATAGGATATATAGCAATGGTACATACTTTGATTAAATAAATATACTATATTAAAAAAAATCGACTTTGTGTTCCTCCCATACAAAACCCCCATTTCATATGTAAAAACCTTAATATCTTAAATCTAAAGCGTGAACGGACAACTCACAGTGAATTCAACTCAACACGTCTTTGAAAAGTTATTAAAAGTGAGGAAAAAAAATATACATATATTTAATGTGAATACCTCATAAGAGTCTCAGCTGCTGCCGTCTGGAGCTAGTGAGACTATGACATGAAATAACACAAATTAATCAAATAAAATTTGCTTGCGCACACCGGGATTCGATCCCGGGACCATCGGATTGCGAGTCAAGATAAAAAAACATTGGTTAAGTTTTTTTTTTTACATTAGCTTCACACAGGAGGCACCGAGGAACACTATTTCCCTAGGGTCTATGTCGTCTTTGAGGATGCTGTGTGGAAGGTTTTTTGAGGGAAAGGAAGGCGAAGAAGATATGGGAAGGAAAAAGGTATGAGGGGTGGGTAGGAATCTGGGGGTTAGTGTGGCCAGGAGTGACGGACGTATGAATCTATTCCTCCCACTGCGGTGCAAGGCGAAGGGTCGGGAGAATCCAGCTGGAGAGGTCAAAAGGCCTCCCTCAATCAGTCTCCTCCAAGACCTAGACAAACCTCATCCCATGAACCCGGGCACCCCTGCTAAGTCACCAAACGTAGCGAACCACTTGGGGTGACCTGCGGCAGGGGTGTTGATTGTCCAATAAATGGTTCCCGGGGCAACGGTACCCATACTCGCCTCACAAATTGTAGTCTCCTGTAGTCTAGATGTATAAAGCGCCTGACTAACCTTAGCGGCTAGACGTTCAGCAGACCAAGGGTTGAACCCTACGAAATCAAAAAAAACTTTATTATTTTTGTAAAATCATTATTCAATTTTCAAACCACTCCAAAATGAACAGGCAAAAGAAAACGTAAAATAAATCGACATATGGCGACTCCGAAGAAGAAAACACAAAGATACTATATATACCTACTATATTTTGATAGGCCTCTCTGATTCTCCAATCCTCCAATGTACTTGATATGTGAACAAATTGAAGATGTCAGCACACATTATGGAAGTGTATTAAATATGAACAACAGAGAGTGACAATACTAATGACCTCGAACTCATCGGAAGTTCAGATTTTAATAGCCTCAACCGAGTTTCATGCCATATCAAGAATAATGAAATTCATTAGATCGTGTAAACTGGAAAATATTTGAAAGTGAATTTTTATACAAAATGAATATAAAAGGACTAAGTATCTTTTAAAGATCATTAGAGATTATAATGATAATATTATAATTTAAAAACAGATGAGGCAAAAAATGACAACATTGTGAGAGTCAGAAGCCTGGATAATATACGTAGACATAAAAAAAGAAAACAAAAATACTAAGAAGATGATCAAATATATAGGAAAAGGTTCACTGAAATTCGACGACAAGAATATGAAAAATTTCATCCTCCACATTGATAAAAAAATGGTTCGTTGTCTCCCCACTCTTGTATACTTTAGTTTTCTGGAGGTTTCACTTCTACGCGTACCACATGTGAATTGCACACTCTGTTTTTTTTTTGGGAAATAATGAACAAAAGGTTTCGTGAACAAACCTACCAAACTACCAGTTAGAGATTACACAAAAATGAGTAAAAATGGCACTATTTTATTTAGCCATGCCTCTGACTTAATAATATGGTAAATAGTTGAGTCGGTCCACACACTTGCATATTTCAGCTCCTCCATACTAGCTGTCCCTTTGGAAAACCAAGATTTATTTCCCCAGTTGACATCTGTCAATATGGCTGGAACGTCGCTTCTCCCAGCGCTGTATACGTCTGATGGGTGGGTATCTTCGGGCTTCTTGGCTGTACAGAAAATCTACACTTGATTTTTTCCACTTTCTTCTTCTACCCTTTGATCTGTCAGTATTTATTAGAATCTGGGAGAAAGCTAAGATAGTAGAAAAGTAGAGAAAGCAGATAAATGATGCTATAAATGATACTTTTAAGATTTTCACGGCCAAAAGTATTTTCGTTATTTGTTTTTGGGGTGTTATGTCGTGTTGCGCTACCTCCTTCTTTAGCCAGCGTTGCAGTGTCCATCATCAGGGCAGATCCGGCAGATGTCTTATCTAATCTAATCTAATCTAATGACATCTACCGGGCAGGGATCATCAGGGCAGATCCGGCAGATCCGGTAGATCCGGTAGATGACTTATCTAATCTAATCTAATGACATCTACCGGATCTGCCGGATCTGCCCTGATGATGGATACTGCAACGCTGTAATGACATCTACCAGGCTCTAAACAATCTAATGACATCTACCGGGCAGGGATCATCAGGGCAGATCCAGCAGATCCGGTAGATGTCATTAGATTAGATTAGATTAGATAAGACATCTACCGGGCAGGGATCATCAGGGCAGATCCAGCAGATCCGGTAGATGTCATTAGATTAGATTAGATTAGATAAGACATCTACCGGATCTGCCGGATCTGCCCTGATGATGGATACTGCAACGCTGTAATGACATCTACCAGGCTCTAAACAATCTAATGACATCTACCGGGCAGGGATCATCAGGGCAGATCCAGCAGATCCGGTAGATGTCATTAGATTAGATTAGATTAGATAAGACATCTACCGGATCTGCCGGATCTGCCCTGATGATGGATACTGCAACGCTGTAATGACATCTACCAGGCTCTAAACAATCTAATGACATCTACCGGGCAGGGATCATCAGGGCAGATCCGGCAGATCCGGTAGATGTCATTAGATTAGATTAGATAAGACATCTACCGGATCAGCCGGATCTACCCTGATGATGGATACTGCAACGCTGTAATGACATCTACCAGGCTCTAAACAATCTAATGACATCTACCGGGCAGGGATCATCAGGGCAGATCCAGCAGATCCGGTAGATGTCATTAGATTAGATTAGATTAGATAAGACATCTACCGGATCTGCCGGATATGCCCTGATGATGGACACTGCAAACGCTGTGTCGAAACGTTGGTTAAAGAAGAAGATAGTGCAACACGGCATAACACCCCAAAAACAAATAACGAAGTTGCTAGAAATCATTCAAATGCATGGTAATGGTAATAATTGTATGAGACAAGTTAGTTGAGCCCGCACAAATACTATAAATTCAATAGCGCATTGGTACACATGGACATTTTTATTCCTTGATCCCCGAGTTGTTCGACCTAGCGATTCCGTATTTTTTGTGAGATCGTTATTGGATAACGGACGTAATCTCCTGTCAGATTTGTGTGATTTTTATGACTGTTATTTGCGTTTAACGTACATTAAATGAGTAAATAATCATGCGTACTTGTAGGAATTCATGTTTAAATCGATCTAAACTAAAATATGTAACGTAAAAATCACACAAATCTGACAGAAGATAACGTTCGTTATTCAATAATGATCTCACGAAAAATACGGAATCGCTTGGCAGGTGGAGTCCAGCTTTTAAAAGCAGCGAGAGATTTGCAGGAGTAATGAGAATATTGTCAATTGAATAAAATAACGTATTACTTTTCCAGAGTACTATCGGATGAGGAGTGACCAAGGAGTGACTGATTGTTCCAGCTACTTATTCACTGAGTAAAAATTGTACAGTAATTTCCCCACATGTGTTCAATAAGGGTAATTATTTTAATATCATTCTTATCTCCTCATGGTTGTGGTGGAGTTGAAGACAGAACATTATTTTTAAATGTCTGACAAGACCGAAAATTTATTAATATTAATAGCGCCAATTTAACATTTCAGGGGTGAAGGCGTAATTTATCATATTTACAGTACACAGATGTGATAATGATTTTATCAAAGAGTGTTAATGTCGTAAAAAATTTAGATCTGTTATATGTTAATGACACAAAGCATATCTGATATTTTTTAAAAATGTATTTCGTAATTTTAAAAGACCTTTCATTAAGTGCATCGTAAATTGTTAAAGACTATTTAAATAAAAATTATTACTTATATAAACGTAATGATTGTCCCTCATTTTATATTGGAAAAACAATTCGACAACAAAACCGACTACCATAATACGGGCATGTGCCTAGCGTGGTAGTCGAATCACCTGTAAAAACTGTATAAAAATTTATATGATGAATAAAGAAAAAAAAAAAATTAATAAATAAAAATTTGAAATTTTGAAATCAGAATTTAAGGTTTAATTCTTCGTTATTTGTTTTTGGGGTGTTATGCCGTGTTGCAGTGTCCATCATCAGGGCAGATCCGGCAGATCCGGTAGATGTGTCGATGTATATATCTACCGGATCTGCCGGATCTGCCCTGATGATGGACACTGCAACGATGTCCGAAACGTTGGCTAAAGAAGGCGGTAGCGCAACACTGCAAAACACCCCAAAAATAAATAACGAAAATGCTTTTAGCCGTGAAAATCTTAAAACGTATCTAACATTTAAGGTGTCTTAATAATAATAATTTTTCTGAGTTCGCTAACCATATCATTGAAAATAATTACAGTTTTGAAAAAAATAGGGGGATAAATATTCTTCATATTAATCATAAAGGAAAACGCATTGATAACTTAGAAGCCTTGGAAATAAAAAAAAGTCCATTAAAAATAATTAATCTATTATCAACAAACAAAAAATATTAACTTACAGCCCAATCATGGATATGTTCCCCTACCCACCCACTCTTCATTAATTACCACAATCCTTAGTAATAATACATTATTCCCTTCCACTATTTTGTAACTGTCAAATCAGTATACGTTTGCCCTGAAAAAGGAATGGTCGTTCCGAAACCGGTCGGCCTTAAATAAATATACAAGTTGTTCAAACAAAGTAAGATTGTTTCATTTAAAAATGATTAACTTAAAAAACCAACCATTTTAATCGACATTTTCTACAATCTTCAGAACCAAAGGTTCCCTTAGGGAACGGACCCGTTTAGGAATGCATGCACTCTGCCGTCACGCAGCAAGCACCGTATTAATAAAGACAAATATAAGCCAAATAAATTTTTTAACTCTTTGTTAGCAAGAAATAATTCAAAACCATATTTATGATTTAGTTTACGTGAAAACTGTAGGGGGAGGGGGGATCTTGGAATATACCACACGTGGTCACCGTGAGGGGGAGGGGGGTTAAAAATTGCAAAAAGTGGGTCAGGTAGTATGGGTACGTTCCCTTATCAGTATACAAAGAGTAGTGTGAAAATGTATGTAGTTACGATGTCTCTCAACAGACGTCATTAATCTAGTTTACGAATATTTCCGATCTACAGGCGGTCAACTCACTATTAAACAAATAAATATTGTTTCTTTTTTTTTTTATTTTTATTTTAACTTTATGAGTAAAACCTCAAATTGTAATATTTAATTAAATGAAGACAATATAAGCGAAACTCAATCGAAAATCTGAAAACAGAAAAATCAGAAAAAGATATTGACACATCTGGGACACGAACCCAGGACCTCTCGCTTACCGTGTCCCAGATGTGTCAATATCTTTTTCTGATTTTTCTGTTTTCAGATTTTCGATTGAGTTTCGCTTATATTGTCTTCATTTAATTAAATATTGTTTCATTTATTTTATTATTGTTGCAATCAAAAGTATGTTAAAAATGATTTATTAACTAGCAGTTAAAAAACCGCTCCGCAGATTTTAGCTGCTGGGCACTGCGGGTGGCTTTTTCGACTTCGTCCAGTTTGAGTGTTAATGATTGGTTGGTGACCATTAAATAAATCCAATAGAAACTGATTCCAAAAATAGCTGGTTAATAATTAACGACTTAGCATTGGTAACCAGATGCTAAAATATTTCATTTTCTACCCGACTGCATTTAGTGCCTTTCCCTTTTCACAGATAAACGGCAAACAAAATAACGTAACCCCTTCACATTTTTCATCATTCAGTATAAAGAAACTTATACGTGACAATTTTCTCACTTATTACGCATTATTTGACGCATTTTATAGCGGAATTTGACGCATTTTTTCTTTTTCTGATTCATCCAAAAGGTGCGAATCGTCTTCATATTAAAATCCAATAACGGCGCCTCACTGAATCAGACGTCACGTTTTTTCCTGCCAGGGGAAATGCCAAATTGACACTAACGTCAAAATCACTGAACAGATAGTCCCTAGAAATGTGATCAACGAGACTATCAATTTCTTGATTTCATCGGCTTGGATGAAATTGATTATTTGCTCAAGAAATAAATTCGATGTTTGAAGGTATTTAAACAATTTCACCTAAAGTAAAGAAAGTTCAAGGTTACTACTAATACACGGACATTATTCCTCCCATTGGCCGGGGGTAAAAGGTAAATATTTTCAAAAATATTTTTTTTATATTCGATTTTAACCCTTATCTGTAAAGAAACAATATGAAGTACAAGGTCACAATCGCTTGCGCCAATATTATTATTGTTGGAGCCAAAGCTTTCATTCAACATTCAATAGGTGGCAACACCACACTATTTTTAAATGCATTATCTGTGACTTGGCAAAAGCTGTCAAAATCGAAAAGTCGTACTTTTCGCTTTGTAGTTATTTTTCAAATGCATATAAAGGTATTTATTTATTAGCAAACACCTTAGAATTATGTTTTTTCACGTAGGGTGTCTGTTCAGGTTTGTGTAGAAAAAAAAACATCAGTTCAATTTTGTAGGAATACATTTTTTTGATTACATCTGATTAATCTGGACTTGTTATTTAATAAAAACCCGAGTCAGAGAAAAACATGGTGTCAGAAGTGTTGTGATATAACTATTTGTCGAAATTACCTACATAATAGTGTCAAAAAATAGTGATTGCCAACGGAGACGAAAATACGTTCGAATAATGGCGGAAACACGTGAAAACTCCGGTACGAAATTAATGAATACCTTCATACCTACAGAATGGACGTCGTGGATTCAAAGTTTTGAAATATATTTAATGGCTACAGGAGCAGATCAAGAGGCAGAACACAAAAAGATTGCAAAATTACTGTACAATATGGGAAGAACTGGGTTACAAATTTACAATTCGTTTAACGTTGATATTAAGTCAATCACGTATAAAGAAGTTGTGGACCTGTTTAATAATCATTGTGTGCCGAAGAAAAATCTAACAATGGAAAGACACATTTTCTTTAATACGAAACAGAGTGAACATATGTCCATGGAAGACTTCATAGCGGAATTAAATAATAAAAGTCACAACTGTGAATTTGGCAATTTACGCTCGTCATTGGTATTAAATATATTTATTTCGAACATGCATTCAAGACACAATAGCATTAAAGAAAAATTATTACAAACGGATAAAATAACTCTGGACCAAGCCGTAGATATCGCGAAGACAATGGTGATTTCACAGAAGGATGCCGTACTATTGAGTGCTGAAGTACATGCCGTCGCAACCAGCAGTCATCACTTCGAAAGGCGAGGGAGGCCTTCAAGTCCATCTCTCCATCGTCAGCCGAGCAGTCAGTCGCCAAGGGGCAGAGAGCAGTACCACAGTCAACCACACGTCAGGTCACCGTCGCAGAGGAGAAATACGTCCTCCAGCAACAAAATATGTCAAAGATGTGGTCAGATACACCGTCATTCATGTCCAGCGACGAAAGTTAAGTGTAACACTTGTCATAAAATAGGTCACTTCAGTCGTTATTGTTTTAAAAATAAATCAGTCGTCTCACATGTCAGTCAGACAAATAAAAATAAATATTCTAATGAAGTTTATAATATAGAATCAGTCAAAATGTCACAAAACAATAGAAAACAAAATGTCAATTCTCTACTGTCAGTATGGAATTTTAATTTAAAAATTAACGATAAAAATGTCACTTGTATTCTTGATACTGGAGCAATGGTGAATGTCATGTCTTATAATACTTTTAAGAATTTAAAAATATCCGATAATACTATCAATAATTACTGTCAAAAATTAGAGTCATTTTCTGGTAATAATATTCCTGTAAAAGGACATTGTATTTTATCTTGTCAATATAATGAAAATGAAATTTCAAATATAGATTTTGTAATAACACCCATGAACTGTCATACAATAATAGGTCTCCAAACATGTCAAGATCTGTGTCTAATACAAAGAGTATGTACCACTGCCAATGTCAATAATAATTATGTAAAAAATATGCTAAAAGTGTATAATGATGTTTTTCAGGGCCTTGGATGCCTGCCTCACGAATGTCACATCACCGTCGACCAAAACGCGATGCCTAAAATCAACGCCAGCAGACGCGTCCCGTTCAAACTACACACACGTCTAAAGGAGGAACTGGACCGCATGGAGGAGTTGATGGTTGTTCGAAAGGTCACAAAACCAACGTCATGGGTCAATTCAATGGTAATTGTTGAAAAACCTAATAAAAGTTTAAGAATTTGTTTAGATCCTAGAAATTTAAATCAAGCTATTAAACGCTCACATTTTCAATTTCCTACATTAGAAGAACTCAGATACAAACTGAACGGAGCCAATGTTTTTTCTAATTTAGATGCAAATTCAGGTTTTTGGATGCTGAAATTAGATGAAGAAAGCATAGATCTTTGTACTTTCCAAACTCCATTTGGGAGATATCAATTTTTACGTTTGCCATATGGTATAAACTCAGCACCAGAAATATTTTTTAGGGTCATGACAGAAATATTTTCAGACATAGAAGGAGTCCTAATATTTGTCGACGATTTTCTTGTTTTTGGAGAAAATGAGGAAATTCACAATCAACGTCTAGAAAAAGTTTTTCAGCGTGCTAGAGAAGTCAATTTAAAATTTAACGTTGATAAATGTCATTTTAGTCAGTCAGAAATAAAATTTTTAGGTCACATTTTTAATAATAAAGGAATCAAGCCAGATAATGCCAAAATTAAAGCCATTAAAGAAATGCCTAAACCTAGTTGTGTCAAAGATTTACAAAGATTCTTAGGAATGGTCAATTATCTAGGCTCTTTTATAAAAAATTTATCGATAGAATCAGAAATTTTTAGGAACCTTTTAAAAAAGGATTCGGTCTGGTCATGGGATGCGAACCATGATCTAGCATTCAAACGTCTACAAAATATTATTTGTACTGCGCCAGTCTTAGCTCACTATGACATGAACAAGCCGATAGTTCTGTCAGTTGATGCTAGCCAGTCAGCGGTCGGAGCGGTAATTATGCAAGAAAATAAACCGTTAGCTTTTGGTTCTAAATCGCTTACGCAATGTCAGCAGAATTACGCGCAGATTGAAAAAGAATTATATGCGATTCTTTTTGGTTGCCAAAAATTTCACCAATACTTGTACGGACAGCTTGTGCAGGTTGAAACGGATCATAAACCGTTAGTCAGTCTCTTTAAAAAATCACTTTCGGATGTACCAATACGATTACAACGAATGATGATGTCGTTACAAAAATATAACCTCAATGTCATCTATGTACCAGGCAAATATATGTATGTAGCAGACGCGTTATCTCGTGCACCCTTGCCAGAGACAGAGATAACGGAAATAGAAAAAGAACTGCAGGTACATGTTAATTTACTGATTTCGAGTCTAGCAGTTTCCGACAATAAATTACAGGAAATAAAAGTAGCTACAGAACAAGATTTTACTTTAGGAATTTTAAAGAAATATTATGTAAATGGCTGGCCCGCAACAAAAAATAAATGTGAACCGTCAACAAAACCTTACTGGAACATGCAAGGTGAAATTCATGTCGTCAATGACTTAGTTTGCAAAGGTTCTAGTCTTGTCATCCCAAATATATTACGTCCTGTCATGCTTAACAAAATACATGAAAGTCACCAAGGCATATCAAAATCAAAATATTTGGCTAGAAACATAATATACTGGCCAAATATGAATTCGGATATTCAAAATAAAGTGGATCAATGTAATATTTGCAATAAATTTAAACCAAACAATAGAAAGGAACCACTTATTCCATATTCTATAGCTTCATTTCCTTGGGAAAGGGTAGGTGTAGATTTGCTTCAATTTAATAATACCATTTATTTAGTCGTCATGGATTATTATTCTAAATATATAGAAATAGTCTCTTTACATTCAGGTTATACAGCTAACCTTGTCGTCACGCATTTAAAAGCGATATTTGCTCGTCATGGGATACCATTACAACTTGTCAGCGATAATGGTCCTCCATTCACTTCAGCTATATTTAAAAATTTCATATATGAGTGGGACATAGAACATATTACAACTAGTCCTAACTTTCCGCAGAGCAACGGTTAAGCTGAAAGTGGAGTTAAAATTGTAAAGAATATATTAAAAAATGTCACGAATCAAAAACTGATATACATATTGCATTGTTACATTATCGAAATACTCCAAAAGATAATTTACCGTCACCGTCACAACTTCTTATGTCAAGACAACTTAGAGTAAATATTCCAATTAAGTCAAGTCAATTAAAACCTAGAACAGTTAGTTTCCAAAAATACCAACAGGGGATGAGGAAAAATCAAAATAAAATGGAAAAATCGTACAACTCTAATACGAAGGAGTTACCACCATTGAAAACTGGTGATCCAATTTTATTCAAAAAGACTCCTCAAAGTCATTGGATTCCAGCAACTGTTGTTGAATTATTAACTAACTGCCCGCGTTCATATGTAATTAAAACTTTAGATGGTGCAACATACCGCAGAAATAGGAAACATCTCATGTTAGATAAATCTAGATTAAGTCAAAATAATTTAAGATATAATGTAAAACCCTATGAAAGTATTTTAACACAAAATGGCGATGATGACATCGAACAACTACCAACTTCGTCCAATGCTCCAGATAAAAATTTGGTCCCGGTGTCT
Organism: Limnephilus marmoratus; assembly: GCA_917880885.1. Classification (NCBI taxonomy): domain Eukaryota; kingdom Metazoa; phylum Arthropoda; class Insecta; order Trichoptera; family Limnephilidae; genus Limnephilus; species Limnephilus marmoratus. The sequence goes on from OU862926.1 coordinate 39,866,167, forward strand.
GCGACAAGTGATACAGGCATCCGACACCAAACAAAGTCTGGAAGACAAATAAATAAACCAAAAAGGTTTTCATTTTCTGAATTTGATTGAAAATTTTTATGTCTATAAGTTATGTAAGTTGTATTATTTTTCTTTTTACAGTGTTAAATTAAATGTCATGAATAATATGTCTTAAAAAAAAAAAAAAAAAAAAAAAAAGGAAGATGTTACATTGTCTATTATAGTATTGTACTGTCTATGCCGTTGCATTGTCTATTGTGGGATTCCGGTCGGAGGAACTCTCTCTTACCGACAGCTGGCAAGACAGCAGGTCAAATGTTCAATCGTGTATCGCCATATTAAGAATACATATTAATCTGATTAATCTGGACTTGTTATTTAATAAAAACCCGGTTTTTGCCAAATATGCCTGGCCTTTGACAGGTTTTAATTTGAATTTTGCAAAGTTCAAACGACGTATGTGCCAACTATTTTTACCTACTTCATATAAACATATTGTATTTCTATTTTTAACTTACATTCTATGCCACCTACTTTGAGTCAACTCTTATCTTTTATGTAACCTATATTTTATTTCTTATATTTTATGGTAAAAGCCTTACGTGCGTTTAATTTTTTAAAAAAATAAAGTGACACGATAATAATTATTGCACCAGTAATAATTATTATCCTGACTTGATAAACCTCTTCCAAATTATTTTGCTTGCTGGCCGGTCGTTGATTTGTTCCCGCCTCTCTGCATATTTAACTGTTGAATCGCCTTGTCTTTGGCTTGGTCGATTGGCAACACTAAGAAGACTTCCGTCTCGTCGCTTTTGGAATTTCCGCCGAGACGGGAAGCCGACGTGAATTCTACAAGTCACTTATGTGTTTAATTTTATTATGGGATAATCCCTTTAATATGAATTATAATAATAATTCAAACCACGAGCCGGATCACAAAGGATGATCATTTTGCTAACACGTCCTATCATATTGTTTCGGGCATGATCGGTCGCCGCTATTGTGACCTCCGCATGGCCGCGTTGTAATTGTACTGTAAATTTCCCACATAATCGCGACTCGCGTATTAAGAGGGCATTACCAGAGAAAGCCGGAAATACGTCATTTTCAAAAAAGTTTTTAGACGTATTGACTCTTTTCCGCAAAAAATTATAAATGGATTTCGAAAGATTGTTCTTTTATCTAGCATAGTTATGTAATAAATTTTTAGAATTTTTTTAAATTTTTAGTATAATAAGGTTATTCCATAGGTCGTTGGCAGATTTGTTAAATTTTCAAAAAAAATTTTGTATTATACCACACCCATTTCAAATAATGTAATCATGCAGTAAAATAAATCAATACATTATCTAGCAAAGTTATGTATTAGAATTTTAATTTTAGTTTCAACAAAATCATTAAAAAATATGTACGTACATGTGTTTCTTGGCGAAAATTGGTCCATTTGTGTATTTATTTGCGCACTTACAAACTAATATATTTCAGATTTTTTTAACATTCTTATTAAATTAAGACATTATTGAAAAATGATAAATACTTATAATCAAAAAATAACTACAAAAAGTACACTATTTTAATAGTTTTATCATCACGCCTTTCAGCATTTTTGGATGAAGGTATAAATTAAAGCTAATTTGGATTGAAATAAATTCGATATTGAGTTATAATTTTAAAAAGCTGGTACGGAGAATAATCCATCTTTCTCATTGTAACCGCCCTGCACGATCGGAAGAACAACTTTCGACGAAATGTGGATTTTCGTCCCCTGGCTGGTTAAACGCTCTTAAAGCTTTGCGAGAGAGAGTCTTTATGACCTTGTACGTTCGGGGCTGCCCATATTTGAGACGGATGGATTCCCGGCGCTCATCTCCGAATGAAGCATGTTGACGGAAATTGTGTTCTACCCGGTGTTCTCCGGTTGGCTCAACCGGAGCCTTTGTCCTGATCGTGAGCTTGGATCCTGCTCCCTGGCGAGGGGTCCTGATTCTCTAAAGTTCTAAAGCCTTCCTTGGAGTCTTTCCCGGTTCCCGACCTGGAGATCGCGCGAGATTACGGCCCGCGGTTCCTCAACGCGCTATGTTGAAGTCAAATAAAGTTTTGCCTGAGTTTAAAATTGTTAAGATCCATGGTCCGCAGGTAGGCTATTTATTTCTTCTTAGTTAATTTTCTGTATAGGTTTTGAATAGGTTATGTTTTAGGGATGTGAAACCCGGCCTCTCAAGGGGCAACTTTGTTATTTTCTCTATGTTCATTTAAACCACATAAAATATACTAGCATCTGTTATTTTCAAATCAAATCTTTTATTTCCATGTTTAATGCTAACCTCACAAATAAGGAACTTGGATTTTTTCCCACAATCCTGATGAGATTTTCACCTCTACCGCAAAATAAAATAATCCGATGGTTCCCAAGAATTGAACATCGCTACAAAATATATTTGGAACGAGAAAATTATATTTGGAACGGCCTATCTACCACCACTTTCTGACCCTCAAACATACAGAAACCACTGTGAAGATATCGAAACAATTTCCTCAAAATATTCTCACTCGAAAGTTGTTATCGTTGGAGATTATAACTTACCAAACTAAACATGGAAAGCAAACAACTGTGGTCTCATCACAAACGAAAGTGAAAACGATCGTGCACGAGAAGTTTTGGACATGGTAAACTTTCTAAACTTTCACCAACATAATTTTATATATAATAATAACAATCGCTTATTAGACTTAGCTTTATCAAACTATCCTAAAATATCTGTAGAACTCTCAAATGACCCACTCCTACCAATAGATAATCACCACCCTCCCCTATACATTAAATTAAATATTAAATGCGATAATGAAAGAATACCTGTACAAAGAGTCCTAAACTTTAAACGAGCCGACTTCGACTCCATTAACAGCTATCTCTCAAATACAGACTGGTCTTTTTTATCCGATGAAAACATTGATGAATCTATAGACCAACTTTATTTAAACTTTTCTAATACTATTGAATCCTATGTACCTTTTTATACACCGAGAAACTATACCTACCCGGTTTGGTTCTCACCAGAGCTTACTGCCTCTCTTCAGCAAAAAAAGAGTCAACACAAAAAATTCAAACACAGCAAATCCATAAGTGATTATATAATATTTAGCGAAACCAGGAAAAAATGTAAAGATCTTTCCAAAAAATGTTACAAAAAGTATATAACCTCTATCGAGGACACTGCCTTTAAATCCAAAAATCTTTGGAAATTTCTTAAAAAAATAAACAATGAAAACACAGAATACCCGCCAATAATGCAAATGAACGGAACCAGTGCAAACAATACACAGGACATTGTAAACCTTTTTTCGGATTTCTTCAAAAATGTTTATGATGAAGAAACCCCAGATGACAAAATACCTGATTACAAATTTAGCAGGACTACACACTTAACGCATTGCCATATCACACAAAAACACTGCGAACAGAAATTACTTTCCTTAGACGCTGACAAATCCACTGGCCCAGACAACATTCCACCAATATTCCTCAAAAAATGCTCTAATACATTATCTAAACCACTCACATTATTATTCAACCGTCTCTTGACCCTTGGACACTTTCCAGACCGCTGGAAATCTAGCTTCATTACACCTATCTACAAAAAAGGAGACGACACTAATATAGCCAATTATCGCCCCATTTGTATACAGTCAGTACTACCTAAGCTTTTTGAATCACTGGTCCTTGATGAAATCTATCCCAAATTAATAAAATTAATTGACCAAAAACAGCACGGTTTTATCAAAGGTAGATCTACCGCAACTAATTTAACAATATTTCAAAATTTCATAACACAATCTTTTGCAGAAAATAAACAAGTCGACTGCATATATACAGACTTTTCGAAGGCATTTGACAAAGTATCCCATAAACTACTAATCCAAAAACTATTTGCTCTAGGAATAAGGGATAACATGCTAAAATGGTTTACTAGCTATTTATTAAATCGTAAACTGTTCGTGAAAATAAAATCATGGATGTCGAAAGCTTTCTGGGCTACTAGTGGCCTACCACAAGGTAGTCACCTTGGCCCGGTTTTGTTCCTCATTTTCATCAATGATATAACCAATTGCTTCAACGATGTCGAGGTATTGCTCTTTGCTGATGACATCAAGCTATACAAGAAAATAACTGATGTAAATCATTGCCATATACTTCAGTCAAATATTAGTATGTTTAAAGATTGGTGCGTTCAAAATAATTTATTCTTAAATGTAGAAAAGTGCAAAACCTTGACTTTCTTCAGAAATAAAAATCCTGTTTTATTCGAATATTCCATCAATAATACAGCTTTAGAAAGAGTCACGGAAATGAGAGATCTTGGAATTATTTTGGATGAAAAACTAAGTTTCGCCAATCATATCCACCAAATTGTAAACAAAGGTATGAAAACACTAGGCTTCGTACTAAGAACAACCAAAAACTTTAATTCCATACAAGTCATTAAATTATTATATGTATCTCTAGTTAGAAGTCTAATGGAATATAACTCGGTAGTTTGGTCTCCATCTTACAAAATTCACATTAATAACATTGAACGAATACAAAAAAAATTTCTGCGTTTTATAAATTTTAAACTAAATATCCCACTAGAAGACTTGAAATATAATTTATTATTAAATGTTTTAAAAATACACACACTAGAAGACAGACGTAAAATAAACGACTTAACTTTTTTATTCAAAATACTTAACTCTAAATTTGACTGTTGCGAACTACTGCAACTCATAAACTTACGAATACCGACAGTAACTACACGACAAAATACACTATTCTACAGTAGCATTCATAAGCGGAACTACATTGCCCACTCTCCGATACAACGATTTCACACTATGGGAAATCAGTTATTAGGTGATATAGACATATTTAACATAAACTTGGCGAAATTTGTTGATCTTTTAAAAAACTTATTATTCCAAAACTATTCCTAAACCTATCTGTTTTTCTGAAAACCTATGAAATCGCTGTATTTTTGTATTTTTATGACTTGTGTGCTTTTTTATCAAATTTTATTTTTATTATTCTGTATATGTTAAATAATCTGTCATGAATTATTTTTGTACTACCAAAATGTAAAAGCCCATTGGGCGTTAAATAAATAAATAAATAAATAAATAAATAAAAAGCATTGTAACAATTAACCTAAATAATAAACTTAAATATCACAATAGTTACTTAACGATACAAAGCATAAATATCTATGATCACAAACTAATAATAATAAAATAATTCGTAAACATATATTGCAATTTGGGAGATGGGTATGAGTGCCGCCGCCCTGGGAATCAATTATTGGACAACCAACACCGCTTACTGACATAGCAGGGGTGCCCAGATTATGCGTCTTCCCACAAACTGTTTGAGGGAGACCTTTTGACCTCTCAAGCAGGACTCTCTTGGAATATCGCCCTGCATCGCAGTTGGAGAGACATGGATTCATGCGTCCGTCACTTCTGGACACACTGTCCCACTGATTTTTATCCATAACTTTATCCTTCCCAGAACTTCCTTTCATTATTAAATCCTCCACTTAGCATCCCTAAAAATGGCAGCGAATTAGGTCGTGAGGGAAATTATGTTCCTCAGAGCCTCCTGTGTGCAGCCAACGGAAATATATAATATATAATATTATACAAAGTAATTGTATGAAATTGCTCACTGCGGGTAGACAGACGCCCACAAATAAAAAGAAACTTTTTCACCAGTTTGTAAAAGGCTATTCTTTTCCTAAGCTCCCGATGATAGATCAGTTTAATCGATTATCTGTCCAAGAAAGAATATCAATGTTTGAAAATGTACGAACGAGAATGATCAATTTTACCGGGACTAAGGAAAGATTGTGCCTACTTCATGCACACCGACACGCCCGTAAATCACTTCTATCGGTGGATATCGGTGTTCAAAAGGAATTCAATTGCTCACATAATTAAACTGGAGACGAAAGTGTCAATATATTTTTATTAAGTAGGTACTGAGATAAAGTACGAAGCCTGATAAAAGTGAAAACGTTTTAAATTACTGAGTATTTTTTTTTTCAAAAACTGTTTAATTTCTTATTTATTTTGCGTTTAATCTATTTATTATTCAATTCGGAGGTTTTAATGATATTTTTCAAGATTCATTAAACGAAAAATCTATTAAATGACCATTTTTTTATATCTACATAAGCAATCCTCCCTGTCGGAAAAAATTTATGCAACAAGTGGAGTTCCACAGGGTTTACACCTTGGCCCAATCTTATTTACCTTGTTTATAAATGATCTAACAAAAACATTGCATGATTTATTTTTCTTACTTTTTGCTGATGACCTCAAAATGTTTATAATAATTCAAAATATTGACAATTGCAACATTCTTCAAGGTAATATCAAAAAATTGTTAATTTGGTGTAATGAAAATAGACTTTACTTAACTATCTCAAAATGCCAATTAGATTTTCTCGAATATAAAATCTAGTAATCTTTAACTACAGCATTGATAACAATACTATCGAGACATTAACACAAATTAAAGACTTTGGCATCACTTTTCAATCAAATCTTTCATTTGTTAACCACATAACAGAAATCTCTAACAAGGGCTTAAAAATGTTGGGATTATAAATTATAACGAGACTAACTAGAAATTTTAACAATGTAAAGTGTATTAAGCTGTTATATTTTGCATATGTTAGAAGTCAACTCGAGTACAATTCTCTCGTCTAGAATCCATATTATAATATACATGTACAAGCTGTTAAAAGAATACAAAACAAATTCTTACGTTTTCTAAATTTTAAATTGGTTATTCCAGCAATTATGTTAAACTACAACACTATTTTAAATGATATGAATATGCTCAAATTGTCCGACAGAAGAATTTTTACTGATTTGGTATTTCTGTATAAAATTCTAAAAAATTTAGTTGATAGTTCGGTATTGCTTAAATTGATAAGCTTCCGGATTCCTCTACGTAATACCAGAAGTCAGGATTTATTTCAGTGCAGAAATTCTGGAATTAATTACCATATGTATTCCTCTTTTCCAGAATACTAATGGAGGGAAATAATTATACCAAGTCAGTGGACATCTTCATTATATCTTTAAACATGTACAAAATACTGTTACTGAGGCAGTTCAGTTATGTACAATAAATACTATATATTTCTTTGCAAAATACCTATTATTTTTCTTTGTAAAAGAAATACTCCCGTCTGGAGCCAGCGAGACTACGGCGTCCCCAATTGGGGTATGTTTAATTATTTGCAAAAACAGTATAAAAACCAATGCAATACAATTGCAAAATCGGTAAAGAAAATGACGTAATCATTACTTTTACATTAAAGGTACACAGTTAAAATATAAGTGATATTTCACTCTTAAAATCGCTGTGGGAAATGCGAAAAATATGCGGCATCACCATTCCATTTTGAGGCTTAAGGTAGTGGGGAGGGAAGAAAATGAGGAAGAGGAAGGTGAAGAAGTTCTTAACCATTCAGATTTGGTTACCAAACACGGCTAAAGCAATTTTAAATGAGGAATTATATAATTTAATCATCTGCCCTGATGGTGGACACTGTAACGCTGTCCGAAACGTTGATAACACCCCAAAAACAAATAACAAAAATACTTGTGGCTGTGAAAATCTAAAATCATGTCTAAAATCTTATCTATTGATTGAAACTTCATTATCTTAGTGACAATTTTAAGCAGCTTTCTTGTACTTTCTATAATATTGAAAAAATGCGAATAAGAAAGTTCAAATAAACATATATTTTGACATTTCTCATTTGAAATTAGAGTCTTTACTGAACCATCGAAACCGCCACCATCTTGAACCGGAAACGGAACGTACAAACAACGTTACAGGCAGACTGACAAATTTAAGTCTTGGTTTTGAAGAGTTTTAATTTTCAATGTACATTTTTTACTTTAATTTTAAATTTTTGCGACAAAGTTTGCTCGTGAATGACACGTCCGTATCATTCACGAGCAAACTTAAAACTGTTTATATCTAGAAATTGTTACATAGTTAATGCCCACACAAAATTGACAAATTTTAGTTAATTAGGCGTTTATTATTCTTTCTTGGAATTAAAAAACACGTTTTCAGTACATTTGAAGGCTTCTTTGTTTTAAACCAAGCATAAATGGAAACGCGAAAACAGAAAACAGTTGTTCGAATTCTTTTTTATTTCCCCCTAGGAAAAATAAATAGCGAGTGGCCCAGGTTCAAATCTCTTAAGTGGAAATGTAAGGGGGGGTTATACACCGTATGTTGTCTTCTAGCTCTGTTCTCTGTCCACATGGGCAATACTGTGGAAGACATTATTTATCTGTATGCCTACATCTTCTTTATCTATAAATGAATGTATGTTTGCTTGTTTGTTTGTTTGTTTGTTTATTTGCCCTTTAAGGAATTATTAAGCATAGGAATTGTTTAATACTTTCAAAATATCTTCTTTCCACCCTCGCGAAGGTTTCTGGATTATTACAACCACATGCCTATACATCTGAAAAGTTTTTCAATCAATCCGCGAAGTGAAATTTTTTTCGCGATTTCAGCGCAAACGACGAATGCGCAGGCGCCGCCACCTAGAGGTTATGAAGGAAAATAAACAATTTACTATGTACACTATAAAAAATTACATTGTTGCCAGATTTAAAATGCATTTTAAGAACAAATCTTATTAGTAATATTTCGTGTTTTAGTGTATTTTTGTTCCATTCATGTTGCGGCAGCTACACAGGTTATCGGTCGTGCTGTGGTTTTTTTAGTAAGTATTTTAAATAGGTAGATACCTATGTAAGGTACCACATTTGATTGATTGTTTTTATAAAATACAAAAACGAAACTTGCAATAGGTAGCACGCGAGCTGTTTGAAAACTGAACGTACCGGGACTGAATATATTGAATGCGGAAGAGGAGAAGGAAACCCGGGAGAGGTGTTCGCGGGACAGGAAAGGAAAGAGGAGAAGGAAGACGGAGAAGTTGGAGGGGGAACGCGTGAGGGTGAGGGGACAAGGAAGGGGAGGCGGAAGGGGAACAGGACGATTTGGAAAGGACAGAATCAAGGCTTTAGACACATTTTAACAGACAGAAGGAAGAGCGGATTACGGAGGCTATAGGTCACCCCAAGTGGTTCGCTACGTTTGGTGATTTAGCAGGGGTGCCCGGATTCATGGGGTGAGGTTTGTCTAGGTATTGGAGGCAGATGACTAGGACACACTGAACCCCAGATTTCTACCCATCCCTTAAACCCTTTTCCTTCCCAGAACTCTCCTCTCCTTCCTTTCCCCAAAAAAACCCTCCACACAGCATCCCCAAAGATGACATAGGCCCTGAGGGAAATTATTTTCCTCAGGGCCTCCTGTGTGGAGCTCATGTAAAAAAAAAAAAAATAAAATAAAATAAATAAAAAAAATATGGTGGAGAAATCTTAGTCGTAAATTTTTAATTTTAATTATTACATCGTAAATCTTTAATGAATTTTCAAAAACAAATACACAAACTTAAATCATCTTCCGGAATCTTCTAATGTATATCCCTCACAGTGTTAACCCCCGCATAGTAGTTGTACAAGTACGCTAACGCCGGCAGCTACAATACGAAACGGCTAGTTCTTAAGGTCCAAAATAGAATGCACCACAGTCTCTGTTGGATAAATACTTCAGACGCTGCGCTGCCGCCACTAGACACGAGAAAATGGGACATAGCGACACTGACTGTGCCTTATAATAATGATAAAACAGACCATTATGGAAGTGTTTCTTTTACGTTGGAAAGCTGGGAGGAAAATTGTCAAATAAAAAGAACTAAAATCCTTTTTAAACAATGTAAAATGTATTTGTCAAATTAAAACGAGTCGGAAAAATTTTTCATTTGTGAAAATATTTTTTTTTATATATTAGCGCGGAAGAGTCCCAGCTGCCCGTGACCAATGGAGATTTGGCATCCCACTTTCGGGTTTACAGTGAAAAGTGAGCTCTGGCGACATACATAAAGATAGCCTACAAAAAATATGCCTTAATAAAATGACAATATTGCTGGTAGCTTTTATTCGAACGTTTGAATTCTAAAGTGTGCTTACAATCGGGCGATACTGAAAGTACCTTCCACTCTGGAACGTGCCGTAAGAATACTATGTATTATCTTTAATTACTTTAGACGACCTCCGTAGTCCAGTGGGTAAGACTCTTGACTGGCAATCCGGAGGTCGCGGGTTCGAACCCAGCATGCGCAAATAAATTTTATTTCATCAATTTGTGTTATTTCACAATTAATTCATTTAAATAATATATAGTATATTTGCGGCATGTTCCAGAGTGGAAGATACTATCAGTATCGCGCTGGTGTAAGACCACCATTCAGAATTGAAACGTTGCTTGAAAATGGCTTTAGCCGTGTTTGGTGACCAGATCTGAATAGCCAGGTACTTCCCAACCTTCCTCTTCCCCACCTCCTTCCCCTCCCCACTACCTTCAGCCTCACAACATACCCCAATTGGGGATGCCATAGTCTCACTGGCTCCAGACGGGAGCAGTTGAGATTCTTGTGCGGTATTCACTGTAAAAAAATTAATTACTTATGAAATAACACAAATTAATCGAATTAAATTTATTTGGGGACGCCGGGTTAGAACCAAAAGTTCTTAAGGGTTAGAACAAAAATAGTAAAATGTAACGAAAACAATACAGATAACAACAATTTATTGTCTTGACAATACTTCTATATTATTTTGGTACCATTTTTTTTAAGGATAGGTTGGTTAAGGTTAGGTTAGATTAAGTTTTATTGGATATTTTGTTGGGGGATGTTTAGTCCGTAAGGTATTTTCTCGAGGATATTTTGTCGCGGGATGAAAAGCCGCGGAACCGAGCTATATATTGTGATAGCAAATTTTAGTCAAATGCAGTTAACGGTAACTGGTTAATATTAGGTCCTTACAAATGAAATTGGCGTTTTGCCTTACTGGCAATTTTGATCTCAAATATCTTCTCTTTGGTTAGGAATTCCAAATTCAAATTTATACAGCTATTTACTCATGTATTTGTGTTTCGAAAATTATAATTAATTTGTTTTTTCCGTAATTGTTTTTTTTTCTTTGCGTCACTTAGTTTACAAAATGGAAAACTTGAAATATCGTGTTATTTACGAGTACGAGTTCCACCGTGGCACCAGTGCTGCAGAAACGGCTCGAAGGATTAATGATGTGTATGGCGACGGTGCCACAAAAAAAAACGCGGTGCGTTTTTGTTCCAACGTTTTCGTTCTGGAAATTTCGACCTGCAGAACAAGCCTCGTGGACGGCCGGAGACCAAAGGTGATAATGAAGAATTGAAGGCTATTATGGAAGCGGCTCCATCGCAAACCACGTCCGAGTTAGTGATAAAACTGTTTTAATCCACTTGAAGCAAATTGGGAAGGTGAAAAAGCTTGAAAGGTGGGTACCTCACGGATTGAGTGAAGCAAATCAACAAACGCGCGTTAGAACGCTAGACCACACACTGCACAACAGACGGCTACCAAATTAGACGAGCTTCAATTGGAATATCTAAGACATCCACCGTACTCTTCGGACCTTGCCCCAACAGAATACCATTTTTTTCGAAATTTGGATAACTTCTTGCAAGGGAAAAAATTCAACTCTGATGGGGCAGTCCAAACCGCCTTCAAATATTTTATTGATTCCCGTCCGAATGTTTTTTTTTAGTAAATGGATCGATGAACTACCTATGAGATGTCAAAAGTGCATAGATAGCAATGGTACATACTTTGATTAAATAAAACATTATATTTTTAAAAAATCGACTTTATGTTCTTCCCATAAAAAAAGCCAATTTCATATCTAAGGACCTAATATTATAATTTCCTGTTCCCATTATTCAACTCACTAACCATCAGGCCGTACCAGAGTTTATTACAAGAATTTATGCTGAATTTGTGAAAAAACGTTGTGTATAGAAATTTCACACAAAACGTTATTCCACAAAATGTGTTTTTTTTTACTCTGCGTATCTTACGGAAAGCATCATGCTCTTCTTGCATAAATGTGCACATGTCATCGATGTATTTGAGCAAAGCAAAAAAGATATGAATAAATTAAACTATTTGCATTGGAGATATTCTCTTGAGAACTTGCAACATTATTCCACAAAACTGTTTCAACGGCTAAAAAACTCTAGTTAAAGCCACAGGACGTTCATTATCTCCATTTATCCCCATGAATTAAACCGTGCTCCGTGATGTCAATAAATGGCATTACACGACGTTCTTCCACAAACCAAACTTTAAAATGCTGCCACTGGACTAAAAAAAAATCATTACCGTAATCCCTACCTTTAAAGATGGTATATTTCAAACATTGATAGTTTTGTTGGATATAATTTTATTCCAGGCAAGGGCTCTCAATTGTACAATTTTGGATTGGGTACTCACCCATATTTTTAACAAAATAAACTGCAAGGAGACACAATTATAACTTTTAAATAGTTTGTGTAAACATTCCAAACGAAGTTTAAAAACTTTTAAGTCTAAATGAATAAGCGACAAACAAGTTTGCTGCCAAAACTTCAGTTTCCTAGAAAATCAACACAAGTAATACAATAACTCGTCTGTACTGAAAAATTATAATCAAAACAACAAAATAAGTTACTTGTAGTTTTATGAATAAAAATAGAGTTATAATAAGTTTCTAATTAGGTAGCATACTAGGACCAATTCTATTTCTTATATACATCAACTCACTATGTGCCATGAATATTGGTGGAAAAATATTATCATTTGCTGATGACACGGTCTTAATATTCGAAGATGAAACATGGCAATCAGTTATTAACAAAACTAATAATGCTCTAATAAAAGTAAAGCATTGGCTTGACACAAACCTCCTCACACTTAACATCGACAAAACACAATATATGACATTTTCCATACGCAAATACGATATACCCAACAACTGCCCTAAACCAATCATCCACTCGTGTCCACTCAATTTAAACAATCCGGAAACCACATCTAATATTAATTGTACGTGTTCGACCCTTAAATCATCAAAAATAGTTAAATATTTGGGAATAATCATAGACAACCAACTACGTTGGGAAGCTCACATCGGTGACACAGTAAAAAAACTTCGTAAACTCTGCCATATATTCTACTCCCTTAGGTCTATCTTAGATTTACAGACTCTAAGAAGCGTATACTTTGCCCTTTTCCAATCCATAGCAATATACGGTATAGTGGGATGGGGTGGTTGTGCTGAATCCATTATTAGACCAATTATTTTAGTTCAAAAACTAATTCTGAGAATTATATTTAAATGTCAACCTACCCATCCGTCAAATGAACTCTTTGCAAAAATCAGGGTCTTAGATATTCGACAGCTATTTACTAAAACAAGCATTTGTTATATACGAAAAAATAATCTACTAATTGCTCCACAACATCAAGCACACACCCGCTTTTCATCAAACCTGGGTTGCGTGGTCCCAAAAACTAACACCTCATTCGCTCAACGACAATTCTGGTTCATCGCTCCTAAAATATATAATGCTCTGAGTACTGACATAAAGTCAAGTAATTCTAATTCTCTTTTTATAACACGTGTACAACATTGGATTTTTGAAAGGGGACGAACGCACCTTAAAGAATTCATGAGTTCTAACACTACATTTTAATTATTAATTTTTGCATTTCAAAATTTTAATTTCCATTTTTATTTCTATTTTACTTTAAAATGTTGTTATTTTTTTCTCTTAGTTTTTCACTAAATTTATATATGTTTTTAATTTTGATTTATATAATTATATGTTTTAATTTATACAGAACACTTGAGTTCTTAACATTTAATTTTTATTATTAATTTTTGTATTTCAAAATTTGAATTTGAATTTTCATTTTTACTTTTCTTTAAAATATGGTCTTTTTTTTTTCTCTTTAGTTTTAAGTATTTCTTAATATTTTTGGAAATGTTAAAATATTAAATGTACGACTACCACAACACGGGCTTAGCCTAGTGTGGTAGCCAAAAAAAAACCCAAATATCTGTTACTAATAAAAAATATATGAAATAAAAAAAAAAAATAAAAAAAAAAAATAAATAAATTCTCTTATTTATTAAATATGAGCGAGTTCCCGGCTTGCGTTGTAATGCCACTTAATGAACCAGTCCCGGTACATTCAATTTTCAAACAGCTCAAGTGCCAAGTTTTTCCAATTTTTAAACAAATTTCATAATGCCAGAGCTCACCAGAATACATAAAAAAACTGGGGTGAAACTTTTGTGAATTGTGCAATAATTTCATGACGCCAGAGCTTACTATTAAATATAAAAAAAACATCGCGGGCATGCGCATGCGCACATCAAATCCCCAAAGTTTCATCGTAATCGGATAAATAGTTTAGAAACGCATAAGGAACAGACAAACTACCTACACACATACATGCAAGCAAGCAAACATTAATTTTTATACATGTAGATTTTATTTTACACACAGAGGGCTTTTACACGAACATAGTATGACTTTAACATGGAAAATAATTTTGAGCACGAGAAAGAAATAATGAAAATAAAATTACTGCATATGAAAAGTACATGTGCCTGAAATAAAAACACAAGAAACTTTTTTTTTAAATACGGTGATCAGGACCCCTAGCACGTTTGATCGATAACTGCTAAGCCGAAACTAAGGTTTTTACTAAACTAACACTGCTCAAATGTACAACTACGCTCTTTCCAACACACAAGCATCGCTTGAGAATCGCTTAATCTAAGGAAGTCGGACACGTGGATTAAGTTCGACCATTCGACTGAGCAAAGCAAAGTTATAAAAAGTGTCAACAGAGTGGCGCTAACTTCACGTGATTCAGACGCGCACGCCGGCGGCAAAGGTCAAACTGACACTCTATTTTTAATATATTTTATAAATTTATTTAAAAAATATAAAATGCAAGTTTTTGGATAACATATATATATTAACATTTACCTTTAAAATACTTACAAATTGCTTAGCTGATTGGAGGCTCAGATTGGTCCATCGAAAAGTTAGGAACAGCGGCCGTAAGTGTTCTTAATATATTCGACATCAACTATTGTTTAAACGTTAGCGATAAGATAAATACTCATTCAAAACTATGAGAATGGTTTTGGTGGCACGCCTGCCTATTCAAATATGTAAGAGACGGCAGAACTAGTGTATGATGGATGTTCCTGCTCGCTCTCCTTACCTAAAGACAGCTCCGATGGCTAGCACGTAGCTTATAGACCTATATTGTGCAAATGATTGTTCATCTCGTCCACGCGCGTATTATTTAAGATCTGCAAGATCACCTATCACGCCTACACACAGTCTAAATAACAATAACTGAAAATCGCACTAGACTTAAACATGTATTTGTGTGTCCCAAACTAAACACTTCTGTTGCCCAACACCATTATACACACCAAGAAAAATATTTCTTTAATAACCTACCAGTAGAAATCAGAACCATTAATGACAAAGAACAATTGTTGAACTCTATCAAAAAGTATTTTAGAGAAATCATCAACGGGAAGACAGCTTCTCCTATTTCCATACGAATGTCAAACTAAAATTATACTTGTTTTTCTTCTTTCTGAATACATGGATGTTGTCTTTTAGAGGGTCTTGATTGCGGTGTGATTGTATTAACTGTACATACATAATAACATGTGAAACACATTACTGTATTAATTGTACATATATGAAATGTAAAGTCTTCTTTCATCCACAAGTAAATGCTTTTAATGGAAGATTAGTAATATTATGACATGTAACCATTTTTAAAATAAATGAAATTAAAATAACTCTTATTAATTTAATAAATGAAAATCAACCCTCTAAAATCAAAAGATTTTTAAGTTAGTACTTAAATACCGGCCAAAGTAATTACAAACCATAAAAATAATCCCTTCTTTTTTAGTTCCTTCGGGTATATTCTGTTTTGTATTGAAAAAACGCGTATAAGAGTCCAAATAAGCACGACGATCAAATCATTTTACTGAACCATTAAAACAGCCACCATCTTAAACCGGAAACGGAACATATTATATACAGACAAAATGCAAAAAGATCTATTTATAACTGGACTTCGCCACGCTCAGGCAATAAAATACAAGACATTTTTTTAACAATTTGTTTTCAACCCTTTTCAACTCTACGGGGAATTGAATGTTGCAATGCAGTTTTACATTTAAATTGGGCAATTTCTCACTTCTCTTATTCTGTTTTATATTTTACCAACTAACCAAACATTACCCCATTTCCCCAGAGAATAGTGCAGAGAGGACGGACCGCCACACAACTCTGTCTTGACACGGAACCTGCGTCAGTCGCATTTATAAAGGGTACTTTTTTGAGGTTTGGTTATTAACTGGTAACGTTGTTTCTACAGACTGTCAATTTAACAGTTGATTTGTAACAGTACGTTGTGCAATTTCACCATGAATAGACTGACGTCAGAACAGCGCTTGCAAATTGTACAAATTTTGAAAAATTGTTGCCGGCGGTTGCCACCATCAATTTATTGCGGGAAACATTTGGTGAGCGCATAATTTCATGTAATGGACCTGTGAACTGGCCTCCACGATCACGTGATCTCACACCATTAGATTACTTTCTTTGGGGGTATGTGAAGTCACTAGTCTATGCTGATAAACCAGAGACGTTGGACCATTTGGAAGACAACATTCGCCGTGTTATTGACGATATATGGCCCCAGTTGCTCGATAAAGTTGTCGAAAATTGGACTTCACGATTACGCTTCATTCGAGCTAGCCATAGCACTCATATTTACAATAATGGCGTAAAATTGTATATTAAATAAAGCCAATATCATTGACATTAACATTATTTTTATGTATTTTTTTTTTATTCTGAATTTGTATACCTCTAAAAAAACACCTTTACAAATTCTTCTATGTTTTACTACGGGCTTTTGATAGGACACTATAATTTTTAATTGGCAGAATTTTTAGACCACTCCATTTGCAGAACTCAACGGATAGCCTCTAGAAATGTGATCTATAACGATTTTATAGATAACGGTTGTCGCTAATTGACTGCAGGTAGCGACGTACTGTTTTAACTCGACCGCATGGCATTTTTTACTGTCAATGTAATTTTGTTTGTATGTTTCGTTTCCGGCTTAGAAAATCTGCTGCATCCACTTCGTCCCTGCTTCATCTTTAGTTACATTATTAATTTTGCAGATCCTTCTCAAATCTATCTGCGCCTCCCCCAATGACATGTGCAGGCTTGAGGCTTGATCAGACGACCTTGACTGTCCTTTGTCCTGCCTCTGACTACCCAACGCTGAATTTTCTTTTAGTCGGTTATTTTACCCCAAATATTCAGTTAACATTCTTTGAGGCTTCACTGAGTAGTTGGCTAAAGGACATGGAAGCTAAGTGTAATTTATGGTCAGACCGAAAGCCATTCACATTTTTGTGTCGGTGCTTGCCAATTGATTTGAGATTTATTGTATTACTTACGTTATGTTCTCTATTTTATGCAGATGCTTGCAGGTTTTTACAGATGGAATGCCACCTCATGAAGACTCATGAATGAGTTTTTCTTTTGCCGTGTTTAATTTATCTTTGTCTTACTAACCTATTTTTTTGCATTTGGTTTTTCCTGTTAAGCACTTGTGTACAGCTTACTAACAACGCATGCAAGGACACTGGAGGTCTAGATTCTTTAGCATGCATCTGCATCCACTTTATTTTTTTTTTTCAAGAAAGTATTTCTTTGAACTTCTCATTATATAATGTTATGGTACCTGCCTGAAGAAATTTTGAAAAAGAATTTTTCATTAAGATAATAAAGTTTCTTTTAACAAATTGTGCGATTCCTGATTTGAAATTTGGCCGGTCAGTGGCCGAGTTGGCATCGTGTTTGGAATTCGGTCAAAAATATGACTTTGGTGTCATATTTTTGACCGAATTTGATATCGACACCTTAGCTGAGTTGCCACAGCACTTGCCATGTAAGCAAAGGGTCCGGGGTTCGAGTCCCAGAGGTGCCAATTTCTTTTTCTCATTTTTTTGTCTCCAGATTTTCGATTGAGTTTCGCTAATATTGTCTTCATTTAATTAAATATTATTATTTGAGATTTTACTCATAAAGTTAATAATTAATAAATATAACACTTATTTAGTTAAAAATAAATAAAAATACTAATTACCTAAATATTATGGAATAAATTAACTTATTTCTGGCATACGAACACGCTTAGAACACACTTATTTCAACTATTACATATTTGAAAAGCTGTTTGGATGTTTAATCAAAATATTTGAAAGAATCTCAATATGAAATGGATGAAAACAGCTTTCGTGAAAGAAAATATTAAAAGCCAGATGACTCGTTTTTTTCTTCCATAATGCCTTTTCACCGTTGAAATGAATTGAAGCCAAGCGGGACGTGGTTCCACTTCATGAAATCCATCAGGGCATCCATTATTGTTCGAAAAATTCAATAAAAAAACTCTCCGTACGTGGAAAAAAAAAATTCATTTAAAACAAGTCTGGTGTAAAAAAAATCAATCAACATTTTTTTATGGTATGCAATAATAATATACGTACTTGTTGCAATTCCCTTTTTATTAAGCAGGGTGCTGCAGGCGAAACTGATCACTCTGCCCCTCCCGTTTGACCGACCGTAGAGACTATCTTCGCTAGTAATAATAATTGGTTAATTTCAAGAGGTCCGTGTTTCTGCATCATCAGTCCTAAGGGCAAAAGGTAAAGATGTACAGTCAACTTTCCTTAGTTTTATTCTGTTTCTATCGATATCTTCCGTGGTAGATTGGTAAGGCTCGTTGGGGGCTTGTCAAAAAAATTCATCATGGACTGTACTGTCATCCGCGTAACAATGAATTGGTGCACATGAAAAGTTCAAACAAAAAAAGGCGGAGACAAAACCGATCTTTCTTTTAAGCGCTTTAAAAATTGAAATCGGGCGAGGGTAAATAGAAACATATAAATAAGTCGTCTCAAAGTGGTCTAACAGTTTGAAAATGGCCTTGTAATCCTAAACGGCTTTTACAATAACACAAAAAACTAAAATTCTTGCTTAGGTTAGTAAAAACATCATTAAATTTTAAGATTTAGCATTTACAATGCCTTTCCCATATAAAAATAAAGTTGGTTGTTTGCAGGTGGAAAAATGTAATAAGCCGTAATTGTTGAATGAAACACTAGTATATATTGAATTACTAGCTGGTTCCCGGCATGCGTTGCTATGCCATTTAATAAGGAAATTGTTTCGCGTGTCCTTTCCCATTCGTCCCGTTCCCCTTCCGCCTCCCCTTCGTCTCCTGCGTCCCCTTTCGCCCTCTCGCGTTTCGCTCACCGCCTTCCCTCTCCCCACTCCCCTCCTCCCGAGTTCCACCCTACCGCATTCCATTCATTCAGTCCCGGTACATTCAGTTTTCAAACAGCTCGCGTGCCACCTATTGCATTTTTTATACAAATTTCGTAATGCCAGAGCTCACCAGTAGTTTTATACAAACCAAAGGCGGAGGGCGGAGGGCGGAGGGCGGAGGTCGGAGGGCGGAGGGCGGAGGGCGGAGGGCGGAGGGCGGAGGGCGGAGGGCGGAGGGCGGAGGGCGGAGGGCGGAGGGCGGAGGGCGGAGGGCGGAGGGCGGAGGGCGGAGGGCGGAGGGCGGAGGGCGGAGGGCGGAGGGCGGAGGGCGGAGGGCGGAGGGCGGAGGGCGGAGGGCGGAGGGCGGAGGGCGGAGGGCGGAGGGCGGAGGGCGGAGGGCGGAGGGCGGAGGGCGGAGGGTGGAGGGTGGAGGGTGGAGGGTGGAGGGTGGAGGGTGGAGGGTGGAGGGTGGAGGGTGGAGGGTGGAGGGTGGAGGGTGGAGGGTGGAGGGTGGGGGGTGGAGGGTGGAGGGTGGAGGGTGGAGGGTAGAAGGTGGAAGGTGGAAGGTGGAAGGTGGAAGGTGGAAGGTAAAAGGTGGAAGGTAAAAGGTAAAAGGTGGAAGGTGGAAGGTGGAAGGTGGAAGGTGGAAGGTGGAAGGTGGAAGGTGGAAGGTGGAAGGTGGAAGGTGGAAGGTGGAAGGTGGAAGGTGGAAGGTGGAAGGTGGAAGGTGGAAGGTGGAAGGTGGAAGGTGGAAGGTGGAAGGTGGAAGGTGGAAGGTGGAAGGTGGAAGGTGGAAGGTGGAAGGTGGAAGGTGGAAGGTGGAAGGTGGAAGGTGGAAGGTGGAAGGTGGAAGGTGGAAGGTGGAAGGTGGAAGGTGGAAGGTGGAAGGTGGAAGGTGGAAGGTGGAAGGTGGAAGGTGGAAGGTGGAAGGTGGAAGGTGGAAGGTGGAAGGTGGAAGGTGGAAGGTGGAAGGTGGAAGGTGGAAGGTGGAAGGTGGAAGGTGGAAGGTGGAAGGTGGAAGGTGGAAGGTGGAAGGTGGAAGGTGGAAGGTGGAAGGTGGAAGGTGGAAGGTGGAAGGTGGAAGGTGGAAGGTGGAAGTAGGAAGGTGGAAGGTGGAAGGTGGAAGGTGGAAGGTGGAAGGTGGAAGGTGGAAGGTGGAAGGTGGAAGGTGGAAGGTGGAAGGTGGAAGGTGGAAGGTGGAAGGTGGAAGGTGGAAGGTGGAAGGTGGAAGGTGGAAGGTGGAAGGTGGAAGGTGGAAGGTGGAAGGTGGAAGGTGGAAGGTGGAAGGTGGAAGGTGGAAGGTGGAAGGTGGAAGGTGGAAGGTGGAAGGTGGAAGGTGGAAGGTGGAAGGTGGAAGGTGGAAGGTGGAAGGTGGAAGGTGGAAGGTGGAAGGTGGAAGGTGGAAGGTGGAAGGTGGAAGGTGGAAGGTGGAAGGTGGAAGGTGGAAGGTGGAAGGTGGAAGGTGGAAGGTGGAAGGTGGAAGGTGGAAGGTGGAAGGTGGAAGGTGGAAGGTGGAAGGTGGAAGGTGGAAGGTGGAAGGTGGAAGGTGGAAGGTGGAATGTGGAAGATAGAAGATAGAAGATAGAAGATAGAAGATAGAAGATAGAAGATAGAAGATAGAAGATAGAAGATAGAAGATAGAAGATAGAAGATAGAAGATAGAAGAAGAATATAGAATATAGATAGATTTGGCGGGTAGGAGATAAGCCGAAGTACATAGCTCAATGGTAGAGCAGTTGACCGGAAATCAGAAGGACGCGGGTTCGAGTCCCGTCGGCGGCATGTATCTTTTCTCAGGAGATTTTTTCAATGTATCTACATCACAAGTACACGAACATTATACTAGACAACACAATAAATTGTATACAAATACTGTCAAGACTGAAAGTGGCAAGAAAAGTATTGGCCACGAGGGAGTTCACATATATAATCTCCTTCCAGACAACCTTAAAGCAGAAAAGAATATAAAAACCTTTAAAAAAACTATTTAAACTTAGATGTTGGAACAAAATTAAAAATATTACTACTACACCTGTACTATATATGCTCTGTACTTATATTTCTTTTAACTTAATAATAAAAAAAATGTAGATGGGTGTTTTAGGCTAGTAATTATTACTTAAAATAATTGTTAAATTTTTATAAAATTAAATGTAGTTCTACGAATTAAATACAAAAACTGTTAATAAATCTTACATGTTGCGTGTAATCTGAACGAAGGGTCACAAGGAAGCTCTCAATGGTGGTACTACGCGATTCTTGCTTCCATTTATTTAGTAGAAACCAAAGCCGTTTCATCCTAAGCAAGAGGAAATTGAGATTGTAATGCTCTGCGGCGGCTGTCCCAGCGATTACTTCGGGTTACGGGAAGAGAGGAAGTTACTGCGATGGGCGGCGGTGGTAGGGCGGCTGTAGCGATAGGGCGGATTCATTTAAGCCAAGACAGGGCGGGAATTAACTGATGAATGCAGTAGAATGTTTTCTAGGAATGTCAAGCTGATGATTACTATTTATATGGATTTTTTAATGTAAATAATTTAATGCCACCTACTATTTTATGTGAATAATATCACAATAAACATGATACCACACGCTCCCAGCCGTTTAGAACCAGTGGAGACTATGCATGGCATCCATGTTGTGAAGGTGGTGGAGAGGGGAAGGACATAAAATCAGGGTGTCCCAAAAGAAGGTATATATTTTGTGGATCGATTTAAAAAAAAGTAGGGTTCTGTCGAAAAAATGTTTGTTAAATGCTAAAATACACAATTTGGGAATTTATTTTTTAAAAAGAATATTGCCAAATGTAAACCCTCGCGTTCGCGGCATTAATTTAATCGAAGAGAAAAATTTCTCATGAGAGCTCGGCAGGTTGGCTTCGTGATGGCCGCCATTTCGTGACGGATATTTTCTTTTAATTGCATCAGGGGAAGTCGGGTTTTTGGCGTACACTTTTGATTTGAGATAACCCCACAGGAAAAAGTCCATAGGGGTTATGTCAGGACCACGAGGAGGCCAATTAATGTCACCTCTCCTGGAGATCAATTTGCCATGGAAAATTTCATAAACTCGTGGCAGAGACATATTGGACGTATGTAATGTTGCTCCGTCTTGCTGGAACCATGTTCTGTGGTTATACCAGTAAGTTTGTAGGGGTGCAGCATTAGGTATTTGTGCAAAATGCTGTGTAACGCGTGTAACGCATGTCGTGTATGCACATTTAATGCACTTGCGCGCTTCCGAATCGAAAAGTTTGAGTCGTCACGAAAAGACTAATACACTCTCTCTACGTTTTCTACCGTTCTCGATGACCGTGGTTGCCCAGATTTTGGTTTTGCCAGCGTTATACCGATCTCTTTAAACTTTTTGACCCATTTTCGAATGAGAGAATGCTTGACGCATCATTGAATTGACGAAAACCTCAAATGTTGCAGAATCTTCTACGCGCTACAGTAGCCGAATCACCATTTTTGTAAAACGCAAGCACGCACAATGCGCGGTCGCTCCCGAGAAATGCTTCATAGCAGCTAAATTCCCAAGAGCCAGACTTCTGATTGACATATCCCCCGCGCCCCTTGGAAAAGTTGCGTTCACACAGAAAGCAAAACAAATATATACTTTCTTTTGGGACACCCTGTAGACGAAGGTAGGGAAGTACCTGGCCATTCAAGATCTGATTTTCAAGCAATGTTTCAATTCTGTTCAATTCAACGTTAGTGTTTTTTTACCACAGCGATACCGAGAGTTCCACTCTGTAGAACGTGCCGTAAATGTACTATAATTTTTTTTTATAAATCGTGTGTTAGTTCACATCGTTGTTTGTGCTAATATTTGAGAAACGTACACAGGGTTTTAAGGGATGTTCTTATTTTAATCAGTGAGTAAATTAAACAATGGAGGAAACGTAAAGGCAATTTGAATTTATCAAACACGCTTTAGAAATATCTCCACGCGTCATTTCTCACCTTTCCGTCTTTATGACTCGGTCCCCCAAAAAAACGTCCCCCCACCATTTTTGCACTCTCCCTGACCGGTCTCCTTCCTGTATCAGTCTGGCTAATCTTTTCAGTCTAAATTCGCAGTAGTTGCCAACGGGACGCTGAAATTAATATTACTAATCAAGAGTAGGTACCGACTGAATAACCTCCATGGAAATATTTACGTTACAAACCGTATATGAAATTTTGGTCTCCGGTGACTTTTCGATGACTTTTTTTTCTCCAAATTCAAACAAAAATATTCTTACGTGGGTTATACCTGTTCACTCAGCCGAGTAACCCCCCAACCTCTTATCCCGCTCACGACTGTCCGACAAATACTCTTTTTTATGTTTTTGTAGAAAAAAATACATGAAAAAGGTCACCGGAGATCAAAATTTCATTTACATATTTTTCTCCAAATAATGTTAGGAATCACTCATCACAAAGTAAGTCAAGAACGTTCCTTAACATTCTGTATATGTATTAAAAATGCAATTTCTAGGAAACGTAACATTAACATCAAACATTTTATAATTTAATTGTATATCACTACAAAACTGTCAACATCAGTTTATATATTTATTATCCTGAGAAAGGTTGAGGTCAACCGAAACCGGTCGACAAATATAAATCAAAATAAAGTGGTTTTAAACAAAGAACTTTTTTCATTCTTTATAAAGTCAAGCCACAAAGTGTTTGCTTTCTTCGATAAATCAATATTCGAAGTAGGCATAAGACTTTTTAATTCCTTTTTAAATTTAAACATGTTTTCAATCGGAATTCTGTCGTAAAGTTGAACGGCCTGGTGATAAGTGATTTCCGGGCACTTGCTTTCTTCCTTGTTGGCAACCTAATTTGCTTTGCATTTCACGTCCGGCGTCCGTGTACGATTATCTCGTGATTGTAATTTATTTTTCTGTTCAGTTCCTTACACACCATCCCTATGTTAATTTTATGAATAGTGTATTAATTTTGAATATACTTTGTAACCTGATGAAGAAACGTGTTGATTTTTTTTTAGATAGTGGTGTGAATGGTTTTTTTTTATTTTATATATTAATGTTCCCTTCAATCAGCTTTCTACAATAAATTGTCGCCACAATTTCGCGGTAAAAATCTGTGATACAACATACCGCAATCACATCTACTACGTACCGAACCTCTGTGTGAATTGTGCTTTTACTTGGAAGTATACGCGATATATGTAACTATTCCGTGCATTCGTTGGAATAAACGCCGTTGGCCGTTGCCCGTTAGCCGTTAGCCGGTGGTCGTTGAACGTTAGACGCTAGCACAAATAGTAACGGAGGTACCCTAGGGGAATGGGGCGAATTCTTGAGGCTTTTGCGGTAACGGATTTAATGTCTAAAGGATTTGTGGTTTACGTGGTAGAAAGTGGTTTAAAAAATATTAGTAACAAGAAGTTCATGGGTGTGACGAAATATTAATAATTATGGAGGTTTTATTTTTATAATTTTTTTTTTCATTCTATTCTCGTACGTAGTGTTTACATAATTAGCTCCACACAGTTTAAAAACATGTTAATAATCAATAACAGTGTGGGTGTTTAGTGAATACCACCCTAGGAGAACCTGTGTTTAGTGGTGCTTTGTGAATACCTCCCTAGGAGAATTTATTTAGTGGTGTTTTGTGAATACCTCCCTAGGAGAACTTGTATAGTGGTGTTTTGTGAATACCTTTCAAGGAGAACCTGTGTTTAGTGGTGTTTTGTGAAAACCTCCCCAGGAGAACCTGTGTTTAGTGGTGTTTTGTGAATATCCCCCTAGGAGAACCTGTGTTTAGTGTTGTTTTGTGAATACCTCCCTAGGAGAACCTGTGTTTAGTGGTGTTTTGTGAAAATTTCCCCAGGAGAACCTGTGTTTAGTGGTGTTTTGTGAATATCTTCCTAGGAGAACCTGTGTTTAGTGGTGTTTTGTGAAAACCTCCACAGGAGAACCTGTGTTTAGTGGTGTTATGTGAATACCTCCCCAGGAGAACCTGTGTTGAGGAGTTCGCATCTTTTTGACAGTTTTATTCTGCCGTCGTAACCTTGTCCTTGAGATTCTCATGGAGGATACTGTGGTTCCACCTATGGCGGCAGTTTTATATATTAGGTTTTTTTTTAATTTATTCATTCATGAAAAGCAATTATTTTTTATCAGAGAGGTAGACCAATAAAGCTGTAACAAGTCAGCTTGCTGCAAGAACCACCGAATCAATATGTCTTTTGTCTACAACCTTGTATATGTCCATGAGTTATATTCATTTAGTATATTTTACGGACAAAATAAAAAGGGTGTTTTTTTTAGAGGTATATAAATTCAATATGAAAAAAAAAAAAAATAATGTTAATGTCTATGGTATTGTCTTTACTTAATAGGTAATTTTATGCCATTATTGTTTAAATATGATTTCGGGCATATGAGCGCCAGGGCTAGCTCAAATGAAGCGCAATAGTGAAGTCCAATTTTCGACAACTTCATCGAGCAACTGCGGCCATATATCGGCAATAACACGGCGAAGGTTGACTTCCAAATGGGCCAACGTCTCTGGTTTATCAGCATAGATTAATGACTTCACATACCCCCAAAGAAAGTAATCTAATGGTGTGAGATCACACAATCGTGGAGGCCAGTTCACAGGTCCATTGCGTGAAATTATGCTCTCACTAAATGTTTCCCGCAATAAACTAAATAAAATTAAAGTAAACGTAATAAAATTAATTTGCATAATTTGCAAGCGCTGTTCTGACGTCAGTCTATTCATGGTGAAATGGCAAAACGTACTGACTACAAATCAACTGTCAACTGTCAAATTGACAGTTTGTAGAAACAATGTTGCCGGTTTAAAAACCAAACCTCTAAAAAAACACCATTTAGTAACAATTTGGTGAAAAAATGGATTCTGAACTTAATGAACAGTTAGGACGACCTCCGTAGTCCAGTGGCTAAGACTCTTGACTCACATTCCGGAGGTCGCGGGTTCGAACCCGGCATGCGCAAATAAATTTTATTTGATTAATTTGTGTTATTTCACAATTAATTCATTTAAAATAATACATAGTATATTTGCGGCATGTTCCAGAGTGGAAGATACTATCAGTATCGCCCTGGTGTAAGACCACCATTCAGAATTGAAACGTTGCTTGAAAATGGCTTTAGCCGTGTTTAGTGACCAGATCTGAATAGCCAGGTACTTCCCAACCTTCCTCTTCCCCACCTCCTTCCCCCCCGCAACCTTCAGCCTCACAACATACCCCAATTGGGGATGCCATAGTCTCACTGGCTCCAGACGGGAGCAGTTGAGATTCTTGTGCGGTATTCACTGTAAAAAAAAAAAAAAAAGGACGAAAATATAATAAAACAAAACAAAAGTAGATAGTAATTGTGGTCTGAGTTAAAATTTTTCTTAATAATTATTCAATACTCGTTATTTAAGTAGCCCCCCTCCCCCCCACATTCCTTCCAATCCCTCATACTTTTTCCTTCCTAGGGCTTTCTCTCTTTCCTTAAATCCTTAAAAAGACCCTTCACACAGTATATTCTATGATGGCATAAGCCCTGATGAAAATTATATTTTCAAAGCCTTCTGTGTGGAGCTTGGTTCGATGCCAATTCAGAATCAAGTCATCTCAACATCTCTTTGAAAAGTCATTAAAACCTGTGAAAATAAAATAGCCCATAATTCTAACCTAACGTAACCTATTTAAAAAAAATTATCATCACATTTAATTACTTTTATGAAGAGGTTCTGTGTTGGTTTCATTCTGAGTTGTCCGGTCACCGTGAAGCTAATGAAACAAAAAATAATAATGTGAGACAGACGGTAAACGCAAATGTTCTAGATTAGACAATGTGACAAATATGCACTTAGATACGAATTCTATAATATTTCAATATTTCTCTTTTACACAGATTTTCTCTAGAATTGCCCCTTCATTCGTCAGGGGCCCTTGCGTTGCCCGTGGCCCTCTGTAAGTGTTGTGACGCGGTGTGCATTTCCACAACACTGCGTCGCTGAGTTTTCAGTTTTGCATTCAGAATTGGATTCAAATGTTGCAACACAGCGCAACAACATGTCGCCGGCGACCATCAACATTCAACACGATCACCGTAGAGTCCCTGGAGTTATGTAATTGTGGAGGATAAACTAAAGAATAAACTAGAGCTATGTTGTTCAGATATTTTACAAACACGATCATAAGTGACGGTTTTATTTTGCGCCAATAATTTTAAAATAAAATTGTATGAATGTGATAAAAAGTGAAGTGACAGTTTTATTACCAATTTTCTTAAAAAAGGAATGAGTATTTATTTTTTTTTTAAATTCTATTTCAAATAGGTATGTACTCTAAATAAAATATTCTCAAGTATGTATTTTTTAGCCAATTTACATTTCCAGTATCAAAATTTTAATATTTAGAAACAAAAATGTTGATTTCTAATAAACACATCAGAAAGATTATTTTATCTAGATTTTAGAACAATTTTTTTTTTGCAAAAGGGTTAAAAAATTATCATTAAAAGGGAACATTTAAAATGCATGGGAAGAACCGGGAACTTTGCGCGCAAACCTTGACAGGCAAAAGTTTATCGATATTATTTTCTTATTCTTCGAAGGGTTAAGTGAAGATAATAAATTGTTTTAAAAAATATTAACATCGCACAAATTAAAAAAAAGGGAACGTTTATATCTAAAGTACTCTCAATATGGCATAACCACTGATTGCCTATAGCCTTGAATAAAGTGTTGAAATAGCTGTTACAATAATAAAAAAACTTAAATAATTACAGTACATAATAATAAAAGCGTAATTTACATACTTGTTATATAGATTATCAAAAAGCTTTTGATAGTGTCCCGCACTCGTGGCTAATCAAAATATTAAAAATATATAAAGTTAACCTAATTATAATTAGCTTTTTGAAAAATATTATGTCCTTTTGGAATACAGATTTGCTAGTTAATTTAAAAGGTAAGAAAATAGTAGTACCGGGCATTTCAATAAAAAGAGGGATTTTTCAAGGAGACTCATTGAGCCCTCTTTGGTTTTGCTTAGCATTGAATCCCCTTTCTAAAATGTTAATTAAAAGCAAGTTTGGAATAAAAATTAAGGGTAGTACAAGAGAGAGTAGTATAGTTTCACATCTATTATATATGGATGATATAAAATTATTTTCAAATTCTGAATCAAATTTAGAGAAAATGATTAAGGTAGTTAAAATTTTTTCAGATGATATTAAAATAACTTTTGGTTTAGATAAATGTAAAACGATCCATATAGAGAAAGGCAAAATTGTAGATGGAGACGAGGGTATATTTAGAAATTTCAAAATTAAAAGTATGAAAGGGGATGAGGTTTATAAATATTTAGGATACCCGCAATCGAATAGATTAGATCACACTAGTATTAAAAATGATATTAGGATTAAATTTCAAACTAGGATCAAAAAAATTTTAAAATGCAATCTATCTGCTAAAAATTTAGTAAAAGCAATAAATACTTGGGCAATACCTCTACTAACGTACTCATTTGGCATAATTAAATGGTCCAATACAGATTTAGATAGTTTAGAACGATTAATTAGAACTACGTTAACAAAGTTTAATTGCCATCATCCAAATTCAGCTATAGAACGAATTAATTTACCTGGAAATTTAGGAGGTAGAGGTGTAGTCAAAATAACATCTTTGAAACACAATCAGGTAGAAATGCTTAGAATTTTTTTCCATAGGAAAGCTAATAGCTCAGAAATCACAAAATAATTTGCAATGCAGATAGAAATATTACACCTTTAAATTTATATGACGAGAATGCCAACATTCTTATAAATACTAACCAGGAATTATTAGATTCCTGGTCGAATAAAATTATTCACGCAAAACACTTCAATTACACTGGTCGACATTTATTTTTTTAAGTGCAGTCCCTTAAGCATAGCTAATTTTTTTATATGTATTTAGTATCCGTAAACACGAAATGAAACAAAAAAAAATTTTATAGGTCAGTTTTTTGTATTATTTAACAAAGTTTTTTTACATAATTCTTCCATAGTACTTATACGGGTACTTACAACAAAATTTCAAAACAAATTCAATTTAATTTTTTTTGCTCCTGATTTGCGCTTGTGAGTATCTTGAGAGTCTCTGCAGGGTCCAGCAATAGTCTGCTAGCATAGATGGACTCCACTTTCCTTGGTATCGCTTTTCCATAGCCGCAATGTCCTGGTGAAATCGTTCGCCGTGCTCGTCACTGACATCTCCCATATTTTCGGGGAAAAAATTCAAATGAGAGTGAAGGAAGAGTATTTTTAGTGACATGTTGCATCCCTTATTTTTATAGGCCATAAGCATTTCAGACACAATACTGATATAGTCTTCCTTTTATGACTTCCAAGAAAGTTCTCGACAACATTCTTGAAGACTGACCAAGCGGCTAGCTCGACTGGTCTCAACACTGTTATAAATTCGAATCAGTCAAGACCTCCCTTATTTATGGTCCCACGAATATTCCTTCTTTAATTTTTGCGTCGCAGATCTTAGGAAACTTTTGCTTTAAGTGAATCATGCCATTTCCATCCTTAGACAAGCCTTTTGCAAAATTTTTCATCAAACCCATTTTAATGTGTAAGGGTGGAAGTAACATATCTTTAGATTTTACTAAGGGAGCATGTTGAACATTCTTCGTGCCAGGTTTCTAGTAGGCCAGTCCTTCTTGGTATAATGGTTTTTCCTGTCTCTGCTGTCCCACTCGCACAGAAAACAACAATACTTTGTGTATCCCGCTTGCTATCCTAGTCCTAGTCCCAGCCCTATTACGTTTAGATCACCACATATTTTCCATTTGTATTTTACATATTTAATTTTTGTTTACAGTAGCTTCATGTTGTCATAGTTCTCTTTTATGTTTGCAGCATGACCTTGTGGAATGGATGGTTGAGTATTTCCATTGTGAATCAAAACAGCTTTCAAACTTACTTTCGACGAGTCTATGAAAAGTCTCCAATTTGCTACGTTATGTTCCAAGCCAAGAGCTGCGAACAGACCTTCAATGTCTTGACAGTAACATAAAGTGTCTTCCATGACATAATATGGAACCAAGATACGATGCCAGTTTCTAAAGTGCATGATATTTGTACCTTTTTCACCATATTATTAAAAAAATCAATGATAACTCACGAATAAATATGAATTAATACACATTTTAGTAAAACTTAAAACCCAAGGGGCAAAAGGGACAAAAAATGTGTTGACCAGTGTTATCTCAACTAAACGTATGTTGACAAACTTTCGTCAAACAAATGGTTGGGTATTGGAGAGTTGAGCGCAGAAATAGAAGGATTTATTTTATTTTATTTTATGCTTGCCATTCAAGATAGAGTCATTAATACTAAAAATTATAGGAAGCATATAATCAAAGATATAAATCAAATTGATGATTTATGTAGAAAATGTTTGGCTTTTCCGGAAACTATAGAACATATTATATCGGGATGTTCTATATTAGCGCCGTCCGAGTATACATTTAGGCACAATCAGGTTTTAAAAATAATTCACGAAAGTTTGGTAATTAAACATAACTTGATTGATTGCCGTAATGTAGTACCATATTTATTTATTTGTACACGCCCAATTAGGGCTTTTACATATGATAAAATTAAAAATACATTTGTTATAATCAAAGAATTAAGAGATAACAATTAAATAAGTATCAAGTATAGATTTTTTAACTTTTTATTTTATTTATTTATTTATTTATTGTTTGTAAATATTACATACTACAATATAATGAACTTAAAATGTCCAACTAGGCAATTGCCCGTTTTAGGACATTCCAATACGATAATGTTTTTACATGTAAATTATATTAAGTTATAGTGTTGACTATTCTGTTGTAAAATAATACATATGTATATTCATATTCTAGAATACTTTCAGTTATACCACGACATTTTTACTATTGTTTAGCTGACATAATAAACTAAAGAAATATTAATAGATAAAACAAGAAAAATGAATTTGAAAATGAAAATGAATGAAGAAATTCTGTTGGTAAAATAATACATATATATATTCAAAATCTAGTATACTTTCAGTTATACCACGACATTTTTGTACAAATGTTTAGCTGACATAATAAACTAAAGAAATGTTAATAGATAAAACAAGAAAATGAAAAATAAAAAACTGAAAGTAAAGAAGGAACTTATCCTTTAATGAAAAATATCACGAAGAATTGAGCAATTTTCGAACTTACTTTATGTAAAAATACAGTTACTGTAATGCTAATATAATACCAATATAAATTAAAATGTAAAGAAAAACAAAAATTACAATTCAATTACTGTTGTTTAGCATATTCTCGCATTCAGCTCTCCCCAAGACCAGAAGCCAATTATTTACCTGCATACGCAGAATATTAGTACTCTTTGCCTTCCATGCATCAGGTATGAGATTGAGCAATTTAGGGCCTAAGTATGAGAATTGTCTCTGTGCTAAAGATGAGGAAGTGTTGGACGGAACTATTGGGTTTTTTTTTGCATGTCTTGTATTATGACAGTGGTTTACGGAAGCGTAGTGGTGCCTCTGTTTTTGAGTATGTAATATGATTTTCCTCATGTATAATTGTCTTACATCAAGAACACGAAACTCTGCGAACAATGAATCGCTGGGGTACCTGAAAGGTTTTTTCAGTATGACTCTTATAAGCGATTTCTGGGATTTAGCTAAGGGATCGAGTATAGTTTTAGCACAACCGCCCCAACCTAAGGAAGCATAGTCTAATATGGAATTACACATTGCAAAGTAAATTCGTTTCAAATCATTTACGCATAGAATATTTCTTATTGCTATAAACAGATGTGTAAGTTTCCTGACCTTTGTGGAAGTAAATGCTATATATTTGTCCCATCTCAGAAATTTATCAATGATAATTCCTAGGTATCTTATATTGTCCACACATTCTAAGGTATTGCATTTGCATGTAATAATGTCGTTGCAATGGTGTATTCTAATGTTAAGGATTTCTTGTGGTTGACCCGCTTGAGTTGAACTGAAGCAGATGAATTTCGTTTTATCCGAGTTTATAGTGAGGAGATTACTATCTAGCCACTGTTTAACTTTGTTTATGCCAAATTCCGCTTTACTGCAAGACTCATTCCAGGTTTTGCCTTCAAATAAAAGTACTGTATCGTCAGCAAATGTAATTATGTGGTCTGCAAAGGTAGTATTACATAAGTCATTTATATAAACATTAAACAATATGGGACCTAGAGTACTTCCTTGCGGTACGCCATATTTAATATTGGCTGGATCACTTAGAGTACCGTTAATGTCCACTCTTTGGCTCCTGTTTTCTAGGTAACTAACCAACCACTTGAAAATTTGACCCTGTATCCCAATTCGCTGTAGTTTATTCAGCAGAATTTTGTGCGAGATAGCGTCAAATGCTTTAGCTAGATCTAAAAAAAGTGCAATGCATTTACTACCTTTATCTAGATTATTACAGATGATTTTTGTCAAATTAGCGATGGCGTTTTCAGTGTTTAAACCTTTGCGAAAGCCGAATTGTCTACTAGAAAGGATGTTGTTATTTTCTAGATAATGGATGAGACGGTTCTTTACAATTTTCTCCAAAATTTTTGAGATAGAGTTGAGCAGGGAAACAGGCCGGTAATTATGTATCAGTGATTTGTCCCCACTTTTATGCAGTAAAATGACGATTGACTGCTTTAAATGGTTAGGGAATTTCCCTGATTTAAAGCTTAGATTCGCAATGAACGCAATCGGTAAGGCTATGTATCCTTTAATGATTTTTAGAAGATTTGATGAAATCTTATCGGGACCACATGCTTTTGATGACTTAAGGTCGTCAATTATCTTCATGACTTCGTTAGATGACGTTGTGATTGAGTCTATTTTGTGACCGATATTAGGGATAGTTAAATTGGCGAGAGCGGTTTCTGATTTCTTACATTTATCGAGAATTTTTTTCGCAAGTGTGTCTCCCACAGATGAAAAGTAGCAGTTTGCAAAGTTTGCCATATCTTTGGGGACTTCAGAGTTTGATGTGTTAATGTATAGCGATTTAATTTCTGAAGATTTATTGATTTTGGATTTGGTTATGTTGCGAAAGGTATCCCAAAAACTTTTTGGATTGCAGTTGTTTTCGTAAATGAGTTTCTTATAATAATTTTCTTTCGCCGATGTAATTAATTTCTTACACAAATTCCTATACTTTTTATAATAACATTGTAATACCAAATTCTCAGGATATGATTTTGCCTTTTCATGAAGATGATTTCTTCTGTGAATCGATTTAACTAAACCCAGGGTGATCCATGGTGTGAATTTAATTTGTTTATTAGATACGGTTATATTACTTGTGTGTTTTGCTATATACTCGTGTAGTTTGGTAATAAATTCTTTCATTGCTAAGTCAGTATCTGATTGATCTAGAACATTTAGCCAGTTTTCTGCGCTCAAGTCCTCAATTAAATTATTGAAATTAGTTTTAGCAACGTATTTAATTTTCGAAGAAGTAGGAGGCTTGTTTTTAAGACAAAGATATGTTGTATAGTGGTCAGAAATAGTTGAGTGTATTACAAAAGTGTCAATAAAGTTAATATTTTTTACATTGATGTGATCAAGACAAGATTTACTCGAGCCCTGTTCACGTGTATAGCTGTTAATAGTCTGTGTGAAACCATTTTCCGCAAGTAGACATAGATAATCGATTGATTGACGGTGGTAATCAGGGATAGTATTAATGTTTAAATCTCCCATAATAATTTGCTGTTCAAATTTTTTAGCATTGTTTAAAATTGATTGCAATGAAAACAGGAAGGGGTCAATATTGATGAAGGAAGGAGATCTGTAAATGGCAAATATGCATATGTTATTATTCAATACTATTTTCATACAGTTTGATTGTGCTAAAGGAATTTCCTCTACATGAGCTTTAATTCCGTCCTTGATGTAGATAACAATTCCACTAGATTTGTTGAGGTTGGTTGTGGTGTGATATTCAGAGTAATTGTGGATTGATTTTACGGTGTAGTATTTATTTAAAACAAAAGAGTAAATTATAGGATACACATTCATATACATTTAAAGAAGTGATTTTCTTGCAGCTTAAAAGCAACAGAATAAAATAAAGGATACACATTCATATACATTCGACACATATTGAAAATTTATAAACATTTCAAATTTATCTAGATAGACATATAGATTTAATGACAATGTTTTTATAAATTGATAGACTTTCAGTACCGTTGGTATTCATGTAATATTTATTCCCTGTACTGTGCAGTCGGTTCATTACTGAGTTTATTTCTGAATTGGTACCTGAATTGTTACAATGGTAAGGTACAATCTGACGAACCGTTCTACTAGGCACATGAAAATTAATCAGCCTAAGGAGTTCAGGGGAGTCAAACATGTTATTAACAATTTTATACAGAAAAAATAGATCAGTACATATTCTTCTTTCTTTTAATGTAGCGAGGTCCATAATTTTCAACAGTGACATGTAGCTAATATTTTCAATAGGAATTCCTAATCTATAATTTATATTTCGTAAAAATTTATGTTGGATTCGCTCGATGGATTTTTCACGAATATTGTAAAATGGATTCCAAATGGTTGAGTTGAATTCTAAATGACTTCTGACAATGATATTTTTAAAGTTTTTAAATTTTTGAAATCTTTTGAAGTTCTTAAAATGAAACCCAGCATTTGCATCGCTTTAGTGGTTATATTATTAATGTGGGAGATAAATGATAATTTTGTGTCAAGTATTATCCCCAGGTCTTTTATTTCGGGTACAGATACTAAGGCTTGATTGTTCATCCTATATGTGAAAATCAATGGGTTATTCTTCCTATAAAATTTCATGACTTGACACTTTTTTACATTAAGGGTTAATTTATTTTGGATACACCAATCAGAAAAGCTAATGAGATTTGATTGTAAGAATAAGCAATCATTAATATTGTCTATAATTTGGTAAATTTTCATATCATCTGCGAACATCAATATAAAGACACAAGTAAATACATTTGTAACGTCATTTATAAATATGTTAAAAAGAATGGGTCCTAGATGTGAGCCCTGGGGCACGCCACTTGTAGCTTTAAATGTGTAGGACAGTTGACCTTTGATGCAGACAGTAAATTCTCGATTAGACAAATAATTCATAAACCAGGATAGTAAGTTACCAGTTATGCCATATTCCGCCAGTTTGTTAACAAGAATTTTAAGGCAAACCTTATCAAACGCTTTGCTGAAATCAGTATATATGGAATCGACTTGTTGTCTATTAGCAAGTGCCTTTGATATATAATTTTCGTACAGGGATAGGTTGGTTAAGGTTGATCTACCCGAGACAAAACCATGTTGGCAAGTTGTAATGATGGATTTCACGCTAGGGTTTATCTTTATAAGAATCAATTTTTCGAAAAACTTGGTTATGGATGATTGGATACAAAATGGACGATAATTATCAATTGCAGATTTATCCCCGCTTTTAAATATTGGTGTTAAATAACTTTTTTTCCACAGTTTTGGGAAATTTCCCGTTGACAAGGACTTATTAAATAACATGAACAATGGAATGGATAAGCTGTCTGCACAGTTTTTTATCAGAATGGGTGGAATTTGATCCGGTCCAGAACTTAATTTAGATTCAAGTGTTTTAATGTAATTTGTTATGTCAGTGAGGTTAATTTTAATATTAGATAATTGCAAATTTATATCAGAATTAAATTCCAGAATTTGTTCATCTGAAATGCCGGGTTCAAACACATCTTTAAAGAAATCGGCAAACATGCCAACAATTTCTTTTATGTTGCTAGAACTCCTTTGTTTATGGTTCATAGTTCCAGGGATCCCGGCTTCATTTTTTTTTCATAGAATTTACATGTTTCCAGAAGTGTTTAACATCATGATTTATTGTATTTTCGACTTCCATTATATAATTTTTATAACAAATTTTAGACAAATTTTTACAATCTTTCCTGATATTTTTAAATTTAATATAATTAGGTACAGATCTATTTTCTTTTTAGATTTTATGAGATTCTTTTTTACAATTTATCAAGCAAATTAATTACTTAGTAAACCATACAGGATACTTTGATTCTTTGTGTTGGATAAGAGGAATATTATTTAAAATTACATTATAGAGTTGCGAGTTAAAAAAGTCAGTATTTTGATCAATATCACCTTCATTAAGACTTGTCCAGTCAATAACTTATTGTAATCCAGTCAATAACTTACAGTAACTTTATTGTAATCTGCATTTTAAAAATTATAACAAGATCTTGAGATTTTAGGATTATCATCTACAGTGTAGGGTATATAAATTATAAGTGAAGGATGGTGTTTGTCAATAGGGACAATAAACTCAGGAGATTCATAAACATTTACATCATCTTCATTTGAGAATATCAAATCGAGAATGCGATTGTTAACATTGGGTACATTATTAAGTTGTGAAAGATTTAAGTAGGAACACATATCCAGAATATCCCTTTCACAATCAGAGATTGGCGAGTAATTAGGATCATTAAACTTACAATTTGATAGGTTGTAATCCCCACAGATAATCATTTTATGTGCTGGATATTTTGTTATTACATACTCGACGTCCTCACAGTGATTTTTATATATCGACAGGTCCGAGTTGGGAGGAATGTATACACTGCCAATAACAGTTTTACATGATTTTCCACTTAATAGTACAAAGATTTGCTCAACATCATAATTTTTATGTTTTATTAATTTAGAGTTTATGCTTTTATTTACTGCTATTAGTACGCCCCCCCCTCTTGATTTGGTACTAGTTTTGTGACTCCGGTCCATTCGGTATATGTTGTGTTTCCATAATCCGAGCTCCGCTGAATGAATAGAAGGTTCCAACCAGGTTTCAGTGAGTACGATGACGTCTTGCGAGATATTATGAATACGAACCAAATTCATTTATAGAAAATGAATTTTATAAAATATATTATGATAAAACTATACTAACAGACAGAACAATTAGTCGTAATAGACCTGATATAGTTTTACATGACAAAATTAAAAAAATAACTTATATCATTGATGTAGCTATTCCAAATTCCTGTAATATTCAAAAAACTGTTTCTGAAAAAATTATAAAATACACAGATTTAGGAAATGAGATTAAAAGAATTTGGCATTCTTGGACTATAAAATATTACCATTTGTTATTTCGGCCACTGGCATAATACCTAGGAATCTGATTCAAATTTTAAGCATATTAGATTTATCAAAGAATTTGTATATAAAAATGCAAAAATCAGTAATTTTAAATACATGTAGGATTACAAAAGATTTTTTAAATATTTATATTGAGGGATCAGTAGGATTTATAGGTTCAATTAGAAAAGCCACAGAGCCGAACCCTCTGATATGAAAATATCTGGAGTCGGTGAATTATATTCCCATTTGGTCTCTAGTAGGTTGACATGTTGTTCTTGTATTATTTTGTATTTATAATACTTATATAGTACAATTGCATAGCGTGGGTTGACTAGATGATCATTTGGGGAAGTGTGTGAAAGGGTTTAGTTTTTCCTGTGGGGAAAATTTAACCCGGACATTTAAATCTGGTGCGTAAAAAACATTATTACATTGGTCTACTAATTTTTTTAAAATTCTATAAATGATTTACGAAATAAACACAATTCCCCTTGCTAATTAAAGTGTTTTAAATTTTAAACAGCTGATAAACAACCTACACCATAATAATGGTTGTTTGAATCAGAAAAATCCGAAAAAGTTACTAAATATAGGTGATCTAGGATTAGGAAAGAAGTAGCAGAATATTTTCTTCAGAAATTCATTATTACAATTTGAGAATTTACTCATTAAGTTAATATTAAAATAAGTATTCATCATAGACTTGAAAAAGTCAAAACGTAGATTGTAATCAATAAAAATATGTGTTAAAAAAATGAAGATAATGTTTGATGTTCTTGGTCGAAGTGTGGTTCAGTTTTTAAATATGACCGAGAGTGATAGGATCCCATTAGCTCAATGGTAGAGCATCGCCCCGGCAAGCTAAGGTCCTGAGTTCATTTCCTAGAAGTTACCGTGTCTTTTTCGGAGTTTTCTGTTTCAAATTTTTAATTGAGATTTGCTAATATTGTCTTCAGTGATTAATTATTATAATTTGCGGTTTTACCCATTAAGTTAAAATAAAAACCAACAATAAATAAGTTAGGCTAGCCTTCGTTGGGTTGATGTAATGTTCACATTAGGTATACTTCGGTTAAGTTACGTGAGGCTATGAGGAAATTTGAATTATGTAGTTAGGTAACTATAATTAGTTGCTAAATTGGATGACCAACTTATGATAGCTTCGGTGCCGGAGACCAATTTCCAATTAATTATATTATATCTGCGCTTCTCTTAGCGGTCTGTTAGTCCCCTGAGAGACCTCTTGCTGCTTCCTGGGGCGTAGCACGCCCTATCGGTAACTAAGCAATATCGATAGGATAAACTTAGCTGTCGACGTTTGTTTATCGATCCCGACCACGAACGACGATCAAGCAGCATCCTGGAATATAGCTCCATTGTTTGGGCCCCTTTTAAATAAAACCATAACATAGAAATAGAAAAGTACAAAAGAGAGTGAGCTGTTTAAGAGAGTTTATACCTACTATCCATTCCTGTATCGATCTTTGTTCTTAACAGGAATTCTCAATCCATATAGAAAGAGGTTAACTTACATACACGTAACAAGTATGCTCGTGGGAGATCCCATGCACTTTTTTATGCTCCGAGAGCGAGGACATCCCCTTATCAGAACGCGCCAATAAACAGAGCGACTTAACGGCAACAATTCTGTTTTGACTATCGACATTTTGAAAATCGTTTACGAACAATTCAGCAAGTATCTTTTGATGCATGCATTCGACACTATCTCTCACAAAATTCTGTTGAACAAACTACAGCGCATTGGTATACAAGGTCAGCTCTTCAAGCTGTTGTGTAGCTATTTAGATAATAGGAGTCAAAGAGTGCTTATCAACGACACTATAAGCGATTCAGCTAATTTTAAATTCGGTGTACCCCAAGGAAGCACTTTAGGACCTCTTTTATTCAATATATATATAAATGATCTATGTAACAGTTCCTTTGCTGATCACATTATCACCTTTGCCGATGACACAGTTCTATTATTTGAAGACAAAAGCTGGAATGTTGTTCACAGTAAAGCGGAAGTAGGTTTAAACAAGGTTAAACAATGGTTAGACAACAATCTCCTCACTCTTAACTTAGATAAAACCAAATTCATCCGTTTCAGCGCAACTCAAGCAGGAAAACCAAAAGAAATACACAACATCCTTATACACCATTGTAATGACCAAACCAATTGTAAATGCTTAAACTTAGAATGTGTCGATAGTATAAAATATCTGGGAATCATAATAGATAAATCTCTGAGATGGGACGAACATATTGTTTCAACTTCCACAAAGATCAGAAAACTTACTCATCTATAATAATAATAATAATAAAACGTTTATTTGTTATAGAGAATACATCAATACAAAGAAGCTTTGACTGTCCAACTAG
The DNA here is from genome assembly GCA_917880885.1 of Limnephilus marmoratus. Lineage (NCBI taxonomy): Eukaryota > Metazoa > Arthropoda > Insecta > Trichoptera > Limnephilidae > Limnephilus > Limnephilus marmoratus. Next base: position 39,906,163 of record OU862926.1, read on the forward strand.
GAAGGTCTCCCGTTCTAGGACAGTCAAATGACAAACATTTTGATAGGCGTAAATTTAATTTAGAAATTACCAATTTGGGACACAAATCAACAAATCATCGCCAAAAAACTTTATCTTATTTACTAAAGTTCAGGCAAAAATATTTAATTATTTATAATGTATGCATAATTTAATTATTTACTAATTTAGTTATTATTAATTATTTATATTTATGCACAAGTGTCCTTTACGTACATGTTTTTTTTTTCAATATAGAAAAAAGAAAGAAATGTAAAATTATAAGTTTACTTGTAAATAAACCAAAAGAAAAATAATACATATTACCAAAATAAAAATAATACATTCTACCAAAAGAAAAATAATACATAAGAAAAATAATACCTATTAATTATAAATAAACCAAAAGAAAAATAATACATATTAATACAAAGTTATTGAAAGCAGTGAAGAAGAAGAAGCAAACAGAAAATACTTGTATATGGTGACCTTGTTAAAAAAAACGTACTGCTAAATTGTTTAATTAGTACAGCTTTATACTTCAGTAGAGGCATACAAAAAATATCAGAATCGTTAGCATAAAAGGTTTTCAAAAATGTTTAAAGTGTTTTCCAATCGTACTTTAAAGAACTTAATCAGCCATTACAATAAACTAAATCCGAAAGAAGCCTCGTAAGCAAAACATCTTACACAAATGCAGACTCTCAATTAATTTTACAAAAGATTCTCAATTAATTTGTTCCAGCAAGAAAAGTGGCAGAACCATCAGATAAGCTACCATGTGACAGAGTTGAATGAGTAAATTTTTTGGTTTTTTGTTAAAATTAGTTTTGTTATTTTTGAATACAAGAAGAATAATATACAGGTAGACAGTAAGAAAAAAACAAAAGACATTAATTTGGAAAAAAATAGAGGCGCTGTAATATATAATTATCAGATAATATTTTTTAGTAATATTTCAGACTCCGTCCTGCCCAAATCTAGTAACCATTTTGTAATTTTTTGGCTGAAGGATGACACTTTACACAATTTTAGTTGAGAAGGGATTTTGTTATACAATTTCGGTCCCAGATATGAGAATATCATTTGATAAGCCGCTGTGTTGCTTGTTGGAATAGAAAGGTCATTTCTGCCCTTACTTCTGGTTTGATGTTTGTGTTCGACTTTTTTCATTTTATATTTATTTTTATGAGCATAAATTATTATCTTTTTAATGTAACACTGTCGAACATCTAGTACATTAAATTCCCTGAAGAGAGCGTCGCTCGAATATCTGAAAGGTTTCTTCATTATAACACGTAAAATAGATTTCTGTGCCTTCAATAACGAGTTTAATATTGTTTTCCCTGCACCCCCCCACCCAATACATCCGTATGTTATGATCGAGTTGCATAGCCCGTAATATATATTTTTTAAGTAGTGTGTTTTTAAAATTTCCCGCAATGAAATACATATATGAATAAGTGTACGCACTCTTTTTGCTACATTTTCTATTTGGTATTTCCATTTTAGGTTATTGTCAACTATAACGCCTAGATATTTGATAAATTTAACACACTCAAGAGTTTCACATTTACACGGAGAGTTACTATTTCCGAGGCTACAATTAATTTTATGTATTATGAGGTGGTGAAGTGTTTTGGGTTGTCCTGCAATAGTAGCGCTGAATGTTAGGTATTTGGTTTTTGATATGTTTAATGTAAGCAAATTACTGTCCAGCCACTGTTTAACTAAGTTAATACCGATGTTCGCAAGGTGGTGCGTTTCTTTCCAATCCTCTCCTTCAAATAACATGACGGTGTCATCTGCGAACGTAATGATTTTCCCACCTATATGTTGATTACATAGTTCGTTGATATATATAATAAAGAGAAGGGGCCCTAGTGTACTTCCTTGTGGCACTCCAAAGTTATTTTCTATTGAAGTACTAGTAGCCTCATTAATTTTTGTTTGCTGGAATCTCTTAGAAATATAACTTTGTATCCATTGAAAACTTTTTCCTGTTATCCCTATATTTTGCAGTCTCTGTAAAAGTATTTTATGTGATATTGTATCGAAAGCCTTGGCCAGGTCCAGGAACAGGGCAATAGTTTTCTTGCCACGGTTCATATTTCCTGCAATAGTTTCCGTGAGACATGCGATGGCATCATCTGTTCCTTTACCAGATCGAAAACCGTATTGGTTTGGGCTTAGAATTTTGTTATGCTCCACATATTCACTCAACCTTGATTTGAAAATCTTTTCAATAACTTTAGATATTGCGCTTAACAGTGATATTGGCCTATAGTTTTCTACAAGAAATTTTGGTCCACTTTTGTGAATTGGGATAATTATTAATCTTTTTAAATGATCAGGAAATATTCCCGAAGCAAAGCTTAAGTTGTAGATAAATGCAAGCGGTGTAGAAATCTGAGATTTAATTTTTTTTAATATGTACGTATTTAGACTATCTGGACCCTTTGCATGAGTAGTTTTAAGACTGTTGATTATTTTTATCATCTCTTCTGTAGTAGTTGGTTTAATTTCAAATGAGCAACTAGGATCGTTTGTTTTAATTGCCGACGCTAAACTGTCTTCCGTTTTCTGGGTATTTTTAAAAATATTATTCGCTAGCTTAGAGCCCACAGATGCAAAATATCGATTAGTATGACATGCAATTGTTTGAGGGTCAGTTATAGTCAAATTTCCGATTTTTAATTCATTTATAGGTGTACCTGTATTTCGTTTAGTTTTTGTTATGTCTCTAACAACGTTCCACAAATTTTTGCTGGAATTGTCCTTATCGATTAAAGATTTATAGTAACGCTCTTTACATTTGCGAATGACGTTTTTACATACATTTCGGTATCGGTAATAGTTTTGCTGTTTAGTAATATTCAATGGGTCCTGTTTTGCTATTTTATGAAGATGGTTCCTTTTATGTATAGATTTAACAATGCCGTTACTAATCCACGGGGTGAGTTGTAGTTTACTGTGTGGAATGTGTTTTATTGTTGAGTGTTTCATAATGTATGCATTGATTTCATTGATGAAATAGTTTAGAGCATTGTTAACTTCAGTTTCTTTATAAATAAATTCCCAATTTTTTTTACCAAGATCATTTAATAAAGCCTCAAAGTCTATAACCAATTTATTTTTATTTTTTATTTTTTTGTGCATTGAGTTTGGGATACTGATTGCAATGGTGTAGTGGTCAGTAATTGTATTATGCATAACAAATGCAATTGAGTTTGTTATTTTTCTAGTGAATATATGATCCAAGCACGAGCTTGAAGTACCTTGTACCCTAGTTGGGGAATTAATATTAGAGATAAAGTTACTTTCCGACATAGCACATAAAAAGTCATCACACTGTCTATGCTTTACTTCACCTATTGTATTTATATTCATGTCCCCGATTAGCAAGTATCGCGGAATATTCTTAGTTTTTTTTATCTCTACAATGAGACTCTCCAGAAAAGCTTGGATGTCATTGAACGATGGTGATCTGTAGATAGCTAATATACCTAAAGTCTTATTTATGTTGATTTTTAAGCAATTACATTGGCTTATGTGTATTTCTTGAACTTGAGAATTTAATGTGACGTCAATATAAACTACCACTCCGCTATTTTGGTTAATATGTGTAGTTGTATGGTATTCATTATAGCCTGCAATTTGTTTGGCTGTATAAGATTCACTTAATCTGCATTCTGTGAAAATTATTACATGAAACTTTACAACAGTTTTTATTTCTTCCATAAATATAAGAAAGTCATCCAAATTTTCCATAGTTCTAATATTCTGATGTATAATATTAAATTTATTAGATCCCCATTCGAATTGCATAATTTTATCTTTATCTTGGCAGATTATTTCAGTAATCGGCATTATGATACTATCGATTTCATTATGCTCTTTTATTATCATTATAATTAAAATTTATGTATACTGTAAATATCACAAGGTAATTTGGACTCATTATTATAAGATAATAAAATATGGTATATCAATGCAAGTGAATACATGGATTGCATGGACAATCCTGTGTGAGTACTTGCAAATGCAGAAGGAATTAAATTTAAGGGTAAAATTGCTATGTGGTAAGATAATTGTAAGGTAGAGTGGAGTATTAAAGGATACAGTTTGTCGCCTATTTCTGGAGCAGAATCTTCCTCTTTTGCATTAGTATTGGCCATTTGTTTGTTTTCCTCTGGTTTCGTCCTATTCAGTCACAGTGTAAGAAGGGTATTTTCTGATGTGATGAGTATAGCTCTCGATTCAGGGGTTTGACGTATATACACTCGTCCCGTTTTTATCCATACGTATGCGAGTTTTTTCTCTGTTGCCGTCTTCTTCGCTAGGTAGAATAATCTTTTATTTGTAGATGTTAGGTGCTCCGAAATAAATACAGGGGTTCGAGGTCCGGAAAGGCCAATGGAGCTGGTGTTAAGTTTATCTTCCCTGGATACTGCATTCATGTTGTACTTTTTTGTACAGTTTAAAAAATCGTTTCTTAAATGTACATGTTTGAACCTTACGATTATTGGTCTGGTTTTTGTTGGCGTGGTTCTGCCCGGAGCTCTAAAAGTGGTCTCGATGTCATTTTTGGTGGTGGTTGTGTTGATCTCTTTGCTAATGTTGAATAGTATATTTTGTATATTTTCACCTTCAATTTCTGGTACTCCTCTTATTTCAATATCGAAATTTTTTTGTTGTCTTTCTTGTTCTTCGATTTTGGCCTCAAGTGTTATTAGTTTAACTTCCAGTTCAGAATTTTTTTTTTGGATCATATCAATATTTTTCATTTTTTCGATTGTTTTTTTCAAATTCTCCTCAAAACCTTCCATTTTTGTGTTCAAAAAAGTTATTGAGGTCTTAAATTCTTTAAATTCATTAAATAATTCTGCCACTTTAGACTGCATGTTCTTAAAACCTAGTAGTTCTGTTTTAATAATGCGGAGTTCATCCATAATTAGTTGTTGTGTGTCTCCTGGAGATGAGCCTGGTTTACTACCGCTGTCCGCAGTCGCAGAGTTCTCTTTGCTAGATGTAGAAGTAGATCTGGTCGTACTGCGTGTTTTCTCCATATTTATTTTGAATTTTATAGATTATATTCACTGTTATATTTTGTAGAACAAATAATGAAAGTAATCACTGTCACTTATTATTGTTGTATGTTCCAGTATGTATTTTGGAACTAGGATTTAGATTTTTGTTTAATGTATTTTTATAGTTAGGTGCACTCGTGAACACAAATAAATTATTTCATTAAATGCACTGTAAATCACTGCTGCGATTATGCCACTTGTGAAAAAGTATGATTCAATTTTAATTTAACTTTTTCTAATTATTTGCGGAGCAAAGGTAAAGCAACTGTCAGGCAGGTAGTGTTGTTGTTGTTGTACATCTATTCATGTCTGTTAGAAATATTCTTTGCGTAAAAGATATGAAACAAATGTACCATGCCTTGTGTAACTCGTTGCTAGAATATGCATCCATGGGTTGGGGAGGCTGTTCCAAAACAATAATGGATCCCTTAGCAAAAGCACAAAAATCACTTCTAAGGGTCATCCTCAAGAAACCCTTCAGGTATCCTAGTGATCTATTATTTGAAGAGATACGAGTTCTTGATGTACGGCAACTATACATAAGAAAAATTATTTTACATACACAAAAACACCGACACCACTATTCATCCATTGATCATCTCCACAACACCCGCCATGCAGGGAGGAATCCAGCAGTTCCACCTACTACAAACACATCACATGCCCAAAGACAATACTCCTACTTAGGGCCCAAATTGTTCAACGTCATACCTGATGCATGGAAACTGAAAAGTGCAAGCACTTTACGGAAATGGGTTAGCAATTGGCTTCTGGACATGGGGAGAGTCGAGAGCGAACATATGTTAACACAATCTCACATACCTAATATGTACTAAAAAGTTTATGTTATTGCACAAAAAAAATATATCCTTTTGCTCTGTTTTTTGATCCGTGTAAAATAACGACGGTTTTTTGATTCTTGAAAAATAACGACTAGACATATTAAAAATAAGTTTTGAAATTTAATAGATTGGAAATTTATGTTCATATATTCTGGTTTATAAATGGGTAATTTCTATTACTTAGGAAATTCTAAAAAATTATAGTACATTGATTAAAAATTAAATAGACATAAATGCATTTCAAATTCTTATATCATATGTTGGTGTATAAAAGTGTTAATTCTAATTATGCAATTGCAAATGTTCCCCAAAATAAACTGGAAAACTATTAATGTAATTAAATTTAAGGCCTTTGCAATTTCATTAAAAAAAAATTGTTAATTTTTTTTACCTAAAATATTTAATTCAAAATTGGATGGTTCCGTACTCCTGCAACTGGCAGAGCGAGGTACAGGAGGTAGGTACCATCGATACATCGGTTTGACACTAGCGAAACATACTTAACGTCAATGTACTTAGGTGTTAAACACAATAATATGGTTAATGTTGCAATTTTGCAAACCTATGACCACTTACTTTTAAATTTTCGTTGGTTGTATTTTTATACTAAATTCTTGTTGGTTATATTTTTATTTCATTTATATACTTCTATTTCCATTCCTTTGTAATATTATGAACTAAATATACAATTTGGCTGTCCTGAAACGGGTATCCTTCCCAGTTGGACAGGCAAAGTTTCATTGTGTAATGTTTTGTAATATATATGCATGTATAAATAAATAAATAAATAAATAAATAAATAAAAAATAAATGTTACAAAATAGTAAAACTGCCCCGTACCTTTGTTTACTTACAAATACCTCAAATTTGTAATCTTCTCCGTGATACATAGGTGCATAACCGTTTTACGAAGAACATGAAAAAATAGATTAATCAATATACGTCGAAAGAAAAACGCCTTACAATGAACACTGATGTTGTAGACGTTGTCTTTTATTAGATAACGTTGCGCTAAATCCGCAATCCTTCATTTCTTCAAATCCGATCTCCATATTACTTTAGAATTATATTTTTCGTGACGAAGCCCGTCGTCCCATTAGTTAGTAATGGTAAGGAATCGACAAAAACCGAATTCCAATATCATACTTTTCTGCCATCTATTGGGATATAATAGAAGTTCATATTAGTATTTTTATTATCGACATCTATTGAAGGAAGCTGAAACTATATGAATACACTACATAAGTGAGAATGTTGCCCATGCAATGATGAAGGACTAAACTAGCAAAGGAATCAAACCCTCAATGCCTAGGTGGGAACACAACGCATTTGTACATCTTGTGTTTGCGTCGGATTCAGATGTGGTCTCTCCAGATAGTCTGCAGTCAGGGTGTAAGTTGAGCTGCCTTTGTAGACTTCTTTCAGTTCCACACCAAGGAACCGTACAGTAGTTAGAGAGAGTTTTGAGGTGGTTTGAGGTATCCTTTGTATAGTAAAACACTTGTGTTTGTCCTAGGATATTGATCCTTTATTATTCTTGTGAATAATAATTTACAGAGAGATTCGTTCTGGTCTGAGCACTTGACTGTCAATAATAATTGAGAGTAATTAAAGTTTAACAGAAGCGAAAGACTAATTGAGTTCAAGAGAAAACAAGGAGAATTTAGGAGAAAGAATGACAAGCGAAATCACAATACTCCATTTTATAACATTGAAAGAGAAAGTTTGACCCGGCCACAGACAAAATAGAGCATAAACATAGAAATTAAGGTAATGTTTGAATAAAAGGTGGCATAGACAGGAAAGTTTAAGGTAAGAGGCTCTATACATCTAGATTAGATATATGAGAATTAAAAGTGTTCAATGCTAAATGAAGTTACATATTAGGTCCTTACATATGAAATTGGCGGTCCTTACATATGTATGGGAGGAACATAAAGTCGATTTTTTTAAATATAATATATTTATTTAATCAAAGTATGTACCATTGCTATTTATGCACTTTTGCCATCTCATAGGTAGTTCATCGATCCCTTTACTAAAAAAACCATTCGGACAGGAATCAACAAAATCTTTGAAGGCGGTTTGGACTGCCCCATCGGAGTTGAATTTTTTCCCTTGCAAGAAGTTATCCAAATTTCGAAAAAAATAGTAATCTGTTGGGGCAAGGTCCGGAGAGTACGGTGGATGTCTTAGACATTCCAATTGAAGCTCCTCTAATATGGTAGCCGTCTGTTGTGCAGTGTGTGGTCTAGCGTTCTAACGCGCGTTTGTTGATTTGCTTCACTTAATTCGTGAGGTACCTTAGTAAGCTTTTTCACCTTCCCAATTTGCTTCAAGTGGATTAAAATAGTTTTATCACTAACACCGCAGCCTGCAGCTAACTCGGACGTGGTTTGCGAAGGATCCGCTTCCACAATAGCCTTCAATTCTTCATTATCAACTTTGGTCTCCGGCCGTCCACGGGGCTTGTTCTGCAGGTCGAAATTTCCAGAACGAAAACGTTGGACCAAAAACGCACTGTGTTTTCTTTCGCGGCACCGTCGCCATACACATCATTAATCCTTCGAGCCGTTTCTGCAGCACTGGTGCCGCGGTGGAACTCGTACTCGTAAATAACGCGATATTTCAAGTTTTCCATTTTGTAAACTAAGTGACGCAAAGAAAAAAAACAATTAAGATAAAACAAATGAGTTATAATTTTCGAAACACAAATACATGAGTAAATAGCTGTATAAATTTGAGATTGGAATTCCTAACTAAAGAGGAGATATTTGAGATCAAAGTTGCCAGTACGGCAAAACGCCAATTTCATATGTAAGGACCTAATATAAAATAGGACAATCACAACACAAAACATCTAACAGTGTTAACCTAACATATCCCTTAATTATTTATTCATAAAAATGTCCACAACATTCAGCGGTTACATTAATTAAACTCCCGAGATTTTAAGTGTTAATTTTGAACGGAGTAATTCTTGGAATTGTTCGAAAGACATTATTATAAAGGCGGGTTTTTAATGGTACCAGAAATTTCAAGTGTATTATGCGATTTACCAATGAAAATTTTCTGTTAACGAATGCCTACTAAATGTTTCTCTTAAAAGGATTTCTTTCCTTTATTAAAAAAAAAACTAAATGAGACAAGGAGACAAGGAGACTGTCGTATGATGAATTAAATTAAATATCCACCTGTAGAAGAAGCATTTTTGTTTGAATGTTAGAATTAAATACTATCGAATATCCACAAAATTTAAAAGCAGTTTAAAGATATGAAAATAATTTCTTTTACATATTCATTTTTATTTTATTTTATTAGTGTCCTCTCCTATCAGAGGTTGGTTAACATCACTGTAATTTTTACTGTACGGTGTAGTCTTTACCAACGGATTGCAATCTTTAGAGCACAGGCGGCTGGTGGGAATGCTGTCCTTTTTTTTACATTAACTCCACACAGGAGGCTCTGAGGAAAATAATTTCCCTCGAGGCCAATGTCATCTTTGAAGATGCTGTGTGGAGGGTCTTTTTGAGGAAAGGAAGGAGTGGACATAGGTCTTGAAGATACCCATGTTGTAGGAGGGAGGAAACACAGAGGCCGGCAAATCGTTCCACAGCCGAGCCGTTGAACTCAAGAATAAGTCATAGAAACGACCCGTTCTCATGTGACTGATGTCAACCGTGTACAAATATTGGGCGCGTGTTTCCCGACAATGCACCGGTGCCGAGGGGATCAATGACGCTAGTTCCTCGGAGCATCTTCCATTGTAATACCGGTAGAACAAGGTTAGCATTCCCACCTGACGCCTGTGCTCTAAAGATTACAACCCATCTGTTAAGATTGGAGAATCTATCAAACGGACCGCCCGTTTCTGCACAGAGTCAAGGGTTTTTTTTAGGTATTTTGGAGCTTCGGACCAGAGGTGGCTGCTAAATTCAACCGTGGGGCGCACTTGCGATTTGTACAGAGTTAGCAGTTGTGTACTATTAAAGTATCTGAGAGGCTAACTTAACTCTGGTTTTGATGGAGCCCCCGTACCTGAGCTGGTCACTTAGAGTTACACCAAGCATATCGATGGAGGTCCTGTTCGGAAGATTGCTTCCGTTGATGGAGACTAGATTTTCATTTCGATCACTTTTAGATGTCCTTTTCTACCGGTATTTCATTGGAAGATGCTCCGAGGAACTAACGTCGTTGATTCCTTCGACGGCGGTGCACAGTCGGGAAACACGCCCAACTCGGGCCCAACATTCGTACACAGATTACGGTTGCCACATGGTTAGTATCTACCACTCGTTCTTCTATTCAACAACTCGGCTGTGGACCGATATGCCGGCCCCTGTTTTTCCTCCCCCTGCAACATGGCTCTCTTCAAGATCATTGTTCACTTCTGCCTTTCCACAAAAACTCAACCCTCCATACAGCATCCCCAAAAATGGCACTAAGGGAAAATATTTTCCTCAGGACCTCCTATGTGGTTAATGTAAAAAAATCTCTGCAGCCTATAGCCCGAAATAACATCAGAAACGCAGATTTCGAATCCACCAATGTTCCCCGAAACATCGATTTAAAACCGCCTAGAAAGTTCCTAAACGGTTCAAACTATGTATTCAATTTATAAACCATTAAATTTTATGCAACCTTAAAAAAATAGGATTAAACAATAATTCGTCACAATGACAATTCTTTTTTCAAATTTCCTTCAGGCAGGTAGGTACTTAGATAATATAATATTAATGAAAATACTAATAAGGAAGTCCAAATAAGTACGACCATTTCACATTTCAAAAAGGAATCTTTCGTAAACGGCCACAATTTTAAAACGGAACGCACAAACAAATGTGCAGACAAAATAATTCCGTTTTATAAGCCACGCGCAAGCAAACTCCGATGGGATAAATGGCAGTATCCTACATGGCTTTCATCTTGATACAGTAACGGTGTAATGGTTCGATACTTCTGGCTTTTGACACCGATTGTTATGAACCTTACCTAGCTGATTTACTTTTCTAAGCTTCTACCTCGTAGTTCAAATCTCGTAGCTCCTATCTCGTAGCCACGTTCATAATTCTACCTTCTATTTAATTATTATTATTTTAGTATCTTTTACCGAGTTTGATAAACTAGCCCCGCCTTAAACTTCGTGTCTACTTGATTTCCGTAGGAATTTAGTTTGTTTATTTAATCCTTTCTATCACCGCTACGTCGATAACATAAAACAACAGTTAATAAATTTCAACATTCCAAGAAAGAAAACTTGAATTTACCGGTGTAGGACGATCGTACTCGAGGGTCCAGTTTTCTCAATTGAAGTCCTTGTCTGCAACTTCCCCTAACATAATGTTTTTGTATTCATGGTTTGTATTATGGATATGGGGAGGGGAATAAAATGTTTTCTGAAAAGTCGGCTCCTCCGCTATCCAAGTGAAGACCGAAGAACAACAATTACAAACCGGTTTCTCCCAGGTACGCTTGCTAGACTTGTCCTTAAGTCTGAGTTTTACGCTCTTTAACAGGCGTCTCTTGCTACGAAAGGGGCCCTTCACGCCAGATGGGAGAATACCAAGTCTTCATGCCGTTTTTCTGTCTTACTCCGACTTCCATCTCTTCCGGATTGAATTTAACTCTACTGAGTCTAGAAGGGGTATTTCATGTCTTCTCTTATCATGTCTCTATCCGTTGAATGTGGCGTAAGCTTGTGACAGGCAGATCCATCCTCCCACGTGACCGACCTAGCGTTACACTCCACCTCTGACTAGCTGACATAAAACGCACCTCATGAGCCTTATGCTTGCTTTCAGGTTCGACAAGGACTTGCGGTATGCAAATAACCTGTAGTTTTAATGCCGCGTCAGTGTATTGTCCGCATACGTCCTTCCTCTCCCCAATAAATCGTGTTGTAACATTGTAAGTTATCATTGAACTCAATGACCTTCTGAATAATTGTGATAAGCTTTCTTTGAGTTTGAATCTATGTAGTCGCAGTATTTTACTTCGCGAAATTTTGCATGCTGAATCAACGCTACCTATTGGCGATCGCTCTAGTATAATCAAGTTGTTTAGAATTTAGTGAATTTAACGTCGATGTTGCTTTCACATATTGACTGAAGTTTCCGTGGTAAACTATAATTGATAAACTCGTCCCTTGACATTAATGCTTTGTTTTGTTTGTTCGTTAATGGAATCTAGGTGACTATGTCAATGGATGACATTGAACTCCAATCGAAATTTTAGATACACAATCGAAGGTCATATAACATACCCTAATCATGCCTGTGAATGGAAGCGATAGGTATTTTTTTATGCCTATCAATTTGCAATTTGCATTGATTTTAGTATTACATATTTCATCTCTCATGCTTATTTGTTTTTTATTTAATTGATGTGTTGATGTTAATTATTTTTCCCTCATCTTATTATTGTTTTTATTTTGTAATTTTAAAATATGGAATGTATTGCATTGCACTTCCCCTGCATACATTCTGGAATAAATTATTATTATTATACAAGTACGCCAATGTAAATACTTAAAATTGATTGAGAGGCACATTTCTATCACATCACTAATTGCATTGTGCCAATAATTAATTAACTTCAATGAACGACTGAACGATATTGAATAGACACATCATTTATATGGTTAATCAGACGACCTTCGGTAAACTGGCCTACTTTGGAGATTGTTTATTTCTGCGGTCATTGTCTTTTGGAACCTCGATTCATCGTTAACCTAATTCTTCTCTATTTTATTTGTCCTAGGTTTTTACCCAAACATTGATCGTTTAAGTAGGCGCTTTGCTGACCTAAGAGGTATCTGGATGACCTAGTTTTAACTAAGGTGTTCCTTGATTGACCTAGTTTTGAGAAATATAGGTATTTCGATTACGAATCAAACTGATAACTTATGTCGCCAATCCTTATATGCGCTTAAATAAACAATACACCTACCTAACTAAAACAAGTACTTGAATGACCTAATTTTTAAGTAGGTATTTCCTGTTTGGCCTACTTTCGTGCTAGTGGGAATTGTTATCCTGCGTGGATAACAACGTAATTTTTTTTATTTCTGTGTTAGTTACAAAACTTCAAAGGTCCGAATGATTTATTGGTGATATACGCCCGTCCATTTCTTTCTTGTCTCTGAAAATAATTAATAATTGTTTTAATCTTACCAGCCTCGATCGATTACAATTTTTCCACTATTACGGAATTTTATAACTTCGACATTGTGATTGAGGCTTCCCTTTTTCCGTTTCCTAGCTGAATGGGTTCCTACCGGCTTTTGAGGATTGACCCTTCCTAAACTTTTCAAATATCTGGCTATTTTAAAATGCACTTCTGTATTTCACTTAGTTTTCCTTTTATTACTAAATTTTATCTCTGGCTACAATAAGTTTAAATTTTAAATTGGCCGCCTTTAGTCGTACAATTTGATTGTTATTGATTTTTTTTGTCCACCTCGTATTAAGTATTATTTTTATTTCATTCGCATTCGAGAAATGTTTGATATGTCAAATTGCAAATCAGGTGTTTTAATTTTATTATCCGTAATTAGGTAAATTATTATTTATTCTCAATATTTTAATATCACATTAGAATTGATGACCGTAGATACGCACGTTTTCCAAGAGTTCAAATTATTATCACTACTGTTTATTACAATTTCGTTATTTAATTCACAATGAATTTTTAACCACCTTATTATTGAACCACTGTCGTTTAAACGTGACTCGAACAATTCGTCATTGTTATTTATTTTACCGATGTTATGTAATTTAAAGTAAAATTAAAGTTTTAATTATTATATCACCTATAGTTAATTTTAAAATCGCGTGTTATGTTTTCTTTTATCCGGTAAATTTGATTTATTTTAAGACACTGGATTTTTGTTAAATGTTATAAAACCACTTAATATGAGTTGTAAGACAGAACCCCGAATATTATTAAATTCTTATTTACTGACTTTAAACATTTTCATTATAAAAACACCCAAACTTTCACGAAGTATTATTCCTCAATTTTAAAAGGAAAATTATACACCGAATTTACTACTTTGCAACCACTTGTAGAAATTTCAACTTTCAATAAAGGGTTTTCCACGACGACTCGTATAACCGCGCACCTTTACTTTTGTTCCTGGATCCCGGACTGTACCCGACCTGCCAACGGACTCCCCTTTCTTTATAAAACATGGCGTTTTAAAGACTTCTTAGAGCTCTCTCTTTCTAGGAAAATGACCTCTGATCACCCAGACTTTCATAATCAAAAACTCCCAAATTCGAATATTCCGTATATGACCTTTTGTTAAATCAACCAAGCCACCTCCTTAATCTCTGATGATCTCTTATCTCATGACTTATATCCAAACTAGTCTAGTATCTCCCTCTCGCAGAAAATAACATAAATTTTCTCATTGACATGTATTTATATTAAAATTTTTACGAACTTTGGTTATAAGTCATTGTTAATGCCCACACCATAAAAAGTAATTGTTTTTTTCGAAAGTAAATACTAGTATTTCGCTTGTGTAATTTTGTTTACATCGTTTCGCTTTAATGATCTCTCTAATGACTTGGAATCGTGTCCTGTAAATTTATTTAGATAATGTCATATCAACAAAGTGATAGCCAATCTTTTTTTCTCTTGTCCAACGGTTAGCGATTCCTTCGACGGTTCACGCGTATTTTCCTGCGTCAGACTACGTTAAGACTACGTTAAGACTAGTAAAGCATTTTTTCCTGTGATTTGATTTAATTGTTGAGTGACCAAAAATGTACCGTGGCCTTAAATATGCAATATTCTCAATCTCCTGTTTATTGTGAATGGTGTTGTCAGGTCAGAGTAATCTTTGTATAAAGGCTATATAAATCATATTATATTATATAAATCTTTAGATAAAAGCTACCAAGTAGATTGCTCATACAATGATTTCTCAAAGGCCTTTGCAACCGTAAACCATGAAATCTTATTAAATAAATTGTCAACGATAGGTTTTTCTTTCCGGTTTCTTATATTCTTTGCCAGCTATTTTACTGAAAGAAAACAATTTGTATCACATGGAATATTCTTATCAAAATTGTTTCTTGTTTTCTCAGGAGTACCTCAGGGCTCTAATTTAGGACCACTCCTCTTTTTGATTTTTATTAATGATATAACGGAAATTATTCTGCTTTCCAGGTCACTTCTTTTCGCTGATGATCTAAAACTTTTCTTGGAAATACAAATTTTAGAGGACTGCATTCGACTCCAATCAGACATTGATAGAATTGTTGACTGGAGTAAACGAAATCAGATTGAATTCAATATCTCTAAATGTTTCATTCTTTCTTTCACTAGAGCGTATCATACCTGGTTTTACCGGTATACTATGAGGGCTCTAAATTTAAAACGTGTCTCCACTATGAAAAATCTTGGTATTTTGATTGATAGTAGGTTAACTTTTCATGCTCATATCATAATGACGTGTAGTACTTCACTGAGAATGTTGGGTTTCTTCCTACGCACTGCGAGAAACTTCAGAGACACCCGGGTTCTCACAGTACTATACAATGCTTTGGTTAGGAGTAGGCTTGAGAGTGGGTCGGTGGTTTGAAGCCCACACCAAGTGAAGTATTCCCTCAAGTTGGAGAGGGTTCAGAAGAAATTTCTGAGATTTAGTTACCTGAGGAAGTACGGCTACTATACGTAGCTCTACCACCCTACCCACTTTCTCTTGGGCATGCTTGGTGTGAACCTTCTACGGGTCAGAAGGGATGCGCTCATTGTAACACATTTCTTCAAACTGATTCGTGGAAGGTTCGAAAACTCGGCTATCATGGAGAGCATTAGTATCTATGTTCCCGATGGTTATCTCCGTCATCGACAGCATAGACTGTTTTATCTCCCGGGTTGCAGAACTAACTTGCCAATGGTTAAGCCAGTCGGGAGGGCTGTCTTGTTGTTAAATAGAATCACTTCGGATTTCGATATATTTAATATCAATGAAGCACAATTCAGACAAAAAGCTTTGTTGTTGTTAGTATGATTGTGCTTCATTGAAATATAAATTACTTAAACCTGTTAAATTTTAAATTAATACTCTTTTAAAACGCATCGAAATTTTATTTTTTAATGTTTTAAAATGAATAAATAATTGAATTGAATTGAATTTAATTTATACTGGTGCCATTAAAGTCAATTTAAGTAGTTCCAATTAGTTTTCTTTTGAGATATCTGGTTCTAATAACTTCGTTCCACCGTTCCATTTCCATATCAATAGGTTTTTCCACTTTTCCAGGCTATCATCTTCAGTCCGTGTAATTTTCCGCGATTTTACGAGTGTGATCACTCCAGGTCGGTTTTGATTTAATCGTCCCCTGGGACCATCCATCTTACGTTTTCCGTACCCCTCTTGTTGATTTATCATTTATTTATTTTCAACATTCCTTTATATGCCTTTTTTTGTTTTCAATAGAAATCTAAGGCGGTCAAAACTTCCATTTCTCGATCGCGCCTTATATAAATACGACCCGGGGTCAACAATCTTCTAATTATTTGCCTTCAGCTCTGTTTACAATTTCGTTCGTTCAACTTTCGTTCCTGTGAGAATTAATTCAAGGCCGCTCAATCTGGCCAAAGACCACTAGGAGTCTACACGCCTCTGATTTCTCTGATTGGTTCAGATTAATTTTAATCGTCTTACTCAATCCCTTATTGGTAGAATTTAAACTTTCTTTGTTCTCGAGATAACTATGATATGGGGCTTCCCTCGCTCCAGTCTTTATACATATCTCTGTAATAGTTTCCCAATTTTCATACAGGTGCCGCCGAATGTACCGATTCTTCCACGTAATATTCAGGAGAAAAAAAAATCCTTTTAGGCTTCTCACAGGTTGAAGGTTGCCATTCATCACAACGGAAGGTACAGACTAAAAACCAAACGGTCAAGTTAAAACTGCACTTTCTGCTCAGCCAAAAACCTTTTTTGTTTTTGGTTGGGTCCTAACAACAAAACACAAATATGTGCACAGTTTCCGCAGTGCATTACAAAGGCACGTTAAAAATGTAGTTAAAACGTGTTCCCCGTTTGGTATGGGATATGATGGAATGCAAATTTTAAAAAGCAATCGCGAGTGCAGCAATAGCAGTCTGGTCTAGATCCTAAATAATAAAACTTATATTGGATATTAAAAACTGACTATTAAATCTGTTCTGGCGATAAAACTCGGGCCACCCCAAAATGCATTAAATCAAGCTATTGAGAAAAAAAACTTAGAGGATACGGTGAGATGACTATGATACACCAGTTCAAATCACAAATTAATGCACAGAACCAAAAAGAGACAAAAGAATTATCAGAACCACGAAGAGCCAAGAAGAACGAAAAATTTAGAAAGTTCCAGAGCGTGGTAAGAAAAGCAAAGAAGGAACGATAAGTTGCAAGAAGAGCCGAGACGAGTCAAGGAAAAGCCAAGAAGGGGCGAGAAGATGCAAGACGAGCCAAGAAACGAGCCAAGAAATGCTAAATATCTACCATATGTCATCACTGATCCCACTGATATGCGTGACGACGCGACGGGATCACTCTCTCCTCCATTACCGTGCTGCTAGAGCAAGACGTAGTGCATATCACGTGACTCGTGGTGCTGAACTCAGCTACACAGTTGCGGTGTGTGATGGAAAAAAATGCATTTTGCTTTTTTTTCTTTATTCAAAATCCGACAGCCAAAGGACAAATACCTACATTTTTTACTCCAAATATGCTTGGGAATCGCTGGTTAAAATCCTTCGGGTAAGTGTTATAATATGTTTTACATTTTCTCTTACCTACTTTATATATCAAAATCAAAATTTACTCCGAAATCATAATATTTGTGATTTGGCAGATACTACCTGCTTTGTTATGTATGAAATATTATAATTACAAATCAAATGGCGCCTTTAAAGTTTAGATGATAAAAGTAAAAGTGAGATATTTTAAAGACGAATTCTTAAAAATATGGTTGAATTAAAGTATCACACTCCACATGTCTATTATCTATGGAGACAAAGGCTAGGCTACCTATTCCACTAAAATTAATGCAAAATTTGCAATTTTCACCAGTAAATCTATCCCATAACTTTTTGCAGTACTTAAATTTACATTGTTCTCAGCACCAAAAACAATAATATTTACAATGTTGTATTTTACTATTCGATGTAGTCGACAAAATGTTTACGAGTGAGAACACATTGTTGTCGAGGGCAATATTGGGTGGCGTGGTAAAGTTTAATATTTTAGTGGATATGTAACAAAAGCACTAGAAAATAGAGAAAATGCTCATCAAAGTATGATTAACATAAATCTGTAATTATTCATTGTAATGGATCGTTATAGTCTACGCATCCAGTAAATATTTTATCATAGTTGTCTATGAATTCTTCGGGTCACGTGATCTTGTCGCTGAGTTGTTCCGAAGGTAGTTTTACGAAGTCATTAGGTTTCAAGAACTCTCCAGAAAGTCTTTTAAGAATCCATATATGTATTTGTACTGGAGAATACTGCTCTACATAGTCATTCTTTTATGAATATAATATTTTATTCATTCTTTTATGTATAAGTACTGGAGAATACCTACCCTTTTATGGTATTCTCCGGAAAGAATATTAAGAGACATTTCATATTTTTATTTAATTAATTATGAACACCCTTTTTAGGGGCTTTTACATTTTTTGTGCTCCAAAGACTGCAATTTGTTGGTTTAGGTAGGGAAATTTATCAGACAGACAACTCGTTTCTCCAAAAGTCACAATCAAGATTTTTTTCAAATTCTTCTGAACTCCGGACCAGAAGTGATTACCAAATTCAACAATGGGTTGCACACACAGTGTCATCCATCAGTTATGTACTATTAAAGTTTTTGCGTGCCCTGTATAGTGTACAGTGTGGGGTAGGGTGGTACAAGAGCGCGCAGAATACAAGAGTACGAATTCGTTTTAACCTTTCCGTATTCGACGTTAGCTGACAAATTCAGTCGCTAGATGATAACGTGTGTGATGAATCATGAATAATATTATGCAATATTAGATTAGAATGCGTATGAATTTAATGTAAGGTGCTAGCTCAGTCCGTGTAGGTAGGCATTTTAAAGCAATCACATAATCTGAAATGAAACACCTGTTTTATGAATGTGAATTTTAATCTTTTCAATTAGATAAAATTAATTAGCATGATTGACTATGACTCTATACTTGTAATAAATAAATTCCGGGTTGTAGTGACTGCTCGAAGAAGATGGGGTTAAATTATTAAATAACATGAAGAAGCTATTGTGGAGGATTAAAGTTATCTAACGGGCGCCAGTTGATTTCAAAAGAATAACTACATAATCGACAAGTAGTATTAAAATTAAGTAAACTAATGTAAATTGAAATGAAGTCTATAAATTACTCGTAGGATGTTGGTGGTTGAAGCCATGTCGAGCAATCTCCACTACCGTTGACCAGTGTATCTCAATCCAATGCCCATTCCCACCCCGTTCTAGGGATTTCGAAAGCGAAAAAAAATATCGATATATCGATGTATCGATATTTATTAAAATATCAATATCGACGTCGATATATCGAGGAAAAAATATCGATATATCGGTCAAATTTTCAAGAGATTTTGCGTTTTTAAAATAACAGTGTATTCAGCTCAATATTATCAATAGTAATTCTTACACACAATCTGCTTTTTCAATGTACAAAAATCTCAATAAAAATTAAGGTATTTTTATCAGTATTCATTTTTATTCGGTAATAATTACAAAAACTAAAAAGCTGTCTTCTAACTTATATGTAAACTGAGACGCGTACAAAGTTTGTATGCGTCTCAGTAACATTCTATTGGCGTATTAATCTGTCAAAAAGGACTTTGTAACAAGTTTGGAACAAGGTATAGTCGATAATCATGGACAATTGGGAACCAACACAAAGGAGTGGCTTAGAAAAAAATGGCGAAAAATAGCATACATTTCTATGTATGTACCTACTCACATGAGATAGTATTAGTGATCACAAATACTAATGCCAAGACAATACATTTGTAAGCTATTAATTGTTAAAATTTCAACCGCCAGATGTCATGACCTAATACAGTTATTTTTTTCGTTCGTTCCTATACGGTTTTCGATTCCAGTGACTTTAAAAACAAAAATGTAAAAAAAAATCGTTTTTGATACAATTTTCGATATTGGATATTTTGTATCGATATATCGGATCAAAATATATCGGCTAAAAATATCGATATATTGAATTAAAAATATCGATATATCGATACTTTTCCAACAAGCCTACCCCGTTCCTCACTGAAGACAGTAACAAGCTAGCGAACGCAGCTCCCAAAAGAAACGAGCGGCTAGAAGAATACTCTGGAACACGTAGAAACCATAATTTCTTCTACTTTAGTTCGGGTAAGAACTATTCATATTTGAAGCCTGCAGCTAAATGCTGCACGTGAAGTGTGGACATGTCACCATCATGTCGTGTAAGGCATTTAGTTCAAGTTTAAGTTATAACAATCAACAACAGTTATACAAATCTTACGTTTAAGGCGGAAATTTTGGTTTTCACTTATTAAATAAGTGAAATTTAGAAACACACTTTTTGGACTCTAGAATGACTTGCTGAAGTCCCCGGCATTGCCCGGGATGTACGCATTTTTTTTTCGAAATCAGATGGGGACCAGTAATATTCCTATTTTAATTGAACAACTTTGTTTTTACAATAACTTTTTAAGTTTTTCTCAAAAAAAAATTTTTCGAAATTCTCGAAAGCAATTTTTTTTAATTGGAAGCAATAAAAATAAAGTAGGATAACCTACTTTATTTTTATTGTTTCCAATTAAGAAAATAGCTTCCGAGAATTTGGAAAAAAATAGTTTAAAGTAATATTGTTCATTTTTAAATTTTTAATATGAGATTGACAAGAATGACTTCAAAATGAGAGGTCTCAGTTGTCGAATTTGTTAAAGCATTCGCCTCGTTCGTCGACAGCTCCTGGGTCGAGTCCCAGTTGTGACCATTATCCTTTTTATTTTACTGTGTCTTAATCTTTTTCACGTTTCGGTTAATTTTTGAGAATTGTATTCTTCTTCAATGAAGTAAATACCATTTTATTTTGAACCACGGTGTGCAAAATTTCATTAATCTCGGAATAAAGCGCTAGATTTGTATTAAAAATAAAGCCACACCGCCCGCCCACCACAGACACTCTCCTTTATATAATGTATAACTACATAGAAACTACATTTTGTTTCTCCTGTAAAGTCGTCAAATGGACTTAAGTCATTCACTACTCTGCTTTACTTATAGTTATTTTTTACACTAAAGCACGATTCCAAAATAGTCTATTATTATACGGATTGCAAAATTAGTAGGCAAAGTGTGTTTAAGTAGGTACATACGATATAATATTTAAAATTGGAATTGTAATAACCCGTGATTTTTTACGGGTCTGCGTTGGGAAATTTCGGTTGTGCTTCTTTTTTTTCACATAAGGTCTACACAGGAAGCCCTGAGGAAAAGAATTTCCCTCAAGGTCTATGTCATCTTAGGGGATGCTGTGTGGGGTTTTTTTTAAGGAAAAGAAGAAGAGGAACTTCTGGAACGGAAATAGGTATGAGAGGCGGGTAGGAATCTGGGGGTCAGTGTGTCCAGGAGTGACGGATGTATAAATCCATCCCTCCCACAGCGGCGCAAGGCAATGGGTCGAGGTATTCTGGCTGGAGAAGTCAAAAAACCTTCTCAACCAGTCTCTCTCGGTCCGGCCCACCACGCAGCAGGTGTTTCAGCTATTTCCCATATTTTTATTTATTTTAACAACTTTTAAATAATAATTTTTGATAGTTATTCCCTAATTTTTTGTTAGTTGGTTTGTTCCAGATTTAAAATAATATTGTTTCCCATTTAAAAAGATAGATATCTTCCGATAATATGTAAGAAAAATATTTCAAGATAATATATAATATTACGTTCATTCTGAAATTTTAAATATGAGATTGACAAAAATTAGAGGTATAAACAGTAGTCGTATTGTTTAAAGCGTTCGTCTCAGTTGTAATATTTCTCCTTCTTTTACTTCTTTTAACTTGCTTTAAATATATAAAACTCTCCTGGTCATCGGCAAGACAGTTGTGATGTTTCGCCTTTCTGATGCTGATTTATTTTATTTTTGGAATTCTTTCATCCCTTCAAGTTTTCTTGAACTTTTCTTTTGGCTCTGATCGATATTTAAATTTTTAAGGCTTTGCATGTGTGTAGTAGGGATGGAAAATTCCTTCCCTACGTCACACAAGCCTTCATGAAAATTGGACCCTTATTTTCTTTGATAACTACGGAAAGCTACTTAAAGCTCCCTTGTACTACATACCTTTAGAGATATATGTACTTAACTAATTAATACGTTATTTACGACCTTGAACGTAAATATTTTCGTATTCATGTTGTAATTAAACTCCATTAAACGTTGTGTAATTTTTTGATTTATGATATAGGATTTTAATTACTATCTTCTTTGTGGTAACTTCTTGATTCTAAACAGAGCGTTGAGTTTCAAACTGTATTGGTCTCTCTCTTGCAAATCTAACTTTAAATACTTTCTTTAAATGAGCTAACTTTCCTCCGTCGCTTATTATGTTTTCCTACATCCTAACGAACTCGTAAATAACCTGTACTAATCGAATTACGCATGTTTAATTGAACAAATAATTAAGTATGACTCAAATGGTTAATTGTTAGTAAATTTGATTATGATTGTTTTGTATCTGCTTGTCATCTCTCCAATCCGATTCAGCTGCTATAAGGTACATATAAAGATGGGTTTAGTAGGTTAATGTAATTAATAGATTGCATATTAGACGAACTCAGAATACCCTTTTTCTGCCGAAAATTTGGCGCCTTCCTCCTACAAGTAAACCAGGTGATCAAATTCTAACTAGAAATTCACACAATCTTCTGGCGCGGATCGGCTGATTGATACCTAAGTTATCGCGTCCCAACCGTCCTTCCTCTTGCCATCATGCACTGCCTTCAGGTCGTCATCCGAGCCTAGATACCCCCAAATTCCTACTCCTCCAAGGTCTACTATTTACTTAGGGCGAACCGGTTTCGTCCTATATGCAATCATATACTCACGGTGTTGTGCAGAGTTACGGGTCGTGAATCCTCCCTCCACGTACAAGAAATGATGTGAGAGTAACTCTGTCGAGTCTAAAACGCTAGCTGTAAGCGGGTCCACATTATCCAATGTACAGTACATACAAAGATATATATATAAACATACGTTTGGGTAGGATTATAACTCGCAATATGTAACTAGCCAGTCTCATATTCCGAGCTCGGATTTCGTGAGAAGGAATTCTCCACAAAACCTTAACCGATGACCGAATATATACATGAGAAGAGTGGGTGATATTAATAAATACTAGTAGAATAAGAAATTATCTCGGTTTGTTCTGGAGTGCCGAAAATTCCAAGCTTTTGATTTGTTTGGTTGACAATTTTATTTAAGAGATTGCCATCTCTATTATGTGTTTGGTTAATGGTCCTTAGTTTTTAAGGAGCGACCACTGCCTCCTATTGTTGAACTGTTTTCTAAATTTTCCCCCAAGGTTCAACTTTTGGTAAAATTTTTACTATCCCGTGATTTTTCAGTTGTCTCATGTAAATGATTGATACTTTTTATTAGACTATCCCGTGATTTTTCAACTGCTTCTTGTAAATGATTGATGTCTATGAGAGTAATTACTCCACAAAATTTTACTCGAATCTTCCTTGTAATTCTTCAATACTCTTCTATTTGACTATCCCGTGATTTGTCAAATGTTTGATGCACCTATTATTTGTCTAGCTTATAATAAATCAATTTATTTTCGATTGTTCTATTCTAAAAATATCTCTTCATGTTCAAATTAAAGATTGTGTTTAAAACTTTTCTATAATTGCGTAATATCATGAATTTGTCCCATTCTAAATTAATACTTAAATACAAAGCTCATTCCTGTCCATTACCTATTCAAAATCCAAGGACATCTTCCTTTAAACATTTGACACAGTGTCCTACTGACCGAGTTGTTTCATAAACGATTTCAATTATGTAAACATTCCCACTGGCCTCGTGACCCAGATCCAAAACGTGTGACATTTGTTTACTTTTAAAACATTCCCGAATGTGAGATTTATGGTCCTAAATTTTTCTTTTGAATTTAATAGTGGTAATTTCTTTTTCGCAATTGCCCTAACCTGAACCCAAATAAATATAGTTATAATTTACATACATATACACACATATATATATATATATACATATATATTTTGCCTCAATAAAAATATACTGATATATACAATTATATTATGGTTGAAATAAATTCTCGTTCACAACCTAATTTCAATCGTTACGTATTAGCTGAAATTATAATAGTACATATATTAATAAAATAAGTATAAAATATGAACTTGAAATTTTTTCTAGCACACAACTATTTTTTAAATAGCATAGTGCGTTCTAAGTAGGTATTAGTAATCGATACCTTTTACTTTTATTTAAGTGTGTTTCTTTTTGATTAAAATTTTCTTGTAATAATATATATATATATATACATATACATAAATACATCTATTTTATATATAATATTTTAATATAGATACATATCACATATTAAGCAAGTAATATCTTGTTATAAAATTAATTCAAATACCAACTGTCTGCTGCATGCCGCTCTCTCCTTGGAACCTAGAAAATATTTATACTTTATGTAACTTACCCCAAAAGGTCAACTCCTGTCGGGTGCTACACGACAACCCTTTTTTATATAATTTTTTTTTTTTTTTTATATAATTTTTTTCTAACTAATTCAGCTATTGTCTAACTAAATCTAAATTAATCCTTTCGATTTATTAGTCCGCTATTTTGTTGAATCTAAACTGAATTAATTGATGACTAATCTTTATCGATCAAAATGCATTATATTTTCAAAACTCGTTGGTTAACTTAACACGTTTTAAATTAATTTAACAAATTAATTCATGATTCACGATTATTTACGAAGTAAGAGATTTATTATCTTTATTTTTGTTTGTCACCGAACTTTTTTTTTTTTTTTTGCAGCAAGATAACGTATTTTACTATTTATTTAAACTTTCCGAAATAATAATTATTATTAAGTTACCACAATCTCATTTAACAACAATTTAATAATTTGTATTATTTAGTCTAAAGTCCATATTTATTATTATTATTTTATCTAACACTAGATTAATCCTGTGATAAATTATTACGTTCGATTTGCACTTTATTTAAGGAACTATTATTGATATGATTTTTTTTTTTCCAAGTATTAAGTCCTAAAATTTAACTAAACACTGCTTTTAAATTTGCCAAACACAACACAACACTTTCCACCAACACAATTTAAATTTATGATTTAATCACCTCACTGAATCTAATTAATTATTATTAATGGTACTAATTTCTTACACTGAATTTAATACCAAACTTTAGACACTTAGAACTTTCTGTTAAAATGCATTTTATCTAACACTAGATTATACTAAGTCCAAAATCACTTCTATTGACTTGACTTCAATTATTTCAGAGTTTTTAAAAATTATAACACTTAGAAAATTTTTCAACTAATAACCGTTTTAAACGTCACGTCACGTAACTCCCACGTTTGATAACCCGACGATTGATCCCCCAAATGACCCATGTCGTAGAATATATACCCATTCCAAGATTAGAATGGCCTATCTAAGCTATCTTTGATTCACGAATTTAACCTCTAACAACTCGAGATTTCATATATCAATTCTGTCATTTTTGTCTAACTGCTGTTAGCTCCACCTTTCATGATTTTCTTCATGCCCTATCCCGTCTACACATTTTTCCAGGATCGGACCGGCGATATTACGTCAAAATGCCCCTCAATCCTTCGTCTGCTGGTCTTACGAATTTAACTCAAATATCATGATTTTCGTATCTCTTTTTTCCTCAAAATATAATAGGTACGTCTTCAATAAACTGTATATAATTCTCAATTTTGTTTATCGCTACCAGAACATGAACAAACTCAAGCCAAAACCTTTAATATGCATTTTCCAATTTTCTTTTTTACTAAATTCCTCCATATTCTCATGCCAACTATATGGATCAATTCAATTTTAAACTGTATTATCTCAACTTATGTCGTAGACTTGAATTTTCCCCTTTCCTGTTTTTTTTCTTGTATTCACAACACTCTTTCTACGAATTTCCTCTTCTACCCTTACGTTATTGTCCACATCCCTATATTTTTTTTATGTTTCCAGCCGTATTTATTTTATTCATTGTTAATTTAAGATTTTCTTTGCTTTCCTTGGCCGTATCTACTCCCCCATAATTTCACCGTACATTACTCTCCTATACATATCGTTTTTTTTATGTTTGCTGCCTCAATAGAAAATTTCATTTTCTATTTGTTACTAATTAATATATCATTTCCCACATTTTTATAGGAGACACTCCCACTCCGGTCCTTAAATTCCTGTCATTTTTATTACGTTCTATGGGTCATCCTCCAAATTCCGTCCCTTTCTCCCCTAAATCCACATTAATTTAAAATTTGACGTCTGTTTATGTCTGGGTTTCCGAGGTGTTGATCAATAACTCAGCATTTATTCGAGGGTAATAAAATCTAATCGTTTTTAGTTTAAGTAACTGTCCATATGACCAATGATAATTTTTATCGTCTCAAAAGCCATTAAAATGGGTTTAATCGCCTAAAACCATGTTCGTTTTCTGATTGTTTAAATAACAAAACCATGTGTGAGATCGTCAACCCAAATAATGTTTCATTTTTCCTTGCAGTCTGTCCTATCTCCCATAGAATTCTCCTCAAACAATTGACGTAAAACAACCCCTTCCGTTTACTTTGTCTATCGCAATGTAACTAGAATGACCACCCTATTCCAAATATATAACGATATCTATTTAAACTCGTCTGAAAATGCAAAATTAAGTCGAAATCTTATTTGTTCAATAAACACTTCCGTTTAAACGTCCATTTTTTCCATTAGCTTTTCTTTTCAAATCGTTTTCCAGGACCTTACTGCTTCATCTAAAGGTGACATTCCTAATTTCCAGCGTTTTTCTTCCTTTTAAATATCAAACGTACGTTTCTCTCCGAATCTGGCCTCCTTGACTTTCTACGTACTCGCTATACAACTGAATATCCCTACAGTAGCTTTTCTTACGTTTTACACGTCTTTTCTTTATCTACCTCTTATTATAATTTTTCTTGTTATTTTCTTGCATAATTTTTTCAACATAATATGGATTAACTTGTTCGTTTCTTGCGGTTGCCGATACCTCCATTGCACCGAATGTTTATTTTATCTCTGGGGTCATTGTAACCAATGCACCGGGCGTGAGACCCTGTTTACATTATAGTGTAGTGATCTTTCGGTTGATGACGATATTTTTTCCCATAAATCTATGACTAATTGCCTAGTTCAAAGTCCATCTCTTTGTTCAAAATATGAATACGCCTTTCACTTTTGTGATTGGTCTGCTTAATTATTTATAGCTTTCTGCCTCTACCTGATTGGCTGTTGGTTTCAACTATTTATTTTTGAGTCTAAAGAAAGGGTCTTCCCCTGTGTCGTGACGTTTTTTAATACCATCTGTGATCTTTTTATCAAAATTCATCTCAATCTGTTTAATTTATAGGTCCCTACTGTCAACAAGAATTCAATTTACTTTGATCCGATAGATGTCGCAAGTGTATCCGTTTTATAGTCTGAAATATTATTTATCCATTCGTAAGGTGGAATCTACGACATTTTCTTAATTTCACTGTTGATTAATGCAATACATCACACAGTTAGACGAGAGATCCTGGGTTCGAGTCCCAGGTGCGAACATAATCTTTTAAATTTGTGTGTCTTATTCTTTTTCAGATTTCGTTTAAATTTTTAAAATTCTCTTCTTCCTCAATGAAATAATTTTCCAATAATTTTGAACAACGGCGTGAAAAATTTCATTATTCTCGTTTAAAATTTCAATTTTTTTTTAAATTTCATTATTCTCGGTAGGATGGTATAAAAATTAAGCCCACCCACCACAAGCACTCTCCTTTTCCTCTTTAATCTTACATATACACTGTTTCCCGCTTGTACCACGAGTTTCCGAACACCGTGTTATTTGTAAATAGCATTATAACCAACACACTTTTTCTTATGTTATAAAGAATTTAGCTCCTTACAAAGAATAAAGAATCTCTGTAAACATTTCTGAATATAATATGGCGGGCTCGAATGCAAACAGTGGCTACCCTCATTTTCTTTTTCCTCATTTAGTTTTGAGAAAAACAAATTTTAATTTTTGCCTAATTCATCAACTAAAATACAAACTATTTTAATTTTTGGACAAACTTTTTGGACAGTTAGACGATCCTGGGTTCGAGTCCCAGTAGCCACCAGTATCTACATTTTTTCTTTTTCTTGTTCTTTTTCATATTTCGTTTAGATTTCAAGTATTCTCTTCTTCTTCAATAAAGTAATAATTTTTATTAAATTAGAAGCTGCAGTATTTTTTTTAAATCAATATATTTTTTTAAAGAACCTTATTACACTTCACAAAAATAATATAATTACATTCATTTATAAATCCAATCTGTCAGGACTTATATTATGATGTAGGTATTGGAAAATATGAATAGCTTAACTGTTTTAGTTCTAGTTTTTTCCAGTATTATTTAAATAGGAAAATTTCAAAATCATAAGAAAATATGTTAATTATTATTTTTAATTTCTATATTCTCTGTAAAAACGTGGGAAAAAAGTCAATTTCAACTAGTTTGAAAACAGTATTCGAGACATGAGTAATAGATTTTTTTAATTCAGCACATGAGTCGCGACGGCTAATTTGGTGAAAAGCATAAACACGGTTTTTTTACTGCTATTTTTAACGCCTTGTAAGGCACAGTCTTTTTATTATGTTTTCCTCCGTGAGGTGCAATCTAATGAAAAGTTTATTTCAACATTTTATGGCGGCCTTCGTGGTCAAAGTTGCGGGTTCAAATGCCGGCGCAGGCTGATAAATTTTATATTATTAATTAATGTTATTTCACTATAAATTAATTAAAAATAATATGCAGTATATTTGCGATACGTTCCAGAGTGAAAAATACTCTCAGTATCGCCCTGGTGAAAGACCATTTCGACATTTCGGACACCATTCTAAATTTAAAATTTGCTTTAAATGGCTTAAGCCGTGTTTGGTGACCAGAACTGAATTCCCAGGTACTTCCCCACCTACCTCTTCCCCATCTCCTTCCCCTCTCCGCCGCCTTAAGTCTCAAAACATTCTCCAATTGGGGATAACATAGTCTCACTAGCTCCAGGCGGGAGCAGTTGGAACTCTTGCGCGATATTGACATTATTTTATTTAATATTTTTTAAATCACGCTTATTTTTACTGATCGTTACAAAGTCAAATTTTAACTCAGTCATTGTGCTTTTGATTTGTTTTTATTTTTTTTGTACGTTCCGTTTCCGGTTAGTGGTGATAATCTGTATGTGAGTGTGAAAAAAATAATTGTCATAGAGATAGTGATGTTTCTTTGGATGAATAATATAATTACATATTTAAATTGATTTTAAAAAGTTAAAATAAATAAATGCTTTTTAGTTAAGTGGGTAGGTATTTACGTATTTTGTGTTTTGATTTAATTTATACGATAAATTTAGAAACACTTTTTTGACCACAAGACATACTTGCTGGAGTCCCCGGCATTGATAATTAATCAGCAAGTAATTTTTCATAATTTTTTTTTAACTTAGTACTCAATTTTAAAAATAACTTTTGAAGGTCATTTCTTACATTTTTTAAATTGTTTCCAATTCAAAAAGATAGCATCCAAAAATTTAAGAAAAAAAAATGATTGAACATAATATTGTTTTTATTGAAATTTGAAATATGGGATTGGCAAAAATTACTTCAAAATCAGAGGTCTCGTTAGCCGAATAGCTTAAAGTGTTCGTTTTAGTTAGACAAGAGATTCTGGATTCGAGTCC
Source organism: Limnephilus marmoratus (assembly GCA_917880885.1). Taxonomy (NCBI): domain Eukaryota; kingdom Metazoa; phylum Arthropoda; class Insecta; order Trichoptera; family Limnephilidae; genus Limnephilus; species Limnephilus marmoratus. Next base: position 39,936,142 of record OU862926.1, read on the forward strand.
CATTTGTGTAATGAAAAAGGAAAAACATAATTGTCAAAGTTTTAATTTTTTAAGACCCCCCGAAAACCACCTCATGTTTGGTGAAACGTGTGTCGTCATCACTCCTGAAAAATTACTTTAGGACCGGCAATCAGCTGATCAACTGCCGCAATTTTGAATCCCGTTGTTCGAAGTATTCTCCCTAGAAAAAACATTACATTTTTTTTGTGCGGTAGTTTTTGAATATTTTCAATAATATAGATAAACTTGAAAGAGATACCTTTATTTTTTAAAACATTATTACGGCCTAAATAATGTTTCAATAAACACAACAACTAAATCTCTATAAACAGTATGTAAATAAACCAAAAATACGAAATGTTAAATGGCGTACGTCGTACACTTCTTCCAATTTCAATACAACTTCAACACGCTATCAGCAGCAGTGACGTCACCACTAACCATTTTCATAATACCAACTTGACGCTGTGTTTTGAAGAGATGTTTAAAAATGCACTTTTCAATATTTTTTTAAAAACTCTGCGTTTAATATTATTAAATAAAACTTATATATTCAGAATCAGTGTTTATAGGTCTATATGAACATATTTTTTTAAAGTCATAATATTTTTCACTAGAATTCCTTATTGTTTTTTTTTTCAATATTTTAGTACCTTTTTACCTCTCTGAATGAAGACAGAGAGAAAAAAAATTATCACTGAGAAAATGACTTTTTTTGGATGAATTATGTAATTACTTATATAAAATAATATGATTACTTATCTTTATATTTTTTTTTACTAAGCATAAAATGAAGTCCTTACTTTGTATGTGCGCTTAGATCTTTTAAACTACGCAAAGGATTTTCATACGGTTTTCACCAGTAGATAGAGTGATTTATGAAAAAGGTTTTAAAGTATATAATTTGTCAAGGTTTTCGGTAAATTGGTTGAAATACTTAATATATCTGGCCAAGCGGCAGCGGGCAACGAGATGTGGATTTGATTGAACAGATGTCGTCGGTTATAAAGGTTTCGTTAGCGCCAGAAACGTGTGGCCGGCTCTGCTAGTTTAAAATAATTTTAAAAACATATATGGTTTGTAGTAAGGTAGGTAGGTATTTAAATACCTACTTACAAATCTTATTTTTAAGGCAGAAATTTTTGTTTTGATTTATTAAATATGAGAAATTAAGAAAGAAACTTTTTTGGACTTAACAATTTGCAAAATTTCCCGGCATTGCCCGAGCTTGACGTATTTTTTCGGAATCAGACGCAAATAAGTCATTTAAAAAAATAAATTTGACGAACTTTCTTTTTATAATAACTTTACTTGTGAAGGTTATTCCCAAAATTATTTATATACTTTATTTATTAATTTCCCTCCTTTTTATTTTTTTTCAATTTAAAAAGATAGGTACCAATAATATAGGTAAAAATAATTTGAATATATTATTGTTCATTCTGAAATTTGAAATATGAGATTGACAAAAAGATCTTCAAAATAAGATGTGTCTATGGTCGTATTTTTGAGGCGTTCGTCCCTGTAAGACGAGAGATTCTGGGTTCGAGTCCCAGTTTCGACCGTTATTTTGATGATTTTCCTAGTCTTGTTGTTTTTCATACGAGGGGAGGTTTTTAAGTTCGCGGAATGGGAAGGAAGGTGATAAGTGGGGGTGTCGCTGAGTTAGATACTAATTGAACAACTCATTATAAGTATTAACACCGGGTTTTATCGTAATTAGGTCATTAGTCTTTGAGCTATCGTCGACCAAACATATCAATCGGGAAGAAATTGAGAAATATAGAGAAGATCGAGTTCCGCGCTGTTATAAAGTTCCTTACCAAGCAAGGAAAATCATTTCTGACCATAGCGAAAGAGATTTCATCCGTTTACGGAGACTCTTGTCCAAATAAAACTATGGTTTACAAGTGGCATACCCTCTTTAAACAAGGCAAGGGTCACTTGAAGACAACCCACGGCCAGGAAGGCCGATCGAGGCGACCACTCCGGAAATTATTCAAAAAGTCGAAAAATTAATATTAAAAGATGCTCGACTAAAGAAAAAATGGTATCAGATACAACCATTTTCCAAATTCTTCATGGCCATCTTGGCATGACTAAAGTCAGCTGTGAGTGTCGGGAATGCTCGCCGCCTCAAAAACAACAGCGCGTGGAGGGTTCTCGTGCATTTTCGGACCTCTGTAGGGAAGACAAGAATTTGTCTTGTTCTTTTTCACGTTTCGGTTAATATTTTATTATTCTATTTTTCTTCAATGAAGAAATTATCTTCTTATATTGAACCACGGTGTGCAAATTTTCATTAATCTCGGAATAAAACGCAAGATTGGTATAAAGAAGAAAGCCAGGCCACCGCTTGCCACAGACACTCTCCTTTATATAATGTATAACTATATAGTAACAGTATTTCCTTATCCTGTAAATTCACCAAATGAACTTATTGACTACTACGCTTTACTTGTAGTTATTTTTTACACTAAAGAACGACTATAAAATGGTTGCAAAATTAGTAGGCCGACAAAGAAAACTGATTTTGATAATTTAAACGGTGTCCGGAAACTGGTGTTACAAGCGAGAAACTAGTGAATATACGTCACACAGAGAACCCTTAAAAAACTGCTTCGATTGCATTTTTTTAACTTTATCTAGTTGTAACTAAACTCTTTTTGTAACTAAACGGTACATAAGCCTTTCGAGCCAGACCTACGGTTAAACGAATTTTTACAGAAATTAAACAGCTGATACCCTAGCGATAGTTTTTTTTTTTAATTTGATCAAAAAATTTCTTATACTCGAAAATGAAAGTTCAACTCATAAAAGATATTCCTCCATGACAGGTGACTCCTGAATGTTATATAGATTTATCAGTTTCCCGCTTGCACCACGAGTTTATTATTTGTTTTTGAAACGAAAATACAATTTTGACCAGCTGTATATAAATATGTACCTATACTCCTCTTTTCCGTCCCCGCCCCTTCCCCGAACACACTCCACCAGCATTCCATAACTCAACAATGTGCAACTTCATCACTCATTTGAACAGTCAAAAGCCTCATACCTCGGCCATATTTTGTCGGAGCGGTAAAACCAAAACAAACGGAATACTTCTGATTCAGAACTTCTGAACGTATCTGAAAACTAAAAACTGTTTTTTTAAGGGTTTAAAATATGGTTTCAAATTTTATAATTCGAAATAAACATATAATTTTTTAAACATAAAATTTTTGCATGCAAACATGAAAATAATTTTAACAATGGCTCACATAATTTTTTTATTGTTCCGCATAAAAATAATTTATGAAAAATTTTCAAAGTTTCAAAGAATATAATATATATCGTGGTGTTTTCTCTTTTTAACACTGTTTATATCATATTTCTCACTATAATATTAAGAAAGACACAACGATTTCTATGAGACCTATATGAGTTGTTCCGAAAAGAGAACAAATTAGCTTGAGGGGTTAAAATTAATGAAAATACTGCGACATTGAGACTTAATTTATCTTTATTAAATAAATAAACTAACCACCTTTTATGTATCTTATTTGATTTAGTCAATTTATTGTACCTACACTCGAAACAAAATCTCCAGCATGACCAGCTAATAAATTATTCAATGAAAGGGGTATTTCACTATCCTCTTGATAGCTTATCCACTAAATAATGTGTATGTTTGTTCGTGTATGCTTTTTTGTACTCGAATCTATTAATAGTGGTTATGTACCGGATAAGTTTTCTACCTGTTGCAAGTTTTTATTTGTTTATTTAAATACATGTTATCCTATGGATAACTCTATTAGTAGCGTCTGTATCCGGGGAATAAAAAACCTTGATATTGATTGTGCCTCTGTCTGCAACCGCAGTCAATGAGCTATTAATATTTTCTTTGATTTTAAGTATTATTTTCAAACTTGGGAAAAAATACAAACATGCGTTTAGTAACCTACCTATAACATAATATTTGAAATTGGAATTATTATATCCCGTGATTTTTCACGGGTCTGCGGTAGGTATTAAAATACAAATTTCGGTTGTGCCTCCATCTGTTACTACAGTTCAATGAACTCTAGAACTTTTGCTTTGAATTTAAGTGTTATTTTCAAAATTAGAACTGATTGTGGTAAAATTCATACATGTAATTAAGGAAGTAGAAATATTATATTAAAATTGGAATAATAATACCCCGTGATTTTCATGGGTCTGCATTAGATGTTAATGCCGCAAGCGAATGTACCATCGTCTGTAACAGTGACAATGAAAATTGGAACTGATTATGGGTAAAACGCAAACTTGCGATTAAGTAGTTACCTACCTATAGAGTAATATTTAATACGGGGATTATAAATCCCATGTTTTTAGCGTTTTTGCGCCATGTATTGAAGATACTAATTTCGGTTGTGCCCCTGTCTGTATCTCCGGTTCAATGCACTCTAGAACTTTTGCTTGGAATCAAAGTTTCATTAACTAAATTAGAACTGATTAATTAGGTACCAACCGTACAATAGTACAACATTTAAAATAAGAATAATAATACCCCGTGATTTTTCACGGGAATGCTTTAGGTAGTAAAAAGACTAATTTCGAATATGCCTCTTTTTTTAACAGTGGTTCAACGAACTAAAAAAAAAATCTTTTCATTTTTAAAGTTGGAACTGATTGTGGAAAAATTCAAACATGCGATTAAGTAGGTACCTACCTTTAATATATCTAATGTTTAAAATTGGAATTTTGGTATCCCGTGATTTTTATTAAAAATACTATTTTCGGTTGTACCTCTGTCTGTTATTCATATTCAATGAACACACGAAAACTTTTGCTTTCAATCTAAGTATCATTTTCGAAATTGAAACAGAAAAATTCAAACATGAGCTCAAGTGGGTAGGTACCTACCTTTTATATATTCTATATGTTTAAAATTGGAATTATAATATCTCGTGATTTTTCATGGGTTTGCGGTAGGTATTAAAAACACTATTTCTAAAAATACTATCTCCTTCTTTAACTGCGGTTCAATGAACACTATAACTTTCGGCAGGCGTAGTCCAGCGGTAAGGCTCTTGACTCGCACACCGCAAGACGCGCGATCGAATCGAATTGTATTTAATTCATTTTGTGTTATTTCACAATTTATTCATTAAAAATAATATATAGTACTAGCTTTTGCCAACGGCTTCGCTCGCATAGTATTAGGGGGGTACCCACAGTGTCTCTTCCACCTTTCCTATCCCCAGTCCCCTCCCCCCCCCTCCTCCCCACCCCAACTCGCTCCCCCTCCCTCAAATCCCCCCTTCCCCCAACGTACAACCCTTCCCCTAATCGCCCCTACCGCCTCCCACTCCCCCCTTACCCCTCCTCTCTCCGCCCTCCCTTATCCCCTATCACCCCTCCCCCCTAACCACTCCATTCACCCCCCCTCCATACCCGTTACATTCGTTTTTCAAACAGTTCGCGTGCCACCTATTGTAAGTTTTGTATTAAAATTTCATAATTCCAGAGATCTAAGCTATAGCCTATTCTGATGTGTGAGCTATATTGTTAAGTTTCATTAAAATCCAGTAAGTAGTTTTTGCGTGAAATAGTAACAAACATACATGCACTCATCCATACTAACATTTGCCTTTCTAATATTATAAGTAGGAAGTAGGATATTTCGGCACGTTCCAGAATGGAAGATACTCTCAGTATCGCCCTGGTGTAAGATCACCATTCAGGATTGAAACGTTGCTTAAAATGGCATTAGCCGTGCTTGGTGACCAGATCTGAATAGCCAGGTACTTCCCCACCTTCCTCCTCCATATCTCCTTCTCCTCCCCACTACCTTCAGCCACACAACATACCCCAATTGGGGATGCTATAGAGTAACTGGCTTCAGACGTGAGCATTTGGGATTCTTGTGCGATATACATATAAAAAAAATTAAAAACTTTTGCACTGTATCTAAGTTACATTTTCAAAAATGGAACTGATGGTGGAAAAAATCAATCACGCGATTAAGTGGGTCTACCTGTAATATAAAATTTTAATTATTATATCCCGTGATTTTTCAGGGAATGCGTTAGTTTAAGAGAAAATTATTTTCAAAATTGAAACTGATTTATTGGAAATTTAGACTATATATGCTGTATTATATGTGCGCACGTTTCGAAGGCCGGCAGCAGTTTAATAAAAAAATCCAACTAATATTTTCAGTCCTTTTTGTTGTTATTTCGTTTGGAAAGGAGTGCAAAAAAACAAATGTGTTCAATGTCGTCATCGCATCGATTTCCTGTTATTGTTATTGCTTAACAGGAATGAATTGATAAACAGCTTATTGCTATGGCCGCGTGCAAAACCGCTTATTCCGTCCTCAAATTTGCACTCCGCATCGGAAGAACGTTAACCCTTTCGATGCCAAGTGTTTTTTTTTTTTAATTTTGATCATTCCTAATTATAAACTATCATTGATTTAATATTGTAATTTGAAATGCCTGGAAAAAATATTAGATCAATTAAAAGACGGTTTTTTTTCTATCACAAATGACAAGTTTTTTTAAAGTCAGTATCATAAAATATTAGCGATTCCTGCATAAGATTATGACCGAAAATAAGTAGAGAATAGATTTAATTTTCTTGTTTTATTTTTTTATTTGGATAATTTATTGAAGATGGTATATTATATATATATGGCCATACTTGCAAGTGAATCTAGCAAACTTTCCCAATAACCATTTACATTATGGATGCGCAGGCATATATTACTTTGGCGAAGGATGCTGTTAACTTACTAACCAACATGATTATGGATCCCAACAACAAATTCACGAAAGAACACCTCGCAAAAATAATTTCCAAAACCAACGACATATTGGGAACAATCGGCCAAATGGCAGTTAAAATGGCAAATCTAGAGGGAGAGTTGACTGCTCTAAAAAGTGCAACCCCTAATATGCACACCCCTTTAGATTCACAAACCCCAAGTGTCTGTGATATTCTCGCTGAAATGAAGGAACAAAATTATAGAGATAAAAACCTGATAATTCGTAACATTCCTGAGAATACATCGTTATCGCAGATTGAATGTATTAATAGCGACATAGCATCAGTCAAAAAAATACTCTCTGATATTGATAACTCAACAGCCAACCTAGAAATAAAAATCTATAGACTAGGCACAAGGAAAGACGACAAACGAAGAGGAATTAAAAATGAGTTTCCTGAAGCAAAATGGCCAAGAATATTATTAACCAAAAAACACTCACTTAAAAATAACATTAGATTCTACCAAGATCAATCGCTTCTCCAGCGGAAACAATTAACTGACTTAAGAAATGAACTTGAAAAAAGAAAGGCTTCCGGCGAAACTGACATTACAATCAAATATATCAACAATAGACCTACAATAACGAAAATACATCCAAAAAACTAAAAGATAAATTGAAAATATTCTATCAAAATGTTCGTGGTCTTAGAACTAAACTTCAGGATCTAAAATCAACCCTACCCACTTTGAATCACGATTCTTACGCCTTCACCGAGACATGGCTAAATAATAATATCAACACTTCAGAACTGGGTTTCTATAATCATACAGTGTACAGAAAAGACAGAAATGAAAAAAATAAATCCAGGGGAGGTGGAGTGTTAATATCCATAAACAACAAACTTCATTCAAGAAAACTTAAATGCATCTATACACATCTGGAGCAACTGTTCATCATGGTATCCACCAAAAAGGAAAAATTATTATCGGCTGCGTCTACATTCCCCCATCCTCTGAAGCTCAACTATACAAAGACCACTACCATGAAGTTGAAACCATCCGGAGAAGATTTCCTGGCGCCACTATTATTTTGACAGGAGATTACAATCTGCCTAATATTGCATGGGACGTAGAAAACAACAAAACTTCATGCACGGATAACATCCACCACGGTTCTCATGATATAATCGAAATGTCAAATTTTCTTAGTCTCCGACAGTTAAACTGTGTTTTAAATATGAATTCTCGTCTTCTCGATCTAGTATTTTCCAATTCTTTATCAGTAAAAGTGTCCGCATCTGTTGAATCTATTCTCCCGGTTGACAAATACCACCCACCTCTAATAATTGAATGTAATAGTTCAATAACAAAAAAAAATCCTTCTGCATCAACTAAGTTGAACTTTTTCAAAGCAGACTATAATCAAATCATTAATCTTTTATCTTCAACCGACTGGAAATTTTTGGACACTGAAGAAAATATCAATGTAATGGTTGACAAATTTTACTTAATTCTAAATAATGCTATTGATTTATTTGTACCTGTTTCAAAAATTTATACGCATAATTACCCAAAATGGTTTAGTAACGATCTTATTAAATTAATTAGACACAAAAAAATCGCTCATAAAGCTTACAAATCATCACATGATCCTATTGATTACGCAAAATTTTGTGAACTAAGAACGAGCATCAAAAAAATTTCCAAGTTATGTTACAAAAAGTGCATCGATAACTGCGAAGAATTGGCTCTTGCCAACCCTCAAAATATCTATAAATTTTCAAACCTACTAAACAATAATGACTCCGGTATACCCTCTAATATGTATTTAAATAACAAAATGGCCGATAATCCCCAAGAAATCGTTAATCTGTTTGCTGAATTCTTCAGCAAAGTCTACGATTCTGCAAACAACTCTCCATTATTCAACGCCACAACATCTAATGATAACCAGATCGATTTCAATCAATGTATATTTGAAGAAAGTGATATTAGAAATAAATTAAAGTCCCTAGACCCGAAAAAATCGGCTGGTCCCGATAACATTCCTACAATCTTCTTATCGAAATGCTTATCAGTCTTAACTTATCCTCTTACTAAACTTTTTAACTTGTCAATAAAAACTGGCATCTTTCCGAATAAATGGAAAACAAGCTTTCTGTCTCCAATTTTCAAGAAGGGTGATAAATCTGATATATCCAACTATAGACCTATCTGTATCCAGTCGTCGATCCCGAAAATATTTGAATCTGCTCTGCTTTCTAAACTATCTCCTGAGATCAACAAAGTAATTTCACATCGACAGCACGGTTTCATGCCAAAAAGGTCTACTCTTACAAATTTAATGATTTATCAGGAATACTTATTTAATAATATGCACAATCGTCTTCAAACGGACGTAGTATACACTGACTTTAGCAAAGCTTTCGACAAAGTCTCACACAAAATACTTTTACACAAATTAAAATCCCTTGGAATAACGGGGCATATTTTGAGATGGTTTGAGAGTTATCTATACAATAGAAAAATTACAGTCAAACTCAACTCGCACTTTTCAAATCAATTCGAAATCTTTTCCGGAGTTCCCCAGGGGTCACATCTAGGACCAGTGCTGTTTTCCTTGTTCATCAACGACATAACTACAATCTTTGTTGAAGTATGATACTTTTATTTGCCGATGATCTTAAAATTTACAAAACATTATATTTTGAGCAAAATCTCGCTCAGCACCGAACGAGTACAGTCAAGTTATTTTGTAAGAAGTAAAACAATAAATATAATTACTTACATTAATAACTCGCCCACCTGGGCGATTTCATTAATTTAATATGGAAACCGAAGAAATTTTTAAAAATATTAAAGACTTAGTTAATAAGATCACTTCAGTGAAAGACTCAAAAATAAAATTAACACTGAAACAAAATATTGTATCACTGGAAGAAAAAATTCATCACGAACTAATTAGTCTACAAAAGAAGATCATAGAATTACAAGAAATTAATATTAAAAATAATCATCACTACACACAGAAACTCGAAGAAATCCATCAAAATAACAAAAAATCATACGCGAGTGCACTAAGTAACAATAAAAACTTCGCAGAAACTTCATATAATGCAGAACAGAAATACGCCGTTTTAATTACCTCAAAAAACACCTTGAAGGCCGAGGACATAAAAATAAAAATTCAAAAAAATATTAATTTAACAAAAATAAAAGTTGGAGTAAATGGAGTAAAAAAGATCGGAGAACAAAAATTAGTGATTTCTTGCCAAAAAAAAGAAGATGCAGAAAAATTAACCGAAGAGATAAATAAAGTAATTGGAAAAGAAGTATCGGCCGAAGAAATAAAAAAAAGGAAACCGTGCTTAATGTTGAAAAGCCTGCAATGCCAATTGACTGAAGAAGAAATTATAGACGGGATTGTACAACAAAATGAAGGATTAACCCTAGAAGACAAAAAAGACATTAAGCTTATCAAGGAATTAAAAAATAAGTACAATGAAGGAAAAGAAAACGACACCACTAACTACATTATCGAAACAACTGGACAATTAAGGAAAAAACTAATTGATAAAAAAAAATTAAACATCAAATTCCAAAGAGTGTACGTCAACGACTGCAGCCCGATCACACAATGTTACCATTGCCTCAAGTTCGGCCACACAGCCCAAAGATGTCTCGCCAGGACGCAGCCTCCCATTTGCCCTCATTGCACTAAGGAACATATACTATCTAAATGTGAAAACAAAGAACAAACTCCAATCTGCAACAACTGCTGTGTCCAAAACAAAAGGTTTGATATGAACTATTCCACCGATCATAGAGTCGATAGCATAAAATGCCTTTACCGGCAAAAAATGCTTCGAATTGCCAAAGAACGCATTGACTACGAATAAATATTGTAAATTTTCATTTCCTCAAACTCTTATCTATAAATTAACAATGAATGATTTTTTTATGTAACGCATTAGATAAAAAAATATGTATTGAAGAAAACTTATATCACTCTATAAGAGATTTCTATTTTATTTGCACTCAAAAAACATTTACTCAATTTCATAAAAATATTAAAAGCGTAAAAATTTTTTTTGAAAAATTAATAATATCTTTAAAAGAAATATTTTTTTTCCTGGGCTTGATTGGGTTTACAAAGACCTACTCTACTGGCGAAACTAATTACTCCATTCCAGGGTACCAGGTAACAATAATAAGAATAAACAAAAACTCTGATATTGGAATATCTATTTCCAACCAGTATAATGTTCTCAATATTAATGAAGTAATTAATGATTATGATGTTAATATTTTAAATATAAAATTTAAAGATGTAAATAAATTATCGCATTATATTGCTATTTATCCTACACATAAGTCTACAGTACAACAATTTATAGTAGAATCAAAAAACGCTTTATTGAATTTTAGAAATATAGATAATATTATTATACGAGATATGCATTTAAATATTGTAAATGATTATGCTAGTAATGATAAAAATGTGATCAATCAATATATGATCAATAAAAAACCGGAACATTCTTCAACAATCTCTACACATTATAAAATCCGTATTTGTATTACTAACTCTATGTCACACTCTACTTTGAAAATACTCTATATATTTAAAAGAAATCAATATCACATTAATATTTTTACTAAATGGATGACTTCATAGCTAATGAATTAGAAAATAATTTTAAAATACAAGAATATGAGTGTGTATACACCGATTCATGTAATGACATAATCTCAAAGAATCTCAATAATATTTTCATTTTTCATAGTAATATACGAAGTATGGAACGAAATTGGGATGAATTAATTCTAAAATTAAACAATCTAAATAAAAAACCTGACATCATAATATTATCAGAAACTTTTACTAATGACGAATCACCCACCTATCATTTACCAGAATATAATTATGTTACAACCAAAATAAACATCAATAAAAATAGTGGTCTCGTCATATTCATTCACGATAAATTTAGTATTGTCAAAATAACTGAACATCCTATACACCTAGTAAACTGTATTGAAATACAATTAAAACTCGACAAAACAAACTACCACATAATAGCTGTTTACAGAACACACGGTTCGAATATCTCGTCATTTATAAATGAATTTAAACACATACTGTTAAAATTTAGTAATAAACTTTGCTTTATTGCAGGAGACTTCAATTTAAACATTAATGAAAACGTAGAAAATAATTTCAAAAATGAATATAATAATTGTATGACTGAATTTAACTTCATATCGTGCATTAATAAAAATACGAGAGAGATAAAAAATCACACTCCATCTTGTTTAGACCATATATGGACTAACATAAATATTAAAGATATCGACAAAATCAAATCAATTGTTTGGAAAACGAATATAACTGACCACCATGCATGCATTCTTCTCTATGATAACAAAATTAAACATAAAAAATTTAATCTAACAAAGACAAAATCCTACACAAATATGACTATTTTATCCAAAAAACTAAGAAATGAACAATGGAACAACGTGTTAAATAGTTATGATACCGAGACTTGCTCAAAAAACTTTGAAAATATATTGTCTCAACACATAAAAAATTCAACTACTGAAACTACAGTCCGCATTAAATCTAAACTAAGAATTTTAAAGCCTTGGATAACACAAGGACTTATAATATCAATTAGAAACAAAGAAAAACTTTATAAAACAGCATTGAAAAATCCTCTAAATGAAAAAGCATACACTTTTTACAAAAAATTTAAAAATAAATTAACAAACTGTATCAAAAAAAATAAAAAAGACTATTTCAAAAATAAAATACTTTCTACAGACAATAACAATAAACAAATATGGAAAACAGTCAACTTAGCCATGGATAACACTAAAAAAACACAAAAAATAAAATACATTGAACATGAAAATAAAATAATAGATGCTAATATTCAACCTAAACAATGTGCAAACATCTTTAATTCTTTTTTTGCTAATGTAGGAAAAAATCTTGCGAAAAATATCAATAAATCTTTTAACCCGAAAAAACAAACGATTGAAAATGTACAAAATCAAAATAATTTATCAAAATTTGAAACAACCTCAGAAAGTGAAGTTTTAAAAATAATAGAAGGCATGAAAGGAGGTTCGTCTCCCGGATTTGACCTTATTACAGTACATTTTCTAAAATCCATGAAAATTCATTTGGTAAAACCAATTACTCATTTGATAAACTTAAGTTTAACAGAGGGAATATTTCCGACAAACTATAAAAATACAATTATTTCACCTATTTATAAATCTGGAGATCCTCAACAAGTAACTAACTACCGCCCAATTTGTCTAATCTCAAACATTGGAAAGATTTTTGAAAAAATTGTGAAAAACCAATTGGTCAGTTTCCTAGAAAGTAATAAAATTCTTCACCAAAACCAATTTGGTTTTATAAAGTCACTCAGCACACAAGATGCTATTGCTAATGTAACCTCATACATCAATGAATCATTGGATAAAGGTGAAAAATGTGCCGGTATATTTATTGATCTCAGAAAAGCTTTTGATAGTATATCCCATGAGATTCTACTAAAAAAACTAAACAATATAGGTATAAAAGACAATGCAATTAAATGGATTTCGAACTACCTAAAAAATCGACCGCAAGTCGTAAAAATAAATCAGATTAATAGCGATAAAGAAATATCAGACTTTGGAATCCCTCAAGGTACAGTAATCGGACCAATCCTTTTCACCATATATGTTAATGACATTTTTTTTCAACCACTACATGGCCAAATTACTTCATACGCCGATGATACGGTACTAATAATTAGCGATAAAACTTGGGAAAAAGTAACATTTAAAGCCACCGAAGACATAAATATTTTAAAGAATTTCTTCGACGTAAATTTACTATCACTAAATGGTGATAAAACATTTGTAATTCCATTTGCAATACACAAAAATGATACCCCTAAAAACATTGACATCATCATCCATGATAATTCCAAAACACATAGTAAAAATTATTGTATCCAAAACTGCACAATATTAAAAACAACAAACACAATCAAATATTTAGGAGTCATTATCGATAAAAATTTGAAATGGAAGGAACAAATTTGTCAAGTTGTAAAAAAAATTAGAAAATTGATTTATATATTTTTAAGAATCAGAAATTTTTTATCTGTAAAAAACTTATATCTAATATATTACGCTTTGGTTCAATCAACTTTACAATATGCTATCATTAGCTGGGGATCCGCATACAAAACTAATCTTTCCCCAATTGAAGTTGTGCAGAGGCTAATAATTAAAATCATATTAAAAAAACCTTCTGACTACCCAACGGATCAATTATTTAAGGAATTTCAAGTACCATCTTTCAAAGATCTATACAATAGAAATGCATTGATTCAAATTATAAAAGAAAAAGAAAAATATCAATTTATAATCTCAAAAAAAAAAAACAGTTTCCGACTAATCTAATCTACTTATAACTCAGTTTCCAAGTGATACTCCATTCTTCAAATAAGTTAAATTTTGTATTGTTTTTAGCAACTAATTACAATAATTCTGGACACATTATCCAAACAGTAAAATTGTTTTGATAGTAGATAAATACTTATAATTACATATCACCGAACTTACAACTTATTGTTTTTTTACATTCACATTGTAATTGAGAGAACTTAAATATAGCATTAAAAAATGTACACTACTCTTCCAGACACAAGCTAACGCTTCCATGGAAGAGTGGTATTAACATATTTGAATATGAACATGTAAGCAAATTAATACATCATCTAAATGTACATTATATTTTATATGCTAAAAAATAATTAAAAAAAAAAAATAAATAAAAATTTGCATGCCTGTTTCACTCCGCTCAGCTTTGCTTCTATGGAAACGCACCCTTAGACAAGGGCACTCATGACAATTTATAAAAAAAAAAAAAAAATAAATTAAAAAAAAAAAAAAAAAAAAAAAAAAAAAAAAAAAAAAAAAAAAAAAAAAAAAAATTACTAATCTCAATGACTGTTGCGTATTACAAACAAATCTTGTGAGCGTATTACAAACAAATCTGATAATGAACTCTTCCTCAATATTGAAAAATGTCAAACAATAACTTTTACCCGAATTAAAAATCCTATTAAATATGAATACAGCATCAACAACATCTTTCTAAAAAGAGTTGAACAAATTAAGGATCTAGGTATTATTTTTGACAATCAATTATCTTTTGTTTCTCATATAAACGAAATAACTAACAAGGCCATGAAAAGCTTAGGGTTTATATTGAGGACGGTAAAAGATTTTTAAATAATTAATTCATTTAAATTGCTATTCACTGGGTTAGTGAGAAGCCATTTAGAGTACAATTCAACAATCTGGGCTCCTTTTTATAAGATTCACCAACAAAAAATTGAGAGAGTACAACATAAGTTTCTGAGATTTATAAACTATAAATTAGGAATTCCAATCGAAGAACTTAACTACACATTTGTAATGGACTTACTAAAATTAAATGAATTAACTTCAAGACGAACAATGAGTGATTTAATTTGTCTTTTCAATATTTCAAATGGCAGACTGGACGCCCTTGATTTAACCAAACTAATCCAACTGCGAGTACCTACCCGTAATACAAGACTGAATGCGCCTTATTTTGTCAACGCGCCTACTAATAATTACTTCGAAAACTCGCCTATCGAAAGGCTTCATCGACTAGGAAATAAATACAACTCAATCGATGTTTATCGTCATCTGTCAGTGACCAAATTTAAACTCAGTGTTTTGGAATATTTACAATAGAACTATAAATCCCCATCTTGAAATTTTGTGTGCACAGTTTATTGTAAACCCTCATAGTTAAGTTCCGTTAAAAACACCTACAATAATATAAGGCGCAATAAAGGTTAGTTATTTATAATTTATAAACAAACCTTATAAAAACTGTTCTTGTGTATCGTTTAAGGTAATAATAACAAAATGACTTTAACGACTTATACTTTGATTAACATTTTAATTTGATTGTAATTAAAGCAGAAATTCTGACGATAAAGTAATTGTCAAAATGGAATTGTTTTGTATATTAATTTTAGTGCGGTGCAAGTCGGTAGTATGTATTTTTGTTTAAAATCAACTTCGCTCTGTATTCAACACATAAATTGCACATATATAAAAAAAAACTCACCATTATTATTATTTGTTATATACGTATATACATATAAAACTGATTTTTTCTCTTTATTGTATAATGCTATACTTCTTACTAACCAGCTTTATTTATATGTACCTACCTACCATGTATAAAAACTATTTATATTTTCTTTGTATTTTAAACACACCTGTATGTTCTAAAACATAAAAATGTAAATGTGTAAAAGCCCATAAGGGCGTTAATGATTAATAAATAAATAAATTAACTTATGTGCATGGCTACATATCTATTATTTTATAGAAACCGTAATACAGTTGCGTGGTTGAAATAAATTCCCACCTCCCGACTCTAGATTTAAATATTATGAATTTTTCTCTTTCCACACTTTCATGCTTCTCTAATATATTTTTCTAATGTACACCCTTAATGTGTGCTGTATTGTATTTTTATATATTTTTGTATTGATTTAATTTTAGTCATGACGCCACGTTTTGCAAGCCTTTTTATAATAACTCTATTGCGTATTTGTACACAGCACATGAAAATGTAACAATGATTATAAGCAATAATTATCAGCCTGAAACACTCATTTACCTTGAAAAATCTTCCGAGAAAAGATACTTGCCGCCAACGGGACTTGAACCCGTGTCCTTCTGATTGCCGGTCGGATGCTCTGACCACTGAGCTATGGCGGCTTATCTAATACCCGCCAAATAATTCAATATATACTGGTGTTTCATTCAACAAATACTGATTATTACATTTTTCCACATGAAAACAACCAACTTTATTTTTGTGAGGGAGGTATTGTTAGTACTAAATCTGTCGCTAGGTGGAGTCGAGACAAATTATGAATGTGTTATTATGTAATTAAAGTTAAATTAAAATGAAAAGGAACCCAAAACCGAACCTTGCAGAATACTTGCGTGATTTCCATTGGTTCTGATAATGACTACGCAAGTTTTTACTCATTTTTTCCTTGGCGGTATCCTCTTAAGTAATAAATTAAGAGCGACGCCTTCTGAAAGAACAATGGTTTCAATGGACCGAGAGTGCTGAAGTAGTGAACTGTTTTTCATATTATCATTATTTGCGTTATTTGTTTTTGGGGTGTTATGCCGTGTTGCGCTACCTCCTTCTTTGAGGATAATCATCAGGGTCCTGATGATGGACACTGCAACGCTGTCCGAAACGTTGGCTAAAGAAGGAGGTAAGGAAACAAGGCATAACACCCCAAAAACAAATAACGAGAATACTTTTGGCCGTGGAATTCTTAAAACGTATCTGTTTTTCATCTATTTACTTTCGCAAGAATCCCAACTATGTTTAGGGCCTTTTCACAAAAGTTATTATTCCATAAAATCTGATTTTTTTTTACTCTTCCGAAATTCTATTTTAACGGTTATTATTTCCGATACTTGCTTGTTTTGTGATAACACAATAATATGTTGAAGATTCAAGCGTTTTTCGTATTAATCACCATAAACAATAATAGTAAAGGAATGGGTTTTTGAAACTTTGTGCTGCAATAATATAATCTATTCAATAGATAAGGTCGTGGAATTGAGTCACCAAAATTCGAAACGTTTTTCCATCCGGAATTTCTTTTGATTTTGTAAATCTTTGTAATGATTGCTTAATAAAGTTTATTCGGCTTCTGGATACAAGTTCTTCTTGTTCCGTAAATAGTCGAATACTACTATTATTCATAATTCTTTTACGCTGTTTATAAAATATTGCATGTTGTACTGCGGCTGTTTTGAAAATTCGGTTTGGCATATCATTCCTTTGCCTTCGGTTTATATTTTCCGATTATTAACGATCATCGTTCACAGATCTCGCATATCCCACTTACATATCCCACCCATTTTTTTTAAATGAATACCGCACAAGAGTCCCAAATGCTCCCGTCTGGAACGATTGAGACTATGGCATCCCCAATTAGGGTATGTTGTGAGGCTGAAGGTAGTGAGGATGGAAAGGAGATAGGGAAGAGGAAGGCGGGGAAGTATCTGGCTATTCAGTTCTGGTTACCAAACACGGCTAAAGCCATTTCAAGCAACGTTTCAATTCTGAATGGTGGTCTTATACCATATACTGAGAGTATATTCCACTCTAGAACGTGCCGCAAATATACTTTATATTATTTTTAATGAGTAAATTGTGAATAACACAAATTATTCACAAAAAATTTATTTTCCACTCCGGGAATCGATCCCGCGACCTTCGGATTGCGAGTCAAGAGCCGTACCGCTGGGCCGGCCGTCCATACAGCATCCCCAAAGATGGCAGGCCTTTAGGAAAATTCTTTCCCTAAAAGCTTGCTTTCTGCAAAAAATAACTGGCATCCAGAGGGTTAGAAGAGTTATTCACAAACATTTTACACACGACATACAAAAATTGTTATCGTTTATGTGACTCCGAGTGCAAAAATACTGATTTAAATATGAAAGCAAACCTCATTGAATCACAGTTCGACTTCAACTCTTGGAGTGATACTAACAAGAGAATTTTTTAAAATAAATTCAGTGTTGCAAAATTATTTTCAAAATGCGGTATTTCCTAGAAATTGTGTTGATGGTTTTTACGGCAACTTTCGTGGAAGCCCAGAGGCAAGGTAAGAATATTTTCCACACTAAGTAAATAAATTAAAGTTCAACTGGTATTTGAAATCAGAATATTTGTTTTTTCATAAACTGTTTGATTATGCCTTAGGAAGGTGAAAAAACTGCAACGCGTGATAATAATTCCGCAGAAATATAATCAATAATTTAATTAAATTAAACTGTTTTTAGTTAATTTATTTTGTTATATACTATTGTTGAATACATAAAAGAAAAATCTTCAAACAAAACCGGAGTTACGCAAATTAAACTTGACAGAAATAAATATCACAATAATATATCTTTCTATTTTTTGTGTGGCATGGAAATTGGAAACTATTTATATACCTAAGCGCTATCCGAATTTTACCTAAGAAAACTAGATTTACTGGCAATGATTTTATACCCATTTTAAGTAAACCGACCTTCTTGAGTACCTAGTGCTTATATTAAAATGCAGTTTGATAAAAAACTGATTTATTTTATTACAATTTATATTTTTTTTTAATATGTTCTTTTCTATGTCATTTAGACTCTTTTTTAAATTATATTATAAAAAGAAAATAAATTTAAGGCACTTTTAAAAATAATTTTTTAAAAAAATCGATTCCCGAATCCTAATTATACTTCACAAAAAAAATCTGTAAGGTCTTCTAAAATTGTGTGAGTATTGGAAGATGGCTGACTGGGATTTTTCCAATTTTAATTTTTTTTCAATATTTACATAGTATAAAATGAAGTCGCTCACGCTGTATGTGCGCTTAGATCTTTTCAACAACGCAACAGATATTCATACGGTTTTCACCAATAGATGATTCATGACGAAGATTTTTAAGTATACAATTTGTCAAGTTTTTGTGAAAATTGGTTGAAAACCATAATATATCTGGTCAAGCGGCAGCGGGCAGCGGGCAGCGGGCAACGGGGAGCAGGCTGACAAACGGGCGGTGTGGATTTGATTTAACAGATGGCGTTTGTTATAAAGGTTTCGTTAGCCACGGCAACGTGTGGCCGGGTCTGCTAGTTTAATGAAAATGGGCAATTTAATTATTTTTAATTTCTATATTCTCTGTAGGAACATCTAAAAAGGGCAATTTCAAATTGTTTCATTACATTATTCGATACTTATATTAATTTTAGTACCGCACGAGAATCCCGACTGCTAATTTAAACATTATCACGGATTTTTTTAACCGTTGTTTTTTTCGCCTTGCAAGGTGCAGTCCGTTTCCAGTTTTTCCTCCGTGAGGTGCAATCTAACGACTGGTGATACACAAAAGCATTAATCAAAATTCTTTCATCCTTGTAAGGCTCTGTCTGTTTCTGTAATTTTCTTATGGTGAGGTGCAGCGCGTAATAATTGTGAGAATTTTTTTGGTAATGAATTACTCAATAACTCCCATAATGTACAGTGCTTGAACCAGTACTTACCAGAGGAAGTAATTAAAACGTAAAACCACTGCAAGCATTACGCACACAGATAATGCAACGCTTCTTCTCGGAAACACTTCTATACAAGTTTTTTTGGTAGGGGGCTCCCTAGGACTTCCCCTGGGTGTATTTTTGTTATTGGTTTTTATGTTATGCTACGTGTATGCTAGTGTTATGCCGTGTTACGCTACCTCCTTCTTTAGCCAACGTTTCGGACAGTGTTGCAGTGTCCATCATCAGGGCAGATGATGGACACTGCAACGCTGATACATCTGCCCTGATGATGGACACTGCAACGCTGTCCGAAACGTTGGCTAAAGAAGG
The DNA here is from genome assembly GCA_917880885.1 of Limnephilus marmoratus. Lineage (NCBI taxonomy): Eukaryota > Metazoa > Arthropoda > Insecta > Trichoptera > Limnephilidae > Limnephilus > Limnephilus marmoratus. The sequence continues at coordinate 39,956,387 of OU862926.1, forward strand.
AGGTAGCGTAACACGGCATAATACCCCAAAAACCAATAACAAAAATAATCCATGCATTGATATCTGCAAAATCCAAAATGCTAACTACGAGAATCTTCTTTCACAATATACAATGTGTGCTCCCTTTGATCAACTACAATATTACCTATAATATGTTCAAACACTTATATTATACTGTCACTTTATTCTTCCACAAATTGAGATTAAGAACGTCACGTTTTCGCAATTTTAAAACATATAATGATTTTTTTATAACCGTGGATAAAACAAAGGCGTAATTGTGTTTCTCTGTAAAAACAAAATATTTATTAACAATACGTATTTACAACTCTCAACAATTACATTATCTGTTAACAAAAGATTCACTTACCTGTAAAAACAAAAGAAACAACATTTAAAGCCCTTATTTCAGGTTTATTTATAATATTAGATAGTAATTTCAGGAATGTTTAATGAAATAGTTCTGACAGTTATATTTTCATAACTCGATTCATTTGTCAGCTGTCAGCAGTGACATCTAGTGGGCCATCAACTAACTAAGTACTAAATCAGTAACGCGGCAAATACAAGCTTAAGGAAAGTGCTCATAAGTGGTTTTCTTTACATACATATTACTAAATACACTTTTATAAATCGTTTGAAAAAATATTGATGTTCCGGCGGCAGAGATAAATTTTCTCATACTAGCGATTCATAATTTGAAGATTGGAATAAATTCTCAAAAACTGTCCAAAATAAGAAATTTAAAATTTTATTTCGTGCATTTATTATGTAAAGTTTACCTTAACATTTTATGGCGGCATCCGTGGTCGAAGGGTAAAGCTCTCAAATAGCAAACAAAAAGTCTCGGGTTCGAATCCCGGCGTGTGCAAATAAAATAAATAAATTCTGAAACAAAGCTTTTTCAGATAATTTATTGATTTATTTTACTGCATGTATATCATTTGAAATGAGTGTTGAATACAATTTTTTTTGTTTGAAAATTGAACATATCTGCCAACGACCTACGGTATAACCTTATTATGCTAAAAATAAACATATTTTCTCATAATTTAAAACAAAACTTTACCAGATAAAAGAACAATCTTTCGAAATCAATTTATACTTTTTTGTGGAAAAGAGTCAATACGACTAAATTTTAATTGAAAATGACACATTTCCGGTTTTGTCTAGTTATTCCCTCTTAACGCATTTTTATTGACATCACTTAAACAAGTAATTTATATATATTTTTTTTAATTGAACAATATTATTATTTCTTTTTTGTAATAACCTTTGAAGGTTATTTCCAAAATTATTTATATTTTATTTGATTTAGTTAGGTTTAATTGATTCCTATTAAAAAAATACTTCTTCTAACACAGCAAACTTATTTTGTGGCACCATTTTGATATAAATTAATAAATTACTTCGTTTTTACCACTTTTATTGTTTATAAAACCGACATGTTTCGTCAGCAAAGCTGACTTCTTCAGGGTTTTTGACAGAACTAATTTTAAAAATAAACATATATAGGTAATACAGAAAAATAATAGACATAAACAATAATAAAATTAGAAAAAAATAATGTTTAAGGGACGAGGGGCGATATACAACACCAATTGCAACACCAATTTAATTGAAAACATTCTTAATAAAAAATACAAGAAATAAATTCTCGCTCAGCACCGAACGAGTACAGTCGCATTATTTTGTAAGAAGCAAAACAATAAATATAGTTACTCACATTAATAACTCGCCCACCTGGGCGATTCCATTAATTAAATATGGAAACCGAAGAAATTTTTAAAAATATTAAAGACTTAGTTAATAAGATCACTTCAGTGAAAGACTCAAAAATAAAATTAACACTGGAACAAAATATTGTATCACTGGAAGAAAAAATTCAACACGAACTAATAAGTCTACAAAAGAAGATCATAGAATTACAAGAAATTAATATTAAAAATAATCATCACTACACACAGAAACTTGAAGAAATTCATCAAAATAACAAAAAATCATACGCAAGTGCGCTAAGTAACAATAAAAACTTCGTAGAAACTTCATATAATGCAGAACAGAAATACGCCATTTTAATTACCTCAAAAAACACCTTGAAGGCCGAGGACATAAAAATAAAAATTCAAAAAAATATTAATTTAACAAAAATAAAAGTTGGAGTAAATGGAGTAAAAAAGATCGGAGAACAAAAATTAGTGATTTCTTGCCAAAAAAAAGAAGATGCAGAAAAATTAACCGAACAGATAAATAAAGTAATTGGAAAAGAAGTATCGGCCGAAGAAATAAAAAAAAGGAAACCGTGCTTAATGTTGAAAAGCCTGCAATGCCAATTGACTGAAGAAGAAATTATTGACGGGATTGTACAACAAAATGAAGGATTAACCCTAGAAGACAAAAAAGACATTAAGCTTATCAAGGAATTAAAAAATAAGTACAATGAAGGAAAAGAAAACGACACCACTAACTACATTATCGAAACAACGGGAAAATTAAGGAAAAAACTTATAGAAAAAAAAAAAATCAACATCAAATTCCAAAGAGTGTACGTCAACGACTGCAGCCCGATCACACAATGTTACCATTGCCTCAAGTTCGGCCACACAGCCCAAAGATGTCACGCCAGGACGCAGCCTCCCATTTGCCCTCATTGCACTAAGGAACATATACTATCTAAATGTGAAAACAAAGAACAAACTCCAATCTGCAACAACTGCTGTGTCCAAAACAAAAGGTTTGATATGAACTATTCCACCGATCATAGAGTCGATAGCATAAAATGCCTTTACCGGCAAAAAATGATTCGAATTGCTAAAGAACGCATTGACTACGAATAAATATTGTAAATTTTCATTTCCTCAAACTCTTATCTATAAATTAACAATGAATGATTTTTTATGTAACGCATTAGGTAAAAAAATATGTATTGAAGAAAACTTACATCACTCTATAAGAGATTTCTATTTTATATGCACTGAAAAAGGATTTACTCAATTTCATAAAAATATTAAAAGTGTAAAAAATTTTTTTTGAAAAATTAATAATATCTTTAAAAGAAATAATTTTTTTCCCGGGCTTGATTGGGTTTACAAAGACCTACTCTACTGGCGAAACTAATTACTCCATACCAGGGTACCAGGTAACAATAATAAGTATAAACAAAAACTCTGATATTGGAATATCTATTTCCAACCAGTATAATGTTCTCAATATTAATGAAGTATTTAATGATTACGATGTTAATATTTTAAATATAAAATTTAAAGACGTTAATAAATTATCGCATTATATTGCTATTTATCCTACACATAAGTCTACAGTACAACAATTTATAGTAGAATCAAAAAACATTTTATTGAATTTTAGAAATATAAATAATATTATTATACGAGATATGCATTTAAATATTGTAAATGACTATGCTAGTAATGATAAAGATATGATCAATCAATATATGATCAATAAAAACCGGAATATTCTTCAACAATCTACACATTATAAAATCCGTATTTGTATTACTAACTCTATGTCACACTCTACTTTGAAAATACTCTATACAATATTTAAAATAAATCAATATCACATTAATATTTTTACTAAATGGATGACTTCATAGCTAATGAATTAGAAAATAATTTTAAAATACAAGAATATGAGTGTGTATACACCGATTCATGCAGTAGCGGCGTTAGGGTAGGGCGCGGTTGGGCGACCGCCCAGGGCGCCGGACATAAAGGGGCGCCACAGGCGCTGCAGGCGCCCCTTTATATTCCCTCGCTCTTTGAGCCAGGTCTACTTAATCGTAAATTCAAATTCAAATTTAGGAAAAAAATTGTTATGGTGGCAACACTAGAATTGGAACATGGTGTACAATCCCTTCGATCGGAGCACTGCTGCAGTTCATTTACCGAGAATCCCCAACCATAGAGAAACCCATTATCTATCTCTTTTTAACATTTTTAAGCGTGGCCTAGTGCAAACTCACATTGATAATTATCCGAAGAATGATACAGGGCGACATTTCTCTAATTCTCATTTCATAAAAAAAACTAGCAAACAATGAAACAATTCATTTAAGAAAAAAACCTATCTGCGATCTACAAAATCTCAATCTAAATTGACAAACTTGTCAACTTTTTCAATCGAAAATGAAATTGCTAAAAACATCGATTTTGATAAAACCTAATCAAAGAATTTTATTAGGTTATCAATTTCGCCGATAGGAAGACTAGAAAAGTGAAATTTCATTAATTTTTTTAAAATAAAAAGTTTTTTTTTTATAAACGGTTATTTCATTATACTTATTGCCTTTTTTCATATGGAATTGTATTTTACTTAGGGGCAGTGGGGTAGCGTGGGAGGGGGGGTGGGGGGGGCGGCCCACCCCGGGTGGCACTTTTATGGGGGGGCGGCAAATTTTCACAATAAATTATAACATTATCTTGGAAAAAATTATATTTAAACCATTTCACAGCGCCCTTGAGGTGATTTTCCACGAAAACTGCGCTATATAAATTAGCCAATTATTATTAATTATTATTCAAATCATTATTTGAAAATATTCTACGATACTTTCGTTTACGAATCCAACTCGTTTTTTATTATTTATTAAAAATATCAATAATTTTTTTTTTTTTTCACTGCAAATTTCGCAATTCGTAGCAAAACCGTACGCATCTTATGAGAGTGATACTAATTTAAGCTGATAACTTGCAAACAGATTCACTCTTAACTAAAACCTGAATTGTGTTCAGATTGTATTAACGAATGAATTTCAGTTGTGTATTCATCTGCTGATACATTTCGAAAGATATCATTATTTTATTAGAAGTGCAGATATAAAATTCTAGTTGCAGACTATGTATGTGCTGCCAGAATCAAAGAGAAACCATTTTCATATTCTGAGTGTAGTTTTAATTTGCCAAATACAGATTTAATTTAACCCGTTTAATCGCAGGAGACGCAAATTGTCCCACACATTGAATTTTAAAATAAAATTATGAAATTATATCCCACACATTTATTTTTAAAATATATTTATTTTTAAAATAAATTTGTGATTGCGATAAAAAGTTAAGTTACAGTTTTATTACATTTTTTTAAGAAAAGAAATCTGTATTTAAAATTTTTAGGTTTATTTTATTTTAGGAACTTTAATTCGAATATTCCAAGGCGTGTACTTTTGAGCCAATTCACATTTCCAATGCCAAAATTTTTATATTTAGAAACAATAATGTGTTAATAAGCACGTTGGAAAAATTACTTTATCTAGATTTTAGAACAATTTTGTTTTTTGCAAAAGAATAAAAAAAGGAACTTTAAAATGCATGGGAAGAACCGGAAATTTTGTGCGCAAACAGTGACAGGCAAAAGTTTAAAGATATTTGGTTATAATTATTCGAAGGGTTAAACCAGTTTTCAGAATGTAAAATTCCATTTGAGGATTCATCTGCTGTCACAATTCAAACAAAATCATTATCTTATTCGAAGTTCAGTTATCAAATTCTAGTTGCAGACTCTGTATGTGCTGGCAGAATCAAAGAAAAACCATATTCATGTTCTGAGTGTACTTTTAATTCGCCGCATACAGACTTAATTCAAACCAATTTTGTGTTGAGAATGTACATTTGTTGGATTCATCTGTTGACACATTTCGAAGGAAAACATCCTCTTATTAAGTTATAATTTTGTATTTGCAGACTATGTATGTGCTGCCAGAATCAAAGAAAAACCATTTTCATGTTCCGAGTGTAGTTTTAATTCGCAAGGTAGACATTTAATTTTAACCAACACAGAATGTCAAATTCCAGTTGGATTCATACGCTGACACATTTCGAAAGAACACATTCTGTTCTTCGATGTGCAGTTATAAAACTTCAGTTGCAGACTAATTATTTAATATCAGAATCAAAGAAAAACTATTTTTGTGTTCTGAGCGTAGTTTTAATTCACCGCATACAAACGGGTTTTGTGTTCAGCATACAATGATACATTAAATAACGAGTTGCAGATTCATCGTGCATCAAGTGAAGCTTTACATTTGAGTTACATAATGCTGTAAAATTTTGAGAAATTGATTGTTGCGTGTGTTACTATTATTTGGGGACTCTAACGCAATTTCAATCAATCAAGTAAGGAGTAAACTTTATAAACATGATTTTCGTTGAAAGAATACTCGTCAAATGTGATTATTAAAAAAATCCAGCTCGTATATAAATAGGTCGTAATAAAAAAAACAGGATTTCCACACACAACCCCCCCCCCCCCCGCCGCTTTAAGTACCCTAATAAGGGGGCAGCGAAATTTTCCTCCGCCCCGATGTTCTGAATTCTATTACAGACATACAATTCTCGATTTCTGAGAGCAGTTGTATATAAATTTGTAGTAGAATTTATAAGCATGATTTTATTGAAAGAGTACTCGGTACATGGGGTTATAAAAATCAGCATAACAAAAATATGATACTTACTCCTTCCCCCCCTCCCCCCCTAGCGCTTGAAAATCTGCGGAAGGAGCACCTGTAGAAGTTAGGGAGGGGGGGGGGGGGGGCAAAATTTTCCCCGGGTTTTCGGGTGGCCGAAACGCACGCTAAGCCACTGCTTAGGGGGCGCCGTGGAATTTTCGCCCCAGGGCGCTGGTAGTGCTAAAACCGGCTCTGGATTCATGTAATGACATAATCTCAAAGAATCTCAACAATATTTTCATTTTTCATATTAACATACGAAGTATGGAACGAAATTGGGATGAATTAATTCTAAAATTAAACAATCTAAATAAAAAACCTGACATCCTAATATTATCAGAAACTTTTACTAATGACGAATCACCCACCTATCATTTACCAGAATATAATTATGTTACAACCAAAATAAACATCAATAAAAATAGTGGTCTCGTCATATTCATTCACGATAAATTTAGTATTGTCAAACTAACTGAACATCCTATACATCTATACAGCGCCCTTGAGGTGATTTTTCACAAAAACGGCGCTCTATAAATTGTCCAATTATTATTATCTAGTAAACTGTATTGAAATACAATTAAAACTCAACAAAACAAACTACCACATAATAGCTGTTTACAGAACACACGGTTCGAATATCTCGTCATTTATAAATGAATTTAAACACATACTGTTAAAATTTAGAAATAAACTTTGCTTTGTTGCAGGAGATTTTAATATAAACATTAATGAAAACGTAGAAAATAATTTCAAAGATGAATATATTAATTGTATGACTGAATTTAACTTCATATCGTGCATTAACAAAAATACGAGAGAGATAAAAAATCACACTCCATCTTGTTTAGACCATATATGGACTAACATAAATATTAAAGATATCGACAAAATGAAATCAATTGTTTGGAAAACGAATATAACTGACCACCATGCATGCATTCTTTTCTATGATAACAAAATTAAACATAAAAAATTTAATCTAACAAAGACAAAATCCTACACAAATATGACTATTTTATCCAAAAAACTAAGAAATGAACAATGGAACAACGTGTTAAATAGTTATGATACCGAGACTTCCTCAAAAAACTTTGAAAATATATTGTCTCAACACATAAAAAATTCAACTACTGAAACTAGTCCGCATTAAATCTAAACTAAGAATTTTAAAGCCTTGGATAACACAAGGACTTATAATATCAATTAGAAACAAAGAAAAACTTTACAAAACAACAATGAAAAATCCTCTAAATGAAAAAGCATACACTTTTTACAAAAAAATTAAAAATAAATTAACAAACTGTATCAAACAAAATAAAGAAGACTATTTCAAAAATAAAATACTTTCTACAGACAATAACAATAAACAAATATGGAAAACAGTTAACTTAGCCATGGATAACACTAAAAAAACACAAAAAATAAAATACATTGAACATGAAAATAAAATCATAGATGCTAATAATCAACCTAAACAATGTGCAAACATCTTTAATTCTTTTTTTGCTAATGTAGGAAAAAATCTTGCGAAAAATATCAATAAATCTTTTAACCCGAAAACACTAACGATTGAAAATGTACAAAATCATAGTAATTTATCAAAATTTGAAAAAACCTCAGAAAGTGAAGTTTTAAAAATAATAGAAGGCATGAAAGGAGGTTCGTCTCCCGGGTTTGACCTTATTACAGTACATTTTCTAAAATCCATGAAAATTCATTTGGTGAAACCAATTACTCATTTGATAAACTTAAGTTTAACAGAGGGAATATTTCCGACAAACTATAAAAATACAATTATTTCACCTATTTATAAATCTGGAGATCCTCAACAAGTAACTAACTATCGCCCAATTTGTCTAATCTCAAACATTGGAAAGATTTTTGAAAAAATTGTGAAAAATCAATTAGTCAGTTTCCTAGAAAGTAATAAAATTCTTCACAAAAACCAGTTTGGTTTTATAAAGTCACTCAGCACACAAGATGCTATTGCCAATGTAACCTCATACATCAACGAATCATTGGATAAAGGTGAAAAATGTGCCGGTATATTTATTGATCTCAGAAAAGCTTTTGATAGTATATCCCATGAGATTCTACTAAAAAAACTAAACAATATAGGTATAAAAGACAATGCAATTAAATGGATTTCGAACTACCTAAAAAATCGACCGCAAGTCGTAAAAATAAATCGGATTAATAGCGATAAAGAAATATCAGACTTTGGAATCCCTCAAGGTACAGTAATAGGACCAATCCTTTTCACCATATATGTTAATGACATTTTTTTTCAACCACTACATGGCCAAATTACTTCTAATGCCGATGATACGGTATTAATAATTAGCGATAAAACTTGGGAAAAAGTAACATTTAAAGCCACCGAAGACATAAATATTTAAAAGAATTTCTTCGACGTAAATTTACTATCACTAAATGGTGATAAAACATTTGTAATTCCATTTGCAATACACAAAAATGATACCCCTAAAAACATTGACATCATCATCCATGATAATTCCAAAACACATAGTAAAAATTATTGTATCCAAAACTGCACAATATTAAAAACAACAAACACAATCAAATATTTAGGAGTCATTATCGATAAAAATTTGAAATGGAAGGAACAAATTTGTCAAGTTGTAAAAAAAATTAGAAAATTGATTTATATATTTTTAAGAATCAGAAATTTTTTATCTGTAAAAAACTTATATCTAATATATTACGCTTTGGTTCAATCAACTTTACAATATGCTATCATTAGCTGGGGATCCGCATACAAAACTAATCTTTCCCCAATTGAAGTTGTGCAGAGGCTAATAATTAAAATCATATTGAAAAAACCTTCGGACTACCTAACGGATCAATTATTTAAGGAATTCCAAGTACCATCTTTCAAAGATCTATACAATAGAAATGCATTGATTCAAACTATAAAAGAAAAAGAAAAATATCAATTTATAACTGAAAACCGTACTAGACATAAATATATTTTCTCATGCCCAAAATTAAACACTTCCTTTGCACAAAATTATTATACTTATCAAGGAAGACTTATTTTCAACCGATTACCGGATGAAATTAGAAAAATTAATGATAAAATCCAATTAATATACACTGTTAAAAAATATTTTAAAGATAATATAAAAAAAAAAACTAAAAAAAAAGTTTCCGACTAATCTAATCTCAAGAACAACTACTTATAACTCAGTTTCCAAGTGATACTCTGTTCTTCAAATAAGTTAAATTTTGTATTGTTTTTAGCAACTATTTACATATCACCGAACTTACAACTTATTGTTTTTTACATTCATATTGTAATTTAAGAACTTAAATATAGCATTAAAAATGTACACTACTCTTCCAGACACAAGCTAATGCTTCCATGGAAGAGTGGTATTAACGTATTTTAAAATGAACATGTACGCAAATTACTACATTATCTAAATGTATATTATATTTTATATGCTAAAATAAATAAATTAAAAAAAATAAAAAAATAAAAAAAAAAATAAAAAAAAAATAAAAAAATCCTTAAATCATATATCTATCCTGTACAAAAGGATCAGGAAGGGAAAAAATGGAGGAAAATTATGTATTTTAATAATAAAATTTCTAATTCCTTGACAAAGAATATACCAAATGAAATTCTTCCTGTATTTTATGCAAATAACAAACTTAAAAATTACATTGTAAAAAATAAAGATTCAGATAAAAGAGATTCAAAAATGAAAAAATCGGGAATTTATAAATTGAAATGTAATGATTGTGATTTCTTTTATGTAGGTAAAACTTCGAGAAACTTTGAAATAAGGATTAAAGAGCTTATGAAAGATTTAAATAATAACAGTTTCTCGGAGTTTGCCAATCATTTAATAGAAACTAGTCATACCTTTAATTTTAACAGTGGAATAGAACTTATTCATTGTAATGTCAATGGCATTAAGTTGGATAAATTAGAAATTTTAGAGATTAGAAAGAGTGTTAATGCAAATTTAAATATTATTAATATTCAAAAATTGTTTTTAAATGACCCATTATTAAATCTATTCCCCTTTTATAATTTTAAAATTTTTAATTGTTTTATATTGCCCCTCGTCCCTTAAACATTATTTTCTTTCTAATTTTATTATCGTTTATGTCTATTATTTTTCTGTATTACCTATATATGTTTATTTTTAAAATTAATTCTGTCAAAAACCCTGAAGAAGTCAGCTTTGCTGGCGAAACATGTCGGTTTTATAAACAATAAAATTGGTAAAAACGAAGTAATTTATTAATTTAAATAAAAAAAAATAGCTTCTATTAATATGGGAAAAAATTGCATATAGATGATATTGTTCATTCTGAAATTTTAAACACGAGATTGACAAAAATGTTTCGAAAATAAGAGGTCTCAGTAACCCAATTGGTTAGACGAGAGATCGGTAGCCGTATCGTTTAAAGCGTACGTCTCAGTTAGACGAGAGATCCTGGGTTCGAGTCCCAGTTGTGACCATTATCTTTTGAAAAGTTGGAACTCTTGTGTCTTCTTCTTCCTTGCGCTGTCCCAACTCATTTTCGGTCTTCCATTGGATGTCTCCGTTTTATGTGCCCATACCATCTCAACTGACGTTCCTCCAGCTTACTGTTTATTGGGACTCTGGTGTGATATTACCATTATTTTATTTATTATTTTATAAATCATGCTGAGCGTAACAAATTCGAATTTTAACTTCTGTATTTTTTTGTACGTTCCGTTTCCGGTTAGATGTGATATTCCGAAGAAAGTGTGAAAAAATAATTTTTTCCCATATAGTGACGTTTTTTTGGATGAATTATATAATTTCTTATTTAAAATGATTTAAAAAGTTACGATTAATAAATGCTTTATATTTAAGTAGGTAGATATTTAAGAACCCACTTACCAATATTATGTTTAAGAGGAAATACTAGCTGCGTTTTTCCATACAAACGTATTCCCCGTTTATCTCTCTGGATTTTGACCCTAGAGCATTTTTACATAATATAGATATTGACCACTAGCGTGTCGGTACGTTTTGCTTTTTTTGATAATTTACTTCTTATAGAAGTTAGGACCATCCAAAAATGAATAAAAATGCCTAATTTAAAAGCCGTCAAAAAACGTTCAGTATACAAACTAAACAATGTATTTTGAAAAAAAACAAAACGTACCGACATAGAATATTTTCTTCTAATACAGTTTGTGAAAAAAAAAATTAAAATCGGTCCAGTTTTGGAGAAAAAAAATGGGGAATACAAAACATCGATTTCGAAGATTTTATTTAGGTATTTTCGGCCCGATGTGCAGGTGTCCCTTTCGCTCAGTTCCCTTGAGGGGGGCGGGGAACGAGGGTTTTGACAAATACATACAAAGCGAAGTAGTGATGTAACGAATTTTATCGGTAGACTAGTGTTGTCCTTCCCCGAGTGATCGATATTTTTTATTCGTTTTTTTCTGTTTAGTGACTTATCGCGGTATACCAATACTGATCGAGCTTTCATACTAAAATTGAGCCAAATTAAAATTATTTATATCAAGTACTATAATAAATCAAACCATATATTGGATAACCATTACCCCCGCCACTTGTTCACCCCAAGTGGTCCGCTATGTTTAGTGACTGAGCCTGGATTCCCGGGTTCACGGGTGAGGTCTGCATGGGTTTTGGTGGCGGATAATTTTGTCCACTTACTGCGTGGCGGGCCGGATTGGGAGAAACTGGAAGAGGGAGATCTTTTGATCTCTACAGCCGGACTCTCCACCATCATTTCATACTTTTACCTACCTTTTCCCTACCCAGAACTTCCTTTCCTTCCTTATCCTAAAAATACCCTCCACACAGCTTCTCCAATGATGTCCAACAACTTCTCCAACAAAGTCCCTGAGCGATTATTTTTCCTCGGTGCCTCCAATGTGGGGTTTATGTTTAAAAAAAAAATCTGTTTCAAATTTTCGGTTGAGAGTCGCTTACATTGCCTTCAGTGATTAATTGAAATTTTTTGTTTGTAAACGCTTTATTGTACAAAATTTTTAATTTTTTACAACTAGACAATGAATTTTAAACAATTTATGATTTATATCTTTCTCTCGCTGGTAAATTTCTTGGTATGCGACCGTCAATTATTTCTGGTAAAAGGCATTGGAGGTAGAAGTTTTCTAACAGTGGTTCAATTTTTTTGCCAGATTGAATCGTCCCTTTCAATTTTTTCATACAGCAAACCTTTAGGGCTCCACACGACAAAATAACAGTATTTACGACGAGTAACGTGTAACTGGCCTTGGACTTGGTAGAAGTAATTGTGATTCCGTTTTAATGTTAAAGCATTGTCTTCAATTTTACTGTAATCAATTTTTTTTTGTTCAATTCCTTCTTCTGGTGACATATTTGCTATTCTATATGGGCATTTCACTTCAATTATAGAATCTTTGCCAATAAGGCCATCCGGACTTGCCGCTAAAAAGTTTTTGTTTTCATCGACAAATAGTCCACAGGCGAATACTTCTAACTTTGTTTCTTTTGTAAATTGCTCAATTGCTTGGTTTTCATTTTCTTTCCCATAATTTGTGGCCGTATTTCCTTTAAATGGCGAGTACAGTAACGAGTTTAATACTCTCGTAACTGAAGTTTTTGGCCGTAACTTACATATTTGTCCAAAGTTAGAAGCTGTTAGCCTCTTACGCCTTTCAATTGCCCACAAATTATTATTGCTTTGGCCCACCGTATTCCGTTCGAGTTCTTCCTTATTAGATGGAGATAATTCTTTGAGAAATTCTTCTTTTTTCGTTTCAAATAATTCAGGTGGCATATCTGGTTCTAATTCCAATTGACCATAATTTTCATCAGGCCCTGTAACTTTTTTTCTCTTTTCTGTCGTGTTTTCATTGTACCTTAGTTTTCTTTTTCGACACCTCTGTGTTGTCTCATTCGAACGTCGTTTTCTTTCGATAAAATGCTTTGTGTAGTTGCCAGGACTGTGGCCTTGGATTTTTTTTTGTATACGGGAATGGGTTGCCATTTCACTATTCCACGAAGTTACTGCTCCAAAACATCTTGCTTGGTATGATCCCCTTTTTGTAAAATTTACTCTTTTTCCGCCTATAAATTTGGCAATAACGTTGTTGACTTGCTCCACAGTGTTATTTGTCACGTTAATAATAAGACTTTCCGCATTTGCTATAAGAGACGACAATAATTGTTGAATATCAGTCCATATTCCACAATCTTGAAGATCGCTTAGTAAATTTGGATCATTAGTGTACTTCTCCGACTTGCAATAGTATGACGAACATTTTGTATGATCACCAAAAACATGGTTTGCGGCATTTTTTATGTCCATTTTCAGATTTTTTACTTTATCACTTTGTGGCGTGTTTTCTTGCTCTTTTCTGTAATTTACTGCTCCAACTATAGCTTTTCTCATTCGTAAAACGTTTGCTTCAACCTTTTTCCTTATTTGAACTGGTACAAAGCCTTTAGCGTTGTTGGTTTTTTTTTCCAAGTGCTTTTATTTTGTTGCAAAAATTGCGAAGTAAGTGATTTTTGCACTCTATTTTTTGTACTATGAAGTTCGGCCCATATGGCATTTGCTGCAAAATTTTTTTCATGATGCTGGAGTCGCCATCTCCAATTAGTTTATTGAATTTCAATCCATGCATTTCAATGCTTCTCGAGAACCCTTCTGCTATAATGTGGGCTTCCATGGCATTAGCACTGTCACGCCAGTTTTTGAAGCACCTATGCTCAGATGCTTCTACTTGTAGTTTTGTAGCTCTAGCACATATGCAGCAGTACGAGTTTCGCACTCCCAGAAATAAAACCTTTTTAGTTCGCAGTCCAACTATGCATCCCGCACCAGATGAGGAGCTAAATCTACTTTTATATGATCTCTTTGCCCAAGAACCATCTGCAACTACCGTCACCAAAGGGTACCCTCCCTCGTCTACGTCACCATTTAAAATTGCAAGCCTTTTTTCTTCTTCACCAGCTGCGATCATTTCTTCTAAGGCACATTCTTCAAGTGTTAGCGCTAAACATTGTTCTATGTTCTTGTAAGTTGAAGGATTCATATTTGGCATATTCAATACCCCACAAATTTCGTTCCATTGTGAATATCCATTTCCTGTACATACTACTCCTTCGACGACAGCAGTATTTACGGACACTTTCAGTTTCGGGTCTTCGGAATGTACATATTCTATTTTCTTGCACATTTTGCACTCGAAAACATATTGGCTTAGAAAACCATTTCGTCGTTCCTTCACAAATTTTAAATCGGAAAATGTGCAGTTGGTGTGTTCGTGCTTTATATTTGAAATTTCTGAAAACAAATATTTTATATCAACAATTCTGCGACCTTCGTGAATATGGGTTTCATCAATATGGTCTGGTTTCAACAGAAAATCATCAAGCGTTGTTGGCGATGAAGAACTTGCGTTTTCTTCTATATTTGGAGAAAATGATTCATCCCTCGAAGGTTCACGCATTTGTGAAGATGTATCTAAGTTTCTAGCAGCATCGTTGATGACATCCATATCCCTGTAAATAAAAAGTAATAATAATTAAATTACTTATTTTCGTTGTACTTATAAGACAGAATTTTTTCGAGTTCCATACGCGAAGGAATCAATTGAGCCCATTTGTTCTCATCAAAATGTAATGCTTTATATCTTCTGTTCTTTTCCAAGTCTCGGTTACGCATGCTACATACAGGCTTCTCATAACATAAACCATTAGGAGGGTTCAGTAGTGAGAGGAAAACAGGAAAACTATATTTCTCGTACTTACCTAGAGATCGAACGCGGTGCAACATGAATCTGTCGTTTGATAATAATAATCGGTTTTTTTCGTCTAGTAGACGAAAATAAACGAGCTTTGTTTCCATTTCTTTTACCCATTATTTATCTGTAAGAAAAAGATATCACATTTTTTTAGTAGAAGTTAGATAATAGTAGCTGATTTTATATCACACACATACGAGAATCTTATGCTGCGTATAAAATTGTGAACCGAGGCGCGAATTGTGTAGTACTTGCACATTACTTAGGCTAATTTGTTTGCTTTTTGAAATAACTCATATAGGTCTCATAGAAATCGTTGTGTCTCCCTTACTACCATGGTTAGAAAAATGATCTGTTAGAAAGAGAAAACAACCAGAACATAATTAAAACTTAAAACAAAATAATTATAACCTTTTATGAAACCAAAGCTTCCGATTAATATTTGAAAAAAAAAATAAGAAACTGGGAATTTTGTGTTAATTTTTTGACATGAAGCGAAAAAAAAGTGAGTTGACGGTAACATTTATTTAATTATGTTTACTTTTTATTACACGCCCGTAGGGTTTTTGCAGACATTTACATACATTTATAATGCATATCGTTTGCTCAGGATTGGTTTGTACTAAGTCCACAAAAACACGTACTGAGAAATAAAAGTTTTGAATTAAATGAAGACTATATTAGCGAAACTCAATTGAAAAGCTGGAGACAATCTATGTCGAGTTTCGCTAATATTGTCTTCGTGTAATTAAATATTACAAATTAAGGTTTTATTTATAAAGTTGAAAATAAATATAAAAAGTTTTGAAGTTTAAAAATATTATATATTTGTTTCCTTTATTTCAAACTGACTGTAATAAATATTTTAAAAAATATGTAGGTTAATCTATCTATAGGTAAAAGACCAACATTTTTGGTTGAATTTTGAACGAACTAACACATCCTTTTTTGTATTTACTGCTTAAAGAAACTCAAAAATACAGGAGTACAAATCAAACCTCAGCAAGCGATATATCTAACGTTTTAAACATTATTTTTTACAAACATGTCAACTCACACGTATAATACACACAACACAATAAATCCATTTAGATTTAATTGTCTAATAAAATATGTACGTGCTTTTATCTTTTTGTTGTCGTAATTTTAATTAGAAAAAACCTAAGGTGGGCTATTTTTAAACATTTTTTATTATTAATAAAAATAAAAAAATTATATGTTTATTTCGAATTATAAAATTTGAAAGCGTATTTCATCATCTTTCAAAAACGGTTTTTAGTTTTCGGATGCGTTCGCAAATATTAAAGTTATTTGGAATTTATTGGAAAGTGGAAATATTTTTACTTTTCGAAAAACAGGCCCGAGGCCTGAGAGGTTAATACTAATTTTCAATAATAACTAATGTATCATAGAGAATAATCATATGTATATAATAATTCGATATAGTTGGTTTGACTGCATATTTATAAACGCTAATACAGTGAAAACTTTAAAACTACTAACCTACATAGAGTTCTAGTAAAATAATACGTAATATGTCGGTAATCTACATACATTATAAAATATTTTAGTAAGACCCTGTATAGAGGGGTAAGTATACACTTTTCACACTGACATTCATCATAAATTTATGAATAGTTTAGTAGGTACTCACCGATATCCTAACTGTGTAATTCGTGACAAAATATTGGAGTGATGCAGCTAATGGTGAAATCAATCTCTAAACAACCACAAACATTGGGATCAGGACAAAACTTATATTTATCTCTCTGATATTCTCGCAACTTTGTTGTTTCAAATTACTTAACCAATAGGTACAGCATGCGTGATGCTTTACTTGTAGTATAACAATATAAATGAATGATGAGCGCAGAAGACATCTATTATATAGGAATACTTACGTTCAAGTCCCGACTCGACTTGACTTATTTGGTGCAGAAAATAATGAACTCTAGCAGGCAGACACCAGTCTATACACACGCTCAAGTCAAGACGCGATTGAAGATGCGCTAATCAGCAAGAAGCCACCTGTCTGAAGCGCTCATGTTGCAACGCGATTTATTTGGAAGAGTAGATATTATAACAAAACCCTGTAACAATCTGATACTGGACTTCGTCGTAACAAAGGTTGACCACCACAACATGGGCATGTACCTAGCATGGTGGTCGAAAAATCCTCAACTTATGTTAGGGAACGTACCCATACTACGTGACCAATTTTTTGCAATTTTTAACCCCCGCCCCCCCCGGTGACCAAAATCCTTAGCAAACCGCCGCTCATTTGTACCAAGCGTGACATTTTGAAGACCCCCCCCCCCCCGAAGAGATCACGTAGTATAGGTACGTTCCCTAATAATTAACGATGCAATGAATAAATAAAAAAAATAAAAATGTATCTTTGAAAAGATGCCATGTGCATGGTTATAACAAAACACTGTAGGAAAAGTTGCAGCGTTTACTCATGACATTTTCTATTATTTTCGAGTTTTATTTTATTTCTTGCCACCTACTTGGTCACACCCGGTAAGGCGACAAACACACAAGACTCAGCATTACCGCGCGAAAACGTACACACGAGCTTCACACACTCACATATCTACTACGCGATGCTACTATAGATGTGTGAGTATTTGATCGAAGCGTGAACAGAAGACATTGTTACAATATCTATCGACGATATTTATAAATGACCGGCATAGCAAACCTCGTGCGTTTAAAAATAATGCGCCCTTTTTCTGTCTATGGAGAGCGGTACATCCTAAATAAGTCGAAACATGCCTTGTCCAAACCTGAGGCAAGAGACGCAGAGGGGGCGAGAAGGTGTACAAGCCAAACACTCACGTGCGGTCTCACCCACACATCGAGAGCTAGTTCTTTTTCGAGCGCGGTGCGACAGCGATAATTTTTGAAAATACCTACCGTCGAGATTTCTCACCGGTGGTATTACCTCTTAAGGAGGAATTTTTGGTTTTGATTTATTAAATACAAAAAATCTAGAAACACACTTTTTTGGACACGAGACACGCTTGCTGAAGTCCCCGGCATTACCCGGACTTAACGCATTTTGTATTGTTTAAAGTGTTTGTTTCAGTTAGACAAGAGATCCTGGGTTCGAGTCCCAGTTGTGACCATTATCTTTTAATTTTTTTATGTCTTGTTCTTTTTCGTTTTTCGTTAAGATTTTTAGTATTCTCTTCTTCTTCAATGAAGTTAAAATGTTTATTAAATTAGAAGCAGCAGTATTTTTAAAAATCAACATTTTTTATAAAACCTTATTATAAAAATAATAAAATTACATTTTATAAATCCAATCTGTCAGGACATATAATATTATGTAACTATTAGAAAATACAAGTAGCTACACTTTTTTTGTCCTATTTTTTTCAGTATTATTTAAATGGGTAAATTTCAAAATTGTAGGAAAATATTATAATTATTATTTTTAATTTCTAAATTCTCTGTAAAAAAGTCGATTCCAAATACTTTTAAGATATTACTTGAGACATGAGTAATATTTTTTTTTTAAATTCAACACAAGAGTACCAACGGAAAATTTGGTGAAAAACATAAACACGGGTTTTTTACTGCTATTTTTATCGCCTTGTAAGGCGGAGGCCTTATTACTATTTTTTCCAGAGTGAGGTGCAATCTAATGAGTGATAAAATGTAAAGTTTCGGTAAACATTTTATGGCAGCCTCCTTGGTCGAATGGTAAAGCTCTCGTCCACAAAACCAAAAGTTTCGGGTTCAAATCCCGGCGTGCGCTAATAAATTTTATTTTATAAATTAATGTTATTTCACAATTAATTGACTAAAAATAATATGCATTATATTTGCGATACGTTCCAGAGAGGAAAATACTCTCAGTACCGCCCTGGTGAAAGACCATTTCAACATTAAAAATTTTGCTTGAAATGGCTTAAGCCGTGTTTGGTGACCAACATTTTTATAATAACTTTTGAATGGTATTCCCAATTTTTTTTGTTTATCTCCTACCTTTTTTATAATTGTTTCCAATTCAGAAAGTTGGCATTCAATAATACCTATGGGAAAAAAATATATTATTGTTATTTAAATGTGAAATGTGAGATTGACGAAAATGACTGCAAAATAAGAGGTCTCGGTAGCCGTATTGTTTAAAGCGTTTGTCTCAGTTAGACAAGAGTTTCGATTCAAAGGGTTCGAGTCCCAGTTATGACCATTATCTTTAATTTTTTTTTATTCTTTTTCATTTTTCCTTGAGATTTTTAGTATTCTCTTCTTCACCAATGAAGCAATTATCGGCTTATTTTGAACCACGGCGTGCAAAATTTCATTACTCGCGGAATAAAACGCGAGATTGGCATAAAAAAATAAAGCCAGGCCGCCCTCCCGCCACAGACACTCTCCTTCATATAATGTATAACTATATATAAA
The DNA here is from genome assembly GCA_917880885.1 of Limnephilus marmoratus. Classification (NCBI taxonomy): domain Eukaryota; kingdom Metazoa; phylum Arthropoda; class Insecta; order Trichoptera; family Limnephilidae; genus Limnephilus; species Limnephilus marmoratus. Next base: position 39,976,051 of record OU862926.1, read on the forward strand.
CAGTATTTTGTCTCTCCTAGTTATCTAAAAATACAATCATGGGATTAAGTAGGTATCTACCAATAATATAATATTAAAAAATTAATTTATTATACCCATGATTACGTAGGTACCTACTTATCCCGTGATTTTCTACAGGTCTGCGCTAGGTATTTAAATACTAATTTCGGTTGGGCTTTTTTTTACATTAGCTCCATAATGGACGCCCTGAGGAAAATAATTTCCCTCAAGGCCTATTTCATTTTAGGGGATGCAGTGTGGAGGGTTTTTTTAAGGGAAGGAAGAAGAGTATGGTCTCAGAAGAAAATGGGTATGAATGTGGGAGTCAGTGTGTCCAGGAGTGACTGGCATATAAATCCATCCCTTCAACTGCGGTGCAAGGCGGTGGGTAGAGGGATTCTAGATGGAGATGAAACAACCAGTCTCTCTCGATCCGGCCCACCACGGAGCAGGTGTTTCAGCAATTTTCCATTTTATATTAATTTAAAAAACTATTCTTTTATAATAACTTATGAAGAATATTTTCTACATTTTTTTAATTGTTTCCAATACAAAAAACCAATAATATGGGAAAAAAACTAGTTGAAGATAATATTGTTCATTCTGAAATTTTAAATATGAGATTGACTTAAATTACTTTAAAATGAGAGATCTCCATAGCCGAATTGGTTAAAGCCAGTTAAAGCATTTGCCTCAGTTAGGCGAGAGATCCTGGGTTCGAGTCCCAGGTGCGATACTTTTTTTCATTATTTTTCTGTTTCTTGAACTTTTTCATATTTCGTTTAGATTTTAGGTATTCTCATCTTCTTCAATGAAGTAATAAAGTTTATTAAATTAGAGGCAGCAGTATCTTATAAAATCAATATTTAAAATAAAAAAAAACTAAAATTTCGTGTAAGTATGTTTGCCGTGAAACCACATTACACTTCACAAAAATAATATTACTACTTTAATTTATAAATCCAATCTGTCAGTACTTGTGTTATTATGTAAGTATTGGAAAAGAGGTAGATACACTTTTTTTGTCCAAATTTTAATTTCTTTTCCTATTTCATATAAATAAGCAAATTTCAAAATTGTATAAAAATATGGTGTGCAAAATTATTATTTATAATTTCTTTATTTTCTGTAGGAACGTGAGAAAAAGTCAATTTTAAATATTTTTGGTAAATAATTTGAGTCCTGAATATTTAGATTTATTTTAATTCAGCACATGAGTCACAAGGGGTCATTTGGTGTAAAACGTTAAAATGTTTTTTATGCTTTTTTTAAGACCTGTAAGGCGCAGTCTTTTTCCTATTTTACCTCCGTGAGGTGCAATCTAATGAGTGATAATATGTAAAGTTTATGTCAACATTTTATGGCGGCCTCCGTGGTCGAGTGGTAAGGCTCTCAACTAGCAAACTAATATTTGCGGTTTCAAATACCGGCGAGCGCTAATAAATTTTATTTCATTATTTAATATTATTTCACAATTAATTAAATCAAAATAACACGCGGTACGTCGCAGACTGGAAAATACTCTCAGTGTCGCCCTCGTGAAAGACCACCATTCAAACTTGAAAATTTGCTTTAAATGGCTTCAACCGTGTTTGGTGACCAGAACTGAATTCCCAGGTACTTCCCCACCTACCTCTTCCCCATCTCCTTCCCCTCTCCGCCGCCTTAAGTCTCAAAACATTCTCCAATTGGAGATGTCATAGTCTAACTTGCTCCAGACGGGAGCAGTTGGTACTCTTGTGAGGTTTTAACATTATTATTTTTTTTTAATCCCGCTATTTTTGACAGCCTAGTCGTTTTTTAACTCGGCCGTTGTGCTGTTGATCGGTCTGTATTTTTTGTACGTTCCGTTTCCGTTTAGAGGTGATAATCTGAATGAAGAAAGTGTGAAAGAAGATTTGTCACAGAGATAGTGATGTTTCTTTCGATGAATAATATAATTAAATATTTGAAATTTATTTATTGTATTTTGAAAAGTTAGAAACAAAAAAAGAAACAATAAATAAATGGTTTATATTTACGAGTAAGTAGGTAGGTATTGACGTACCCACTTACAAATATAATGTTTAAGGAGGAAATTTGTGTTTTGATTTATTTTATACGAGAAATTTACAAACACACTTTTTTGGACACGAGACGTGCTTGCTGAAATCCTCGGCATTTCCCGAATTTAACGCATTTTGTGTGGATGTGGAAAATTTTTTTATTTTTTTATTTGAACAACTTTCTTTTTATAATAACTTTTGAAGGTTATTCCCTAATTATTTTTTGTTGTTGTTGTTATTTCCTACCTTTTTTAAATTGTTTCCAATTCAGAAAGATAACATTCTATAATATAAGAAAAAAATAATTGAAGATAATTTTGTCATTATTGAAATTTGAAATATGGGGTTAACAAAAATGAAGTCTATAAATTGTACCAAATACAATTCTGCCAGCATTTTAGGCAAATAATAAACTAAAAAATTACAAAAGTATTAAATAATAAGGATAGAGACCTGATGAAAAAACAGAATAAAATAAGAAATGCAAAATTTTATTGCGTACATTTATTATGTAAAGTTTGTCTCAATATTTTATGGTAGCCTCAGTGGTCGGGGGGTATGGCTCTCTACTAACAAACAAAAAGTGGCGGGTTCAAAACCCGGTGGGTGCAAATAAATTTTATTTGATTAATTATGTTAGTTTATATTATTTCACAGTTAATAAATAAAAAATAATATTAAGTATATTTTCGGCTCTCTCCAAGGTGGGAGATACTCTCAGTATCGCCCTGTTATACGACCACCATTCAGAATTGAAACGATGCTTGAAATGTTATTAGCCGTGTTTGGTGACTAGATTCGAATAGCCAGGGGATGTACCTTCCTCTTTCCCATCTTTTTTCCTTCCCTACTACCATCAGCCTCACAACATTCCCCATTTGGGGATGCAATAGTCTCACTGACTCCAGACGGGAGCAGTTGGATGTTTTTTTTACTGAGCGTAACAAAGTCCCTTTTTTATCTCGGCCGTTGTACATTTCGTCGGTCTATAATTTTTTTGCACATTCCGTTTCCGTTTCAAAGTGATGGCCGTTTTAACGGTTCAGTAAAGATTCCCCTTTGATCGTGAAATCGTTGTGTTATTTAGGTTTTTCTTATTGGTTTTTTTTTCAATATTATAGTACCTATCTACATAAATATCTGAATAAAGAAAGTCTAAAAAAAAATGTTACTGAGATAGTGACGTTTCTTTGGATGAATTGTGTAATCCCTTATTGTAAACATTTTTAAAAAAATATAATAAATATATTGTTTGTAGTGACGTAGACAGGTATTAAAGTACCTACTTACAAATCTTATGTTTAAAAAGTAATTTTTGGTTTTCATTTATTAAATAAGAGAAATTTAGAAATTCCTAAACACAAGCAGCTGCTTTATTATTGAAATATTGATGTATATATTATGTTGTAAAATTGTAACCTTGTTTTTATGTTTCAATAGAAAAAAAAAATAAAAATTTGGAGTCTAGAATCACTTGCAAGAATCTAGAATCTAGAGTCTAGAATCACTTGCTTGAAGTCCCCGGCAGTGCCCGGGCTTTGCGGATTATTTTTTTTTAAATCGTATGTATGAACCAGTAATTTTTTTTTTTTATTTGAAAAACTTTCTTTTTTTAATAACTTTCAAAGTTATTCCCAAAAAACATATTTTTTGGTTTATCCGTCTTTTTTTATTGTTACCAATTAAAAAAAAATTGCATCCGATAATTTTGAAAAAAAATAGTTGAAGATAATACCTACTGTTCATTCCAAAATTTTAAATCTATAATATAAAAATGAATCGCTAAATGTGTTGGTAAGCGCAAATCTCAAGATCAGCTGAACCGATTTCGCTAATTCTTTTTTTAGAATATTCCTTGAAGTACGAGGATGGTTCTTACGGAGAGAAAAATTAAGCAAATTGCGCAGAAAATTGGATAATTTCAGAAAACATGAGCATGTTTGACAGTTCGCGTGTTTGAGAATGACATTTTGCAAAACATTGATTGTTCAATCAGGATTCTATTTTTGAAAATCTTTAATAAATTTATTTAAAGTAGGTTCTCCCCTAATAGTTTGAATCGAATCAAGAATTTTAGATATTTTAAATAGGTACCTATGTTAGGTACCAAATTTAATACACATGAAAAATGGAAATTTGAATAAACATTGTAAAAGGTGGCACACGGGCTGTTTAATAACTGAATGTACTGGGATTGAATATATGGAACGCAGGAGGAGGGTTGACGGGACGAGGGAGCGGGAAAGGGAAGAGGGAAGGTGGGGAAGGTGGAAGGGGAACGCGGGAGGGGAAGGGGACGTGTGAGGGGGGAGGGGGGTTCGTGGGACGGGGGAAGGGGGGGAGTGGAGTGGGGAGAGGGAAGGTGGAGGTGACGGAGTGGGAACGCGAGAGGGTAAGAGGACGCAGGAGAAGAAGGGGAGGCGGAAGGGGAACGGGAAGAACGGGAAAGGACACTCAGGCAGAAACAATTTCTTTATTAAATGGCATAGCAACGCATGCCGGGACCAGCTAGTATGAGATAAAAATAAAAAAATGACTTCAAAATGAGATGTCTTAGTTGTCGAATTTGTTAAAGCATTCGTCTCGTTAGACGAGAGTTCCTGGATTCGAGTCCCAGTTGTGACCATTAAATTTTTATTCTTTTGTATCTTGTTCTTTTTGGTTAATTTTTTAGTATTATATTCTTCTTCAATGAAGTAAACATCCTTTTATTTGGAACCACAGTTTGCAAAATATCATTAATCTCAGAATAAATCGCCAGATTTGTATAAAAAATGAAGCCACACCGCCCGCCCGCCACAGACACTCTCCTTGATATAATGTATAACTATATAGAAAGAGTATTTTGTTTCTCCTGTGTAGTCACCATAGGGACTTAAGTCATTTACTATAGTAGGCCGACAAAGAAAACTGATTTAGGAACCTAATATATACACAGTATCCCGGTTGCACCACGAGTTTCCGAACACCGTGTTTATTTTTAAATAGCATTACAACCAACACTATATATCTTACGTTAATAAAGAATTAATCTCCTTATAAAGAATGTCTGTAATACATTTCTGAATATAAGATGGCGGGCTCGGGCGCAGATAATGGCAACCTTCATTTTCTTAATTTCGACATTAACCATTTTTTATATGTTCGCCTAATTCACCAATGAAAACACAGTTTTTAATTTTTAACACTAGAAAGACCGGGTACTGCTCCATACCTATAAAGACCACGACCGTCAATTTGACGGCAGATCACTATTTTCAAATTGGGAGGCGAGTATGGGTATCGCCGCCTCGGGAAGTATTTATTGGCTAACCAACACCTCTGCCATAGGACACCGTAAATGGTTCGCTACGTTTGGTGACTTAGCATGGGTGCCTGAGTTCATTGGGTGAGGTTTGTCTCAATCTATGTGGCGAATACGTTAACCTACCTACTGCGTAGCGGACTGGGTCGGGATACACTGGTTGAGGGAGACCTAATCTAGACGTCTCCAGCAGGACTCTCTCTACCCGTCGTCTTACACCGCAGTGGGAGGGATGGATTCATTCGTCAGTCACTCCAGGATACATCTACTAATTTTTCCTATTCACCCCTCACACCTTTTTCCTACCCAGATTTTCATCTCCTTCCTTTCCCTAAAATCATCCTCCACACAGCATCCCCAAAGATGACATAGGCCCTAAGGGTTTTTTCCTTAGGACCTTCTGAAAAAAATATGTTTGTGCAAATTACTGTAATTTTAGTACGGGCATGTGTTTTGTACAATATCAATTTGTTGCGTTTTTTTTATAATCGAATGCACTTTCGGCAAACGGGTTTCTTATAATTATCACACTTGTCATTTATTTGGTTTTTCTTATATTTCTTATTAATTTGGCACAGTTGTCTTTTAGAACATTTATTTTCCGGTTTCTTTTATTTTTTTATTTTACATTAGCTCCACAAAGGAAGCCCTAAGGAAAATAATTCCACTCAAGGCATTTGTCATCTTTGGAGATGTAGTGGATAGGATATCTATAGGGAGAGGAAGAAGAAGAAATTCTGGGAAGATAAAGGGATGTGAGGGGTGGGTAGGAATCGGGGGGTCAGCGTGTTCAGGTGCGGTGGACGTACGAATCTATCCCTACCACTGCGGTGCAAGACAATGTTCCGAGAGTCCAGCTGGTGAGGTCAAAAGATCTCCCTTAACCAGTCTTCCTTGCCCAAATTAAGAAAACGAAAAATCTGGCCTGCCACGCAGTTGTTTGGCAGACGTATTGTTATGAAGCGATTTTTTTATAGTGTAGTTAGGTACTATTTTTAATGGATTTTAGTTGAGTATGTTGGCGGGGCTGGAGAGTTTTGTTCGGCGCGACGGTAGGCGGCGTTTTTTCTGTTTGCGCACTCTCGTTTGTGCAGTGATTTTGTGCGCGTCGCTGTTTAAATAACAGTCACTTAAAATTTAAGTTTTTGAAATAATGTAGTTGAATCCGAGTGGTTGGCGTCGGCATTCGGGAGAAGAAAACACGTCGTGTTTTTATATGTAAATTTCAGAAGATCCATCCGCATAAAATGCGATTTCTCGCTTTGGACAAAAAGTGGCCCACGAGTGTAATGGCGTTTGAAAGTGAAAAGTTATTGAACATCAATATCCGTGGCGTCAGTTTTAATCATAATACTCCCCGCCCATGATTGCTTGCAGCGCATTTACCGAATTCCCCTCCGGGGTTTATTTATGGATTACCCGCCAAGCCGAACAACGCTCCGCCGAACATTGCTGATGAGCCTTACTTTCATTATTTGAGGAGAGTCGGGGGTACTCTCTCCTTTCTCTGAGGGTCCAGGACGATCATCCCTTCTATGCGATCACTATTGAGGTCGCTTGTCTAAGCTGATCCGCAGAGATTAGGACTTCGTTTGTCACCAGGAGGAAGCTATGATTTCACACGAAATCGGGTGTACGGCGGCAGAAAATTTATCTAGATTAGCTAGGCTAGCATAGTATACGCAAATGGTCCCGAGGTGAGTCCTTACCTATTATTTTATAATGTTTATCGGCACAATACAGTGTTCGTATTATCGACCCTACCACTTGTTTTTATTATAGAGAATCCCTGTACAAGCCTTTTCGGAAATGCTATAACATTAACGGCCCATGCTCTGAGATTTGAGTTTCGTGTCCTCCGCATTTTGACATACTCTGGCATGAAGTCTGATTTTGGCGTCCAAGATTTTCAGTGAAGGAAATCAAAGTTAACTTGCGGTTCACCCGTGCCTGACAACGGCACACAATTACATGATGACTTAGTCATGGCCTCTTGTAATACACACTGTAACTGATAAGTGTAGTTCTATCATTTACAATACCTTTTAATTACCAGTCACTAAGTGACATTCTATATAACAGTATCCGCTGCCAAAATCCGGACAATCTTAACCCCATAATATTGGCTAAGTCACCAAATATAGCCAACCCCTCAGGTTGACCTGCGGCAGAGGTGTTGGTTATCCAATAAATGGTTCAATCAGTTCTTCACGAGCTAGACCAACCTGGTATTTGTGCACTCTGTGCTTAGTTCTCCAACAAGTCTTAAAATAAATTTGGGCGAGGGATATATTTTTATTGTATTATTATAAATTATTTGTCAGTGACAAATTTACGTATAAATCGAGTTAGAATGGTAAGCGATACCCAAGGAAAGAGACAGACATATGTATTAGTATTTACTATCATAAACGAGGTGTAATGGGTATGTTGTAAACTTGGGTGAAGAAGATTGTAAACAATCTCAGCATAGTGGCCCAAACCGTCACATTGACGGCAGCGGTCTTTGTAGGTATTAGTCAATATATTTTAAAAAATAAACAAGACACGAACCTTTTTTTACACCATAGTTGATAAATTATAAATAATGAAATGTAAAAAAACTCAAATCAATAAAACAATTTTTAAACGTTTTATCATCATATTACTTTGGGCAGCCGTCAAAATGACGGCTCCGGTCTTTCTAGTGTTAAAGCATTTTTCAAAAATAATTTTCAAATAAAAATATCTACGTAAATACCTACAAATACGTACAGGTACATGAGCTGACATAACAACACATCACCAAAAACACGATTTCGGATGTCTGTGTGTCTGCGTAACTCTGATTCAACTAACTAAAATTTGATTTCAATTAAGTGTAATTTTAAAATTGGAACTGATTGCGTCTGAAACTGTTTCTTTCTACGACAGGATCAATTGATATGCTTGGTGTAAATCCAAGCGACCAGCTCAGATATGGAGGCTCCATCGAAGCTTCTCAAAATCTGGGCGTACTGAACAGGGCCCGCAGATAATGCAGATAGTACACAACTGCTAACCCGGTAAAAAATCATAAGTGCGCTCCACGGTTGAATTTGGCAGCCACCTCTGGTCTGGAGCTCCAAAATACCTGAAAAATACCCTCGACTTTGTGCAGAAACGGGCGGTCCGTTTGAAAGATTCTCCCATGTTAACAGACAGATTATCATCTTTAGAGCATAGGCGTCGGGTGGGAATGCTATCCTTGGCCTACCGTTATTTCAATGGAAGATGCTCAGAGGAACTATCGTCATTGATCCCTTCGGCACCGGTGCTTAGTCGGGAAACACGCCAAATGCGTGCCCAACATATGTGGGTTGCTTCTTCAACTCATTCATGTGCTCGGCAGTGGAACGATTTACCAGCTCTGTGTTTCCTCCTTATGGGTCTCTTCCAGACCAATGTTCATTCCTTCCTCCCCTCAAAAAGATCCTCCACACAGCATCCTAGATGACATAGACCCTGAGGGAAATTATTTTTTCAGGGCCTCCTGTGTGGAGTTAATGTAAAAAAAAATTAAAAAATTATTGTAGTTTTTTTTCGGCTGAAAAGTATTGGGTCTATCTTTGCTTAGAATAACTGTCACAGGTAAGGTGGTAAATCTTAATAAGTGGGTTGAGTTTACTTTTAAATATTAATATTTTATGAAGGAGCTTCCGTTGAAACATAAATAATTCGGTTAGTACACGGAGCCATCTATGATGAGACATTTAACCTGGTGATGGTGATGGCTTCCTTTAATCTTCGGAAAATATCATTACAGTAACTTCATTTAATACTTTATACAAATACAACTGATCTGTACTCACGACTCGAGTTAATAATTCAGATAACTATTCAACAGTTTTCTGAAAATGATAAACTGACTTTATTCACAGTTCTCTAAGGCTGCCGATGCGTACGCGAGCTGAACCATGGATTATGGGGAAGGAACGAAGCAATCGCAAATGGCCAATAATTCGTATCTCGGCTCCCCTTCATGTTCCGAAAATGTAAAAACAGCATAATGCTTGTCATATTCTCCCTGAAATGGTGACTCGTTCATGTGAAACAAGCTAATTATCCATTTTAATGGTTTATCCAATCAGCAAACGTATTATTCCCCCGTGTTTTCCTACGATCCGTCACATCCAATAGCTAAAAAATTCAAATGGTATTTCGCCAATAATTATTGATCTTTCTATAACTTTCGATGTTTCATAATTGTGTGCAATATATAATCCAAACACGCTTCAGTCTGGCTTCTGGCTCTTTGATCAATGAAATATAAAGTTCTAGGATTCATTCTCTGTAATTTTCTCCCTTTTTTGGTTACAATCAATGTTTCATGTTTCCGCCATCTGATCTGATAGTATTATTTTAGATCAATGTAAACGGCAGTGGTGCCCTCTGTTATTTACAAAAAGAACCCTTGAAGTTTTTAAACAGCATCGCCGATGAAAATATGTCAAAAAAGAAATTAACAAAACTTGGAATTTCGCAATTAAAAATCTTTTATTATATTTCCCATCCTATTTTATAAGCAATTTTTTACAAATTTTTTGGGTACATAAATTTTCCACCGTGAATATAACTTCACCAACAAATATAAATGTTTTAATCAACATTTTCCGACCCATTTTCGGAGCACAAGTTTATCGATTTTCTCAGAAGAATTTTTTTCAGAAACATTAATTTTCCACCTTGGAAAATGCCCAAACTTGACATAATGTCGAAACAATAACGTGTCTACAATGATAATCTCGCCAAATTTTCCGATTTTATCTGAAGATTTTTTTTCTGTACAACAAATTATATTAGGTTGAAAAAATTATCGACCCATTATCCTACCAATTTTCAAAGTAAAAATTTTCTGATTTTCCAGTTTTACGGAAATTTATTTTTTCAAAGCAAAAATAATCCTGACCAATTATCTGATTTTTCCAGACTTTTTTGCAGAAAAATAATATTTTCCAGTATCAAAAATTTCCCAAAAATAAAATTTTACAAAATTCAAATAACAAAATCAAAAATAAATGTCTAAATCAGGGGTGGGGAACCTGCGGCCCGCCAGGCCTTTTGGTGAGGCCCGAGGGCACTTTTGGTCCGGCCTGCTAAAAGAACCACAAAAAATTACACAGAACGGGATGATTTTTTCACTGTATTTTAGATGCATTTTTAAGACGTTATTACAAAATCGTTACTAGCAAGTAGTTTAGATACAAATAAAATCGTGATTAAACCTCCCATTTTACTATTATTTTAATTTGTTTTTGTGAAAAGATAATGAAATTCCATCAGAACTTTTAATTTTCTTGAACAGTCCCGATATTTCAGGATTGGTTGTAACTCTATTTGGAGGGGAATCTCAGGTAGTCTGTCATAAACATTATTTTCTAGTCATCGTTGCGGAAGTATAGTGAATAGTAAATCAATAAAATCCTATTAATGACACCTACGGAGAAAAGAAAAGTTGAAGCTGGGCGAAACGTGAAATCACTTGAAACTAAGTTAAGGTGGTGGAAAGTAACTCCAAATGAATAACACGACGCATTTTCCAACACTGCAAGGACAAAAGCCTTCTAAATGGTTTGAATACGCTGGTGAATCGCGAAATTAAGTGAGGCATTTAATGAACGATTTAAGGACGTAAAAAGAGAACAAACGAATTTGAATATATTTGCTACACCGTTCAACGTCGAACCATCGAATGCGCCTGATAATTTGCAGCATGAAATTATTCAATTACGAAGCAATGATGAACTAAAAGCTAAATATAACGATCTCCCCAAATAAAGTCAGGAATCACTGATTGATTCCCTTAACAATTGCCACACTTCTGGCATAAAAAAATCATTAAATGTAATTTATTGTAATTAGTTAAATAAGTATAAAATTATTTGCGGACAATAAATATGCTACAAAATTTAGAAAAACCATTCACATAATCAGAGAACAATTTAATTTAAGCTGGTTTACTAGTGGAGTCATATGCAGATTCATTCTAAAGGTAAAACCAATCTTTTGTTCACAATGCAAATTCCTGTTGCGGATTCATCTGCTAACCGTAACGCATTTCGAAGATAAAACCATTCTGGTATTCTAGGTGCAGTGTTATTTAAAGCTGGGGACTCACAATTTTGAAGTGAATGTATAAAATTCTAGTTGCTTTTGCGCTGCCAGTATTAGAGAAAAGACATTTTCATGTACTCAGTAAAATGGCTACACTCAGTAGTTTTAAGTCTCCGCGTACAGATCCACCCTACAACTTAAACCAGTTCTGTGTTTAGAATGCAACGAAAAAATTCCAGTTGGGGTTTCATTTTTTGACGCATTCCTCGTGTTGCATTTGCAACACGAGGAATGCGTGTGCAAGTGCATTTATTAAATTCTAGTTGCGTACTTTGTGCTGCCAGAATTGGAGGAAAGCCATTTTCATGTTCTGAGTGGAGTTTTAATTTCCCGCGTACAAACTCACTTTATAATTAAAACCAGTTCTGTGTTTAGAATGCAACGAAAAAAATCCAGGTGGGGTTGTATCTCGCTGACACGTTTCGTAAGAAACCATTCTCGTTTGTGCAGTGCAGTTATAAATTTGTAGTTGGATATTATGTGCTGCCAGTATTGGAGAAAAGCAATTTCACGTTCTGAGATTAGTTTTAATTCCCCGCGTACAGATTCAACCGGTAATTAAAACCAGTTCTGTGTTAAGAATGCAACGAAAACGCATCAGGTGTGATTTCATTTGCTGACGCATTTCTTGTAGTGCATTTATAAAATTCTAGTTTCGTAGTTTATGCTGCCAGAATTAGAGGAAAGCTATTTTCATGTTCTGAGTGTAGTTTTAATTCCCCGCATGCGAATTTAATTTAAATTAAAAGTAGTTCCGTCTTCAGAATGCAGCGAGAAATTCCAGTTGTGGTTTCATCTGCTTACGTAACTATTTTTTTAATTAGTTTTAGTAAAACCAGTTCTGTGATTTGAATGTGGCTCACCCCCCCCCCCCCCCCCCCGTGATGGAAATCAGAGTGCGGCCCGCGGGTTAAAGATGAACATCTAAATGGCCCGCGACGCTAAAAAGGTTCCCCACCCCTGGTCTAAATAATGTTTTCCAAAATCAAATAAAAAAAAACGTTAACACAGAATACTTAAACGAACATTGATATATTTCATGAATTCCTTATACTCTTTGAAACAACCAAACTGTTACTTATCTCAGTGACTTTGCTGCCACTGGCTTCTGGACTGTCCAATGTTATTTTTCGAAGGTGTTTTTAGAATCATTTCCTTTTTGCTTTAGCTGTTCCAATAAACAACACAATGTTTCGAAAATGGTGTACGAATTCATTTAATTTTATTATATACTAGCTGGTTCCCGGCATGCTTTGTTTCTCCCTCCATGTCCTTTTTCACGATCTCTGCTAAAACGGTGGGTTTGCGCAGGTCAGTATAAAGGTACGCCCGAAAAATAGAACGAAATGGATTGAGTCCATCAAACAGATGACTTACCCCACTCTGCTAAAAGTGTTCGGATGCATTGGGTTACTACTATACTCTCCACTCGAACTAAATATTTGGCGTGTCCGAATGGCTCTTACTATATTTCCTCCAAGGACAGATTGATATTTTATATTATTTTGCCACAGTCGGAAAACTCCACTCAATTTTAACAAAAATGCACATAATAACATCCGTATTATTTTCTAAGGAACTTGTGTAAACGACAAAAGGGATCCACCTCTGGTTTGGAGCCCAACAATAAAAAAAACTGACTCTGTGCAGAAACTAGTGGTCCATTTGAAAGATCTCCCATCTTAACAAAGAGTTTGCAATATGTACAGCACAGGCGGGTTGTTCGACCGGTATTTTAATGAAAGATTCTCCGAGTAACTACTATCATTGATCCCTTCTTCACCGGTGTACAGTCGGTAAATATTCCAATCGCGGTCCCAAAATTTGTATCAAGAGAACGGGTAGTTTCTACGATTCGTTCCTGAGTTCACAGCTCAGTTGTGGAACTATTCGTAAACCCCTGAGTTTTCTCCCTCCCTCCTACAACACGGCTTTCTTCAAGATCCAGGATCATTCGTAATTATCCTCAAGAAGACCCTCTACACCAGGGGTGGTTAAACTTGAACTGCTGACGATCTAACTTAATATTGTAAGACTCTGATCGATCAACTTTCTGCAGATTTACAAGCGCCGGGGAGAGGAGGGGGGTAGAAATCCTATTATATCCTGTATCCTATTTTTCTATTGCGACCTCATTTTATTCCGATTTTTATATCACATGCAACGAGTATTCTCGCAATAAAAATCATGTTTATAATCTGCTACAAACTTATAACTGCTCGAGAATGGTATCCATGTAATAGGATTTCGCATCTTCATAACACAAGGCACATTTCAACTGAAGATTGCTTCTGTGGAAGAGTTCCGAAATAATAGTTACACACGAATCAGTCAATTTCTCAGAATTTTGCAGCACATGACATGCAACTCAAATGCAAAGCTTCACTCGGTACACGAAAAATCGGCGACTTGTTATTTAATTTATGGCTATTTTGTGATCAAAAAACTGGTTTAAATTAAATCTGGAAGCGGTGAATTAAAACTACACTCAGAGCATGAAAATGGTGTTTATTTGATTTTGGCAGTTATAAAATCCAAGTTTCAGAAGTTGGAATTTATAACTGCCTTTCAAAAATAAGAGAAAGATTTTCTTTTTTTAGATTTTCCATCGAAATGTGTCACCAGATGAATCCACATCTGGAATTTTGCATTCTGAACACAAAACTAAATTAAATTAAATCTGTGTGCAACGAATTAAAGAATTAAAACTCAGAACATGAAAATGGTTTTTATTTGATTTTGGCAGTACATGAAATTTAAGGGGGGCAGTTATACAAGAATGATTTTCTTTCGAAATGTGTCACCAGATGAATCCACAACTGGAATTTTACATTCTGAACACAAAACTGATTTAAATTAAATCTGTATGCGGCGAATAAAAACTACTCGCAGATGAAATTGTTTTTTATTTATTCTGGCAGCATATAACTTGAACTGCTGGCGGCATCAATTAGGTCTGCAATTATAATTTTATAAATGCACGTCGAATAAGAGAATGTTTTTCTTCGAAATGTGTCAGCAGATGAATCCGCAACTGAAATTTTACATTGGTTTTTAATTGAGATTGAATCTTGTTGCTCCCCAGCTTTAATTACTAGTACTCACATAACACGCGTATGGTTTTCCAACGAATAACTAATTTTGAAGAATGGTTTGAAATAAATTTTACTCTAAATATTATAACTATTTTCTTCGAAATGCTTCAGCAGATAAATCAACTTCTGGAATTTTGACAGATCGTTCGGAATATGAAACTAGTTTTAATGTAAGACTTAATCTGCACGCGAGTCCTCGGCTTCAATTTATACTTCACCCAATTAAATTGATATTAATTGATATTTAAATGATACTTCACTTTAAGTCTTAAAACACGTAAATAGTTTTCCTGCTATTTTGTACTTGGAACTCATGGACAGTTTCACCCGCTTCAATAAATGCTTCCTTCATAACCATTCCATCTTCAAATAGTTTCTTGTGTTTCGCCAATATATGAAATATTTTAAATGACGCGATCGTTGCAGGTTTTGATTGTTTGATTGTCTTGTGAACAAGGTTTGTTCTTTTTTAAAACAAATTATCAAATCACATACTTTTCATTTTCTTAATTCACTATGTGGAGGGAAATCCTTTTCATAATTTGTATAAATGGTTTCATAATGCTTCTCTAAGTTCCATGCTTAGGTATTGCAACTGACCCACGGCAAATGAGACAAATGCACTAATCCTTCACCATACAAAAAATAATTCTTCCTAACAATCGTTATTAAAATGATACGTTTTACTTCTATTCACGGCTTTCATTTTGTATTATTTATTGATAAACTTCGCCTTGCCTTCAAGGTATAACTTGGGCTGACTGACTCATGAATAAACCGAACCACACACTAGAAACTAGATCGATAACTTCGGGCTTTTGAAGGGGCAATTTTTGACAATATTTCACCATGAATATGCAATAATTAGACGATTTTTTTCTATATGGACTTGTGACGTCATAAACAATATAAGCTACAAATAAATAATATACAAAAAGGCATGAAAATGGCCGGTCTTATTGAGGCCTAATTGAGGATCAACTAAAACAAAAACAGGGAAAAAATGTCTAAAAACTTACATTTCATCCAAATAAACTTACATCGCAGCCCAGCAGCGGCTGCCGTGCTCAACAGGAGAGTTACCCGGGACCGTGTGGATATCGCATTGATTCAAGAACCCTGGACTTACAGGGAGAAGGTCAGAGGACTAAACATGGACCATGGTCTACTCTACTACAAGGAGTCGGGGGAAAGACCACGGGCCTGCATTCTCATCAGAGGGATAGGAGGCACACTGCTCCCCGATCACTGCAGCAGGGACCTGGTGGCTGTGAAGCTACAGGTCACGCTGGATCAAAGAAGCAGGGAAGTAGTGGTTGCATCAGCATACATGCCCTATGACTCTGCGGAACCACCACCCTCAAGGGAAATAACGAGACTCATCCAGGATTGCAGGGAGAAGGGTAGGGAACTGATACTCGGAGTAGATGCTAACTCGCACCACACTGTGTGGGGGAGTACGGACATCAACAAACGAGGACAGGACCTCCTGGAATACCTGATGACAGTGAATCTTGAGATTCTCAATAGAGGTAGGGAACCTACTTTTGTTATAAGTAACAGACAGGAGGTGATAGACCTGACTCTAGGAACCTTGGGAGTTGTTACCATTAAAGTGTAATGAGTAATGACATATTGTTATGTGTTAGTGTTATAAGATTAAAGGGAGATGTAATAATGAGCCTTTGTCGGGCTCGGGTGTAATCTGCTAGTCAACTTTGATTTCCTCACAGGAAACCTTGGACGCCAAACCCAGCCTAATGTCTGGGTATGTCAACCAGCGGAGAACACGGTACTCAATTCTCAGAGTGTGGGCCATTAGTTTTCATAGCATTCCTGAAAAGGCTGCACAAGGAATCTACTTAATAAAACAAAATGTGGAGTATAGAATCGGTTCACTGTATTGTTTCCGAAAGACATAATAAAATAAATGGTATGGACTCACCCCCGGGACCAATATCGTAATTTTATGCTATTCCTAGCTACCCTAATTAAATTTACTGCCGCCGAACTCCCGATGTCGGGAGAACCAACCCCAGCTCCTGGTGGCAAGGGTGATCCCAACCTCTGCGGCTCAGCTTGGCCCTGCGACCTCCTCAGCAGTCGCATGGAAGTGATGTTAGACCTGGACCCTCAGGAGAAGGAAGGAGTACCCAGACTCTACTCCAAATTGTAAAGGAAGGCCCGTCAGCAATTCGAGGCGAAGAATCGTTCAACACGGCGGTATTCTCGGGTTTGTTCCATAAATAAACCCTTGGGGGGAATTCGATAGTTGGCCTGCATATAATCACGGCGCGGCGAGTTATTATTTAATCCGATGACTCGGATAATGAGGTACAATAGTCTTTTCACTCGGACATTGCCAATTCACTCGTGGTCACTGGGACCCTCGCGAAACTCACATTTTACGTGAATAAATCTTCGGTTAGATGCTCCGCGCACCATGATAAGCGTGGCGGGTTATTATATACACCGATGGCTCGGATAAAGAGGTACATTAATCGTAACACACGTACATCGCCATTAAACTCGTGCTCCCTTTTGGGACCCGCGCGAAAACTCGCATTTTACGCGAATAAATCTTTGATTTTTATATTTAAAAAAACACAACGTGTTTCCGTCCCCCGTATGCAGATGCCCAAAGCTTGGATTACAATCACATCGTATTAAAACTTAAGATTAATTGACCGTTGTTTTCACGGCGTACCGCATATCACGCCGTGAAAACCAGAGTGCGGATCCGGAAACCAAACCCAAAAAATGCCGCCTACCGACACGTTGAACGAAACTCCCCCAGGTTTGCCAACCTAACCAATTAAAATGCATTTAAAAAAAATAGTACCTAACTTACGATAAATACAATCGCTTCATAACAGAGTCTCAAGATGGAGAGTGTCGGATGAACCATCCCTGTCGGATCACCGGCACATAGTATTTGAACTAGAGGGAGAGACAAATGAAACGGGGACCGACACATACAGGAACCCAAAAGCAACTGACTGGACTCGGTATTCAGAGGAACTAAAAATAGGAATGACTAGATTCCCAGCGAAATACGGCTGCCCTGAAGAAATTAAGGACGCAGTAGAAATACCGAGGGACTCGATGATAAGGGCATTCGAAAATAGCTGTCCTCTGAAGACAAGTACCAGGGATAAAACGCCATGGTGGAGCAGGAAACTGCAGGAGCTACGGAAACTAGTAAGGCAAGCTTTCAATAGGGCCAAAAAATCTGGAAACTGGGATGCTCACAAGCAATACCAGAAAGAGTACAAGGAAGCAATCCGGATAGCCAAAACAGACTCCTGGGAGAAGTACTGCGGGGAGGTGAAAACCATCCCGCAGGCGGCAAGAATTCAAGGAGTTGGAGGAACTGCTGGGGAAACATTTTCCCGGCTACAAAAAGTTAGAAGCAGGTGACACCGGGCCACCACCAGCCCGAGTTATGCGGGAAGGTAAGGACTGGGACACTGCAGCTAAAATAGTGACTCCCTCCAAAGTTAAATGGGCAATCGAAGGGTTCGACCCTTTTAAAAGCACGGGAAAAGATGGTATCTTTTCGGCACTTCTTCATACAATCTTGCTTCCGGTAACTAAGATCCTGAGGGCGTGCTGCGCCCTCGGATACATCCCCACACCATGGAGGAAACAAGGGTAGTGTTCCTACCTAAACCAGGGAGAACTGACTACGACCAACCAGGCGTATTCCGTCCAATTAGCCTCACCTCTTTTCTTCTAAAGACAATGGAGAGGCTAATGGATAGGCACATAAGAGACGGGGCACTGAGAAAAAATCCCCTCCATGAGTTACAATTTGCGTATCAACCAGGTAAGTCGGTTGACACGGCACTGCACAGGTTGGTATACAAACTGGAGCAGGCGCAGGCAACCGGGGAACTAGCGGTTGGACTCTTCCTGGACATAGAGGGAGCATTCAATTGCACCACTATTAAATCCATCGATGAAGCGGCAGAAAGACATTGACTCGACAAAACCACTAGAAGGTGGCTGAAGAACATGCTTTCAGGTCGGATTCTTACGATGAAAAGGGGTGAGGTGATACTTAGAGTATTGGTGACGCGAGGGTGTCCACAGGGGGGGGGGTCTTATCACCCTTGCTGTGGAGACTGGTGGTGGACAACCTCATCAGGAAACTCAACAACAAGGGCCTGTATATTCAAGGGTACGCGGATGACATCGCAGCCATAATAAGGTGTTGGGATGCAGACACGACCAGAGGCCTCATACAATCAACACTGGCAACAGTGGAAGAATGGTGTGAAGAAACAGGGCTGTCGGTCAACACAGACAAGACAGAACTAGTCATCTTTACACGCAAAAGGAAACTAGAGGGATGGAGCAATCCAACCTTCTACGGAAAGGAAGTAGAACCCTCTGACACGGTTAAGTACCTCGGAGTCATCATAGATGCCAAACTGAGCTGGAAAAACCAGGTGGAGACTGTAAGCAGAAAAGCCTGTGCTCTCATGTGGGCAACTAGGCGAATCTGCGGCAGAACGTGGGGACTCAAAGCCAAAATGATGCGATGGCTGTACACAGCCGTTGTAAAACCAAGACTCATGCATGCAGCCTTGGTCTGGTGGAGGAGAACAACACTGAAAACAGTGATGGCCACACTCAACCACATACAGGGACTTGCATGCAGAGGAATCACAGGAGCTATGCGAACCACTCCAATACTAGCCATGGGAGTGCTGCTAGATCTACCCCCACTAAACTTAGAAATAGAGGGGGTGGCGATGGCGGCAGCCTACAGGTTACAATGCAAAGGTCAATGGAGAGGTGAGTTGCCCAAAAACAGTCATACGGAGATCGGAACAAGACTGAGGGCAATTAGTCCGACAGCTGGAATGAAGCAGGATGGCAAACAAGCCGAATACTTCTTCAGACAGCAGTTTGATGTGATGTACCCCACCCGGGAGGAGTGGGACATGGTCCCAGGTCCAACCTCCAGACAGGAATTAATCTGGTTCACAGATGGGTTCAAAATGGAGGAAGGAATGGGGGCTGGGGTATGTTTACAGGGTTCCAAGAGGGAACTAAGTATACCTCTATGAATACACTGCACTGTGTTTCAGGCTGAGATGAAAGCCATCTTGGCCTGCGCACAGGAAAATATACGTATCGGGTACAGGAATAAGAACATAACTATTTGTTGTTATAGCCAGGCAGCCCTTATGGCACTGGAAAGTAACCGATGCCACTCCAGACTGGTGATGGAATGTAGAACCGTTCTTACAGAACTCGCTACCATCAATAAAATAACCCAGATATGGGTAGCAGGACATAAGGGTATTGAGGGCAACGAGCGGGCTGACGAACTAGCAAGAAAAGGGGCGAAAGCACCACTTGCGGGATCTGAGCCGGCCGTTGGAGTAGCAGCTTGCCACACCAAATTACATATCGAGAGGCGGGTCAAATCCCAGCACTGGAAGGAATGGGAGAGGGCACCCGGAATGAGACAATCCAAAGTACTCATAAACGGACCCGACCCCAGACGGACCAGGAAACTACTCGATATGGACAGAAACTCGCTGAGGGAACTGGTAGGCCTACTAACGGGACACTGCCATCTCAGGAAACACATGCAGCTATTGGGAGTGGAAAGCACCAGTAGATGTAGAAAATGTGAAGAGGATGAAGATACTCCAATTCACTTATGGTGCCAATGTCCTGCCCTGGTGGGAATTAGGCTCAGGTACCTGGGAAGACATGTTGTAGAACCAGAAGACCTAGCCACATATCCGATAACAACTCTGTTGAACTTTATTAAAGGGACTGGGTTATTGTTAAAGGATTGAGGTAAAACGGGAGAAAGTACAATGGGCCCATGGCCTAAGTACTCACGGGAACCAATAGTAAACCGTCTCCGCTTAAAAAAAAAAAAAAAAACAAAAACTATGAATAGATCTATTTACATCGGCAATTTTTTCTTGAGATCGACATAAAAAGCTCTCGCTATCGACCGTTTGAGCACCACTGCTCTACACAGTATCCAAAAAGATAACATAGGCCTTGAGGGAAATTATTTCTGTGAAATTATCTTGTGTGGAGTCAATGTCAAAGAAATATCTCCAAATCTAAAAGTTCACATTGAGATGCTCAAATAACAACCCACCTGAATTCGGGACTAATGACTAACTGTGACGGCCTCCATAGTCAAGGGTTAGAATCCTCAACTACGAATCCAGAAGTCGCGGGTTACTCTCCTTACCCTCACTTGGTTCTGGTATTACGTTACAGGAGATCTGTGTGTCATGGTGGGAACCACCCAGCCGGGTGTCTGCAGACACATAATGAAGTGCTCCGTCGTCTTGGAAGCGGCATTCCAGGGATTGCCATATCAGGTGAAGTCAAACAGATATTTTCTTTCTGCGTATTAAGTTAATTCGAAATTTATTTTACCAATCAAAGTTACTTGGTATTATATGTGTTGGTATTATTTTTCTATGGATATTTTACAATCAAAAACACTGCAGTACAAGATGCAAATTAACAAACTCATCATATTGTATACCGAACCAGTTATTTTATTTCAAAGCGTTCTTGTTGTTCTCACTGTATAAATATACAAAAATATTTTTTTCGTCACCAATGCAAACATTCTGAATTTCCAAGGATCAACAATGCTTCTTTCTACTATAAATATTTTCTGGAAAACCAGTAATATTATAATTTCTGTTGTTTTGTGTATCTACTTAGATGTTTGTATTATTTTATACTTGTGTAGTGTAACTGTGCTAATAATTATCTACATATTTAAACCTATATGAATTAAATATTGCTGCACTAGTTTTTTGCTAATAGCTAATTTTTTATTTACGAATATAAAATTGTAAATATTGAATGTTTAAAAAAAAAACGTGAAATGTATATGCTTTTCATAGTTGGTTAGATTTTTTAAGTAACTTAACGTGTGACATTGTTCAATTCACAATGAAATACATTATTGACGAGTAATATACCATAATTCATACAGATAGTTTTTTATCATAGGCTTTGAAACATATCGATTAAATAAAAGGTGTGTACAAAGTGATGTCATTTAGTAAAATAAAATATTTAACATGGCAGGTCTTATGACTTATGACATGTCTTTCACCACTTAAATCATTTTGTTCACTACTCAAAACGGTTATGTTCTAATTCTGGCAATTAGTATTCAATAAAATCAGAATGTTTTATTTCTCTGAACAAGAATAGAGCAGTAATATTTTACGTTGCAGTTTTGATCAGCATGTTTATCAGGGAAGAGAAGATAGCAGTATTAAAGAATAGTTAATACAACGTAGTATGTTTTCAGGTGTGCACCTCCCCGGAGAACAGGCTGATAGTATGTTGCCCCTGGGTACCAGGGCAAGAGACAAGACCACAAGCCAGATACCAGGCAAACACAACTGCCCCTAGAGAAGGTACCTCACTTTTACTTCATATAGTTTATTCACCATAACCCATTGTGTTGTGTTACTCAGGTGTTTCTGTTTGTTCGAAGGTGATAACTGTACGATGGCGGACACAGGAAGTGCGGGAGTGTGCAGTCAATTTGGCAACTGCCATACAGCGATAGAAGCCGCCAGTAAAGGCAAATTCCCACAGGTACTGTTCATCAATTTATGTAAAATAACAACATGTTTTCAAAGTCGTGACAATTTTACCTACTATTAATAACATTTTCACTTGCTAGAATGTTAGAATTGTTTGAAATAAATTTACTTAAAATATGAGTATCTGAAGAAATTATAAATTCCGTGCGTAATAAATAACGGTATGATATTTTCACAATCAGTAAGAAACACGTTTTGAAGTCTTTTTATTAATGTTTTAAAATAAAACGAAATAAGCGTGCCAAATTTTCACGTAATGTAAAAGGTATGTTTCCTTCATACTCCAATGAAAGATGAAATACGTCAAATTAATTTCCGCCATCGTAAACTATGCAAAAATTGGTATCAAAATTGAAGTTTTTTTTTATCCCGAATCCTTAAAGGGTTTTGATATGGTCAAGCGTGTAATTTTATTCGCCACGCTCAAGCAACTTGATGAACACGTCAAGCCTTTTCTTCAAAAGACAATCATTTAAAATTCATTCCTATGTGCAGTTAGTCAAATGAAGTTGATTTTGTGTGACTGTGTATTAAATAAAATCCAAAAGAGTAAAGCTTTCTTAACTCTAGCTTTGAGTTTGAATAAAAAGAAACAAATTTGTTGCCCAGAATGGTACAAGTTAAGATATCATTTTTCTCATGCAAGATCACGCCGGTCACAGCCACAGTCAAACCACTAGAACATGAAATCTCAACAAGCTTGGGGCAAGCATGTTAATGCACGACTCAAACAAGCTGGCATTGTAAAGATCAAAATGCTTGGCTCAAGCGAAAAACCAGGTGCTTGTTGCAAGCCGCTTGATCTAATCGTGTCTTTTCACTTTCTTGTTCTTTAAATCTTAATGGAATTGTTTCATTAATTATTAAAATCACAATGAAGACTAAGCCTATTATGTTTTCAGGTTTGCGCTTTAGAAAGCAATGTTCAGATTGTTTGCTGCCCTCTGGTGACAGTAGTTGAAGGTATAGTACCCAGAACTTAATCACCATTCTCTCAATAATATTTCTCTCTTCTTGTATAACGGTTATGTTGCTTTTGCAGGTGATCATTGCACGCTAGCTGAAACGGGGCGGGCCGGAAAGTGCCTTCGGATATCAAAATGCCCCATCGCCGTAGAGGCTGCCCTGAAGGGATTAACTCCTCAGGTGAAGCCGCATTTTGTCATTTATAGTAACCACTGCATGTCTCTCTTCTTTTAGTGTATTATTTAAATCTCATTAATATTGTGCCGTTCTAAAAATGACAATAAAGCAAACAACTTTATTGAATTAATATTTATTCAATTTTATCAAGTCTTGGTCTACAATATTTTTTTAATAAACTATAAACAAACAAATCTAAAGGTTTCTTCATCATAATATAAAAATAACTTTATCTTAACTATTTCTGTTTTTGTTTTCAGATTTGCGCTTTCGATTACTCTGTTCCGGTTGTCTGCTGTGAGGGGGTTATTGAAGGTATTTCCGTCATTGATTAATCATTACATATCCAGTATGCTATGGTAAGTTTGTTGTGTAAGCTTACTGATCAAAACAAAACTGATGTATATTTTGAAAAATGGCAGCGAGTCGTTGATGTGGAACACAAACAGCTCTGAGCGTTTACAACTTTATCACTTGGATTTCTAGACGATCCTTCATACCGTAGACCGGTGAACATCAGTCGTCTAGTATTCCACTGACCTGCATCACTTCTGGATTGTGAGTAGAATCTTGATCGTCATCTTGTGTTGTGTTGTGTAACGCTGGTGTGTCTGTTTGTTTGAAGGTGATAACTGTACGATGGTAGACACAGGAATAACAGGAGTGTGCAGACCATTTGCCAACTGCCAAACAGCAAAGGAAGCCGCCTACAAAGGGATTTTCCCACAGGTACTTTTATATCCTTGTAATTTTTGCAAAATCTTCACATATACTCCGAATGCGCAAATATTTTGCTAAAATTCGTATCTTTCTATATAATACAATCAAAGGAATCGTCATGATTTTTAAATGTAAAAACGAAATCGTGTTAGTTGAAGCGTAAAGTAAAAGTGGAAAAATATCACGGACGACCTTAAAGTCATCGAAAATATGGAAAGACAAAGAAGAGTTTTCATTAGAGCAGGTGTAAGCTGTCAAGGCGTTTTTATTTTGAAATCCCAACGTAAAAAGAATACTGTTCAATGCATTCTGCACCCCACTGGATATGTCAGAACTATGGATAGATTACACTGCATCCCAATGGAATAAGCTAAAATACACTGACAATAATGCTTTTTGCCAACAATACCACCTACTGAGACACTGCAGCGCTATGAAAATAATCCTGGAGAAGAGACCAGTACACTTTCAGAGCACATTTTCATGTCACTTTTCAGCTATCGCATGGGAAGCTCATGGCGCAATCAAAGAAAACAGTCAGCATTGCCATGGTTACCTGGATGGAGTCCTCCCTGATGGCCCTCTAGAGATGGGAGACGGTCAAATATCTTCCGAATTTAATATTTTTTGTTTCATTTTTCAATGCTTTTCCATTTTTATTTTATGTACGAATTGTTATTTTGTTCTTTTTTCTAATTGTTTGTCATTTTTTTATTTAGAAATATTGAGTATAGCATTGCATTACCCCTTTTGGAAGAAAGAATTGTTGTATTGTTGTATTGTATTGTTGTATGTATCGTTGCAGTGATTTATTTTTGGGGTATTGTGCTGTGTTGCGCTACCACCTTTTTTGAAACATTGATTAAAGGTAGTGGTAGCGCAAGACAGAATAATAGCCCAGTAATAAATCACTACCGTGCTTTTGGCCGTGAAAATCTAAAATTATATCTTTTATTTTTGTTATTAGTTTTTGGGGTATTATGCCGTGTAACGCTAACTCCTTCTTTAGCCAACGTTTCGGGCTGCGCTGCAGTGTCCATCAAACATCTGCCCTGGTTATGGACACTGCAACGCTCTCCGAAACGTTGACTAAAGAAGGAGGTAGCGTAACACGGCATAATACCCCAAAAACTAATAACAAAAATTATTTGAAAATCTAAAATCGTATCTATATCTTTTATTATTATAAGTTTTGTAGCAAAACGGAACTCGCTTAAATGCTGTATAGATTCGAGATCTGTATAACTGTACATCTGTATATGATTATTTTTATCACTGGCTGTGTTTAATGTAAATCATATCATCGTGCTCACTAATGATACATGAATATAGATATAAAAGCATTTAGGTAAAAAATCAAATGGAAAAAATATTTTACAGTTAAAAAAAGTTATATGAGTAGCACAGAGGATGAAGCATTCCACTCCGAAACAGGAGAGGTCCCGAGTTCGATAGTCGGTGGAGATCTGGTCTTTACTTTCTGTATCTTTTCTCTTTCGTGTTCTTTAAATCTTAATAACATTGTCACTTTTTTTTATAAAAATCACAATGAAGACTAAAGCCGAATTTATTTTCAGATTTGCGCTTTAGAGGACAGAGTTCAGATTGTGTGCTGCCCTCCTGTGACGGTTTTTGAAGGTATGGTACACAGAACACAATCTCTCTACTTTTGATTCCGATTTTTTTTATCTTTTTTGTATGCCAAAATATCATGTTTATAATGTATCTACATACATTCAAAAGTAATGTTAAATAATTTTTAAATATAGTAAGATGTAAATATAAGGTATAAATAATGTAAAAGTTAGCAATAACTAAATATATAATAGACAATAATAAGTACTGGGAACCCACTAAGGCACTGCCTGTATGTGGGTAATATAAACAAGAATGCTATATATGCATCAATAAATACAATTCCTGATGGGATTACATTATAATTATGTAACATATGGGTGGGATTCCAGTATAATTATGTATTATAAGTATAAAACTTAAATCCACTTAATTTATTTGTGACCGTAACCAGTTTCAGCCTGTTATGGCCAACTTTCGACAGATACAATGATTTATCTAAAGTTTACATACATAACACATGGGGAGGAGGGAGGGCTAGTCGACAAGGTTTTTGTTCAATGTATATTGGTTTCCCATGTCGTCTTAGAAGGTTTTTTGCTATGTCCTCTTAGAAGGTTGATAACTAAAAATCCAATCGTCAAATACGACATTAATTTGATTAAACCAAAAGCAATAACTAGACCAAAAAGCAATACCAAATGCAAGCATAAAAATATATTTCTTTATATTCAATGATAACTACTACTTTCAATCTAGTGTCTTAGCCATGGGCTGTCCGATCTTTCAGGTGTCAGCTGAATTCTTCATCGACTTCATGGAAGAACCGATCGAAAAATTAAAATTATTTAAAATCGTGGATGTGTAGATAACATTCTAATTATCTGGACAGGAACGCACAGACAATAAGATTTTTTTATAAATGAAATTATTAAAATTAACAAATTTATTCAGTTTACGATGGAAATGGGGTAAAATAATTCTTTTTTTTTTAAATTGGTATTGTAACAAAAAATGATTTTCAATCTACAAAAAAACAACATGTAGTGATAAAATCATACACAACGTATTTAGACACCATATTTCATACAAATTATCTGTATTCTACTCTCTCATTCAACGTCTTTACATTCATTCGCATACTGAGAGTTTGCAACTTTATTTCGAGGAATTCTTGAAGATAACTCTCAAATATTCCAATGACGTAATCACCTTTGTATTGTGGATAAGATTTTCATCGCCACGTTGTGCTGTGTAACTCTGGTGTGTCTGTTTGTTCGCAGGTGATAACTGCACTGTGGTAGACACAGGAAGGGCGGGGGTGTGCCTACCATTCGCTACCTGCCAGACAGCAAAGGAAGCCGCCAGTAAAGGCATTTTTCCGCAGGTAACGTTCCTTCTTTCATGTAAAATAACATGTGTTTACACTTATGGCAAATAAACTTATCCCTTAAATTAAATATTCTAGCAATGCTACAATTATTTGAAATCAATCTACTCATATAAGTCGTTGTATCTCTCTTACTGACATGGTGAGAAATATGATCTAAACGGTATTAGAGGGAGAAAACTCTACGCCTAAGATTCAAATCTAGAATTTAACCGTAGAAAAATATATATGTGCACCTCTATAAAACCAGCATTTGAGAAAAATGTATAAAATTCTACAATTTTCTATAATTTTTTTTGTAACTTAATTTTTTTTATGTAGAGGAAGTAATTAATAGGAAATAGAAGATTTTTGTGTTTTTATTTTACTTTCAATCAATAATTTTAGATAAATAAAACCAAAGGCCAACCATTTTTAAAACTTTTTTTATATTTTTGATATACATTGTAATATTTTATACATTATATTTATTTCCAATAATAACATTTGAAAGCATATTTTATCAGATTTTTTAAATCATTTTTTAGTTTTCGGATATATGCGGAAATATTCCACTTATTTGGATTTTGTTAAAAAGCGGAAATTTTTTGACCTTCTCATAGAATATGCCCGAGACCTGAAGGGTTAAACGAACAATTTCATAAAAAATGGTGTAGGTATATTACCCAAAGGTTGATTGCCTCTACAGATAGATACAATGCTTGGTATTTGATGTCGTCAATCGTAGTGATTCGATTCAACAACAAGATTGCCTTCCCACCTTAGCAATGAAGCTATGAGTATTGTTACGATTGGCAAATTAATCGCGCAGGCCGGAAAATAAAACAGTTTATCAAGAAGACAACAAACAGGAACATAGAAATTTACACAACAAATAATGCAACTTGACACTCCTAATATTATAAGCAACTGCAGGAAAAATCGGAACAACACTCATAATATTATTAATGCAGAAAAAATCGCTGCAATGTTGTATAGATTTTCGTTGGGTCCTTACTGATAAATGCATTTTTAATTTTACGCAACTGTGATTAACAACTCTCAGTTTATGGTAAATGATTGTCTAGCAATTGTGTAAAATTTAAAACACATTTATTAATAAAGGGATCTGTGAACTGTAAATGATTATAGATCACATCTTCGTGTGCACTAATAGTAAACCAAATAGATTATCATCAACAAAAGTAAGATCTTTCTTGTTGTTTCATTAATAAGATCTGTTGTTACTTAATAAGATCTCGATAGGTTTGTTCTGATTCACATACAAAGACCAGAATTCAAACCTATTGGTGAATTTCGCACACTGGGTACTTATTCTGGCTGATAAGTTCCGGTGTTAACCGTTGTTAAGGAGAAAAAACAAGTGTTGTTTTGGTCAGTCTTCCCATCGTAACGCAGCTGTCAACATTACCGTCCATATCGTGACAAGCATTCGTAATCCGTATTGTGAATTTACCGCCGGTAATTCATTCCCATTGCATGAGAACCAAATAACGACTGCTTGTGGGCCAGTCAAACGACCACGAGGGACCCACAAACCGGGCAAGATTGCCATCAGTATCGTAAGTACCTCTGTGAAATATCTTTTTATTTGTTTCAGTAAACACAGTCTATCGAGATCCACAAGCATAACTCATATAGAGTGAGCATTCAGCTTTACTTAACCCTTGTAAGGTAGTGCCATCAACGCGCTCATCTAACGCTTGTTTTTTTAATAATTCATCTAATTACAAAGTTAAGTTTCAGACTCCGTTATTCTTTCAGTTCTACGAAACAACTGGCACTAGATAATATTGCCTATTTTTTAACTTTCTGATACTTTCATCCACAATAATAGTATGCAATTATGCATTAAAAAACTCACGGCAAGGACAACACAACATGATAATTCATATATGAGAGTTAAGAGATTAAATTAAGAAGAAAAATAAGAAGGTAAAAAGGTTTAATGGTGTAATGTCTGTGTGTATTGTATGAGTGCAAGCGAGATAGCGTGCTTGCGCGAATCTATATAAGGCGACGCATGCTAGATTTGTTCTCTTTTGCTTAGGCAGCTCCCCTAATAAATACCTGTACAGTAAAGTGTAACTCTGTTCATTCGTGTACTACCTACACACATATTTCCTCTGTACATCAGTAAGTCCATCATCAGGGACACCTACAAGGCATCCGCAGTAGCGGATATCACAACTGGCGCAGCCGGTAGTAGCCGACTCCACAACTGGCTAAGAACCTGAAGACGAAAAAAAAATCGGAAACAGGAGTGAGGAGATTGTTGCGACAATTAAAAAAACAATTGTTGCATGTAGACGCACCCAAAAAGACGCCATCACAAAGTCAAGAAGACGAGCACTAGAGCCTGCATCCGCAGAATATTGAGGGAGCATTTGGCGTTGGCATGCTAGCTGTGCATGCATAAGAAGAAGACGGGACAAGAGGACCATCTACGGAAGAAGCCGGAATCTGGGGCAAGGGCTCAGATTCTGTCGCTGCAGCTGTACAAGCGGGACCGGACAAAGGGCTGGATTCCGTAGCTGCAGGGAGACGGACACGGGCGATCAGCGGTCGAAAGAGACGGCTGGTGACGGAGATCCGGAAGCTGTGTGGGGAGACACTTTGGAGCGGCGAGGTCGTCGGTTCTGGAGCGGACTCACCCGGAAGCGCTGAGATAAGTTTTCTAATCAAAATTTGTTTCAGCTCTTATTCCCGATGGAGGCGATTTGTAAAAGTCAGGGGGCATTCTGTCATAAGACAGGAGTGTGGTCCCTGTTCAAGGAGAGACTGGACCAAGCTCTCATATTATATGATGAGAAAATTTTGTCGCCAGAACGTAAAAGAGCGTTCCTCTTGAATAATCTCACCGAAGATACCTTTTCATTGTTAAGCGATTTGTGTTTTCCAAAAAAAGTGTCGGAAACCTCATTTGAGGATTTGTGTAAACTACTAGATTCCCATTGTAAGCCTATTCACAATATTTATGAATCACGGGAAATATTCTATAAATGTAAACAATCGGCTAATGAATCTATTAAAGAGTTCGCCGCGAAGCTTAAAAATATTAGTTTGTCGTGTAACTTTGAAGCAAGATTAGAATCGTGTTTGAAAGATATATTTATTATTGGCGTGTTCAATGAGAAAATGAGGCACAAACTCTTTATGGAGGGCTTGAACAAATCATTTCAAGAATGCATTAACATAGCTTCTACGTGGGAACATGTATTGTGTATGGAAAATACAAAGTCGAATTTAAATTCAGTTCATAACTTCGATAAATCTAGGCAGGTAAGCCGTTATAAGGATGGCAAAGTGCGTAGTAAATCACCCCATAAGATAAATAATAATATGTCATGTTTCATTTGTGGTAAAAATAATCATGTGCAAAAAGATTGTTGGCACAATAAGTTGCAATGTTATTTTTGTAAGAAGGTTGGGCACACTAGCTCGACTTGTAAAAATAAATCGAGTAGTAAATATCGCTCGCCTAGTACGAAGCGCGCAGGTAATGCGGTGAATACTGTTTCACAAGGCAATAATAATAGTGATCCAATGCTTTTAAATTTATGTGTAGATAATATTATGTTACAGGTTATGGTCGATACGGGAGCCAGTATAAATGCGATCCCATACGAAATGTTTAATAGATATTTTAGTGAAAAGAAATTAATGGTGTGTGATATTAAGTTATTCGGATATGATAATAAATCTCTAAATGTTTTGGGTAAAATTATTTGTAACGTGGAATTTAAAAATAAATGCGTGCCGACCGAATTTATAATAATCAATAATAGGAGTTCGTGTATTGTGGGTAGAAAGTTTCTAAAGTGTTTTGATGTTACTTTACACGGAATTAATCTGGTTAATAAGAGTGTTGCAGATATAGATATTCGCGAGATGTTAAAATTAAAATACCCTAACGTGTTTTCGGATAAACCGGGTAGATTAAAAAATTACGAAGCTAATATTGAGGTTAAGTCGGATTTTAAACCAAGGTTCGTTAACCCGAGACCCATTCCGTATTGTTTGTGGGAGCTAGTGGAAAAGGAATTGCTAAAAATGGTGGACGACGACATTATTGAGAAAGTTGAAATTAGTGAAATGGGAAGTCCAATTGTTATTGTTAAAAAAAAAGATGGTACGATTAGGATATGTACAGATTTCAAAAACACTTTGAATCCAATGTTAGCACCTTTAAAGTTTCCGTTACCTAGAGAAGAAGATTTAATTTCTTCGTTAAATGGCGCGAAACATTTCGCAAAAATTGATTTAAAAAATGCTTTTTCCCAGATTGCTTTGAATGAAAGTTCAAAAAAACTATGTGTTATTTCAACTCACATAGGTCTATATGCGTATAAAGTTTTGCCGTTTGGGCTTACGATGAGCCCGGCGATTTTTATGCAAGTCATAGCAACTATCGTCGGTGGTTTAAAAAATGTGCGTGTATTTTTAGACGATATATTATTATTTGGTAATTCGAAAGAAGAATTAAATTCGGTATGTGACGCGGTAATTAAGAAATTAAATGATCATGGTCTGACCGTAAATGACCAAAAATGTTATTTTTATGTACCGGAAATTGAATACTTAGGTTTTAAAATCTCACAGGAAGGCATAATGCCGCTAGAAAGTAAAGTAGAAGCGATTAAGAATTTGGCGGTTCCGAGGAATGTGTCAGAATTAAGAAGTTTGTTGGGAGTAATCTCATATTATAGAATGTTTTTACGGAATACATCAGACACTCTGTCGCCACTCTATAATTTATTGAAAAAGGGAACCGTATTTGTGTGGTCTGAAGAATGTAGTGATGCTTTCAATTCTGTAAAAAAACAATTGATGTCAGAAAAAATTCTAGTTCACTTCAATCCCAGTATCCCTTTGAAACTCATCACGGACGCCAGCAATATCGGGATCTCAGCAATGCTTTGTCACAAGTATGATAACGGGATAGAACGCCCAATTGCATTTGCAAGTAGGACTTTATCGGAAACCGAACCGAAATATTCAATTTTGGATAAAGAAGCGTGCGCAATCATATTCGGTTTAAAAAGATTCTTTCAATATTTGTATGGAAATAGGTTTATTCTGTCTTGCGACAATAAACCGCTTGTACATATTCTAGATACAAATAAGCAGGTACCAATTCTAGTAGCGAACCGATTGCAACGTTATGCCCTGATCTTGCAGTCGTTTAATTATACGATTGAGTATATCAAATCGGACGACAATAAAGCAGATTTTTTGTCAAGATTACCGATGCGACGGAGTAATAATAATATAGAGGAATACGAAGATAACCATTATTTCTTAGATATAATTAACGATGCCGATATCGATAGTTTGGAAATAGAACGGTTAAATAATATTTCTGTTGAAACGGAAATAAATCCGGAAATATTTAAACGGAGTTCGGGAAAGGATTTAGTTATTTCAGAGATTGTTAATTATGTGAATACAGGGTGGCCTGAAAAAAAAACTTAAATTCTGATTTATTAAAATTTTGGCATATTAGAGATAAGTTATCAACTCATGATGCATGTGTGTTTTATGATAGTAAACTGGTAGTACCAGTGGAATTAAAAGAATCAGTTTTGAAATTTATTCACCGTTCGCATCTGGGTATAGTGAAATCGAAATGTTTAGCAAGAAATTATTTTTTCTGGTTTGGTATAAATGCTGATATTGAGAAGGAGGTAAAACAGTGTACTAGGTGTGCAGTATGTTTACCTACTCCGTCCAAAGTTCAATTGGCGAGTTGGCCAGTAAATAATTTAGTTTGAAACCGTATCCATATAGATCATCTAGGTCCTTTCGGTAATTTAATTTTTTTTGTGGTGGTAGACGCTACCACAAAGTGGGTGGATTGTCAAATAGTACCAACGGTAGACTCAGTTAGTGCAATCAAAATATTAAAGAAAATGTTTTCTAACTTTGGTATACCGGAAAAAATTGTTAGTGATAATGGAACAGCTTTCACGTCAGCTTTATTTCAGGAATTTTGTCGTGAATTTAATATTGAACATATGACGTCAGCAGTCCAGCACCCGGCTTCAAATGGCTTGGCGGAAAATGCTGTCAAAAGAGTTAAAAAATTTAAAAAAATATATTAGTGAACAACAGATTTCCAAGAGATCTGCACGATAAATTACTGTCATTTTTAATTGATATTAGGAATACACCTTCATTATGTACGGGAATTGAGCCTAGTGTATTGATGTTAGGTAGAAAAATTCGTTCAATTTTTAACACGGTTGTTCCGAAAATGAATAATGACAAGTGTAGTGATTTTAAAAAAATTGATGATAAAGTGAAAAATAAAATGGTAGCGAGTCAAAACAGTCAAAAAAAATATTATCGGGGAAGAAAATTTAAAAAATTCTTTGATTTGGGATCAAAAGTTTTGACCAAAGATTTTAGAAATAAAAAGAATAATTGGATTTTGGGTACAATTATCAAAAGATTAGGGAGTAGAACCTATATGGTTAAGATACATTCAACAGGCCAGGTTTGGGAAAGACACCACGATCAGCTTTCTGATAGAAAGGTTAGGTGGGGGGAGAGTGACTATTCTGATAATGTGTTGGACTTTGGTCCACTCTCAGACGTGGACAGGACCAATACTAATTTCCCTGTTCTTTTCAGATCGCAGCCACCATGGGAAGGGAGACTGCGTTCCAGACCTCAACCACGCCCACGCTATCCAAAGTGAAATAAGAAAAAAAAAGAGTTTAAATAAAATATGTTTGTATAATTACATGTTAGAGAAAATATATATGTGAATAAAATATAATGAAATATGTAGAAATTTAAGATTGTATAAGTTAGGTCGAAATATATATATCATGTAATTATCGTTTAAGTGTGGGGGTGTAATGTCTGTGTGTATTGTATGAATGCAAGCGAGATTGAGTGAAGCGACGCATGCTACATTCGTTCTCTTTTGCTTAGGCAGCTCCCCTAATAAATACCTGTACAGTAAAGTGTAACTCTGTTCATTCGTGTACTACCTACACACATATTTCCTCTGTACATCAGTAAGTCCATCATCAGGGACACCTACAAGGCATCCGCAGTAGCGGATATCACAAATGGTTAAAAAGTACTATTTCAATAGCAGAATGGATTAAGATTTACTAGAAGGAGATCTCTTGGGTTCGATTTCCGGAGAAGTTCAAATCTTTTATATTCGGTGTATTTTTCTCTTTGGAAATAAAAAATAACTACGAAGAATAATTTAAATTCCTAATTTTTTTTAATTAACATCTTTAAATTAATTCAAAATAATAATGAAACTGAAGTTTCATTGGGACACATTTTTTAAATAACCTTTTTTAGTATTATGTTTTACCTCAATGATATAAATAATAATAAAACTATTTTTATTTTCAGACATGCAACGTAGAGGGCACCGTTCAGACAGTCTGCTGTCCGCTGTCGTCAGTTGTTGAAGGTATGTTAGGCAGAACTTAATCATCATTCATTGTAGATCGAAAGTAGACGATGCCATGATTCGTTGATTGTCTAGGACCCCTCATCACTACAATACCATCATTGCAAAAGACAGGGAGTCATTGAGGCGGAATGCCAAACATCAGCCCTCAAATATTCCACTGACTTACATAACTTTTTTATGGATTGTAGGTAGAATCTTCATCGTTATGTTATGTTATATTATGTAACCTGGTGCGTCTTAATTGTTTGAAGGTGATAACTGTTCTCTGGTGGACACAGGAAGGGCGGGAGTATGCAGACCATTCGCGAACTGCCAGACAGCAATGGTGGCTTCATATAAAGGCATTTTTCCACAGGTACTGTTCCTTACTTTATGTAAAATGACATGTTTTTAAACTTACGGACAATTTTACAAACTATTAATAATAAATATATGTACTAGCAATGATAAAACTATTTTAAATCACTTTACCATACGGCCATTTTTTTCCAAATCACTTTAAAAAAATAAGAAGTCTAATGGGACAATAGCAAAAACAATGTTATACTAATAATTTTATGAAAATGGTGTATAATAAACACAGGTAGACTATCTTTACATTTAAAAACAATACTTGACAATGGATTATAACATCCAAAGTGATTTGATTCAATAACAAGATGGCCTTCTCACCTTGACTATGAGTCTACAGTGTCTTCCTCCCAAACAAAAAGTTTTTTTTTTCCTGCTTGTAGTAAACACTCGATACAATCACCCAGCGCTTGCCACATCGTGGACCTTCACCAACCTGTCCCATTGTCTTGTCTATATTTTGTCATACTAACACATTTTGTATCTGTATTTCCCGCTAAGCACTTGCATACTGCTTACTTACAATGTATGCAGGGACATTGGAGGTCTAGTTTCGTTATCAAATGTAGAGTCGCTTTTTTTAATGAAATGAAAAAAAAAA
Organism: Limnephilus marmoratus; assembly: GCA_917880885.1. Lineage (NCBI taxonomy): Eukaryota > Metazoa > Arthropoda > Insecta > Trichoptera > Limnephilidae > Limnephilus > Limnephilus marmoratus. The sequence continues at coordinate 40,011,479 of OU862926.1, forward strand.
ATGTCGAAATGCGTTTTTTGGTGGATTTTTATAAATGAAAAATTTTGTGTTTCAATCTTAATCATTTATTCATATTTTTGCCCATAAAAGCGTTTCTTAATATGTATTTTTTTTAAATTAGTTTTTGATAATATTTTTAAAGTAAATCGAGCAAAATCAGTTTTTGTTTTCAAATAATAATTAATAATTCTGAAATAATTGCCTAGGGTGTCTGGAAAGTCAAATTCAATTTTAAAATCGCCTGTATTTTGTAATTTCTAAAATATGTAATATTTACAATATTTTGAAAAAAATTAATTTTGTGTTTGGTTGTTTGTAAACCATGTTTAATTTGTACGGAAGTGCTCTGTGAAATGAGGCCACACAAGTTCGCTTCATTTCTTGCAAGTGTATTGATATGTGTGTACCTATAGGCTCAGAAGAAAAATAATTTCCTCCTACATATAAAAAACATATTTGCTACTGTCTGGTTGGACATTTACACAACGCAAACTACAATAACCTACACACTACTTACCTACTGCATCATAGACCCTGTATTTGTAGCCAATATTGTCACATGTTCTTTTCCAACCAATTCCTGTATACCTGTCATTTTAACCTTACCCACATTCAGTCTTTAATCGACCATCGCCGCAAAAACATATAATTTTCCGCTCCCGCATTCTCTACCCGCATATCACAGTAATTACAAGTGTATAATTATACGAGTGTGTGAACAAATGCCAAACATGAGAGAAGAGAAGAACCACAAGATTCCTCAGTAAGTCCCCTTCTTCCTTCCCTTTATGTGCATTCATTTTACTTGTTCAGTGGTCTACCATACATCTCAAAACACATTACAGGTCATAAGATATCCGCATTCACACAAACACACATCATTCATGGTACTTCACGCAAAATCATTCACTGTCAAATACTGTTTAGAAAGGTAAAAAATAAATTAATATGTGATACAATATAATTTATTAAGTTTTTTTTTTGTTTTTGTTACAAGTTATTACATAAGTTGGTCAAGTTATTACATTGTACTTGTACTTGCTTAATTTATATCAATGGGGAGGTGTTTTAATTCTATTAAACCACTAATTAGCAATAATTTTCCATCAATCAGTCCCATGAGAGTGGTCATAGACCTTCATCATGTGATGCAACATGTATCAAGCCTTATGTTTAAGTATTATAAATATTTCTTTATTGAAAAAACACTTAAAATCAAGTAAGAAAGTCTCTTTAATGTTTGAAAAAATTCTTTCCCATGATAACAGCATTTTTATTGAAATAATTATTTTTTTGTTCAGCAAAACAGCATCCATCAAAATCTTTTGAAATCAGAAGTTGCATTCATTCATGAAGATTTGTGAGGATTTGTTAAGGATAGCTTGAGGCCTTGAGACTAAATAAAATATAGAATTTCCTGGCAACGGGCGATGCCGTCATGTAGGAAGAAGTTAAGATGTTCGTTTAAAATAATAACCAAACTGTTTTTGTTTTCAGACATGCGATGTAGAGGGCTCCGTTCAGGTTGTTTGCTGCCCTCCGGTGACAGTTATTGAAGGTACGGTGCCCAGAACTTTATTTTTCTGCTTTCGATACCAACAATTCCTAGTGGACTTCCATCATAATTAAATATTAAAATAAATATGAAACTTATTTCCGCTTAATCAGTTTGTTACCGTAACCGGTTTCAACCTATTAATGCCATCATCAGACAATTGTTTCTTAATCTACAGTATACATACATAACATACAGGGGCGAGGGAGGGGGATAGTCTACAAGGACTTTATTCAATCCATACGGGTTTCCCAAATTTGTTGCTTTGTCATCTTTCATAACTAGAAATCCAATCGTCAAAGGCGACATTAACTTGATCAAACGGAAAAAAATAACTAGACTACTAAATACATGTGTAGAACTAAATTTATTTAAATTCAATGATAACTACTACATTCAATCTAGTGACTTAGCCATAGGCTCTCCGATCACCCCGGTGTCGGCTGGATTCTTCTTCGATTACATGGAAGAATCTATTGAAATAATAAATATATTTAAAAAAATTGCATTCTTGCCCAGATAAGTTTATGACATTCTAATTATCTGGAAAGGACCACACAAACAATTCAACATTTTTCTAAAATAAATTATTATTATTAACAAATCCATCCAGTTTACGATGGAAGTGGAGGGAAGTAAGATTAATGTACTTGACCTCGCTATCGAAATCGTTAACAAAAAAATAGAATTTTCAATCTACAAAAAAACAATAAATGGAGAAAACAATCATACATAACATATCTAGAGACCATGTTTCGTAACGCTTAATAGGATCTCTTTGGGTTTGTTCTGTTTCAGATACAAAGGCCAGAATTCAAACCTATTGGTGAAATTCGCACTTGGGTGCATACCCTGGCTAAAATAACTGTCCACTGACAGCCATTGTCAAGGAGACGAAAAAGTCTTTTTAGTCTTCTCATCGTAACGCTTCTGTTAACATTTTACCATTTTTTATCGAGACAAGCTAACAGACTCGCAAAGTGAAATTACCGCTGGTAATTCATCTTAATCGTTATAAAACTGACTTGCAACTGCCTTTTTTCATCCAAACAATAGCCAACTAACTATCGTAAGTACCCTTGTGAAATTACATTTGTTATTAGCTGCAGTAAACGTACCATATCGAGATCCACAGGCATAGCTCGTACAGAGTGAACATTCAACTTCACTCTAACCCATGTAAGGTGGTGCTATCATCGCGCTAACCTAACAGACCATATATCATACAAAATATCTATACCTATTCTACTCACTCATTCATCGATTTTACATTCATTCACATGCTGAGAGTTTGCAACTTTTTTACGAGGGATTCTTTGCTTTCGGATTGTGGTAGGATCTTCATCGCCATGTTGTGTTGTGTAACTCTGGTGTGTCTGTTTGTTTGCAGGTGATAACTGCACTGTGATAGACACAGGAAGGGCTGGGGTGTGCAGACCATTTGCTACCTGCCAGACAGCAAAGGAGGCCGCCAGTAAAGGCATTTTGCCACAGGTACAGTTGCTTCCTTCATGAAAAATTACATGTGTTTATACTTATGGCAATTTAACAATTTAACAAATTGTCACTAGATAATATTGCATATTTTTAAACTTTCTAATACTGTCATCTACAATAATAGTGTGTAATCATTCATTAAATAAATCTCACGGTAAGGATAACACAACATGGAAATTCATAAATGTGAGTTTAGAGATTAAATACAGAAGAAAGATCACGGAGAAAAAAGGTTTAATGGTTAAAAAGTACTTTTTCAATAGCAGAATGGTTTAAGATATACTAGGAGGAGATCTCTTGGGTTCGACTTCCGGAGAAGATCAAATCTTTTATTTTCGGTGTATTTTTCTCTTTGAAATTACAAAATCACTGCGAAGAATAATTTTACTTCCTAAAATATTTAAAATTAACACCTTTAAATTAATTCAAAATAATAATTAAACTTAAGTTTTATTTGGATATATTTTTTTAAATAACCTTTTTTAATATTATGTTTTACCACAATGATATAAATAATATTTCGGCCACTGGTATAATACCTAGGAATCTGATTCAAAATTTAAGCATATTAGATTTGTCAAAGAATTTGTATATAAAAATGCTAAAATCAGTAATTTTAAATACATGTAGGATTACAAAAGATTTTTTAAATATTTGTATTGAGGGATCAGTAGGATTTATAGGTTCAATTAGAAATGCCACAGAGCCGAACCCTCTGATATGAAAATATCTGGAGTCGGTGAATTATATTCCCATTTGGTCTCTAGTAGGTTGACATGTTGTTCTTGTATTGTTTTGTATTATAATACTTATACAGTGCAATTGCATAGCGTGGGTTGACTAGATGATCATTTGGTGAAGTGTGTGAAAGGGTTTTGTTTTTCCTGTGGGGAAAATTTAACCAGGACATTTAAATCTGGTGCGTAAATAAAAACTGTTTTTTTATTATTATTTTCAGACATGCGGTGTAGAGGGCACCGTTCAGACAGTGTGCTGTCCGCTGTCGACAGTTGTTGAAGGTATGTTACGCAGAACTTAATCATCATTCATTGCAGATCTGGGAGGCGGGATTGGGTACCGCCGCCCCGGGAACCTCTATTCGTCTCCACACTTCTGCTATAGGTCTCCCCAAGTGGTTCGCTACGTTCGGTGATTAAGTAGTGGTCCTCGGGTTCATGGGGTGAGGTTTGTCTATGTATTGGAGGCGGATGACCAGGATACACTGAACCTCAGATTCCTACCCACCCCTTAAACCTTTTTCCTTCCCAGAACTCTCCTCTCCTTCCTTTCCCCAAAAAACCCTCCACACAGCATCCCCAAAGATGACATAGGCCCTGAGGGTAATTATTTTCCTCAGGGCCTCCTGCGTGGAACTCATGTAAAAAAAAAAAGATCCAGTGGGCGATGCCACGGGTCGTTGATTTTCTAGGACCCTTTATCACCACAATACCATCATTGCAAAAGGCAATGGGTCATTGAGGCCGAATGCCATATATTATCCCTCAAATATTCCACTGATGTACATAACTTATTTATGGATTGTAGGTAGAATTTTCATCGTCATGTTGTGTTGTGTTATGTAACCTGGTGTGTTTTAATTGTTTGAAGGTGATAACTGTTCTCTGGTGGACACAGGAAGGGCGGGAGTATGCAGACCATTCGCGAACTGCCAGACAGCAAAAGTGGCTTCATATAAAGGCATTTTCCCACAGGTACTGTTCCTTACTTTATGTAAGATGACATGTTTTTATACTTACGGATAATTTTACAAAACTATTAATAATAAATATATGTACTAGCAATGATAAAACTATTTTAAATCACTTTACCATAAGGCCATTTTTTTCCAAATCGCTTTCATAAAATAAGGAGTCTAATGGGACAATAGCAAAAACAATGTTAAACTAATAATTTTATGAAAATGGTGTATAATAAACACAGGTAGACTATCTTTACATTTAAAACCAATACTTGACAATGGATGATAACATCCAAAGTGATTAGATTCAATAACAAGATTGCCTTCTCACCTTGACTATGAGTCAATGAGTACTATGATCATTGGCAAGTTAGTCCCTTAGGCCAAGAGATAAAACAACATTGGAGGACCCACCACTTACCCTTGGTATAGGTAACAGATGATTACCCCTTCAAGGCTCTTGCAAGGACTGCATTTTTTTGGTAAAAACGACTCTACATTTGATAACGAAACTAGACCTCCAATGTTTCTGCATACATTGTTAGTATGCAGTATGTAAGTGCTTAGCGGGAAATACAGATACAATATGTGTAAGTATGATAAAATATAGACAAGACAATGGGACAGGTTGGTGAAAGTCCACGATGTGGCAAGCGCTGGGTGTATCCAGCGTTTACTACAAGCAGGAAAAAAAACTTTTTGTTTGGGGGGAAGACACGGTAGATAAGTAATAAGGGCATGGCAAACGGTTGGGAGTCCTCTACAATCGATTGGCAGTCCTATCAAAAATGCGCATGACATTCGGTCTAGTCGTGAACAGTCGGAGGCAAGGTGAAGGGGAGCCGAGGTCGCCCCCCCAAACCCAAAGCCTGCACATGCTGCTGGGGGTGGCGCAATTAATTTTAGAGGGCACCGTGCCATCGTCGACCGACTCCTGTTGATGCAAGGATGAGGTCTAGCGCACCCCCAGAAGAGGAAAAAGAAACAAAATAAAATAGATAGATGCAGTTCAGTTCAGCCATCTGAGTGAAGCAAAGTAGCATTGTGAGACTAAAATTAAAAAGAGAACAAAGAAACCAAAACAAACTCAAAAAAACAAAGTCGGGTATGTTAGTTGAATCAATAGTGTTCCTTGGAATATGAAGCTGGAAAAAAAAGAAAATCACACAAAAATTATGAAAAATAATGAAAATAACAAACAGGTATCTTGATAAAACATCGTATAGCATAGCTTAGTGAAATCTAAAATAAACCATATGAAAAGAAAAAAAAAGAAAAAAAGATAAGTCACATAAAAATAAAAGAAATATGAACAAAATGTATATAATAGAATAAGATAAAGGTACACAAGATGGAGATGATATAACAAAAAAAAAATGCAGGTATAAAGCATAAAATATAAAATTCGAGCAGTAGATGTAATAAAGTAAAGAGAATGTCCGTGGATTCAAGAGTAGATACACCTGGCACCTACAAGATTTACAGCTAGTCAGCGACTCTAAGGTCCGGCCATCTCTCAACCCAGACTTCGTAAATTTCCTCAAACCCTCTAAGTTCACCTTATTCGAAACGAGATCCGCGTTCCAAGGTGGTCTCGTAATATTTCGTAGAATATAACATTGTTTTTCCTAGGTTCCCCGTAAGATAGTTTAATGAAATCTGTTTATTTCATCATTTCACGGGGTTCCTAGAATTTTAAATGGGAAAAATGTGAAAATTTCATCTTGAAAAATTTCCAAGTGCTTTTTATATGCAAAAATGGCTCTAGTTGTGGTAAATGACGCTCTAGAGACAATGTTTCGGTTTTCTTGGAGGCTTTGTAGGACATTGGAAAGAAAACTGATTATTTTATTGCGCTACAAGGCTTGCTGGTTTTTTAAATTAGAAATAGTTAAACATGAATAAAACACACAAATTAAAAAAAAAAATCAATGAGCTTACAAACTCCCAGTGTCAAAGTGACGTTTAATTGTCGCACAGTGGAAATATTTTTAATAAAAAACCTTCAGACAATTTAATTTAAATAATCAAAGTAGAAAAAAATAAGAAAATAACATTTCTAGCTAGAAAGTAAACCTAAAAAATATTTTCCATCAAAGCGTAGCTGGCGGCACGGTACTCATGCATTTTGAGGCCAGAATTTTCGTCCAATGACCTAAAAATTGCAGAGGATCGAGCCAGCGATGAACTTTGATGAAAAAGATTTTGATGGTGTGAACAGGTCGGTTACAGCGGCTGTGCGGCCATTTTTGTTCAATATTTAAATCAATCCAAAATTACCAGATAAACTGAATTATTTGTTTTTATTTAACGGGCGTAGTAAATGTCTAGTACGGATTTGTGCTATTTTATTTAAATGTGTTTAAAATTTTGTTATGTGGACCTTTATACAATTAAGTTTTGGTTGATTTTAGTGGCAAATTTGATTTCTTTGTTTATTAATTTTATTTTTTAAAAGAATACTCTTACACTACCTACTTTTTTTAATGAAATGAAAAAAAATTGGTCGAAATGCGTTTTTTGGTGGAAATTTTAATTTATAAACGAAAAATTTGTGTGCCAACATTAATCACTTATTTATATTTTTTCCCATAAAAGCGTTTCTTAATATATGTTTTTTTAAATTATTTTTCATAATATTTTTAAAGTAATTGGAGCAAAATCAGTTTTTTAAATAATAATTAATAATTCAGAATTAATTGCCTATATATTGTAATTTCTATATTTTTGCTATATATTGAAAAAAAATAATTTTCTGTTTGGTTGGGTATATCGACGTGGAACCCAAATTAAAGTTTTATACAAAAGAGGCGGCGCAGCTGTTCCTCGATGCATCCCTCTTGGAGCGAAGAAAGTTCCCGAGTTCGATTTCGATTGAAGCAGATCTTATCATTTATTATCTGTTTTTTTTTCTTTACCATGATATCTTGATAAAAAATCGCATTGAAGAAATATTTTAACATATTTAATCATCATTTAACATAATTTTTCATCACTCACTCCCGTGAGAGTAGTCATAGACCTTCATCGTGTGTTGCCACATGTATCAAACTTTATGTTGAAGTGTTATAAATATTTCTTTGTTGAAAAAACACTTACAATGAAGAAAGAAGGTCTCTTTATTGTTTGATAAAAAAAATTCCCATGATAACAGCGTTTTTCATTGAAATTATTAATTTATTTGTTCAGCAAAAATCTTTTGAAATCAGAAGTTGCATTCATTTATGAAGACTTGTGAGGATTTGTTAAGGATAGCTTGAGGCCTTTATGATCTCTGTTTGGCGAAAAATGTTTAACGGGAGACTATATAAAATATAGAATTTCGTGGCAACGGGTGTTGCCGTCATGTAGAAAGAGGTTAAGATGTTCGTTTAAAATAATAACCAAACTGTTTTTGTTTTCAGACGTGCGATGTTGAGGGCTCCGTTCAGATTGTTTGCTGCCCTCCGGTAACAAATATTGAAGGTACGGTACCCAGAACTTTATCTTTCTGCTTTTGATACCGACAATTCCTAGTGGACTTCCATTTAACTTTTTTCCACTTTATCAGTTTGTTACCGTAACCGGTTTGAGCCTGTTAAGGCCATCTTCAGACAATTGTTTCTTAATCTACAGTTTACATACATAACATACAGGGGCGAGGGAGGGGGATAGTCTACAAGGACTTTATTCTAATCGTCAAAGACGACGTTAATTTGATCAAACGGAAAGAAATAACTAGACTACTTAATACATGTGTAGAACTAAATTTATTTAAATACAATAATAACTACTACATTCAATCTAGTGGCTTAGCCACGGGCTGTCCGATCTCCCCGGTGTCGGCTCAATTCTTCTTCGATTACTTGGAAGAATCTATTGAAAAATATTATTTTTTAAAAACGTTGCCTTCTATCGTAGATAAGTTAATGACATTCTAAAAATCTGGAAGGGACCACACGGTCAATTCAATATTTTTCTAAAATAAATTATTATAATTAACAAATCCATCCAGTTTACGATGGAAATGGAGGGAAGTAAGATTAATTTAGTCGACCTCGCAATCGAAATCGTAATCAAAAAAATAGAATTTTCAATCTAGAAAAAAACCAATAAATGGATAAAAAAATCATACACATCATATCTAGAGACCATGTTTCGTAAGGCTTAATTGGATTTGGATCTCTATCGGTTTGTTCTGTTTCACATACAAAGGCCTGAACTCAAACTGAATTGTTATAAAACTGACTTGCAACTGCTTCTGGTTCATCCAGACAATAGCCAAATAACTATCGTACCTTTATGAAAGTACCTTTGTGAAATTGCCTTTGTTATTTGCTGCAGTAAACGTACCATATCGAGATCCACAGGCATAGCTCGTACAGAGTGAACATTCAGCTTCACTCTAACCCATGTAAGGTGGTGCTATCATCGCGCTAACCTTTCAGACCATATGTCATACAAAATATCTGTTCAAAATATTCTACTCACTCATTCACCGGTTTTACATTCATTCGCACGCTGAGAGTTTGCAACTTTTTTACGAGGAATTCTTTGCTTTTAGATTGTGGTAGAATCTTCATCGCCATGTTGTGATGTGTAACTCTGGTGTGTCTGTTTGTTTGCAGGTGATAACTGCACTATGATAGGCACAGGAAGGGCTGGGGTGTGCAGACCATTTGCTACCTGCCAGACAGCAAAGGAGGCTTCCAGTAAAGGCATTTTGCCACAGGTACCGTTCCTTCCTTCATGTAAAATAACATGTGTTTATACTTATGACAATTTAACTAATTTATGTATCTATTTAGTATATTTATTTTTTTCTTTGTTTCACAGTTTTTTTAGAGAAAAAGGTGTCCTTAATTTTCAAAAAATAAATACCCTAGCAATACTACAATCTTCTTTCCGACCATTTCTTCCAAAAATCCCCCAAATCCCTTTTGTTAAAATAGGGAGTGTCAGCAGACGACAAGAAAAATTAATTTTAACCCGTATAAAAACGGGAGAAAAAATTTGGCCCAGCTTTCGAAGGTCTCATATAAATCGTTGTATTTGGTGAGAAGTATGATCTAAACGGTATTAGAAAACGAAAACTACGCGCTTCTTATGCAAATCTAGAATTTAACCAAAGAAAATTTTTTATTTGTATCTCTTTAAAACCAACGTTTCCGGTAGCAATTTGAAAAAATTCTATGAAATTCAAGGATTTTTTATAAATATTTTTTTATGAAAAGAACAAAACAATTTTAATTAACTAAAATTTTAGATAAATAACGCCATTTTAAAAACTTTTTTGTCTTTGTGTTACACATTTTAAAATTTAATACATTATATTTATTTCTAATAATAAAATTTGAAAGCATATGTTATAACCTTTCAAAAACAGTTTTAAGTTATCGGATACATTCAGAAATATTCAACTAATTTGGATTTGATTGGAAAGCGGAAATTTTCAGACCTTCGGACAGAATGGTTAAACAAAAAATTTCATAAGAAATATGTAACATTAAAAAAATAATAAAGGATGATTATTTTTTGTTATTTGTTTTTGGGGTGTTATGCCGTGTTGCGATACCTCCTTCTTTAGCCACTGCAAAATACTTTTGGCCCTGAAAATCTAAAATCATGTCCAAGGTTGATTACCTCTTCAGGTAGAAAAAATGCATGGCAATTGAAGTCGTCATCCGAAGCGATTCGATTCATCAACAAGATTGCCCACCCACCTTGCAATTAGGCTATGAGTATTGTGACCATTGGCAAATTGATCCCGCAGGCCGGAAGACAAAACAGTAAATCAAGAAGACACCATCAGGAACATAGAAATTAACACAACAAATAATGCAACTTGACACTCCTAATTTTATTAGCCACTGCAGCAAAAATCGCAACAACACTCATAATATTATTAATGCAGAAAAAATCGCTGCAATGTCGTTTAGATTTTCGTTAATTTTATAAAATTTAAACACGTTTATTAATAAAGGGATCTGTGAACTGTAAATGATTGTAGATTACACCTTCGTGTGCACTAATAGTAAATCAAATAGATTTTCATCAACAAAACTTAGTCTTTCTTGTAATTTTAATAATTCATCTAATTCACTATTCCCTTTTTCATTCTTAGAACGAATATCAAAAGTGACAACAAACATGTACGTTCGTGCAGAAGATTACTTACAAATTTTATTTCTATTTTTATTCCAACTCACCAATGTTTATTTCAATCTTCTTTAAATTATCTTGTTATTCTTAATTTCTTAGATTACTTTCAATTCTTATATTTTTATTTTTATCTGTTTGTAGTTTTATTTATCCCTAAATATGTTTTTTTTTTCTTTCCTCTCCTTATATTTTATTATCTGTTTATATAAAATAATATTTCATTTATGACTACCACAACACGAGCTATAGCCTAGTATGGTTGTTCAAAAATGGCCAAAAAATGTAACATGTAAACATTTATGAAATAATAAAAATAAATATATAAATAAATAATAATAAAACAAAACAAATTTCAAAGTTAAGTTTCAAGCTCTGTTATTCTTTCAGTTCTACAAAATAACTGTCACTAGATAATTTTGCCTATTTTTATACATTCTAATACTTTCATCTACAATAATAGTATTTTATTTTATTTATTTGGGATACCAACAGCTTACATTAATAACAGCATATAGTAATTGAGTTACAATAATTGAACCATTTACAGGTTTCCACATAGGTATTGTATACAAGTGTAGTGATTCCAAAAAAAATTTACAAACGAAAAATTACATTTTAAGAGCCTAGTTATTTAGGTAGGAATAGGGAGGGGGAAGGTTGGGGGGTGGAGGGGGAAGGACCGGTTAAATTGAGGTATATTAGTAAAAATATGCGTGACAAAAATTAAAAGATAAAAAAAAAACAACAAAAAAAAGGAAGTTCATAGAGTGGTGGTTGTATTAGAAGGTATCTATAGTTATTTTAGAGTATCGAGAGAGCGTCTGTGTGATTATGATGTAATCATTCATTAAAAAAAGCTCACTGTAAGTAAAACACAACCTGGAAATTCATATGAAAGTTTAGAGATTAAATTAAGAAGAAAGGTCAGAGAGGAAAAAAGTTTAATGATTAAAAAGTACTTTTTCAATAGCACAATGGCTTAAGATAAACTAGGAGGAGGACTCTTGGGTTCGATTTCCGAAAAAGATCAAATCTTTTATTTTCGGTGTATTTTTCTCTTTGAAATTACTAAATCACTACGAAGAATAATTTTACTTCCTAAATTATGTTTAAATAATACCTTTAAATTAATTCAACATACTAATGAAACTTAAGTTTTATTGGGATATGTTTTTTAAATAACCTTATTTAGTACCTATTATGTTTTACCTCAAGGATATAAATAATAATAAAACTTTTTTTTCAGACATGCGATGTAGAGGGCTCCGTTCAGACAGTCTGCTGTCCGCTGTCGACAGTTGTTGAAGGTATGTTACTCAGAACTTAATCATCAATCATTTCAGATCCAGTGGGCGATGCCATGGTTCGTTGATTTTCTAGGACCATTTATCACCACAATACCATCATTGCAAAAGGCAGCTAGTCGTTGCGACGGAATGCCAAACATCAGCTATCAAATGTTCCACTGATGTACATAACTTATTTATGGATTGTAGGTAGAATTTTCATCGTCATGTTGTATTGTGTTATGTAATTCTGGTATGTCTTAATTGTTTGAAGGTGATAATTGTTCTCTGGTGGACACAGGAAGGGTGGGAGTATGCAGACCATTCGCCAACTGCCAGACAGCCAAGGAGGCCTCATATAAAGGCATTTTCCCACAGGTACTGTTCCTTGCTTTACTTAAAATAACATGTTTTTAAACTTTCGGACAATTTTACTAACTATTAATAATAAGTGCAATAATAAAACTATTTTAAATCACTCTACTATTCGGCCGTTTTTCTCCAAATAGCTTTCTTAAAAATAAGAAGTGTAATGGGATAAGAGTCAAAACAATCTTATACTAATTATTTCAGGAAATGTTGTATAATAAACACATGTAAACTATCTTTAAACATAGAAACAATACTTGACCATTAATGTTAACATCCAAAGTGATTCAATTCAATAACCAGACTGCCCTCCCACCTTGACCATGAGTCTTTGATAATTGGCAAGTTAGTCCCGTAGGCCAGGAGCTTAAACAGTCTGTGAAGAAGATATCCTTCGGCAATATAGAAATGAACGCAACAATTAATGCAACTTGATAGTCCTATTATTATTAGCCACTCCAGGAAAACCACAATATCTTCAATGCTGCTTAGATTCTTGATCTGTTCACTTTAAATATGTGTCGATCACGTTATCGTATGATGTAGCTTTTTTCTCCTAGGAGACCTTGAGGGGAAAAAATCTCCCAGGGACAACCTAATAATCAACTGTGTGTAAGGTTTTTTTAGGGAAAGGAATAAGATGAAGTTCTGGGAAAGAAAAGAGTATGACTTATGGGTAGTAATCAGTGAGTCAATGTGTGACGTATGAACACATCCCTGCCACTGCGACACGAGGCGATGGGTCTAGAGCAGGGGTGCTCAAACTTGAACTGCTGGCGATCTACGTCAATATTATTCGACTCCGATGGATCTAGATGTACATCTAGGTAGGCATTTAGATACTTCAACCACAGATTTTCAAGCGCCGGGGGGGGGGGTAGAAATTGCGACCTCATTTTATATCTCATGTGACGAGAATTCTTCCAATAAAAATCTACTTAAAAGCTACTACAAATTTGTAACTGCTTTCGGAGATCGAGAATGGTATCCATGTAAAAAGATTTAGCATGTTATTTAATTTATCGTATATTGTGAACACAAAACTGGTCTCAATTAAATATGTTTTATTTGAATATACCGAATATTTCATGTTCGGACATGAAAATTGTTTTCCTTATATTCTGGCAGAACATAAATAGTCTGCAACTAGAATTTTATAATTGCACTTCGAATAAGATAATATTTTACTTCGAAATGTGTCAACAGGTGAATCCGCACGGGAATTTTTCATTCTGAACACAAAATTGATTTAAATTAAATCTGTGTACGGTGAATTAAAACTACACTTAGAACATAAAAATGTTTTTTTCTTTGATTCTGCCAATACATAAATAGTCAACAACTACAATTACAATGTTTTTCTTTCGAAATGTGTCCACAGATGAATCCACAATCGGAATTTTACATTCTGAACACGAAATTGGTTTTAATTAAATCTGTGTGCGGCGAATTAAAACTACACTTAGAACATGAAAATGGTTTCTCTTTGATTCTGGCAGCACATACACGGTGTATGTAAAAAAATTGTGAATTTAAGGAACTTTCTAAGAAGGTGGGAAAAAAGGAAGCGTAAAACTCACTGGTAGCAGACTGGAAGATGACGTCCACATAATATTCACATTTCACAGATTGTAATAGGTATTAAACCAACATTGGAGGACCCACCACTTACCCGCCCTGGTATAGGTAACAGATGGTTACCCCCTTCAAGGCTCTTGCAAGGACTCTAATTTTTTTGGTAAAAACGACTCTACATTTGATAACGAAACTAAACCTCCAATGTCCCTGCATACGTTGTTAGCAAGCAGTATGCAAGTGCTTAGCGGGAAATACAGATACAATATGTGTTAGTATAACAAAAATAGACAAGACAATGGGACAGGTTGGTGAAAGTCCACGAGGTGGCAAGCGTTGGGTGATTGTATCCAGCGTATCCTACAAGCACCTGTTTGGGAAGAAGACACAATAGATAAGTAATAAGGGAATGGCAAACGGTTGGGAGTCCTCTTCAATCGATTAGCAGTCCCAGCAAGAATGCGCATGACATTCGGTCTAGTCGTGAACCACACTCAGCTTCCGCGCTCCTTAGCCGGTTCCTCGGTGATGCCTCAAAGAAAAGTAAATGGGAGATTGGGGGGAGATACCCGACGACCCTAAGGAATTCAGCATCGAGTAACCGGAGGCAAGGCGAAGGAGAGCCGAGGTCGCCCCCCCAAACCTTAAGCCTGCACATGTTGCTGGGGGTGGCGCAATTAATTATTACGATTTAGATGATTTTAGTAAACTTTTTTCGTACTTGCATTCGAGAACACGATGTGGAAACTAAGTCATGGAAAACAATGTTCGCGTGTTGACGGTTATCGGTTTCGCCACAGAATATGTAATGAAAAAGTCCGTGCTCATTTCAATCGGTCCAAAATGTAAGTGCGATAATGGTATGAATTGAAACGGGTTAAAATTTTGTATTATTATTATTTATTGTAAAATTTTGCCGCCTCTTAAAAGTGCCGCCCGGGGTAATTCTTCCTAGCGTTATTAAAATGATACGTTTTACTTCTGCCACACCGCATTTTGTATTATTTATTAATAAACTTCATATCGCCTTATAGTTACAACTCGGACAGGCTGACTCATAAATAAACCAAATCACACACTAGAAACTAGACCGATAACTTCGTTCTTTAAAGGGGGAATTTTCGACAATATTTCACCATGAATCTGCAATAATTAGACGATTTTATTTCTATCGGGACTTGTGACGTCACACACCTTAGATGAGGATAGAGTGAACAATAAAAAAGGCGTGACCATTGACAATATAAGATCCAAATAAATTTTAAACAAAAAGTCATTAAAAATGTGCGGTTTATTGAGGCCTAATTAAGGATCATCTGAAACAAAAACTGTGAAAAGATCTATTTACATCGGCAAATTTTCCCGAGATCGACTCAAAAAGCACTCACGATCGTCCAGTCTATCGCGATCGACGGTTTGGGCACCCCTGGTTTAGAGAGTCCTGCTGGAGCGATCTATATTTCTCAACCATTCTCCCACGATCCGGCCCGCCATGCAATCAAGACCAAGGCTAACCTCAACCCATGAATCCGGGCACCCTGCTAAGTCACCAAACGTAGTGGACCAGTTGGGATAACTTATGGCAGGGATGTTGGTAATCCAATAAGTGGGGCGGTTTATTATTTAATGAATTTGTAATGGTTATCCAATAAATGGTTCCGGGGTGGCGGTACCCATACCCCCCTCCCAAACTAAGAAGAAGTAGGAATCGTATAATAGTTAGATAGATCTGAGAATGAATAACTTCGATGGAAAGGATTTTCTGTTACATGGTTTAAAAGGAGAGGGCTGCGCGGCCATTTTCGTCGAAAATTTAAACCAGAATTTGATGCTAAAATAACAAGCCAAACTGAATTTTTTTACTTAAAAGGCATAGTAAATATCTACGATTTGTGCTACTTTATTTAATTGTGTTTTAAATTTTGTTTTGTGGGCCATCATACGATTAAATTTTGGGTGATTTTAGAGGAAAATTAGATTTTTTTTGTTTGTTACTTTTTTTTAAAAAAGAATATTCTTACACTACCTACTTTTTTATATATTGAAAAATAATTATAAAATTTCAAAACGGTCAAAACGCGTTTTTTGGTGGAAATTTTTATTTAAAGAGGAAACATTTGTGTTTCAACATTAATCAATTAGTTATATCTTTGCCCATAAAAGAATTTCTTAATACATTTTTTTTTAATTTATTTTTCGTAATATTTTTAAAATGAATAGAGCAAAATCAGTTTTTATTTAAATAATTATTAATAATTCAGAAATAATTGCCTATGGTGTCTGTAAAGTCAAATTCAATTCTAATTTGGCCTATATTTTGTTATTTCTAAAATACATAATATTTTTAATATAAAAAAAAATTGTGTTTGGTTGGGTATGTCGGTCTCGAACCCAAATTTAAGTTTTGTAAGAAAGAGGTGGCGCAGCCGTTCATCGATGCAACCCTCTAGGAGCGAGGAAAGGTCCCGAGTTTGATTTCGATTGAAGCAGATCTAATCTTTTTTATCTGTCTTCTTCTTTTTCATAATCTCAAATTAGAAATAAATAAACGAAGATTTAAAAATTAAAAACCAAAATGTTTTTTAAATTTCTTATTTAAAATTTGGGGATGTGGCATGATATGTGTACATCATGCTTTAATGGACCAATATTTGTGTAATAGTTGCTGACTATAAATATCAGTCAGTACCAAAACAAATGTATAAATGATCAAATAAATGCATTGTTTAGAAACATGATTTTTTTTTAATTTTAGAAATTATAAAACCATGTTTAATTTGTATGGAAGTGCTCTGTGAAATTACGACACACAAGTTCCCTTCATTTCTCGCAAGTGCATTAGTACTTTAATACCTACTGGCTCTGAGGGAAATAATTTCCTCCTACATATAAAAAAAAATATTTGTTAGTCAATTACTGTTTAGAAAGGTAAAAAATAAATAAAAATCTGACGCAATATAATTTGGTAAAACAGTTTTTTTGTAAGATAGCCAAGTTATTACATTGTACCTAGAGGTAGTAATGTAGTAACATATTGGTTATTTTGATTTCAATTGGGAGATGTTTTAATCCTATTGATTCACTAATTAACAATAACTTTCGATCAATCACTCCCACGAGGGTGGTCATAGACCTTCCTCAGATGGCTGATGGCATCATGAGATGCCACATGTATCAAACCTAATGTTCAAGTGTTATAAATATTTCTTTTTTGAAAAAAAACACTTAAAATAAAGTAAAAAAGTCTCCTTAATGTTTGAAAAAATTCTTTCCTATGATTACAGTGTTTTTCAGTGAAATTTTTTATTTATTTGTTTAGCAAAACAGCATCCGTCAAAATTTTTTGAAATCAGAAGTTGCATTCAGTCATGAAGATTTGTGAGGATTTGTTAAGGATAGCTTGAGGCCTTTATGATCTCTGTTCGGCGAAAAATATTAAACGGGAGGCTAAATAAAATAAAGAATTTCCTGGCAACGGATGATGCCATCATTTAGGAAGAGGTTATGTTCATTTAAAATAATAACCAAACTGTTTTTGTTTTCAGACATGCGATGTAGAGGGCTCCGTTCAGATTGTTTGCTGCCCTCCGGTGACAGTTATTGAAGGTACGGTACCCAGAACTTTATCTTTTTGCTTTTGATACCGACAATTCCTAGTGGACTTCCATCATAATTATATATTAAAATAAATATTAAACTTATTTCCACTTAATCAGTTTGTTAGCCTGTTAAGGCCATCTTCAGACAATTGTTTCTTAATCTACAATTTGCATAAATAACATATGGGAGAGAGGGAGGAGGCAGCGAGTCGTTGATGTGGAATACCAACGGCTCTGGGTGTTTGCAACTTTATCACTAGGATTTCCTGAAGATTCCTCATACCGTAGACCGGCAAACATCAGCCCACAAATATTCCACTGACGCACATTGCTTCTGAATTGTGAGTACTTTCTCCATCATCGTGTTTTGTTGTGTTGTGTAACGCTTGTGTATCTATGTGTTTGAAGGTGATAATTGTACGATGCTGGACACAGGAAGAGCTGGAGTATGCAGACCATTCGCCAACTGCCAGACAGCAAAGGAGGCCGCCTACAAAGGCATTTCGCCTCAGGTACCGTTATATCCTTCTAATTTTTTTGTAAAACTGCAGAACAGATTTTCATGCGGTTTTCACCAAAAGATAGAGTGTTTCGTGAGGAAGGTTTAAGTATGTTATTAAACGCTGCCTAATCCTTTGGGGATATAACAAAATAATGCATGGTGGGATATTCCTCTTTTATAGATCTACAAAAAAGTCCGCAAAGGCATATATCTATATTTTCCGGATAGCTTACTATACCCACTCTATCTTCTAAAAAAATGGTCACGTACATTGCGGCAATTGAAAAGTTATTTAGACGGATACAGTATTAATCCTTATTGACTTAAATACGTTATTAACTTAAATAGTTATAAATTAAAGTCCTCCGCGGCATCTGCCTCTCTCTTCGCGATAAACTCAAAGACGGCGGTGGTTATAAAGGTTGGATAACCATCCAGTAGATGACGTTGTGTTTTATTAGCCACAGCAACGCGTGGCCGGGTCAGCTAGTAGATAAATAAAAAAATACATCCAAATCAATCGTTATGGTTTTTTTCAAATCTAAAAACTAAATCGAATTAACACCCTTAGCATGGCTAGAGAGAAAGAAAATGGATGATAGTTGAAGCGTAAAGTACATGCGGCATATTATCACAGATGACCTAAAAGACATCGAGGATATGGAAAGACAAAGAAGAGGTTTCGTTAGAGCAAGTAAGCTGTCAAGCCGTTTTTACTAGTGAAGTCCCAACGTAAAAATAATACTATTCAAGGCATTCTGCACCCCGCTGGATACGTCAGAACCATTGATAAATTACATTGCATCCCAATTGAATAAGTAAAAATACACTTATAATAATGCTTTTTGCCAACTATACTGCCATTTGAGATACTGCAGCGCTACGAAAATAATCCTGGAGGGACCAGTACATTTTCAGAGCACACTTTCAGATCACTTTTCAGCCATCGCACGGGAAGCTTATGGCGCAATCAAAGCAATCAGCATTGCCATGGTTGCCTGGATGGAATCCCCCTTGATGGCCCTCTAGAGATGGGAGACGGTCAAATATCCTACATAAACGGCTGCTTATATATTTTTGAATTTAATATTTTTTAGTTTTATTTTTTCAATGCTTTTCCATTTTTATTTTATATACGTAAAGTTATTTTGTTACTTTTTCTTATTGTTTGTCTATTATTTTTTGTTATTTCGAAATATGGAGTATTGCATTGCACAACCCTTTTTGGAATAAACAATGTATTATTGCAGTGATTAATTTTTGGGGTATTGTGTCGTGTTGCGCTACCACCTTTTTAGAAAATATTTTGGAAATAGTATCGTTTTCCGAAACATTGGTTTCATATTTATTATTATTATAATAATTATTATAAGTACTGTAGCAAAGCCGAAATCGCTTAAATGCTGTATAAGTGTACAGACTATACACTTGCTGTGTTTAATGTAAATCATATCATCGTGCTCACTAATGATACATCAATATAGATATTAATAAGAGCATTTAGGTGAAAAATCAAATGGCAAAAATATTTTACAGTTAAAAAAAGTTACATCAGTAGAACAGAGGATGAAGCATTCCTCTCTGAGTTCGATTCTCGGTGGAGATCTGGTCATTACTTTCTGTATCTTTTCTCTTTCGTGATCTTTAAATCGCAATAACATTGTCACTTTTTTATAAAAATCACAATGAAGACTAAAGCCTGATTTTTTTCAGATTTGCGCTTTAGAGGACAGAGTTCAGATTGTGTGCTGCCCTGCTGTGACGGTTATTGAAGGTATGGTACACAAAACTTTTTCTCTCTACTTTTGATTCCAAATTTTTTTAATATTTATTTTTTCCCATTGTATCTTCACACATTCAAAAGTATTTTACATAATTTCTCAATACAGTAAGATGTAAATATAAGGTACAAGTAATGTAAAATAAAATAGACAAAAATAGGTAATGGGAACCCATTAAGGCACTGCCTGTGTGTGGGTAATATAAACAAGAATGCTATATATGCATCAATAAGTACAATTCCTGGTGGAATTCCATTATAATTATGTAATAAAACAAGTATACAACTTATTTCCACTTAATTGTGACCATAACCAGTTTCTGCCTTTTAAGGTCATCTTTCGACAGGTACAGTTAATCTATACTTTACATGGATAATATATGGGGGCTAAGGTTATATGGGTTTCCCAAGTTTGTTGCTGTGTCGTCTTAGACGGTTGATAATCGAATCGTCAAAGACGACATTAATTTGATCAAACGGTAAGCAATAACTAGACTACTAAAAGCATGCATAGAAATAAATTTATTTATATTCAATGATAACTCCTACATTCAATCTAGTGGCTTAGTAATGAGCTGTCTGATCTCCCAGGTGTTAGCTGAATTCTTCATCGATTACATGGAAGAACATATCGAAAAATTAAAATTATTTAAAATAGTGGATATGTAGACGACATTCTTATTATCTTGATAGAAACGCACAGACAATAAGGTGTTTTTCTAAAAGAAATGATTAAAATTAACAAAACTGTTCAGTTTACGATGGAAATGGGGGAAAATAAGTTTATTTTTTTTACATTGGTATTGTAATCTTTAACAATAAAATTGAATTTTCAATCTACAAAAAACCAACATATAGTGATAGAATCATACACAACGTATTTAGACACCACATTTCAAACAAATTATCTGTATTCTACTCTCTCATTCAACGACTTTATATTCATTCGCATACTGAGAGTTTGCAACTTTATTACGAGGAATCTTGAAGATACCTTATATAGTAGAACGGAAAACATCAACCCTCAAATATTCCACTGACGTACATTACCTTTGTATTGTGTAGTTTCTTCATCGCCATGTTGTGTTGTGTAACACTGGTGTGTCTGTTTGTTTACAGGTGATAAATGCACTGTGGCAGACACGGGAATGGCGGGAGTGTGCAGACCATTCGCTACCTGCCACACAGCAAAGGAGGCCACCAGTAAAGGCATTTTTCCACAGGTACCATTCCTTACTGCATGTAAAATAACAAGAATTTACACTCACGGAAATTTAACTAACTGCAAAAAATACACTACTAATGCAACAATTGTATGAAATCAATCTACTTTCCGATCTTTTCTTCTAAACATCCCCCAAATCCCTTTGGTAAAAATAGGGAGAGTCAGCCGACAACAAGAAAAATTAATTTTAATCCGTATAATAACAGTAAAAAAAAATTGGTCCAGCTCACCAAGGTCTCATACAAATCGTTGTATCTCCCTTACTACCTTGGTGAAAAATATTATCTAAACGGTATTAGAAAGAAAAAACTCCACATGTTATATGCAAATTTAAATGTGTACCTCTATAAAACCAGCATTTGAGAAAAATATATACAATTCTAGAACTTTTATTCATTCTTTTTCTATGAAGCGACCAAAACGCGAGGTTCTAATAACGTTTATAATACATTTGCCTAATAAAAATGCATGTATGTGTTTTTCTTTAATTTTCATTATCAATAATTTTAGATAAATAAAATGTAAGGAAAGGCATTTTTAAAACTTATTTAGTTTAATAATAATAACATAGTATTTATATAGCGCAGTTTAGTAATATTTCACTTTAAGTGCGCTAAATTATAAAAAACTTAAAAGTAATCCTATAGCGTACTTTACGAGTTCTTACAAAAAATGATTAAATAATGTGAAACAAAGAATATACAGTATATACACAGCAATGCCAGAAGAACAATATTAACAACAGCAATGCTGTTTTGGCACAGGATATGATAAACAATAATGGTGCCACTAAACAAGAATCATTAAAACTAAAATGTTATATAGGACAGGAGGAATTTTACGTTTAGAAATAATGCAAATTAGGAGTGCACATAAAAGTATAGTAAGGAGGTAATTGAAACAAAAAATTGCCGGAAACTTGAGAACATGGCTTATAAGAGTAGGTATATTAAAAAGAAGTTAAAATTCATGAAATACAAAAATATATACATTTTTTTTTTGATTTCGTTAGATTCATTCTTTTGTCCGCTTAATATCTGGCCGCTAAGATTCGTCAGGCGCTTTATTCCACTAGACTAAATGAGGCTTGCGTTGGACCGTGGATTCAGTAGCGTAGCGAGGGGGGGCGGGGGGGCGGGGGGGGGCGGACCGCCCCGGGTGCCACCCTAGGAGGGGGTGACACTCGAACGTGGAGAAAAAACTTACGAAAGTGCAAAATTGCCGTAAAAAATATTTTACACGGTAACACTGACTGTTATTTTGCTCTATGGCTTGGTTGGTCGGGGATTCCCGAAAAATTGTTTTTTTTGTTCCTAGCTCAGTCGGGGATTTCCCTGAAATATTCCTTGTGTCATTCTAATTTCGTTCATATATTGTGATTAACGTAGACTCGTGAAGTTAATTGTTATCTATGGACTAACGTGAATTAGTGATGAAGTTATTATTGTGTTAGCGTGTTTATTAGTGCTGAAAGACCAGTTTGAAAAACAAGGTAGGTAGGTGTGATTTTTTAGATACCGTTTTGTAGCGCATGAATAGTTACAGTCGGGACAAGAAAAAGGTTTTTCATCGCTGTGAGTTAGCAAGTGCCGTTTTAGTTATTTTTTTCAAGAATAAGAATAGTTGCAGTCAGGACATGAAATAGGTTTTTTTCCACTGTCGGTAAACGTGTGATTTTTATATTTCTCTTCATAGTACATGAATAGTTGCAGTTGGAACATGAAAAAGTTTCTTCTCCACACTGAGTCAGCAACTGACTTCTTATGTATCCCTTTTGAGAACACGAATAGTTACAATCGGGACATGAAAAAGGTTTTTCTCTTCTGTGAAACGTACTGCGAATTTTTAAATCTTTCCTTTGAAAACTTGTATTACTGCAGTCGGGATATGAAAAAGGTTTTTGTCCAGTATAGGTAATCATGTGAATTTTTAGATGCCGTTTTGTAGCGCATGAATAGTTACAGTCGGGATAAGAAAAAGGTTTTTCATCACTGTGAGTTAGCAAGTGCCGTTTTAGTTATTTTTTTCGAGAATAAGAATAGTTGCAGTCAGGACATGAAATACGTTTTTTTCCACTGTCGGTAAACGTGTGATTTTTAGATTTCTCTTCATAGTACATGAATAGTTGCAGTTGGAACATGAAAAAGGTTTTTCTCCACACTGAGTCAGCAACTGACTTCTTATGTATCCCTTTTGAGAACACGAATAGTTACAATCAGGACATGAAAAGGTTTTTCTCTTCTGTGAATCATACTGCGGACTTTTAAATCTTCGTTTTGAGGACTTGTATAACTGCATTCAGATCATGAAAAAGGTTTTACTCCACTCTGAGTAAGCTTATGAATCATAGTGGAGTAAAGTGTTGCTCCATTTTGTAAAATTACTTTCTTCAGGGCCTCCTCAGTGTAACTTTTTTTTTTTTACAGTGAATACCGCACAAGAATCTCAACTGCTTCCGTCTGGAGCCAGTGAGACTATGGCATCCCCAATTGGGGTATGTTGTGAGGCTGAAGGTAGTGGGGAGGGGAAGGAGGTGGGGAAGAGGAAGGTTGGGAAGTATCTGGCTATTCAGATCTGGTCACTAAACACGGCTAAAGCCATTTTCAAGCAACGTTTCAATTCTGAATGGTGGTCTTACACCAGGGCGATACTGATAGTATCTTACACTCTGGAACATGCCGCAATTGTACTATATATTATTTTAAATGAATTAATTGTGAAATAACACAAATTAATCAAATAAAATTTTTGCGCATGCCGGGTTCGAACCCGCGACCTCCGGATTGTGAGTCAAGAGTCTTACCCACTGGACTACGTAGCTAATGTAAAACGAAATATGTGTTGTAAAACCATGTAGGTGTATTAAAGGTAAGACAGTATTAAATTGTGGAGATCCGGAAGGAATGAAAGGCCGATAAAAATAATAATATTTTCCCAATTTGTTTATGAATTACAATATAAAACAATAAAATAAACAATATACGAATGGACCTATTGCTAGTTTGAAATCTCTTGTTTTATTTTTACCGCAAACGCGATTAAAAGAAGAAAAAGGTATTTAAGCGACTTTCCAGTACTTTGAGCAATTTAATTGAGACTTTTTGGTAAAAATAGTGACTTGGGTGTTACGTAACGTTAAGGGGGAGGGAGGTGCAGAAAAATGTTACGGCGCGTTGCATGGGGGGAGAGAGGGTCAAAAATTTTCAAAAATTGCGTTACGTTATACTTGAACGCCCCCTTTACTATTTCACGATTGAAATTTTATCGTTACACTCTGAACACAAAACTGGTTTTAACCTAAGTATTGGTTATTATGTTTTCATGACAGCAAATGATTTTCTTCAGATTTTCGCAGCATATTAGAATTGAAGACTCCACACGAAACTCTGTTATTTGTAGCTATATGGCTCGGTCGGTCCGCATTCCCCAAAAATTCTGTTATTTTATTTTCGTTCCTAGCTCTTACTATTGATTTATTGGGGATTCCCGTGAAATATTCCTCGCTTTTCCCCCGTGTCATTCTCATTTCCTTCGTACATTGTGATTGACGGGTACTCGCGAAGGAAATTATCACCCATCGATTGTTGAAAAAGCTGTTATTCTGTTTGTGTTTTTAAAAGTGATCTAATTTTGAGGATAACAACTTTTTTTTACATATTTGACTAGCTAGAAATATTTTTTATATTTTAGGAAGTCAAAATTTGTGTTTTGAATTTCTCTAAAAAAAAAAATATGGTGTGGGGGGGGGGGTGACACCAGGTTTTCCGCCCTGGGTGCCACCCATGCTAGCTACGCCACTGCGTGGATTTATCGTATTATATTGGAACCGGGAAATGCATAAATGTTTTATTGCTATCTCGTTCTCTCGCAGGCTAAATCCTATAGATGTATTATTTGTCTCTTTTTAGTGTCGCTTTTAGTTCAAATTTCAACGGTGCTAAGAAGTTTTCACTTATGAAACCTATCATAAATGTCACCGGAGACCAAAATTTCATTTATATTTTTTACTCCAAATTATATCAGGAATCACTGGTTTAAAGTAAGTCAAGTAGGTCCCTTAACATCCTGGATAATCATTACCTACCTACACTGTTTTTATATTTTTATTACTTTTCTTGAAACGTAATTGTAGGTAATTTTTCTCATGTAATATGCAGATTTATGATTTATGGTTTTAAAAATAAGATTGTTTTTAAATCCCTTTTTTGGTTTGTATTAAAAATTTAATATTTTTAACATTATATTTATTTCTAATAATTATAATCTAAATATTTGAAATAATATTTTATCACCTTTTAAAAACAGTTTTTAGTATATTAGATACATTCAGAAATATTCCACTTACTTGGATTTAATTGGAAAACAGAAATTTTCTAATCTTCTCGCAGAATGTGCCCAAGACCTGAAAGGTTAATGAATAATTTCATGGTATTTATTTATTCATTTCATAAATATTCATATGTTTAACGAAGGTGTTGTAACGGACGTGTTGCGCACCC
Source organism: Limnephilus marmoratus (assembly GCA_917880885.1). NCBI lineage: Eukaryota > Metazoa > Arthropoda > Insecta > Trichoptera > Limnephilidae > Limnephilus > Limnephilus marmoratus. The sequence goes on from OU862926.1 coordinate 40,037,206, forward strand.
TCTTTTTTAATTTAATTTTTATAATTTTCATGCATTCTTTATGTACAATGCCCCGGTGCAACCAAATAAAGCTTGCGTGCCAGGTTGCCACCGGGAGACATTTTTTACAATTTATGCTTATTTTTGGCCGCAAAGGCTATCAGGCTACCTTGCCTCCCTTTTACTTTATTTTTAATTAAGACCCCTTTGAGGGCCTTAATTTCCAGCCTTAGGCTGAAGCCCTGAGAAGGGCCATTTGCCTTCCCTCCCTTGCCGTTCTGCTGTTATGGCACGGCAGGAAGACCGGCTCCGTCAAGCGGACTGCTCTTTATTTTTTAATTACGACCCTTTTAAGGGCCTTTCGTTCTGGCCACTAAGTTCATTAATACCGTGCCACCAGCAACGATCTTTTGCCAAACACATTTGATCATCTCTAAAATGTCTTTTTCTTTATACACAAATGCCCCGGTGCAACAAATAAAAACTTGTATACCAGGTTGCCACCGGGAGACATTCTAGAATCATTATTATTTCGCCTTCAGGGCCATTTTTCCGGCTACAAAGCCAAAAGACCCAAGTCAGGGCCCTCATATTGCTTGCAAAATAACATCATTTTATAACATAACTTCATTTACACACCCCGTAGGACGCTGAAACTAAGACGTTTCAGTGCAGAGTCCTACAGGGCATCCAAAGACACATAGTTCAACCCTGTAACTCTTAAACTGCCAACGCTATCAGCATTTGCGCAGATTTTCGAGACCTTTGCATCAAATCACTCTTTCTCCATTTTACCTGGGCTTGGACCTCGTAAGGCAGCGGGACCAAAAGGTTTCGATAGCCAGGCTTACGGGGGACCTGGGAAAAATATTAACTTCGTTGTAACACTTCAGATACTTGGTTAAAATGTAAATACCTACCGACAAAATGTCAAACATTCTTAAAATCACCCTAAACTCATCAAAAAAAAATTCTACGGATAAAGAATATCCGTAGAAACATATTAATATTAAGGCAAACATTGTATCTACTTTATTATAACCTGTGTAATTAATTTAAAAAACCAATTTTAGACGACCACTTTCAAACAAGTGATCGCCAAAATAGGCGGCCAACAGAAAGGCACACCTTATATACATAACGGGCTAGGTAAATCCTCCCACCCTAAAAATGTACCACGTGACCGTTTTTTACCCCAAAAACGGGTATAAAAGACGGGGAATTTTCAAAAATAAATCAGTGTTCTTCGTGTTCTTCTCTCAAGTCCATCCCTCGACTTTTATTTACTCTACAAGTGGTCCTTTCTACCTACCTCTGGAAGTCTGCGAACTGCTGCCAGCTGCTGCCTCCTGCCGAAGTTCTGCCTGAACGAGAACCCGGTGCCTACCGCTGCAGTCGGCCCTGACTCGGGGCACTGCCAAGGCACCGCTCAGGCAGAAACTAGGCGCATCCAGGACCTATACCACTGGATGTAGGGAGGCCAGCCAACAACTATCACCATCATCAGCGTGAGCCAGTGGAAGGCGTGCACAAAACCGGTGCTACTATTTTACAGTCTTGTAAAGGCTTGATACGTCTGTTACAGGTGTATTATTTATACACATAGAGATAATGCTTGGTAATTGATATGGTCATCCGAAGCGATTTAATTCAACAACAAGATTGCACTCCCACCTTGACTATGAGGCTATGAATATTGTGACCATTAACAAGTTAGTCCCGCAGGCCGGAAGATAAAACAGTGTATGTAAAATACAACCATCAAGAACACAGAGATTAACGCGACAAATAATGTAACTTGACAGTCACAATTTTATTAGCCACTTCACCAAAACAGCTTCGATGCTGTTCAAATTTTAGTAAGTAATTGTCTTTTACCGTGCTCTAATGGATATTTATTAGTTGTCTGAAATTAAAAATGCGTACCCTTAGGTAGAAAAATATAGTTTAGATCGCAAAATCGTAACCGCTCATGTTAAATCACACAGATTTTCATCAATGACAGTTTTTTCAAAGATTTTGAACAAAATTCATTAAATTTCAATCTTAATCTATCTATCTTTATATAATCTATCCATCTATCTCTCTATCCTCTATTTATCTATATAAATGAAAATGAATCGCCGAAATGTATTTGAGGCGCATAGTTTCCGAACGACTGCACCAAATTGGTAATTCTTTTTTTTTGTGTGTTGGTTATTATCAGGACAAGGTTTCTGGTGACTCCTGGCATTATGAAATTTGTATAAAAAAATTACAATGTGGCAAGCTGTTTGAAAACTGAATGTACCGGGACTGAATGTATAGAATGCGGGAGTGGGGAAAGGGGAGAAGAACCCGGGTAGGTGGTTCACGGGAGGGGGGGGGGGAACTTGGGAAGGGGAGGGGAACCTGGGAGGAGGGGGAAACTCGGGAGATTCGCGGGACGGGGGAAGGGGTGAGTGGAATGGGGAAAGGCAAGGAGCAGAAGATGGAGTGGGAACGCGGGAGGGGTAGGGGAAGCGGGAGAGGAAGGGGACGAATGGGAAAGGAGACGCAGACAGAAAAAAATTCTTTATGAAATGGCAAAGCAACGCACGCCGGGAACCAGCTAGTTTTTAAGTAAAGGTTTTTATCTTTATTTCAATAATATTGAAGTTTTATTAGAATAATATTCTTTGTAATAATATTTATTCGTATTTTACTACAGTGATATAAATAATAATAAAACTGTTTTTGTTTTCAGATATGCGACGTAGAGGGCGCCGTTCGGATCGTTTGCTGTCCACTGTCGACAGTTATTGAAGGTACGTTACCCAGAACTTAATTATCATTCATTTTAAATCCAATAGGGGACGCCTAGATCGTGGGAGTCCTAGGCTCTCTTATCACCGTTAAACCGTCATTGCGAAAGGCGGTAAGTCGTCGAGGTGAAATACCAACAGCTCTGAGTATTTGCAACATTATCACTAGTAATTCTTAAAGATACCTGATACCGTAGACCGGGAAACATCAACCCTGAAATATTTCACCGACCCACATTAATTATGGATTGTGGGTAGAATCTTCATCGTGTTGATGTGTTGTGTAATTCTAGTATCTATGTTTATTTGCAGGAAACATTTGCTTGGCAAAGGACACAAAAATAGCGGGGGTATACAAACCATTTGCCAACTGCCAGACAGCGATGAAGGCCGCTAGTGAAGGGACTTTACCACAGGTACTGTTATTCCCTTAATCTCTGAAAATTACAAGTATGTACATTTACAGCAATTTTACTTTCTGAATATTAATTAAAAAATAAAACTGTCATTGAAAATATTTCGATCTAATGCGGCGGTTAGCGTTGTAAGCACCGATCCCATTGTTAGTTCTTCTCTTATTCTTGTGGCTCGGGTTACCTTAAATGATGAGTTAGTAGATTCAGTGCATAAATACCAAGTCACTTGGGTTGCTTTTAAATAGTGCCCAGACTATCATTTTCTTTTAGCATCACCTCTTTCCATCATTACGACAAGGCAGCTTATTAGAATCGTTTTCCTGCTACATCGTTAACTTACCGAAAATAAATGCAGAAAAGCACACAAATTTCACTTATTATTATACCTGCCGAAAGAGTGGAAGATACTCTCAGTATCGCCCTAGAGTAAGACCAGCATTCAGAATTGAAATGTTGCTTGAAATGGCATTAGCCGTGTTTGGTGACCAGATCTGAATAGCCAGGTACTTCCCCACCTTCCTCTTCCCTATCTCCTTCCCTTTCCAACTACCTTCAGCCTCACAACATACCCCAATTGGGGATGCCATAGTCTCACTGGCTCCAGACGGGAGCAGCTGAGACTCTTGTGGAATATCACTATAAAAAAAGAGGATTAAAGCATGCAACATGGTATTGTTCTGCATATATTAACGCACACAGGTCGAAATTCGAAATAAATTTATCAAACAACAGCATTGCCCTCCTTCCTTGACTACAAGTCTGAGTACAATAAACATTGGTAAATAAATCCCGCAGATTGGAAGATAAGAAGACTAGAAAAAGAAGATAATCATACAAATGAACCCAATAATAAATGCATTTTGACACGTACGAGTATATTTTACCACTGTGGAAAAACCAAAATCGTTAAAATACTTAACAGATCACAACATCATCTTTTGCACTTATTCTAAATCAGACTGTTATTCATCATTTCTTTATTATAAATTTGGCTTTCACCCTTCAAAGGTTTTTATGCCACTTAAAGTTCAGGTTTTTTCTTAAAATCAGTTACGTTTTTTTTAAACTACAGTTAATTTTGAAGATACAAAACTTATTCATTAAAAAACACTAAAAGAAAACAAAAAAACAACAGTTGATGTTAGAAGAGAGACGTAAACCGATATATATGTATAATATTTATATATATTATATATATTTATATATATTTATTTATATTTATTGTTATTCTATTTCTGTAATAATTAGTGTAACTCGCTCATCAAGCACAAGAACCAGTTTCTTCTTTGGTGAGATTGCAATATTAAATAATAATTTGTGTACCGATATGTAATATATATAAAACCACTGTACTATATATCTATATTAAATAAAAATAAAAAAATAAAAATAAAAAATAAAATAAAATAAAAAAAATAATATCAATTAGATGAAAGACGGCAAAATGGTTTATCAATAGTAGATTCACCGGCAGTTGATGCATTCAAATTTTGGTGGAGTTTTAATTTCCTTTTTTCTGAGTCTTTTTTTTCACGTCTCACTAATATTGTTGCATTAATTAAAATCACAATGAACACTAAGGCTTAATTTATTTTTCAGATTGGCGCTTTAGAGGACAATGTTCAAATTGTCTGTTGCCCTCTGGTTATTGAAGGTACTGTACTCAGAAATGTATCATCATTCATTACAAATTCAGTAAGTTTTGGGATGGTTCCTTGATTTTCTAGCCTCCCTTATCACCACAATACCGTTATTTCAAAAGTCAGCGAGTCGTTGAGGTGGAATACCAAAGATTGCGAGGTGTTTGAAACATTATAACTAGAAATTCTTGAAGATACCTCAAACCGTAGACCGGCAAACATCTCAAATTTTACACTGTATTGTGGGTAGAATCTTCGTAGTCATTATGTGTAACTCTGGTGTGCCTGCATATTTTGCAGGAAGTAACTGCACGCTAATGGACACAGGGATGGCGGGAGTATGCAGATCATTCGCCAACTGCCGGAGGGCGAAGAAGGCTGCCGGTAGAGGCGTTGTACCTCAGGTACTGATCTTTCCTTATTGTGTCTCTTCAATAACAATGTGTTCGACTTATGTGCCCTAACCGACCTTCCTTTGCTTACAGAAATGTGACTTAACTGATAACGAATCGGAGTTGGTGTGTTGCGCGGAGACTGACTGTCCGCCGCGGCCGAAAGGACTTGTCACTCAGTTACCAATTGGCTCCAAGGCTGCGGACTGTGAGTTACACAAAACCCGAGCTGAAATGTTCTAAAATTGTTATGATGCATTTCGATATAATCTGCGGAAAGTGCTCTTTTAAGAATCTGTTAGTTTACAGAAGAAAATTTCTTAAATTAACCTAAATCGCAATTTAAAATTTAACGAGTATCGTATTTTCCCAAATTTTAAATTTCCCAGCAGGATGGTTTAAGACAAAAATGTAAGATTTTACCTGCAAAGTTCTCCTTTGTAAACTAATAGGTTTTCAAGTGTATCGATTTATTCTCTCGAGACCTCAGACTGAACCATTCATCATTAAAATATTTTGGTGTTTTACTTTTATTAAAAGGGAAATAAATAACCTTTCTAATTTATAAAAAAACGAAATGTTATATTTTCTCCGGCATAAGAAATCGTTTTTTTTAATACTCAAATCAACAATATTCGAGTCTTAAACAGGTATCATAAAAAGGAAAATCCTATTTATAATTTCCACTGGACTGATAGAGGTAACGTAGTGAAGAGGAACTACCTGGCTATACACACTAAACTACTTAATCCCATGAATAACTGTTGGTACTTGCAACGTTTGTGGGAATAAGTACTGACAGAATTAATTTACGCGGATTTTTATCACTAGCATCCCAAAGCGGAATGCAACACTGATTGTCATGACAACACCGTCAAACAACTCATTCTGTTTCTGCGATTCTCGTTGTTGGTTGTATAAAACTTATTCTCGTAAACCATCTTGATTATTTAACGTTGATCGTGTGTGTAATTAGTTGTTGTATTAAAAATAAGCATTAAAGTTATCTCCAAACCATTCGGATTTATTATTATAATTATTATTAAGAACCCGATCAACATAATGGCATCGTATTCGTTTAAGTAAGCGGACGGCTACGATACCGTTAAGCCATACGTTTACTTGTAATGTTTTGTTTACTCTACAGACTGCATAGAGCTGGCAGAGAAGATTCACCCGTGCCAAGAAACACGCTTCGGTTGGACTCGGGGGGATATGCTGTGTCCTCTACTCACACCAGACTCCAATATAGTATTTCACAAGACTCCTATGATAACGACAGCAGAGGCCCCGTATTATGTAAGTTACAGACATTAGTTTGTTTTATTTAAAACCTAAAATATTCATTTATTTATCCAAATAATTATTAATCCCACGCAGTAGGCTCATGAGGAAAAAATCAGTAAGGGCCTATGTCATATTTAGGGATGCTGTGTGTAGAGGGTCTTTTGAAGAAAACATAGAAGATGAATTTGCGGGATGGAAAATATATGATGAAGGATAGGATTATAGAGATAAGTGTGTCCAGGAGTGACGAACGCATGAATAATGTAGTCTCGCGGCGGTGCAAGAAGATGGATCGAGATCGAGAAGAGAGGTCAGAAGGTCTTTCCAAACACACTTCCTGCTAAGTCACCAAACGTAGCTAATCACCTGGGGTAACCTATAGCGGAGGTGTTGTTTATTTCAAAAATAGGTTCCTGGGGTGGCGGTACACACATTCGCCTTTGAAACAACTAACCATCACGCCGTTTCATGGTAAGGATTAGCAGAGAGAATAGACCGCTGCAAAACTTTGTCTCATCACAAACTCCCTGTTTTATTCACATTCATTTATTATCTCATGTCTATTATATACACTTTTCTTGTGTTATTCTGCCTCTTGACCTGACCCAACTCAAGTAACTTCCATTTTCCGTATCGTATATTCTTCTTACATTACTTTTTCGTTTATCCACTCTACATGCCCAAACCATCCAAGATTCCTTTCTTAATCTTAAGAGATATAACATACTTCCCTTGAACATTTTAAATTTTAAGGTCTTAAAAAATAAATGTCACTTTTGACGAAAATATGTATTCAGATGTCGGATTGAAAAAGTAAGTAAAGTAAGTTTATGAAATTTCCTCCACAAAAAAAAATGAAGATGTTTTATTTTCCCATTTTTTTTTGTTTTAAAACAATACTTATTATTTTTATTTGGCAGGCGAGATGGGTACCGCTACCCCGGGAACCATTTTATTTAATAACCAAAACCCCTGTCAGAAGTCACCCCAAGTGGTTCAATATGTTTGGTGACTCAAGGGTGCCCGGGTTCGTGGGGTGAGGTTTGTCTAGGTCTATGCCACCGATGCTTTTGCCCGTCTACTGTGCGGCAGGCCGGATCGGGAGAGAATGCTTTAGAGCCAATTTTTTACCTTTCCAGCCAGAATCTCTTGACCCATCGCCATGCACCGCAATGGGAGGTTCCATGCTAACTCAGAATGAAACCAACTCAGAAACACCCCAGAAAGGTCATTAAAAGTTATGAAAAAATAATTTTAGAATAGCCGGTAACCCTAACCTAACTTAACCTATTTAAACAATGTTTATATTTTTTATCATCACTCTTAATGACCTTTTTGAGGTGCTTCTGAATTGGTTTCATTCTGAGTTGGCCGGTTACCCCACCCCTCATACATTTCCTTCCCGGAATTTTCTCTTCATCCTTTTCCAAAAAAGACCGTCCACACAGCATCCTCAAAGATGACACAGGCATGAGGATTGTTTTTCCTCGAGGTCGTCTGTGTGGTGATGAAGTAAGGTTTTTTTATTATTTATTATATATTTGCGACATGTTCCGAAGTGGAAGATACTCTCAGTACCACCCACCACTCAGATGTGATACGTTGCTGGAAATCGACTAGATCTGAATAGCTAGTACTTCTTCATTTTCCTCTTACCCATTTCCTTCCCCTCCCCCCTATCTTCAGCCAAACATTTACCCCAATTTGTTATGTCATAGTCTCACTTACTCCAGAGGATTGGGTGTGGTTTGGACTCTTGTGCGGTATTCATATAATAAAAGAAGATGAAATAACAAAATCATCAAATATATATATTTTAGAGCAATAATTAAACTTGCTTAGAGAATTATATTTGGATGTCACGTTGTGTTCTCAGGGACGTATTGGAAAGGGAGAGAGAGGCGCCATTACCTGGTGGAAGTTTCCTGTAAGTCTAGTGAGTGACCACTGGGTGTTGTGTAGTGCATGGGCCATAGAACAGATTGGGTGAGTTTTTTGTTTCTTTATTTTTAAATTCAACTCGTCCTTGAAATAATTACTGAAACGATGAACACAGACAAACGTATTGATTTGAAGTTTGAATGATCAAGCTGTAAAGATTTAATTGAGGTATAATTTTACAAAACTGGCGATGTACACCCTGTCTGGCAAATCGTGGTATAAGCGGGCAACTGGTGAATCTACTTCAAATTATGTTCCGTTTCAGGATGGTGGCTGTATTCATGGTTATTAAGGGTTATATTTTCAAAGGTTTGTTTTTGGTGGTGTGTTTTTTTTACTTTTTCGAATTTGTTCAATAATATTATACCTATCTGCCGAAAAACACTTTGAAAAAAGAATTGTTATTGAGACAGCGACGTTTCCTTAAACAAAATATATAAATATTCTTCATTTGAAATTTAGGAATGTTAAGTGGGAAGGTATTGAAGTACCTACTTGTAAATTTCATGATTTCAGATAATATTATCGTTTTTATTTATTTATTTTATTTAATAAAAATTTTATTAGTTACAGATATTTGTTTTTTTTTGGCTACCACACTAGGCTAATGCCCGTGTTGTGGTAGTCGTACATTTAATATTTTAAATACGATTTATACTGCTTTATTAAAACAGATGATTAAACATACTAAATAAAAATTAAGAAATACTTAAGAGTAAGTGAAAAATAAAGAGAAAAAAAATCATATTTTAAGAAAACTAGAAATAAAAATTAAAATTCAATTTTGAAATACAAAAATTAATAATAAAGAATAAGTGTTAAAAACTCAAGTGTTCTGTACAAATATATAAATTAAAACATATAGGTACATAAATTAAAATTAAAACATAAATAAAATTTAGTGAAAAAATAAAAGAAAAAAAAATAATAACATTTTAAATAAAAATAGATGATATAAAAGTGGAAATAAAAATTTTGAAAAGCGAAAATAATAGTTAAAATGTAGTGTTAAGAACTCACGTATTCTTTAAAGTACGCTCGTCCCCTTTCGAAAATCCAATGTTGTGCACGTGTTATAAAAAGAGAATAATTACTTGACTTTATTTCAGTACTTAGAGCATTATATATTTTAGGAGCGATGAACCAGAATTGTCGTTGAGCGAATGATGTATTAGTTTTTGGGACCACGCAACCCAGGTTTGATGAAAAGCGGGTGTGTGCTTGATGTTGTGGAGTGATTAATAGATTATTTTTTCGTATATAACAAAAGCTTGTTTTAGTAAATAGCTGTCGAATATCTAAGACCCTGATTTTTGCAAAGAGTTCATTTGACGGATGGGTAGGTTGACATTTAAATATAATTCTCAGAATTAGTTTTTGAACTAAAATAATTGGTCTAATAATGGATTCAGCACAACCACCCCATCCCACTATAGCGTATGTTGCTATGGATTGGAAAAGGGCAAAGTATACGCTTCTGATCTGTAAATCTAAGATAGATCTAAGGGAGCAGAATATATGGCAGAGTTTACGAAGTTTTTTTACTGTGTCACTTCTTACTGTGAGCTTCTCAACGTAGTTGGCTGTCTATGATTATTCCCAAATATTCAACTACTTTAGATGATATGAGGGTCGAACAGGTGCAATTGATATTAGATGTGGTTTCTGGATTGTCTAAATTGAGTGGACACCAAAGAAAATAAAATATTAGAAAGGAAATAAGAAACATTTTGGACGCAAGGTCTATTGTTACAGAATTACATACCTAATCGTATAGTCATAAGAACCCAACATACTCGTAATATCGTCTTTTTTTCTATTTAAAAATTATTTCATTTTGATCATATTTTGTCGCCTATTTATTATAAATAATCAAATCTTATTATAAATAATAAATCTATACCATTTGTTGAAAACAACGTTTCACCCAAGTTGTTTTTAATGTTCACTTTGATTGTTTGTGAAAATAATGATTTATTTGTCGTTCAACTATTGTTGTAAATTCCCTCGCCAAGTTCCCTTCAGGCCACTCATGTAATTTTTTTTCTCCAATTAATATATGGTGTCTTTAAATGTAGTGAACTTGCTACTTCACTCAAATGTTTAAATGTTTACCTCAATACAGGCTATTATTCCTAGCGAGGTGAATACTTTTTATTTATAAGTAATTATATGATTTATGTACGGGGAGACAAATAATAAAAACAGAATGTGCAATTCACACACGGTAGAAGTGAAACCTTCGAAAAAATAAGTAGTCAAGAGTGGGGATGCTACGAAGCATCGCACAAAGAGGAGACCGATTATACTATCTCATTCTTTTGCAGACTAAATCATATAGATACATATACGAGTAGGTGTTTGTCTCTCTTTAGTGTCGTTATTTTTCGTGAAATCGAATTTCAAATCACAACGGTGCTAAAGAAGTTTTCGATTCAATAAATCGGGGTCGAGTCATCGCATCGACGCATTTATAAGATAGTAAACAGCTGAAAGTAATATTAATATGCCAGTTAAAAAAATCAACTTCGGACACGATTTACTCCAAAACAAAGCTCACGAGAGGGATGGATTCGTACGTCCAATACTACAGGACATCCGTCATTCCTGTTTATTGTTTTTTTTTTTTTTTTTAAGTGGAAACTTCTTTAGTACCATGGTGATTTGAAACTTGATGAAACGGAAAGAGGCGACACTAAAAAGAGACAAACACAAACGTCTAAAGGATTTAGCCTGTGAGTGAAAGAGGTGTCCTCTTTGTGTCGTGCTTAGTAGAATAAGTAGTAAAATAATAACCATCCATGAACTTGGTAACAATATTATAATAAATAAACTCTGCACTTATCCTACGCCTCCGCATTCGTCTCATTCTCTCCGACTTTAGTATTCTGAAGGTTTCACTTCTACCGCGTGTGATTTGCATGCTCTGATTTTTTAAAATAATTTTTAGCATAATGTTTTCTCAAGAAAGTCTTTCGTGAAATTGGTTAAAACGTTTTTTTTTTGCTTGGAAAATGTGGCGGGAAATTTTTATAAAAATATTTATCTTTTTGATTTTGTTATGCGATGGTTATTAATTTTTCAAATTTTAAACATTTTTTCTGGAAAAATTAAAATTGAGAAAAAAAAATCCTCGGAATATGGGTCGGGAAATTAAAAGTATTGTGAATCCTTCAGACCAATTTGTTTCCTTTTCGGAACAACTCAAAGAGGTCTTATAGAAATCGTGGTGATTCTCTTACTATCATGTTTAGAAATATGATCTAAAAACGGTGTTAGAAAGAGTTTAAATTTAAATATAAAAATTAAACACAAATAATAAAAATGTTCGCCTTTAAGAAATCAAAGTTTCTGACCAAAACTTGAAAAAAATAATGAAACTTCGGAAATTTAATAATTATTATTTTTACATGAAACGATTAAAAATAGAGTTGACGAGAACTTTTATATAACATATGCCTAAAAAATATGTGTGTATGTTATATTTTATTGTCGGTAATTTTAGTTAGAACAATCATTATAAATTTTTGTAATTCAAAAAACTGTTGTCTTTTTAGAAATTATTTTTTTTTTGCATTTTTCATCACCTTTCAAAAACAGTTTTTAATTTTCGGATGCGTTCATAAATATTCCATTTATCTAGATTTTATTGCAAAGTGTAAATATTTTGATCTTCCGAAAAAATAGGCCGGAGGCCTGAGGGGTTAATTATATGTTGACATTTTCTTGTCTGAGACGGTTATTTTTGAAAACAACAGAGAAAGTCACTTCCATTTCCAACAATCAGAAATGTACAGTCCTTCAGGTAATAATACTATCAGATAAGGATATATTTAGCATTAAAGAAGCGTCTTTTGTTTCAGTTCCAGTAATGTTAAGTTTGTCGGATTGGGCGCGAGCTTTAAACCCCGGTACAATCCAGATGAGATATATGGCGTCACTAAACAATACATTCACCCGCTATACAACAGAACTTATTCTGAAGAGTACAACAACATCGCCCTCCTTCAGCTAGACAGAGAGTAAGTATTTTATAATTATATAAAATATTAAAATAATACATGGGAAGGAAGAAAATAGATTCAATTTTGCAACCTAACAAAGAATAATGCTTGTTTTGTACTTTATTTTAGATCTAATTTCATAATTTTCCTCGGTAATATTCTAACATAGGTATTTACTTAAAATTCAAATAAGAAAACTTGTGTCCTTAGAACGGGGTACCCCAGTAAGGATACATTTTCTCTAAAAAACTGTAAAATAAATATATGCATAGCGTATATATAAAATAAAAAGAATACAACAACAACAAAAAACTGAAAATAAATAAGCCCGTAGTAGAGTTATTTGTGATATTTCACAATGTATTCATTTTTTTTAACATATGCAGTGTTTCGGCTTAGAGGATACAATCTCTGGCAACTTACTTCTGCGTAAATATAGTGGCAATAAATGTAAAGGGTGTGTAAAAACTCACGGAAGAGGAGCAGGTTCTTCTGGAAAATAATTGTTTACTTGATGAGATCACCATTTAGTTGCAGTTCACTTTTTAAAAAGGAATTATTGTTAATGCGAATTATATAAACCGGACTGCGTCCCGTTGCGATGATTATTAACACACAAACTTCGAGCACCGAAAATACTTGCGATGTTATCGGAATCGTGACAGCAGGGAATATCAAGGGGAGCGGGGGAAGGGAGATATTAATTGCAATAGGAAATAAATAATATTTAAATCCAAAATAAACACAAAAGCAATCCGCCGAGCGCAACCAATATACTTGGCGCTAACATGCCCCTCGGCCTTGACAGAATGGTCAAAATAAACCAACATGCGAAACGAAAAGAAAATACCACCTCACAGCTTTTTTCTAAAATAAATTATTGTTTTTAACACAAACAGAAAATTATAATTGACCATTTTTCAATTTCAGGGTGAAATTCACGAGCAGAATTTTTCCAGCATGTCTCCACACGGGCACCCCTCTTCCCGACAGAGGTTTCATATTAACTGCGGTGGAATACCCATCCAACACTGACTACAAGGTTAGTACACTTTTTTTCTGCCTTCATGATGAATGATGTGAAAACGACAAGATTGACAGCTGTCGCCGGTACTAAATGTACATTTAATTTAAGAGATGTCCAACAACAACGCCGTTTCCCCACAGTGGTAGGCAGAGAGGATGGGCCGCCACGGGCCTCAATTTTAGCACACACTCCTTGCTTTATTCACTTTATGTACATCGTCTTATACGAAGGCACTCTTTTCTTATTCTGGATTTTGAGATGACCCAACTCAAGATTTATTGGTCATTTCTTCCTAGGGCGTCCCACACTTCTTCTGTCATTTGCTTCCTTGGCTTATATTCTTCTGGCACTCCTTTCACCGTCCAATCGCTCTACATGTCAAAAACACTTGATTGACCCTTTTTAAAACCTTGTCATTATTACATGCTTTCCCGATCTCCTTAACAGATGTCTAATAAACTTGCCGTTTTTCCGCAGGGGTAGGTAGAGTGGATGGACCGCCTCACGCCTCTATTTTAACACACACTCCTTGCGCCATTCACATTCGTACATCGTCTCATACATGGGCACACTTCTATTATTCTGAATTTTGAGATAACCCAACTCAAGTAGGTAGATGATTCACTTGGTCGTGCCATGTCTTTCTCGGGCGTCCCACATTTCTTCTGCCATTCACTTACGTGTCTTTTATTTTCCTGGCATTCTTTTCACCGTCTAACCCAGGGTTTCCCAACCAGTGGTCCGCGAGAGGCTAGAAGATGGTCCGCGATGGACCGCCGGTCAATAAACGAGCCAGCTCTCGGGCGGTCCCTGGTCGAGAAGTCTGAATAAAAAAATCGGGCCAATATTCACTTTATCATTATTGTACCTTGTGGTCAGTGGCCATTATGGTATTCTGTTTCGCCCCACCCAAAGATATTCAAATACAGAAGAGATATGATATGGTGTCCGCGCAACTGTCGCCGGACTACGCGCTAATTAGCGTAGTTTTCATACAAAAATAATTTGTTCATTTCGTTGATTTTTTGAAAATGTGCATTATTGGTTAACAATATATTTTGAATAAGGAAAGAATTCGTTCATTTAGTTTAACGTTCGTTTGGTTTATTCGTTAATTATTTGTTCTTTTAGTTTACTTGTTAATTGGTAAACAATATCGGCGACACCCGGAAGCGCAGACCCACATAGTAAAAACAGTAGATAGCACATCTACTTATATTTCAATATCTTTGGCCCCACCCGATCCTACCCCGTTCTACCCACTCCGTTGTGGTAAATATTCTGCTAGAACCCGTCCCACTCTATCCCATTCTGCCCCCTCCGTTGTGGTAAATATTCTGCCAGAACCCGTCCAACCCTATCCCATTACGCTCATCCCGCTGTGCAATCCGTCCCGGGTGCCACCCATGCTAGCCTACGCCACTGACCATAAGCAGTGGTTATAGGGCGGAAAACGAGGTAACGTGGTGTCATCACCCCCCTCCCCCCCCCATTAAAGTTGACAAACACAAATTTGGACTTCATAAAAAATTTAAAAAATGGTCCGTCCTGGGGGGGGGGGTGGTCCCCGTTGAAAAAATAAACGTACAAGTGGTCCCGGGTCAGACAAAGGTTGGGAACCACTGGTCTAACCGGACCTTTTTAAAATCTATTAATTATAACATGTTTTCCCGATCTCCCATGTTTATGTTTTTCTTCCACTCTAAAGTGGTGCAAATATACTAAAAAATATTTTATTAAAATTAAATGTTGATTAAAGCACACTGTCTGAACTTCAGACCTTTGAATTTTCCTGTCCTGGAAGGAAGACCTGGTCCCGTCCTCATTGTATTGTGTTTGTCCTAAAATTGAATGTTTAATTGTTATAACTTATTGATTTAATTTTTAACTTTAATTTTTAGCTAGAGCATGTAAAATATGAATTTGTTAGTTACATAATTTAATCTGGTGTGAAGTATTTTTAGTATTATAAGTGGGATATTTTTTGTTCATTTTTGTGTAATAAAAAAACTCTAATCCTTACCGTTTTTGGGTGGGAATATGTCTGAACTTCAGACCTTTGAATTTTAGCCAGGACTCACACCTCTCCAGATGCTATATAAAACATGAGGTGAGAAATCTTATAGCTAGTTAGATAAATTGTCCGTAGATGTCGGAAAGTGCAAATTCCCACCAGCCAAGGGGTTTATGTTATAAATAGCTGTTTTTTAGCTTTCTCCTCTTCGCTTCGCTAAAACCACACTTATTAACTAGTAACTCCTTGGTCTGTCTCGGGCAGTTTGTAATCTTCCGATTATTAAAATGTAATTGGAAATAGAATCAATAAACTCAAGAGTCCCTTAAAAATTTTCCTGAAGATGAGTCTTTCATTACCAGTTCCTTACCTTAAAACTTTACACACACTTTTCTAAGATCTTCATGGTCACCTGACCATTAAGTTGTGCATCTGTATGCAGATGTGCAGATGTTTGTCTGCCGGATCTGCCCTGATAATGGAAGATCCTCGATGACGAATTCAGAGGTAGCGGGTTCAAATTCTAGCGTGTAATTTCACAATAAATTATTAAATCATTAAAATAACATACTACGTTTGTGGCTCGTTCCAGAGTGAATGGTATTGTCAGTATTGCCCTGGTGAATGATGGTGTGTTTGGTGACCAGATCTAATTAGTTAGCCTTCCCTCCTTCCTTCCCCCATCTCCTTCTCCTCCCCACTTCCTTCAGCTTCACAACATGCCTACATTGGGGATGCCATAGTCCCACTGGCTCTAGACGGTTCGGAGCATTTATGCTGTATTCACAATAATACTTGTTATACTTAATATTACATTACTATAGGGATAGCGCGGTAGAAATGTTGTTTGGTTATTTTTGCTTTGTTATTCCCACTAAGTACAATAATGCCGAGTTGATTAGAAGAAAGTGGCAGAAAGGTCGCATCACTCCACTGTGTAATGTTAAATCTATTCATTTATTGGGTCTAACGATGCTAAATAACTAAAAAAAGCTACAAAAATAAAATTATTATTTCGGAGACGGGTTTAGGTACCGCCGCCTCGGGAAACATTTATTGACTAACCAGCACCTCTGACATAGATCACACCATGTGGTTTGCTAAGTTTGCTGACTTAGCAGAGGTGCCCTTGCTCATGGGGTAAGATTTGTCTAGGTCTTGGCGATGGACCCATTTACCCATCTACTACTTGGCGGGTCGGATCGGTAGGGACTGGTTGAGGGAGAACTTTTAAACACTCCAGCCCGACTGTCCTGACACATCGCCTGGCACCGCAGAGGGAGGGATGGATTAACACGGTGACCCCCAGATTCCTACCCACCCCTCATATCTTTTATCTTCCCAGAACTTTCTCTCCTTCTGTTTAAAAACAATGGTAATATTAAATTACCCTTCATTTTTTTGCCAAAAGAAATGATGCATTTGTTTTCACTGGATAAAACAATCAGTTGGTACGTTTTCAACATTTCAGATGAGCATGCAGAGACTGTCTCAGGAGGAGTGCTCCAAAGTATTGTTCACTGACAGCTGTCGTCACCCTGCCGGTATAAAACATGACGTGGAGATTTGCAGCCGCCCAGTCAACACAACTGGGGGATGTGCGGTATGTAACGCAAGCTTATCGTAATGTAGATTTAATTTTTTTTAATTAATTATTTTTACTAGAAACATTAATATTACAAGAAATTAAATAATAACAAAAAAGTACCAACGAAAAGCTCCTGAAGATAGCCGACATGTGACAATCATTATTGGCGTGCGCCATAGAATAAAGAAGAACAAACGAAATGCCATGTCGGCGTATTTTTTATTACAAAAGTCAGACTATCTAATCTAATATATAAAATTCTCGTGTCACGGTGTTTGTTACCATACTCCTCCGAAACGGCTGGACCAATTTTGATGAAATTTTGTGTGCTTATCTGGTAGGTCTGAGAATCGACCAACATCTTTTTTTCATACCCCTAAAAGTAAAGGGTGTTCCACTCCGAAGAAAATTATTTTCCCCATACATTTTGTATGGAACGAATTCTCCTATTTTGAAAGAACTGCAGCAATATTGTAAGGGGTATAATATTGAACTGTGAACCGGGGAGTGGGGAGGGGGGAGGAGGGAAAGGAACTCAGAAAGGGGGGTTAGCGGGACGGGGGAAGGGGAGAAGTGGAGTGGGGAGAGGGAGAGGGAACGCGAGAGGGGAAAGGATACGCAGGGAGAAACAATTTAGATCAAGGTATGGTATACGCAGGGAGAAACAATTTAGATCAATTCAGCTAATAAGTTGACAACAGTTTTTGATTCTGAGGCGGTACGAAGTTCGCCGGATCAGCTAGTTCTTTCATAAAAATATTATTCTACACATCCAGTATAATAATGAAATCCAAATGGGAAAGCAATATTCAATGTGAGACAGAGCGCGTACTAAATGGACTAAAAGCAAAATGTATAAAGACGGTGGCGACATTGGTTTCATTTTAAATCTGCAAGGAAGGCATTTCTAGTTTTTACGCAAATAACTTAAATTTCCTCTGAAATCGTGAGATTTGTAAGTAGCTACTTACATACTTAATTATGAAGTTCACTAGAATGGTGATCTTCCACCAAGGTGATACTGAGCGTATCTTCAATTCTGAAACGTGCCGGAATTTATTAAAATTATTTCACTTAAATTATATGTGATTTTTTTTTTTACATTGTTCCATACAGGAGGCCCTGAGTAAAATAATTCCCCTCATGGCCTTTGTCATCTTTGGGGATGCTGTGTGGAGAGTATTTTAATGAAAGGAAGTTTTGGGACAAAAATGAAGGGTGGGTAGGAATCTGAGGGTCAGTAGGTCCAGGATTGACGGACGTACTAACCCATCCTCCCACTGCTGTGCAAGGCTATATTCCGAGAGTGTACGACTGGAGAAGTCAATGAGTCTCACTCAATCATTCTCTCCCGATCTGGCCTGCCATGCAGCTGGTGGGTAGACGCATCCGCCGCCAAGACTCGGACAAACCTCACCCCATGAAACCGGGCACCCCTGCTAAATCAGGTAAACCACTCGAAGTGACCTATGGCACAGGTGTTTATTATCTAATAAATGATTCCCGGGCGGCGGTACCCATGCCCGCCTCCCAAATTGATGTGGGCTTGTTTCATGATCCAAAAGTCTGAATATTCTTAGCTTAAAATATTGTCATATATTTCCTGTATAATAATGAAATTCAAATGGGATAGAGATATTCGGTGTGAGGCAGAGCACTTGCTAAATGGGCTAGAATCAAAATGTACTAAGCCAGTGGCGACATTGGTCTCATTTTATATATGCATGGAAGGCATTTCTTGTGTTTGTGCAAGTAAGTTTCAAACTATTGTTGTTGTTTTTGCACACATATCTAATTTAAGTAATATGATTTTATTTCATTTTCGGTACGTTCTAGAGTTGAAAATACTCCCTTGTGGAAGACCACCATTCGAATCGAAAACTTGATTCATATGTGGGCTTAATACCCAAGAAATTATGATTATGAAAAAACTCTACTTGCGCGAACAAATATATCACAAATGGCACAAAGAGAAACTCCAGAGAATATAACAAATCAACCAATCTTGTTTTTGCTGATCTTGAAGTGTGGAGGCCTCCTTAATGTCATCCAATGAACAATTAGATGCAGTCAATGCAATCTCTGGGTGACTCATAAGTTTTTACAAGAGATGAAATTTGTTAATGAATACACAAACTCAAAATTTCTTTTCACAATGCATGAAAATTTTCCAAAACAAACAGTGTCAGTAATTTTCTTATTTTAGAATCTATTTTTGAAAAACAATCCATTTCGGTGTCTTTGTTAATTCCAAGGAGTGAGTAAGTACCATGCTTGTGATATATATTTATTTAAAATTTCGAACAAACAAAAAACATATTGCAATGCGTAACCATGCTCCCCGCCTTGGAAGTTCGCGAAACTTTCAAAAAACAAAGTTTAAATTAAACTTATTAAAGATAAAATCACTAAGTTGAAAAATGTTTAAAAATAAAATAAAAATCATGTTGCTAAGTCGACTAAGTGTTAAATACAGAATATCATGGTTAAGTCCGAAATAATTAAATTATGATAAGTTATTAACATAAAATAAAATAAAGATAAAATTATTGCTTTGGGATGGGATATAATTTAACGACAGGACGTTTAAAAAATCTATATCTGGTCTTTACCATCGCAACTCGAATTATATTATCAGTACCAGGATGAACGTCCGTGATTACGCCCAAATGCCAATTTAACGGAGGCGAATCCTCCTGTCCTACAAGTACGACAGTTCCAACCTTAATAGGATGGTCAGTCGTAGTCCACTTCTGCCTGACTTGCAACGTATGCAGATATTCCAAACGCAACTTTTTCCAGAAGGATTGAACCATGCCGTCTAATAACTGCTTGCGCTGAGCAAAGTTTGTTTTAGCGTCTGTCAAAACAGAAGCAGGTAAGTACTGTAAAGGTGTCGACATTAGAAAATGTGCAGGAGTAATAACTTCCGGATAGAGTTCGGAAGACACGACTGTGAGTGGGCGCGAGTTCATCAAACACTCTATTTGAACCAGAACGGTCTGTAGTTCTTCATAAGTGAGGAGCTGAGTTCCGATCACACGGTACAAATGAGTCTTCATACTCTTTACGTTTGACTCCCATATACCCCCGAAATGAGGCGAGCGTGGGGGAATCATTTTCCACTCAACCCGGCGATTAGCGAGTTCGCGCTTTAAAGCGGGCTCAAATTCTGACTCAACTAAAAACTAATGGAGATCATCTAATTGTGCCTTTGCACCAATAAAATTGGTGCCATTATCTGAATACAAGCATGACACAGGTCCACGCCGAGAAATAAAATGGCTGAAAGCAGCCAGGAATGCATTTGAAGTTAGGTCAGACACCAAATCAATATGAATGACCTTAGTTACAAGACATACGTAAAGACAGACATATGCCTTTTGTGAATGTTGTCCTCTCCGACGAGCAAGCGTGATACGGAGGGGACCTGCGTAATCTACACCGGTATGAATGAAAGCCTTTGCTTCTACAACACGATATGAAGGTAAATCCGCCATCTTCGGTGTAGGATGCGACGGATTTGAGCGGAAGCAGCAATTGCATTTCCGCACTTTTGCCCTAATAACAGTCCTGGCATCTAATATCCAATAGCGCTGCCGTAAGATGGACATAAGGAGTCCAGGGCCTGTATGACAGTTCATGACATGGAAATGATAGATAATAAGATCCACAACATAGTCATGTTTTGGTAGTAAAACCGGATGTTTAACCTCAAATGGTTAGTCCGATTTAGAAAGCCGCCCCTTAATACGGAATAATTGAATAACGCTCTCAGGGGGGGTATCATTCCAGCCAATGTTGCACAGCCATAGCTCCTTAATAAGCAATTTAGAGTACAGAATGATGGGGGCGACCAAGCCAAGGACATCGAATAAGCGGGCGACTATAGAGAGTATGTTCCGCTTTATACACTTCTCCTGAACATAAGAAGTCGTAAAGAAGAAGCTGTCATCAACTGGTTCCCACGAGAGGCTTAGATATCTTAGATATCTTAGAGGCATTGTTAGAACCAACAGTGAAATCCACCGCACTGCGGTGAGAATCTGGAAGGTTTTCAAGTACAACTTGAGAATTACTAGTCCATTTGACCAAATCAAAGGCACCGGACTTGGATAACGAGATTAATTCTCGAGAAAGACGTATGGCGCTGGACTCATCTGCAATAGAATAGACCAGGTCGTCCATATACAACTTGGATTCTGCCACATTGGCAGCATCATATCTTGGGCTAACTGACGAACAGTCCTCATTGCTAAGTATGGACTTGCCGTTAGTCCGAAAGGGACCCGATTAAATTGAAAAGTCCGTACGAGGTCGTTGTTGGAGAATCGAAATAAGATTCTCAGATATCTACGATGCTTGATAGGAACTTCAATCTGTAAATCTCTCTCTCTGGTTTCAATCCTGAGATTGGTTTGCAGCAATGTCATCTATTCGTTTCTTCCACTCTTCCCTGTCTTGTGAAGTCTGCATATGATGAGCAGCGCACGTCTACCAGCAGGTCTTCCAGGTACTCTCGGCGTGGGCATCCCCTAGCGTTTGTCCCCTCGGTCATACCCTCCATTATGGCATGCAAGAGGCCTTCTTGTCTTATTATATGGCCGATCCATCTTGCGCGCCTTTCGGACAAGGTCCTGAGCAGGTGCCATCCTCCTTCGATTCTTTGGAGAACCTCTTCATTTGTAATGTGGTCTCTCCAGGAAATTCCTAATAGTCTTCTATAGGACCACATCTCAAAAGCCTCTAGTCTCCGTTTATCTCTTTCGGATACGTACCATGTTTCACAGCCGCATCGAGATACTCCATACAAAGGTCTTGATGAGGAGTATTCTCAGTTTCAGGTCTATATTATTTGATTCTATTATTTTCGACCTTTTATTGAATGCAAGCCTAGCCTGGTGTATACGGCTGTTGACCTCGCTCTTAGACCGACCGTCCCATGTTATTTTGCTCCCGAGGTAGACAAACTCCTTGGTGTTCTTAAGTGGAACTCCTGACATCTCTACTCCCATCTGATGTTGCGTTCGGCCTACAGTCAGCAGCTTTGTTTGTCTTTATTTATCTTCATGTTGTAATTGTTTTGAAGAATGCTTTGCATGATTGTTAAGGCCTCTTGGAGTTCTTCTTCGCTTTCAGCAACCATAGCAATATCGTCAGCAAACCTTATCATATCCACTTTTTGCCCGTGTATCTTTACACCTTTTCTGTGACTCATTCTCTCTTAAGTCGTCAATCGCACTTTGTATATAAGAGTTAAAAAAAACAGGTGACAGAGAGCATCCCTGTCTCACCCCTTGTCTTATACTGGCTTCTTTTGTATCATTGTCACATCTAATTATAGCGGCCTCATTCTTGTATAGCGCCTGGATTATTCTATATTTGATGTCAATTCTCTTCAGAATCTCGAAGAGTCTTTTCCATTCTACTTTGTCGAAAGCCTTCTTCAGGTCTATGAATGCGATGAATGTGTTTTGGTTTCTTTTTATTCTTTTTTCTAGTAGTATTCGTAGCGACAATATTGCTTCTCTGGTTCCTACACCTCTTCTAAAGCCAAACTGGTCTCCGGAAAGGATGTTCTCTACTTTTGGTTCGATTCTTTTTAGGTTGATATTAGTCAATATTTTTGAGGCATGGGATATTAGGCTAAGAGTTCTGTGTTGTTCACATTTCGTCGTGCCCGCCTTCTGTGGTAATGCGACAATTAGGCATTTCTCGAAATCCTCTGGCATCTTTCCAGTCTTTAGACAATGGTATCATTTTAAACAGGGCATCTATAGTTCCTTTTCCTGCTGGCTTAATTAGTTCAGCCGGAACGTCATCGATTCCGGGTGCTTTCCCGTTTTTGAGATTTTTCAGTGCGAGGTCAAACTCTTCTCTAGTGATTGGATCTCCCAAATCATCTGCGTCTACCTCATTTTCTCTTTCTATCAATGTTTCGTTGTCATTATTTCCCTTTCCTTTGTACAGCATTTCGAGATATCTTTTCCATCTCTCTCCTATTAGGTCCTTTTCGAAAAGTATTTTGCCGTCTTCTCCTTCTATTGCATTACCCTTTCCAACTCTCATCCCAAAGAAGTCTTTCACCGCAGCGTGGGCTCTTTCTAAATTTCCTCTCTTGAGGTCGTCGTTTATCTCATCGCATTTATTCTGGTAGAAAGTTTCTTTTGCTATTCTTGATTCTCTATTTATTTGGTTTCTCAGCACTTTGTATTTCTCTTGTGATTCAGCTCTTTTATCATTTTTGAGCTCTCTTCTATCCTTTATCATATTTAAGATCTCATCGGTTATCCATTCCTTCCGTGCTTGGGGTTTTTCCTTGTCTATAGTTTCCTCTGCCGTAGTTATAATCTTCGTCTTTATCATTTTCCAGATCGCATTCACGTTCTCCTCTTCCATTAGGTTGCACTCTTTTGTCTTTTCCCTAAAACTGTCGCTGATCTCTTTTATCTTTAATACTTTTGTATCCCATTTGAAATTTTTTCTCTTTTTTAATTTTTTCAGTTTTAGGAGACTTTTTGGCCATTACCATATTATGGTCACTATCTATATCTGGACCGGAATAGCTTCTACAGTCTTTTATTTGGTTTTTAAATCTATGTCTAACCATTATATAATCTATTTGCAGTCTTTGTCTGTCTCCAGGGGATTTCCAGGTGTATTGCTGTCTTGGGTGGTGTTGGAAAGAAGTGTTTGCTATCACCAATTTGTGTTTTTCG
This sequence comes from Limnephilus marmoratus, assembly GCA_917880885.1. Taxonomy (NCBI): domain Eukaryota; kingdom Metazoa; phylum Arthropoda; class Insecta; order Trichoptera; family Limnephilidae; genus Limnephilus; species Limnephilus marmoratus. The sequence goes on from OU862926.1 coordinate 40,060,996, forward strand.
CAGAATTCTGTCAATCTGTTTCCTCTGTCGTTTCTTGCACCCAACCCAAAGGGCCCAATGCAAGTTCTTTCACGTCCTTCTCCTACGACAGCATTCCAATCTCCTAGGAGAATCAGATTTTCACCTGCTTTTATCTCTAATAAAAGTTTATCTAGCGAACTGTATACCTCCTCCACTTCTTCTTCGCTATGACTAGATGTTGGCATATATACTTGGATAATTACAGTGTCTACAGGCTTAGTTTCTATTTTGACTAGAATAATTCTTCCGCTATATTGCACATATCCCTTAACCCGTCTTCCCCACTCCTTGCACAGCACAACGCCTACTCCTCCTTGGCCGGGTTTATCCTTTATGCATCCTGTGTGGATGATTCTGTAGTTGCCACTCCAGAAGTCTCCGCAATTGGGCTATCTCATCTCTGCTAGACCTAGGGCATTTAAATTTACTTTTGCATCTCAGCTTTCAGATTATCTAGTTTGCTGTTTTGCAGTAATGTGCGGACATTCCACGTTGCCCATCTAGCTATTTGTTTTTTTGTATTTGATTTTTGTTTCGCTATTGACTTTGTGTTTGTAGCATCTCGAGCAGTCCCCACCCGGAGATCCGAACGGGGGACTATTTTACCTCCGGAGAATTTTACTTGAGAATGGGTATTCATGTTTTGCTGGTTCTTGGGATGCCACTTGGACCTTTAATGTGGTAGTTTCCCGTTTCTTTCCACATCCTATGCCGTTGACCTCTAAGGTTCTTCCGCCTTTGGAGATTATTTACTTCTCCAGGGCAATAGGGTGCCCTAGACAACAGACGCCTGGTAGGGCAAAAGTTGATGGTCAGCTTATTACGGCCAACGCTCGGTCCCTGTCTATATTTGCCGATACGAGGTCGTTGCTTACTCCCCACCTCGAGAAGGAAATAGATCAGGATTTTCCTTTCCTCAAACCAGAGACCAGAAGGCGTTTCTCAGAGTTCTCCAGTACTTTCGGGGAGCAAATACTCCTGTCAATATATTTGCTTTATGTCCGCAGTCATAGCGATGGGAAAAAGACGAAAGTCAAGCAAAAGCAAAAACAAATCAGCTTGCAAATTGGGACCAGTATGCAAGACGTCATTTAATGACAGCCCTGAATGAGTTTTGGCACTAGCGTCGAGTACAATCCGAGGCATAGGTTTGTCCGGACTATTGACGGCATGATGCGGGATGTAATATCCATCATCTGTAATTTCAGACTCTTTGACTTCTGACAAATAATTGCTATCAATATATTCACCGATAACTGTGTTATAATTCTCCTGTAAAGAAGGTGATTGTTTAAATTTTCGCTCCAAGGCCATAAATCGGCGCTGGGCGGTATTAAGAGAATTACCCAATTGTTTTGGGTCTTTGCAGAAAGGTAAAGCAACAGAATACCTTCCATTGACAGCGCGAGCGATAGATGAAGTAAACAGGTTTCTTCTAGGGATTTCTTCTAACTACCAAAATTTTTGAACTAAATCGTTAAGTGCAAGTGCGGAAAATGAAGTACTTGTATTAAGCACATTATCATGGTAGTCGCCCATTAGCACGAAACCAAACGCAGTCGATAATGCGGGGGGTGCACTAGTCCCTGATTCAACCCTGTCCCCTAAATAGATATATGGAAATAATTGTGCCCCTAAGACAATATCTATGTTTCCGGGAATGTTCCACGTTAAATCAGCGAGGAGTATGCCCTCTAAGTACCTCATATCAACCTTTGCTATGTAGTGATTAGGTAACTTGTAGGTAATGTACTCGACAACGAGCGCAAATATGTTATATTTATTATTTGGGTATACGCGAGACTCAATGTCCAAATAAACGTAACCGAAATACTTCCCTCCCCCGCTCGTGACGTATACTTCGCATTCAGTTGCTTCGAATTAAGTGACGCCAGAGCCGTAAGTTTAAAAATTTTAATGTTGAATTTCTGTAAAGAATTTCATTTCAATTTTTTTGCGGGCCTCTCTGATCCATCGTCAGTTCTTATGTGACTTTTTAAAGTTGATTTTTACTATATAAAAATAAACATACACAATTTTACTAAAGTTTCATATACAAAGTTTATTCGAGACACTATGGAAATGTAGCGGCCTCTTCTGTTAAAACCATCGCAGCGCCACTGGTTAACGATCACACCAAAAATAAATATCTAGGTGCAAGCCGCTACTGTAAGTACGTCTACCGCCTTGTAACAATTAACGCGGCAACCTACTGGAAAGTTCCCGACTGCACAATACTTTATCAACACAGCGACTCGACTGTTCTCGAAGTTTCTCACCTTAGGCGCGGCGGTCGAATTTCACACGCCGTTCTCGAAACTACTTGCCCAACCGGCAGAGTATAAAAGCCAGCGCAGCCGCACACAGCTCAGTCTCAAGTCTAGTCTCCAGTCACACACACAGTTACCAGTGCACAGCTTATCAGTGAATTCGTTCCAGTGCGGTATCGGCTGAACGGCAGCCTTCGAGGACCCATCATCTCGCAGCTAACATGGTCCACCGCACCATCAGCTTTGGAGAATCCTTTACCCGCGACTACAAGGCCCGCCGCGTCTTCTGTCAAGGGTGCAGCAACATCTCAGGCATATCGAAGCCCGTCGCGCTTCGCTGCCACTGAGACTTTCTCCTCACAAGGTTCACCGCTATCCACCTCCGCGATTCAAAGCGTCGAGTGACATCCTGGACGTCATGGTCTTCTCCACCACCTCGGTGCAGCGCTACATGCTGGTGACATGCAGACCCGTGGTCTGCTCCACCACAGCATCTTCGACCATCATCATCAATCACTGCCAACACCACTTATGATTCGCACTCGCTACTACTCGTGTCAACACCATCTGACTGTTTGCTACGTAGCTCTTCAATAAAGACTTCGACTCACTACATCGACTGACGCCTTTCATTTATCTCCCGTCTCTACCGATACGGACCGCTCCCTCAGAAATATTATAATAAAAGTGAGTTCATTGTTTTTACTTAGTCTAATAGATAATACAGACTGATTTCTGATCTCAAGTGACTTTTGCCAAAAATTATTACATAAAATCCACATTGTCAAATACCTATAAGTTACTTAACAATAAAAAAAGTTTTTTGTTTTAATTAAATGTATATAAATTGTTCAATAATAATTTGGACCACAAAATTTGTGGATCACTAATGTATAAAAATTTTAAGTAACAGGCCGCACAGGCCTTACGTCAGAGAATTCTTTTAAAAAAATCACGTCAGCTGTTAAAGGTTAAAAATGTGTTTTTTTAAGATAATTTTAATTTGCATGCGGCAAATTTGGGTTTCGACGTAAAAAGGTTTCTTTTTTTAATTTTTTTTGTCAACAGATTTTATTTTTAAACGACTTCAAAAAGGAGGAGGTTCTCAATTCGACTGTATTTTTTTTTATGTTTGTTACCTCAGAACTTTTGACTGGGTGAACCGAAATTGGTGATTCTTTTTTTATTTGAAAGCTGGTGCTTCCCGTGTGGTACCATTTTAATTTGGTCTAGTTCCGATAATGGCATCCATGAGAAAACCATATAAGTCTTAAATTTGCATTAAGTATGTGCGCGAAAAATGGACGAATAACTCAATATCACGCCAACCGATTTCAATGATTCTTTTTTTATTGGAAAGGATGTACTTCAAGAATAATTTGATGAGAGTCAAGGTAGGTTTGTAACTACATACATAGTTATAGGTGAGATGTGCTTGTGTCGCGCAAGCGACTTGCTGACACCGACTCCAAAAATAACAATCGTACCTACATATTGATGATTAGAAAAAGTACGTTGATTATGAAGTTGTAGAAGAATAAGAAATTATTTTTTTACTTTTTAGTGCATTTTTTGAAGTCGTTTTTTTGTTTTGTTAAAATTTTTGTTTATAATTTAGATCCATCAAAATGCTTTCTTTTAAAATTTTATATCTTTTTATTTATATTTCACCACATTTTTATAATAAATATTGTAAAATTAATTTTTATTTTTTTAATTATATAATCAATAATATTATTATTAAATTAATAAAAACAGTTTATTTTTAAACAGGTTCTGCTGTGTAATTATAGTTACGCGAAACAGCTGTCACGCGTAACAAAAATTACACAGCAGAACCTGTTTAAAAATAAACTGTTTTTATTAATTTAATAATAATATTATTGATTATATATTAAAAAAAATAATAATTAAAATGGAGTTCTACAAATTAAACTTGATAACAATAAATAAATTGTAAAATTAATTTTTAATTTATAATCATAAACAATTGTTTAAGTAGCCTCTAAAATCATTAATATTGCATTCTTTCATGGCGTTTACTTTATAGTTAAAAACACAAATAAATAAAATTGCCCATATACATACGTACTACACATTTGATATACTCGTATAAAACAATTTTTTAGTTTGGTTGTATATTTTGGCCTAAAATCCATATAATATTCCTCCACACAAAAGAAGAGAAGATGAGGAAGACTTGTGCCACATTTACTATACATATTATTGGGACCTTTATAAAGAGATCTGTGTACACACTTTATATAAAGTGGTCGGACGGCAATGCTTTCCCGTTCATTCAAGTAGGACCTGGCGTAAAAGGTAGAACTACCCCTCCCGCCGGAAACGTGTTGAAAATCCGATAAAAAAATGCACTAATTTATTATCTGCCATTTGAAGTGAGTTCACCTTATTGCTTTATTTTTTTTCAGAACTGGTATAACGGTTGCCCGTTGGTTTTACCAAACAGCAACAGGGTGGCCTGTACCCACCTACTGGTGGGGTTGAAATCCTGTATCACCACTTCACCCTGCACACACACCAACGCCCGCATATCCGCCTTTATACCCTGGATAGAGGGTATCGTGTGGCCTGAAAGCGGTGTTGTTGTCTAGAACCTTGTTTTAGATCATTTTTTTATATACATTTTTAAAAATTAATTATTTAATTGTTACACACCTTTATGCACAATGATATTAATAGATAAAATGACAAAAAGAGAGAAACAAATTTGAACAAATAAATATGATTATTAAAAAAATAATAACTATTTATTTAATTTTTTTAAACTTTATGAGTCAAATCTCAAAATATAATATTTAATTAATGAAGACAATATTAGCGAAACTCAATCGAAAATCTGGTGACAGGAAAATTAGAAAAGATATTGGCTCCCAGCGGAGCTCCCAGCAGAGCCAATAATTTTTCTGATTTTTCTGTCTTAAGATTTTCGATTGAGTTTCGCTAATATTGTCTTCATTTAATAAAAAAGATTACATTTATTTATAAAGTGTAAAAACGATGTCCGGAAATGCGAAGTATAGACGGGAAACTGTTCTACCCAAAAAAACTGTACTGTTTTCGATAAGAGGCAATGCTTTGAATAATTTATTTTTTAAATTTAATTTTAAAATTTAAATTTTTACGTTTTTTCGGAAACTAAGTGTAAAACTTCTGTAACAATAAACAGCTGATAATTAACCCCCGGGCAACCAATCATTCGAAAAATTTACAAAATTTTTAAAAATTTCATTTTTCGACGCGATTTCTCAAATAAAAAAATATATAGTTTACATAGTCTAATGCTATTGTGATAGATTCACCAGTTTCCCGTTTGTACCCTATGTGTCCGAACAACATGTATATTTAAAGGTATCTAGTTTAAATTATTGCGGAATGTACGAGTAGGTATTTCAAAACCATTTGAATTCTCACTTTTTAAAATTGAAAATATGTTGCTACACGTTTTCTAAAAGGAAAAATTATTTTCATAATAATATTATTTCGCAAACTAAACTTGAATACAACAACGGTTAGCAGAAAGCAGACCTCAATGGCAACTAGTCTTCTGAAAGTTTAACAAAAAAATGTTGAAATTCTCAATCTGTATGAGTTTTGTATCGATTGGTAGCCGTTCTGACCATATCTTTTATTTCTCAAAATGGCGGAATGCTTCAAATTTTTTTTTATTTTTCCTCGTACTTTTAACTCTGATCCGAGTTATAGAAATGAAAATTTAAAAATATGTACTGAATACTACTACCAACGTTATAAAAAGTCAACTGAAGATTTATAACAAATCTAAGCTCAATCGTCCAATTGGTTATCGAGAAATTGTCGTTGCCGATTTACAAAAGGCTTGCAAAACGAATACATCATTGGATGAGATTTAAATGAAGTAATTGATAGTAAGCGGCTGATCAGCCAACCCAGGGCCAAGAACAACTTGTTCTTCTCTCTTTTAAAATGGATTATAGTCAGAAAAGCATTCTGTCCTTCATGTCTTGTTACTTGTTTCCTTCTCAGTACTTGTCAGTAGGAGCGCGCACCTGCCTCTCCCGCCCATACTTCTTAATAATTCTATAACTATATTTTATCAATACATAACTATTCACTTTGAACAAGTGAACTTAGAAAAGTCTAACCCCAATTCTAAAAGCTTTTCTTTCCAGACATTAAGGAAGGAAGGAATAAAGATTAGGTACTGTGTGTAAATGTTTTAGAAATATTTTAGAGTGTTTCGTGAACACCTCACTACTCACTAGAATAACCTTCTATGCGGACTGCTGAGGTGTTCACACTGTTCATGTATTTTACTTGTTGTAATAATTTTTTTTCTGTATTTTATTATTATTTTTTTTATATTAATAGGTTGAAAAATATTAGCTAATATTGTACAACTTCCGAATAAAATTTGTAATGTTAATGTCCTATGTTTGATTTTAATAAATCTTTAAAAAACTTGTGTAGTTTTTTTTAATCCAGACTGAAACCTATTGTTAGTATATTTTCACTTACTGATATTGTCGGTAAAAACCTTTGTCTGTGCTAAGGACCCAGACAGTGTGAGACTCATGGATATGCTCAAAACAAGTATGCGCATTGCTCATATATGAGTAGTTCATTTGTGAGCATGTGTGTCAGTACCATATTTTCACGTGTGTGTTTATCATGGATTTTTTTCTCAGGGCCTCCTGTGTGGAGTGGAAAATGTAAAAAAATGTAATGAAATGTTTCACCTTGGGCCCATTTTCAAAAAGAACCGGTTCCTATAATGACAACTAGGTCACTGAGACAATATTAACCATCTCTAGCGGTTATCACACAGACTGCTGAAAGTTTCACCTGAAACAACAATGGTTTGCAAAAATGAGCTCTAAAATAACATTACAGGGCCTTTTTTTAAATTACAGAGACCATTTTCGCATGACATGGTCTCTGTAATTTAAACAGGTATAGGTATTGTTGTGTACTTTTGTAATGTGGTTCTAAATTTCAATTTGTCGTTATTTTATTGTTCAATGACATAAATATTCTTATCACTGTAATATATGAATTTATAAATTAAGACTGTTTGAAACGCTAATAAAAAAAAAAATAAAAAACATTTTCGTGTCAGTTGGTAACTTGTTACTTATGGTTTACGATGACGCCATTCCATACCCCATGCAGTATTGACATATGCATTGATTTGCCATGTTTTCATGGTTCTTGGGCCATTTATACCTCTATGTTTGTTATTTTATCTATTTTTAGTACGAGTGTAATAAGGTTTAATAAGGTTATACCATAAGTCGTTGGCAGATTTGTTAAATTTTGAAACTAAAAATCTTATTTTATAAGACATTTAATACCGTGTCATCATACATTATTATAAATCAATACGTTATATAGTAAACGCATGTTTCAAAATTTTAATTTTAGTTCAAATAAAATCATTAAAAAATATATCCGAACACTTACTTATGACAAAAATTTCTCTATTTTGTCTATCTATTTACGGTCTTACAAATAAATATATTTACGTTTTTTTTACATCCTTACTTTGCTTAGACATTATTGAAAAATGACAAATACTTATGATTAAAAAATAATTACAAAAAATACATCATTTTAATAGTTTTATCATAACGCCTTTCAGCATTTTTGGATGGTATGTGGTAGGTATAAATTAAAGCAAATTTGGAATGAAATAATATCGATATTGAGTTATAATCTTTCTCATTGGAACCGCCCTGTACGATCGTAAGAACATCTTTCGACGAAATTTGGATTTTCGGCCGCTGGCTGACTAAAGGCCGTTAAAAGTTGAACGTATGAATAAATTTGAAGACAGGCAAAATGAAAAACGGTCGAGTTAAAACAGGACTTCGTGATATTCAGTCTATAAAATGACATTATTACAATCTATTGACAATCAGTCTATTAATATAACAGGATGTTATTTTAAATAATTAAAGAAAACATGTTTACAATAGGTAGTAACCTAACCTATCTAATGTGAAATGTATATAAACACATATTATTACACACATCTCCCTCATCTCATTGATTGTGCGGTAAAAAAAGGAAAATCAATATTTTCTCAATAGTAGTTTTTTTTATAAAAAAAAAACATTATGATTATGAGAGAGTCCGGCTCGACAAAGTCTCCTGAACCATTCTCTCCCGATCCAGGTAGGCAAACGCATCCACCGCCAAGACCTAGAAAACCCCCCCCCATGAACCCGGGAAAACCCCTGTAAGTTTTCTTTTTTTTACTCCACACTGAAGCCCTGGAGAAAATTATTTCCCCTCAGGGCCAGTCGTCTTTGGGGATGCTGTGTGGAGGTGTTATGATAAAATATTTGTCAATATATCTCGAAGTTTGTTTTATCATAGATTTAGGCAAGCAAGTACCTAATTTCGAGAGGTGATTATATAATATTTAAAAAAAAAATAATAAACTTCAACATAGATTTATTTTTTTAAATTTTGGAAGTAACATCATTCATTTTTTCTTTTTTGAATAGGATATAAAAATCGAATATTTTGTTTAGAGCCCACTTCTGAGTAATCTATCTAAGGTGGTAGATGGTTTTACTGACAAGTCGGACGTGATTCTTATTCATTTCGTAAATAATTTTATAAAGTAATACGATTATTATTTTATCCGAACTGGATCATAATTAACTAGGCCGCGACTAATGTAATCGTGGTGCCAATAAGTGTTATAAATACACATTTCTGTCTTCGTAATTTTCACCGAAAATAACTGATGGTTACTTTTGATTTTACTTGCCAAGTAACAAGCAATTTATTTTAAAACATGGAAGTTTAATAATCACAAGGTATTTAATCTGTCAAATAACGAAGGAATAATTATTCTCGCCTGGTAATACAAGATTTTCGTGGCTGGAGTTTGATTTTGGGAGCAAATACTGTTTTCGGCTGAAATCAGTTCCAGGTATTTTGTCTGACCATACTTCAGGAGAAAAACCAGAAGCTCAGGATCGTAATTTAGATAGATAGTTAGAAACATGTATTTTTGGTCGATCCAAGGAAGGTGAGTCTAAGTTCTGTTAATATGTTTATTTGTCCCAGTTAATTTTATTATGTGATAATAAAACTTTTATTTCATATTTCTTAACAATACTGTCTATTTTATTTTAAAAATCCTTCTAATTTAATCGTATAGTTTGCATACCAAAGGCCCTGAGAGAGGATTATTGCTTTACTAACTTCTAGCCTGGTAAATCAACCAGTGGCGCCCCTTTAAAAATAAAGCTGGCAGATGTTTTTTACCCTTTAACAACAAACCCTTTAACATTTTATTATACTGGTGATACAATATTTATGTGATAACTTCTTTTTGTACTAGTTTCACGAGGTATTCGCGTAACATGTGACCCAGACCGGGATCACATAACAATTTGGCGACCTTAAACGTGTTGGGTTTCGTTTTATACATTATGATTATTTTACAAGGATTTTTACTAATGAAATGTATTTATTTTGCTTCAGAAATATGTCTGTTTATTGATAACATGTTATTTTTTCTCTCAAGAGCTTTTGTTATTAACAAGTTTCATTTGTTTTGAAAATATTTCATTTGTTTAAAAACAATAGAATGTTATCAAAGTTGATTATTGTTTTTTTTTTCCATTCGGTTAAAATGTTAAAATAGCTTAACTATTTTCAGCTCGTAACGTCATTTCTAATTTTAATCAATCAAGATTTAATATCTTTTCTTTGTGTTTGAATTATTACGGCCGCGTACTATTTATTATACAATTGGGAACGTCTTCAATCTTCGATTAATTCGAAACACATTTCATTCATCTACGACTTTTATTATGGAATAATGCTACGAACATTTTATTTAAAAGAAAAACAAAGGATATACAATCAAATGTTATTGTTTATTGTTTGTATTTCGGTATAACTATTTTCATTTCGCTACGTCATTTCCAAAATAATATATTACTACGAATTATTTAAATGAATTATTACGGCTGTGGTTTTCAAACGAATTGCAAATAGAACAACTTTGAATATTTTGAACAAATTTAATTTTCCGTTTTTATTTATTATAGAATAAATGTATTTACTTCTACGAATTTTATAATTTTAATAGTTTTCTACGTGATATAAATCGTTTATTTTCTGAACTGGAATATATTTTTTTTTTTTCAAAATGTCGACTTCAATCGGAAACGTAAATGGTAAATCAAAAGAAGAATTATTTAAAGACCTTACTGAACGAAATGTTTTACCAGAATTGACATTGGAAGCTATGCGTGTTCAAGCTTGGCATTTTAATAAAACCTTTAAATTGGCACAAATTAAAGAACAATGCGAAGGAGATATTAGTTCAGACTCAGAAGATAGTTTAGATAGCGGAAAAAGATTTGTAAAATACACAAAAATAATTTATAATGACTCTACTCCCTCCGTTTCTAGTTTGAATAGTTGGAATTTAAAATTTAATGGGAATAGTTGTGTAAGAAATTTTATTCTTGAAATTGAAGAGAAATGCCGAACAAGAAATATAAAGCATAAGGATTTATTAAGATGTTTTCCTGACATTCTTGAGAGATTGGCCTTACTTTGGTTCAGATCGATTTATAATGCGGATTTAACTTGGGAAGAATTATCTAAATTGCTTATTAAACCATTTGAGGCTGGCAATAAACAAATTCAATTAAAAACGGAATTATTTAATATGAAACAAACAGATGGTATGTCCGCTTTTGAATTTACTTTGCGTATGAAATCACTAAATAATATGTTAGATTCCAAACTTCCAGAATCTGAACTTTTACAATTATCTATGAGAGCTTTGCTTCCAATGTATGCAAATTTACTGGCTTCACATGATATAAATTCTTTTGACGAATTAACAAAAGCTACGTGAAAATTAGAATCTTACTCGTCTATAACAGATAAACAAAATTCATCTTATTCTTCAACAGAAAAGATGAATAGCAACGAAAAAAACAAAAATTTTAATTTTAATAGAAAATTTGATTATAATGCTAAATCAAATTCTAGAGAATATAATAACTCTTTGAATAATAATAATAATTTCAGTCGTTCAACAAATTATTCTAATGGGAATAAAAATTATACACGAACATTTTCAAATCAGAATTTGAGAAATGATTAAAATAATTATTTTGGTAAAAATAATAATATTAATTCTACAGGACAATCATATAAACGTATATTTTGTGGTTTTTGTAAAATCACGGGACATTTAGAGTCTGAGTGTCGAAAGAACGCGTCATTAAATCTAAAATCGAATGTTGGTACAATTGAGGAGGGTACTAAATACAGCAAACCAAAAAACTAGGTTGGAGTCAATCTGTTCACGCCCCATCCTATGCGCAAAGGAAGAGGGAATGGAAGAGTTGGCTCCGGCTAGTTCGACAGTTCCTTTCTGTCTCATCTTCTGAGGAAGTAAGCCAACTGTCACAGAAGAATGAGATTGAAGAGGATGGTCGTCCATTTACAAACATTAATATTTTACAAAATAGCTACAGTGCACTGCTTGACAGTGGAGCTTCCCTCTCATGCCTGGGAGGAGATACTTATAAGATTTTTCAAAGGTCAGGGGTAGATTTGGTCAAAATAGATTTTTGTGTATCGACAGCTGACGGTACGAGACAGCCTGTCCTAGGTACTATGGCGTTGCCGGTGACGTATAATTCAATTACTGCAGAAATTGTTTTCTACGTCATCCCTTCGTTATCACCAAATTTTATTTTGGGGGTAGACTTTTGGAAACGGTTCCGGATTGCGCCGGAGTTTTTTTCAAAGGTAACTAGTTCTCAACGAGAGGGTCATATTAATGAGGTGCGGGCAATTCGGCCAGCCTCATCATTATCACATTCCGAAAATAAAGCCCTTTCACAAATAATTAAAAAATTTGAATCAATTTCTTTTGAAAAGAGGGGTTTAGGTTTGACACACTTGGTCAAACATAAAATAATTACAACGGGATCACCTATTAAACAAAGATACTATCCGTTATCACCTGTTGAACAACAGCAATTAGATGCTGAAATAGATGAGATGCTCAAAATGGGAGTTATCCGTCCTTCTTGTTCTCCGTGGTCTAGTCCTGTTTTAATAGTTTCGAAAAAGGATGGTACTGGAAGATTATGCCTAGATTCCAGAAAAATCAACAATGTGACAATTCGTGACAGCTATCCTTTACCGTATATATAACGTATTCTTGACAAACTTGGTGGTGCTAGATTCGTTTCGTCAATAGATTTGAGCAAAGCTTTTTGGCAGATTGCTCTAGATAAAGACTCGTGTGAAAAGACTGCGTTCGTCGTTCCAGGTCGCGGACTATTTGAATTCACTCGCATGCCATTTGGGTTGAAAAATGCTCCCAGTGAGCTTCAAAGATTAGCAGACGCACTCTTTGGGCCAAAATTTGACGAAAATGCATTTTGTTATTTGGATGACTTAATTTTGGTCTCAGAAGACCTAGATGCACATTTAAATCTATTAAATCGTGTTTATGAAAGACTGAGAGATGCAGGTCTCACCATCAATTTGATAAAATCGGAGTTTTGTAAAGCCGAGCTAAAATATCTAGGTTACATGGTAGATTCTCAAGGTCTTCGTACGGATCCGGTAAAAATAGAAAGTATTAAAGATTTCCCGGTTCCAAAGAATGCGAAAGGAATACGTGCTTTTATTGGACTTTGCGGATACTTCAGACGATTTATTAAGGATTTTTCAAGCATAGCAGCTCTTCTAACAAAATTTACGGGATCAAAAAACGGTGTTAGTAATTTTAAATGGACAAAGGAAGCTGACACAGCATTTATTAATTTAAAAAATGCACTTACGACTGCACCAGTTTTAAGTTGTCCTGATTTTACTAAACTAGTGTTGGGTAGGACACGACATCAGGATGAGTTTACTCAAATATGAGGTACTCAAATATCGAAATGAGGTGTTGAGGTGTCCCACCTCATTTGAAGTGAGGTGTTACAAAATATTTTCGCTTACGGGGGGGGGGGCTAGAGAATTTCAGGGAAGGTGTTTTTTTACATCAGCTCCACAAAAATTCCCCTAAGACCCTATGTCATCTTTGGGGATGCTTATTAATCCATCCCTCCAGTGGTGCAAGGCGTTAAGGCCGGAGAAGTCAAAGGGACTCCCTCAACTACTCTCGTAGCGAACCGCTTGGGGTGACCTATGTCAGAGGTGTTGGTTATATAATAGATGGTTCCCGGGGCGGCGGTACCTATACCCGCCTCCCGTGTTGGTTATTTTTGTAATATGAAAAATGGATATAAAAAAAGGCCTACCCTCCCACCCCCCCCCCTCCCTCTCTCACCCCCTTCCACCCTCTCCCCCCCCCCCCTCCCCCACATCTGATCCTCCACCTGCACCCCCCCCTCTGATCCCCCCTCACTAACCCCCTCCACCTCATCTCAACACTCCCTCAACCGGTTGGAGCAGTTGGTACTCTTGTGCGGTATTCACTTAACAATACAAAGTTTAAAATAAAAAATATTTAGAAAAAAAAAATTTTTTTTGAGCAGTTGGGACTCTTGTGCGGTATTCACTTACAATAATTTAAAAAAAAATCGGAGCAGTTGGGACGCTTGTGCGGTAATTTAAAATAAAAAATATTAATTTTTTTTTTGAGACGTTGGTACTCTTGTGCGGTATTCACTTAGCAATACAAAGTTTAAAATAAAAAAATATTTAGAAAAAAAAAATTTTTTGAGCAGTTGGGACTCTTGCGCAGTATTCATATAACAAAAATTTACAGTTAAAAATAATAAAAAAGTTTTTTTTTCGAGCAGTTGGTACTCTTGTGTGGTATTCACTTAACAATAATTCAGAATAAATTTTTTTTCGGAGCAGTTGGGACGCTTGTGCGGTAATTTACAATTAAAAAAAATATTTTTTTGGAGCTGTTGGTACTCTTGTGCGTAATTACATACGTAATAACAATACATAATTTAAAATAAACAACAGCTCAAAAAAAATTTTTTGAGCTGTTGGTACTCTTGTGCGTAATTACATACGTAATAACAATACATAATTTAAAATAAAAAAGATTTAGAAAAAAAAAATTGAGCAGTTGGGACTCTTGTGCAGTATTCACATAACACTAATTTACAATAAAAAATATTTTTTTTTAAAAATGGAGCAATTGGTACTCTTGTGCGGTATTTACTTAACAGTAATTTAGAATTAAAAAATAAATAAACAAAAAAAAATGTGAGCAGTTGGGACGCTTGTGCGGTATTCAAAATATATGTGAATGGCTCACCCCAACCTCCTCAAGGTTCTAATACAAAAATGTCATACAATACACCAACCACCTCGTAGCTCACCTCATATTTGTCCCATACGTGGCAACGTGACATGACATGTAGTCCAATACACCAACCACCTCACACCTCACCTCATATTTGCCCCATACGTGACATGACATGAATGTAGTCCTATAAACCAATCACCTCACACCTCAAATTTGTCCCCCCCTTCATATTTGTCCCTTACGTAACATGACACGAATGTAGTCCAATAAACCAACCACCTCACCTCATATTTGTCCCGCCTTCGTATTTGTCCCATGCGCGACAACGTGACATGACATTTGTAGTAATACAAAGAAAAAGAGCTGGTACAAATACATTTTGTGAGGTGGGGGGACATTTTACGTGTTTGCATGGGACATTTGAGGTGCCTCTTGTATGAGGTACTCATCACTATACTAAACCGTTTTCCATCCATTGTGACGCAAGCTCAGCCGAAATTGGCGCAGTTATTATTCAAAATATAGACGGAACTGAACATCCTGTAGCTTATTATTCAAGGTGTTTAAATAAACATGAACGTAACGAAGCATTTTGTAATGAAAACAAAATTTACCTAAGTTACAACAAATGTAAACAAATAAGCTTCACTAAAAACCACAACGCTATTGTACACAATTATTGTATTGGTAACTATTTACTCGAGCGCGTTTACTGTATAAAAGATCTAGGGGTATTTTTTGATTCTAAACTCCATTTCGATGCGCACATTGAGAATATTGTAAATAAAGCTTACTGCATGCTAGGATTTGTCATCAGAAACAGCCGCGAATTTCGAAAACCGGAAACTTATCTTCTACTTTACTACTCGCTGGTCCGCTCTCAACTTGAATACTGCACCTCCATATGGACACCACTTTACGGTGTCTATAAAGACAACATAGAAAGTATTCAAAAGAAATTTCTGCAATACCTCAATTACAGAATGAGCGCACCTAAACGGGGGTACATAAATATGCTCTCGAATTATAACGTCTCCACTCTAACTAACCGGCGAACATTCCTTGACCTCATGACTCTATATAAAATCTGCAACAACATTATTGACTGTCCTGACCTACTGAAACTAATAAACTTCAAAATACCACCCAGAGTAACAAGACTTAACGACTTATTCCACATTAGCCGGACGCGTACAAATGCTGGTGTCAGGGATCCAATCAGAAGAATGTGCGAATCGTTTAATCAAAATCAAAACCTTAAGGATTCCGACTTATTTTTTGATACACGCATTACCTTTAGTAGAAAATTGAAGGCTGTTTTCCTACAAAGTACAATAACTTAGACATTACTCGGTTTATAATTTTAACTACCTTTCTTTTTCAAATTTATGTATGACATTATTTTTTATCTATATTTATATATTTTTTTATATATTTTTAGTCTTACCATCAAAACAATTTGTAAACTTTATAAGGATATTGCGCACATTTCTTTTTTTTTTTATCTCTCTATTTGTAAAATAATATTCTTATGTATATACATACGTCTTTTCCGTATTTAAAAGTAAAAATATTTGCATATGTTTTTATCTGCTGTTAATGTTAATTCGTGAGAAATAGTTTGGATGCAGGTGAATTCTCTATTAATTGTTTTGTATATTCTTGTCAATTGACATCTGTATCTGTATTTTCTCCAAAAAAAAAAAACAAAAAAAAAAAAAAAAAAAACTACGTATCACTGAAAGAGAACTTTTAGCAGTATTAGACTCAGTCACTCACTTTAGGCCTTATATTGAAGGTGCACATTTTACCGTAGTCACCGATCACTCCAGTTTAAAGTGGCTCAATTTTTTATTAAATCCAAGCGGTCGCTTAGCTCGCTGGAGTACTCGTCTTTCACAATTTTCATTTGATATAATACATAGTAAAGAAACACAACATATCGTACCTGACGTACTTTCTAGAATGGATCTTGCCATAATCTCAGGAATAGACTCACAACCAACTACAGACAAGTGGTACTTAAATGTTTGGAAGGGTTGCCAAGAATTTCCACAACGATATTTAAATTTTTAAATTAAAGATAACGAATTGTATCGTCATACAAAAAATGGTATAGCACTGTGTGAGGATACTTCATGGAAATTAGTAGTTCCTCAGGAGCGAAGGGCAAATATTGTAGCTGAGTCTCATGAGTCAATTCGAGCTTGTCACCCAGGTATTTTTAAAACTTATAAAAAGCTACAACTTCATTACTATTGGCCAAACATGTATAGAGATGTAAAACAGTTCATAAACCGATGTACTGTTTATAAAGCTCATAAAATTAGCACGGCTCCACCAAACGGTATTTCTAAAAACCCAAAAATAGTCACTAGACCAATGCAAATGTTATCAATAGATTTAGTTGGACCTTTACCTCGTAGTTACTCCGGTCATACCATTATTTTATTATGCGTCGATGTTTTTTCTAAATATACTTGGTTATTTCCGCTGCGCAAAGGCACCGCCGGAAACATTGTTAAAAATTAGAGGAAAACATCTTCCTTGTACACGGAGTACCTAAAACGATAGTTTGTGATAATGGCCCTCAATTCACAAGTAGGGAATTTAAAGAATTACTAAATAACTATAATATTCAATTACCTTTTTACAATACTTTATATACCCCACAAAATAACGTTGTTGAAAGATACAACCAAACTTTGGGTACTGCATTGTCAATTTTAGTTGAATCAGATCATCGAAATTGGTCGAAGTTTCTTTCACAAGTTCAATCAGCAATGAACAACACAGTTAATTGCGCTACTAATTTTACACCTTATTTTTTAATGCATGGATGGGAACAAATACTTGACGGGGATTTACACCGTAATCCTATAACAGATGGAGAGACAAATCCTAAGGATGGTACTCTACATAAAATTTATGCAAAAAGATTACAAGGACTGTCCTCTGTTTATGAGAAAGTCTCTGACGCCCTTCTTAAAGCTTACCAAAAGGGAGCTAGTCATTATAACTTACGAAGGAAAAATGTTACATTGCAGGTAGGTGACGTAGTATGGAGAAGAAATTTTGTGCAATCAAATACAATAAATTATTTTGCACAAAAATTAGCACCCAGATTTGTACAAAATGTGGTAATTAGGAAAAAATCCGACCTTGTGTATACATTAGCAGACCTTCAAGGTATAGAAACTGGGGATTTCCATGTGAAGGATATCGTTAAATCGGACGATATACCAGTCTAGTTCGTTTAATTCAGTGTCTCAGAGGGTTTGGCCATCCTATCTGAGTGCCGAAAATAATATTAATTTTTCGTAAAAATTCGATGCACAGGAGCTTCAATAAGGCCTGATCAACCGATGTGTCGCTGCCTTGCATTTATATAGTTAGTAGTACTGTTATAATTACAGTTTTACAAATATAATATAATAACATTTAATACCTTAAATATACAATATTATATGAAAATTGTCTTAAACAACATTTTATAACACAGGTACAACTCTAGTACTTCGCTCGAGTTCAACCATTATCGTATATATTACGAAGTTATTAATAATATAACTTATTAATTGACATGTTATGAATGAACAGACAAACTGTGATGAAAATAAGTACGGCGCATATTTTTTTTTTATTTTTGTCTATGGTTTCTTTTAACAACCACACTTTGGGTGCAACAGGTTGGTAGGAATGATTTCCGTTTTTGGGTTGGCTTTACTTTCCGGTAGGGCCTCCAGAGGGCAGGAGACCTTACCGGGACGTGACATCGCCATGTTTTAAGTTCATAAAAGAATAATTGTGAAACGATCGCGGGATGACAGTTTGTCGGAATATTTTTACCAACCTGGAAGTTTGAAGATCAAGGATCAATCTTGAGTGAATGCCGTGGTGGCTTCCGCGTTAATTAAAGTCGCGATTCATAATGTACGCGCATGTGATATTATAGCCTGTCGGCTTTAAATTGGCTAATCCGTTCGCGACACGCGAATCCTCGCTCGCTCCGCTATCAATGCCTGCCAAATTACGAACATAAGGATTTTAGTTGGGACTAGCCTGATATTTGCGTCCCACTCACGCTGCCACGTTGACTGGTACCGAACTTCCCTTGGGTACGGGCCATAAATAAACCAATCATACGGACTACCTGGACCAACAACCCCGTGACGGGTCCTCCATGACTTGGACCGGCTACGCCCTGGAGGGCATTTACGAGATCCTGCAGCACCCGTGGATTGGAGGCCTTGGGATGGCTCCGTCCAGATGTCTCCGAAGAACTTCGCCGTCGGCCATCCTTATGCACGTCAGTGAGATTTAGTTAGGATTAGTAGCTTTATAATGGTCTGAACCTGGGGTGAGTCATAACACGTAAATTAATCACCATAATTTTGTTCAAAATTCAAATATAGATTGTTATACTGTTATTTTCAAAACATAACTCTTTTATTTAAAGTTTCCCGTCATATCCTATGCCATTGCATTTACAGTATTATGCCCATGTACCTTGAAAAGAGATCTCATAATTGCTCTACGGATGGTTTTCGTCCTCCCAACATATCTTGTCATCTTGGTGACAAGATTTGGCGCGTAGCGTAGCAAGCTACAAAGTTGGATGGACGATTGCAAATGGATTGCAACACCTTCCTCATTAAAAACTCACCTGCATACCACAAAAATATAATGTTACGAAATGTTACAAACCGGGCCGATAATCGCCCGTAACAAAATGGCGCTCCAACGTGATTGGGTTCGTCTTTAACTTTAAAATGCAATGGCATCAGTTTGACGGCAGATTTATTTAAAATGTATGTTCCCATGTGTCGGCGTTCTACGGAATTAATTGTACAATTTTTAAAAAAAAAAGTCAATTCGTTAACTATAATTACGTGAACATGACTTTCACATATGCGAGTTTCAAATTTTAGTGATTGTTTATTTGTCACAGGATGCGACAAATTATCAAAATTTAAATGTCACAAATGTATTCTGGATGTTTTGCACATCATAATATAAACATACGGTTACGACATACAATATAGGCGAATAAGCTTATACCAGTGAAATCGGTTGTTATGACACTTCATTACGTTTTAAAAATAGCTGTCAGATCAATTGTTAGTCACTATTGTTTACGATAATATCAGCTGACGCTTGTCCATGTGTTGCCGATCAGCTGTGTTTACATTCTACAAATATTTGACGTTTCTACATAATATACTTCCTGATACAAGGATCATAGTGCGGTAACGGTATTGTTTACTGTTTCAAATAGGTAGTATTGTAATCAATTTTCCATGTGCCGGCACCTTTCGTATTTATATTGACAGTTCAAAATGTCAAAAGCATTTGATTTCACAGTATTTCAATAAGTACTTGTTATAATTTAAAATATTTGAATTCGTGGTAAATTCAGTCAGATATTTTGATAAATATTTTTAGTGGCGCAAATATTATGTCAACTTCATACATCTGTCTTTCCACGTAATGACGTTTATATTCTGCTTAGTATGGTTTGACGTTTCTATACTATAGGTAAATTTTTGCTTATTGCCCATGCTGACATATGTCTTCGTATACAATCACTGTTATAATAATAGATTTAATGAAAGGAACCGATGTCAAATTATAATACATTTGAGATAAGAACAATTTTTGTAATTATTATACATTTTAAAGGTAGGGTTGCCGTCAAGTTTTTAACTCTAAGCAATACAATACAATTTAGAAATCATTAAATTTTATACCAACTATTATCAAGGTTGTCACAAATTTATACATTTTTTAGGCTGAGTGAATCAAGGTTGCCACAATTAAAAGTTTATTCAACTTAATTTTTTTTTTTTTAAATCAGGGTTGATAATTTTTCTTTATTAATCAAAATTTTTTTTTCATTTATCATCATCATCAGCAACAATTATTATTTTTTTTTTTTTTTCTTCTTTCGCACATTGTTCATGATGTCGTCTCCCACAGAAAACATTAATGGAAAATCGAAAGATGATTTGACAATCGACCTAACCTCTAGGAATTTGATACCAGCAAATACTCTGGAAGAGATGCGTATTCAAGCCAGACGTTTTAATAAAGGTATTAAAATCGCTCAACTCGCAGATCAACATGAAACGGACACCGATACGGATGAAGACAGTGACTCAGGTGCTAAGGTTATTAAGTACACTAAAGTAATTTATAATTAAACACATGCTCCGACTAGCTCAATTAATACTTGGAACATTAAATACAATGGTTCAACCTGCGTCCGGGATTTCATTCTACAAATTAATGAAAAATGTAGAACAAGGAACGTTAAGCATAAAGACCTAGTTAAATGTTTTCCAGATATCCTTGAGGGTTTAGCCTTATTATGGTATAGGTCCATTTATACCCCTGATCTAACATGGGATGATCTGTCATCGCTCCTAATTAAACAGTTTGAAGGAGGTCATAGACAGATTTCACTTAAGACAGAACTCTTCAACATGAAACAACCTACTGGTATGACCGCTTTCGAGTTCATATTGAGAATGAAAGCACATAACAACATGCTTGATTCTAAATTATCGGAAAATGAGTTACTACAACTGTGCATGAGAGCTTTGCTCCCAATGTATATTAATTTACTTGCGTCTCGCGACATCACCACTTTTGAGCAATTAACGGACGTAACTAGAAAATTCGAGTCTTACTCAACACCAACAAACCAACCTTCACCTTCTCCTTCTTACACGGGCAAGTCATATTCTAGCAATAATTTTAAAAATTCTAACTATAATAAACAAAACTATCATAATTATTCAAATAATAATAATAATTCAAACAATCGTGGTACTTCTTCATATCATAACAAATATTACAACCGGTCTGCAGATTATCAACCGAGTCACAACGTAAGTAATCAAAATAATTTTGGTCATACTTCAAATTTTAACAACGATCGTAATATCTCTAAACAGTACCGAAAGGGATTTTCTAATAATAATGATAATAAGGAAAAGGAGATAAGCCATCCATCTAAAATTCCTTCGGACAAATGGATTGTGTGTAATTACTGTAATAGAATTGGCCATACAATTTCGGATTGCAGGAAGAGAGCTTCCGACACTTCTAAGCCTAAAATAAATACTATTAAAAAAAATAACACAAAAAAGGATTCGGAAAACTAGGACGGAGTCGCTCCAGTCACGCACCTTCTCTTGCGCAGGGGAAACGTGAGTGGCGGAGTTGGCTCCGACTGGTTAGACAATTTCTTTCTACCCCGGTTTCTGATGTAGTGGGCCCACTGCCGCAGGATTCTGGGATAGAAAGAGATAATCGTCCGTATGCCAATATTTGTATTAAGGGCAAAAACTACAAAGCACTGCTTGACAGTGGGGCTTCGCTTTCATGTATAGGAGGAGAAACCTATAAATATTTTGTTAATTTAGGCGTAGAACTAGTTAAGGTAGATTTCGATGTTTCGACAGCGGACGGTACAAAACAACTTGTATTGGGAACGATGACGTTGCCGGTGACGTACAATTTAATAACACAGGATATTATTTTTTACGTCATTCCCTCGTTATCCCCGGACTATATTTTGGGAGTTAACTTTTGGAAGCAGTTCCAAATCGCGCCGGAACTGTTTTCAAAGGTTACCAGCCCACCGCAGGCAGGACAAATTAATGAGGTGAGGGCAATTCGGCCAGCCTCTTCTTTGACTCCTACGGAAAATAGGAGTTTATTAAAAATTATAAAAAAATTTGAATCTATTTCATATGAGAAAAAAGGCTTAGGATTAACTCATCTTGTAAAACATAAAATTATTACTACCGGGCCGCCGATTAAACAGAGGTACTACCCGCTTTCGCCTGCGAGACAGAAACAATTGGACAACGAAGTAGATGAGATGCTTAAATTGGGAGTAATCCGTCCTTCGCGCTCACCATGGTCTAGTCCAGTCTTAATTGTTACGAAAAAGGATGGTACGGGTAGGTTCTGCCTTGATTCGAGAAAAATTAACAATGTAACCACTCGTGATTCGTACCCGTTACCATACATATCGCGCATACTTGACAAGCTTGGCGGCGCCAGATTTGTCTCTTCAATAGACCTTAGTAAAGCTTTTTGGCAAATTGCCTTGGATAAAGATTGGGCGTACACGGCGTACCACGTACCATTGTCTGCGATAATGGGCGACAATTCATATCTAAGGAATTTAAGGATTTGTTAAAAAATTATAATATACCTCCTCCTTTTTATAATTCATTATATACGCCACAAAACAATGTTGTAGAAAGGTACAATCAAACCTTAGGCACGGCATTATCTATTTTGGTAGAATCTGATCACCGGACGTGGTCCAAATTTCTTCCTCAAGTGCAATCAGCCATGAACAATTCTGTTAACTGCGCTACAGGTTTTACGCCCTACTTTTTAATGCATGGTAGAGAACAAATAATAGATGGAGATTTGCATCGTAACCCATTAGCATACGATAATTCTGATTCGCATGACTCCGCTCATCATTTAGTTTATGCACAAAAGCTTAAAGAATTGTCCACGGTTTACGAACAAGTCTCAAACGCACTCCTTAAAGCCTACCAAAAGGGAGCGAATCACTATAACCTACGTAGAAAACACGTTACTTACCAGGTTGGAGACGTTGTTTGGCGTAGAATCAAATGCATTCAATTACTTTGCACAAAAGTTAGCTCCACGTTTCGTTAAAAATATTATAGTAAAAAAGAAATCAGATCTAATATACACACTCGCCGACCTGAATGGTAAGGAAACCGGTGACTTTCACGTCAAAGACATTGTTAAATCTGACAATATTCCTATATAGTTCTTTCATCATCAGTACCTTGTGGGGTCTGGCCATCCTTACAAGGACTGACATAATTATTAGAATATACTATGCTCGGACACTTCAATCCGGACTGATCAACCGAATTGTGGTGGCCAGTATTTCAACATTAAATCAAATCTTAATTATCTTACACTGTATTGCCTTCTAAAGATAATTATATTTAATGGTTTTACTCCAGTTCAAGACTCGAGTAGTATAAAAACATTAATCGCAGATTAATTAATTTATTTTTACATACCCTTGTAATTGAATTCGTGGACGTTTGCACATGGAAACATACTCATATTTAAAAACTTAAACATGGTATTTTTTATTTTTTTTTGTTAGATTCTAAGCATATGTAAACTTAGAATATACGACGATATAATATTGAAAAACATACCCTCTTGTATTCCAAGCAAATTATAATATGACCTGTGTTCATATTTTTTTTTTTTGTGTTGTAAACCTCGTGAAATTATAACCCGAACATACAGAAATACCAGCCCATTATTTCTCTATGTTCCAAGTTAAAATATGTTATTTTAAGCATTTTTTAATTTTATCATGTATCATATATGCAGCATGCCCAGTTGCATATGTGAGTACTACTCAAAATAATTTCCACAATTTATTATGTCACAAAAGTTTGTTAACCAAATCTGCTATTACCTCAAAGATAGTTTTAAAAATAATAGTACATAAGAATCTCTCATTTTTCCCTGTCCGGGATATTATACTGTTGTTAATTAATAAGCGTCTTAAGCGGCGCATAATAATCTAGTTTTATACATAAATAGGTTGTGTGAAACCTCAATAATTGTTTATAACAAACATATTACCTTTCCAACTGCACCCTTTAACAGGCGTTTGCTTACATTTTATTTGGCACCATTCATTGGCGATGGTAGTTGACATCTTATTTGGCACCATTCATTGGCGATGGTAGTTGACATCTTATTTGGCACCATTCAAAGGCGATGGTTGTTTTCATTGTTTACATTAAAAAAATGATCAAAATCATGATTATCTTTTACAATACTAAAGTAAAACTAATATGTTATTTGAACTATATTTTTGGTTTTATAATAATATCCCCCAAAAGACCGAGGTTAGGGAGTATAGTTAGGTGTATTCTTCAAAGGAAGAATATTTTTTTTTCTTCCTAAAAAGCAGTAGAGTCAGTGAAAGTGTGGATGGTACGCCATCATCAGTGTTGCCTATTTTGGCTATTTATATAAAAAAATATTAAAAAAAAACAGTGTGTTCGAACTGTGATGCTTTAGGCATAAACAAGGTTTTGTTGCATTTTAAGGTGTTGTTTTGGTATTAATTTATGATGTATTCTAGTTTAAGTAAATATAACTAATTTAATTAAGCAATATTCTCCTGTTACAGATGATACGTCTACGGTTGTCCTCGACGAGAGTCAGTATTACAACACCCAGCGTATTAGATGCTGTGGGTGCTTGCGGACCCCGTCCACGTAACACCTTATTGATTTTGTTTATATTTTTAGTTTTAGTATTCTAAGTTATGATTTTTCTATTGTCAGCACTTCAGATGAGTGCGTCGCAAACTCATCCACCATGCCTTACGTATGGTGGGCGCGATTGATGTTGCGACGCAATCATTTGTAAGCTATTTATTCGCATCATTTGCCTATTTTTCTGAATATTTTTATTATGGCGATGCCTTCTCTATAATGATGTATATTTGTTCCCCCTTCAGACCAAGATAGATAGTTAGTACAGCAGTTTTTTTTAGCTTTTTAGTTGTGTTTGAGGGCAAACACGTTCGGAGCGAGCGGGGTATTGTTATGAAAATAAGTACGGCGCATATTTTTTTTTATTTTTGTCTATGGTTTCTTTTAACAACCACACTTTGGGTGCAACAGGTTGGTAGGAATGATTTCCGTTTTTGGGTTGGCTTCACTTTCCGGTAGGGCTTCCAGAGGGCAGGAGACCTTACCGGGACGTGACATCGCCATGTTTTAAGTTCATAAAAGAATAATTGTGAAACGATCGCGGGATGACAGTTTGTCGGAATATTTTTACCAACCTGGAAGTTTGAAGATCAAGGATCAATCTTGAGTGAATGCCGTGGTGGCTTCCGCGTTAATTAAAGTCGCGATTCATAATGTACGCGCATGTGATATTATAACCTGTCGGCCTTAAATTGGCTAATCCGTTCGCGACACGCGAATCCTCGCTCGCTCCGCGATCAATGCCTGCCAAATTACGAACATAAGGATTTTAGTTGGGACTAGCCTGATATTTGCGTCCCACTCACGCTGCCACGTTGACTGGTACTGAACTTCTCATGGGTACGGGCCATAAATAAACCAATCATACGGACTACCTGGACCAACAACCCCGTGACGGGTCCTCCATGACTTGGACCGGCTACGCCCTGGAGGGCATTTACGAGATCCTGCAGCACCCGTGGATTGGAGGCCTTGGGATGGCTCCGTCCAGATGTCTCCGAAGAACTTCGCCGTCGGCCATCCTTATGCACGTCAGTGAGATTTAGTTAGGATTAGTAGCTTTATAACGGTCTGAACCTGGGGTGAGTCATAACACGTAAATTAATCACCATAATTTTGTTCAAAATTCAAATATAGATTGTTATACTGTTATTTTCAAAACATAACTCTTTTATTTAAAGTTTCCCGTCATACCCTATGCCATTGCATTTACAGTATTATGCCCATGTACCTTGAAAAGAGATCTCATAATTGCTCTACGGATGGTTTTCGTCCTCCCAACATATCTTGTCATCTTGGTGACAAGATTTGGCGCGTAGCGTAGCAAGCTACAAAGTTGGATGGACGATTGCAAATGGATTGCAACACCTTCCTCATTAAAAAATCACCTGCATACCACAAAAACATAATGTTACGAAATGTTACAAACCGGGCCGATAATCGCCAGTAACAAAACTATAATATTAATCACGTTGTTTTGTATATATATGTATATATTTTAGTTTTTATTTAACTTAGAATTTTTAAAAAAGATTTACCACCAAGTATTTTTACTTTTTTTTTTTTTAAATTCTAAGCAATCGGTTTATAATGAACTGTGTACTTTTACATTTAATTCTACAATGTTTGTTATTTAATTAATGGGATTATTCAGAGATCTAAAGATTCGTACCTCTTTGCAACTTGGGTTGTCTTGTTAGTTGAAAAATATAAAATTTACATAAAAATGTTAACATTTAATTTCATTTCATGTCGTATTTGTTTTTAAAAAAATATATATAAAACATTTATAGAGATATAAATATAGATATAGATGTTGTTAAGTTAGTTTATAATAGAGCATATCTCCTATGCATTCGAGTATGCAATATATATTTTTTTATACTAATTGAAGAGATTAGTTTATTTAATTTATAAACTTTTGCTCAAAAAGTGTTTATTTTCTCTTGGGAAACTGAAATTTGTTTGTTTCAAACAATTTACTAAACAATTACGACTCCACAAAGCTAGTTGTCTACCTCAATTATTTGGCACCATTCATTGGCGATGGTTGATGACATTATGACATTTAAATAATTTAATTTTACATAAATGTTGATTGCTATTATATAAATTTCCTTCTTGGATGGAGAAAATGACCTTAGTGAGTTAGTCAGGAAACTCCACGGAGTGAACATTCTTGATATCCTAAAGATGGATTTAAATTCAGTGCAAAGTGAGGGTTGATTGATCTCCCTAAAAGTGATGCCTATTGAGGCTTAATACCCTGATTTGGGACAGTGACGCTTTAGAGCATAAAGTGATATGACGTTTCTGAAGGAGTTATGTAAAATTTGTAGAAATAATATTTATAATATTTTTTTTTTCAGTTTAATGTGTGTTGTTTATTTATCATTTAATGATTGTTGTTCATGTAACATTTAATTATGTCTTGTTTATTTTAGGTATTTTAACTATAATAATCAATAATATTGTATTCTAATTCTAAATCAAATTTAATCAATTTTAAATATTTGAAAAGTTCATACGAATTATTTATTATATATTATGTTTTATTAATCTTTGAAAAGATTGTTAAATATTGTTAATTGCTTTGTTGTTTTTATTTTATAGAAATCCTTGGATCGACAAATATATCAGATAGAATAGGTTTCTTTTATAGTTATGTTTGGGGACAAACATTTGCGTGGTCCGGGAGGTAATGTTATGATAAAATATTTGTCAATATATCTCGAAGTTTATTTTATCATAGATTTAGGCAAGCAAGTACCTAATTTCGAGAGGTGATTATATAATATTTAAAAAAAAAATAATAAACTTCAACATAGATTTATTTTTTTTTAATTTTGGATGTAACATCATTCATTTTTTCTTTTTTGAATAGGATATAAAAATCGAATATTTTGTTTAGAGCCCACTTCTGAGTAATCTATCTAAGGTGGTAGATGGTTTTACTGACAAGTCGGACGTGATTCTTATTCATTTCGTAAATAATTTTATAAAGTAATACGATTATTATTTTATCCGAACTGGATCATAATTAACTAGGCCGCGACTAATGTAATCGTGGTGCCAATAAGTGTTATAAATACACATTTCTGTCTTCGTAATTTTCACCGAAAATAACTGATGGTTAATTTTGAATTTACTTGCCAAGTAACAAGCAATTTATTTTAAAACATGGAAGTTTAATAATCACAAGGTATTTAATCTGTCAAATAACGAAGGAATAATTATTCTCGTCTGGTAATACAAGATTTTCATGGAGTTTTGGAGCAGCTTTGATTTTGGGAGCAAATACTGTTTTCGGCTGAAATCAGTTCCAGGTATTTTATCTGACCATAACTTCAGGAGAAAAACCAGAAGCTCAAGATCGTAATTTAGATAGATAGTTAGAAACATGTATTTTTGGTCGATCCAAGGAAGGTGAGTCTAAGTTCTGTTAATGTGTTTATTTGTCCCAGTTAATTTTATTATGTGATAATAAATCTTTTATTTCATATTTCTTAACAATACTGTCTATTTTATTTTAAAAATCCTTCTAATTTAATCGCATAGTTTGCATACCAAAGGCCCTGAGAGAGGATTATTGCTTTACTAACTGCTAGCCTGGTAAATCAACCAGTGGCGCCCCTTTAAAAATAAAGCTGGCAGATGTTTTTTACCCTTTAACAACAAACCCTTTAACATTTTATTTTACTGGTGATACAATATTTATGTGATAACTTCTTTTTGTACTAGTTTCACGAGGTATTCGCGTAACATGTGACCCAGACCGGGATCACATAACAGAGGGTCGTTCTAGTAAAGGGAGGAGAGGAAGTTCTGGAAAGGGAAACGGTACAAGGGGTGGGTAGGAATCTGTGTGTCCAGGAGTGACGGACAAATGAATCCATCCCTTCCACTGCGGTGCAAGGCAATGTTCCGAGAGAGTCCTGCTGGCGAGATCAAAAAAGATCTTCCCCAACCAAATCCGGCCTGCCACGCGGTTGGTGGACACATCTGCCGCCAATATCCGGACAAACCTGATCCTATTAACCCGGGCACCCCTGCTAAGTCACCAAACGTAGCGAAGCACTTGGGGTGACCTATGGCAGAGGTGTTGGTCAAGGGCGGATCCAGGATTTTTTTCTGGGGGGGGGGGCACAAGGGGCGGACGGACTAAAAAATCAACAATTACTGTTAGGATTTTTTCTGGGGGGGGAACAAGGGGCGGACGGACAAAAAATCAACAATTACTGTTAGAATTTTTTTCTGGGGGGGGGCACAAGGGGCAGATGGGCAAAAAAAAAACAACAATTTCTACAAGTTCAAGAATGTATAGGAAGGTTTATGAAAGGGTCAAAACAATAAAAAAATAATTTTTTTAATAAAGACAGTTTTTGCTTCTAAGTATGTACTGTAATGGAATCTCCACAGTACACAAAAATACCTTCTGGGGGGGAACGTGCCCTAAATCCGCCCTTGGTGTTGGTTATACAATAGGTACATGGTAAAAAACGCATTAAAATTCCCTTTTTATTCAAAGTTCAAAATTTCCCTTGCAAAACGATTCATTTGCCACTATTATGATTTTATTTTTTATGGATTAATATTTGCATAAGTGTCGTTTCATTCTAAATACAAATGAATTACTGAACTAACCCAAACTAAGAATCTAAAACCTATTTTGTGCCTGTTAATTGTTCTTTCCTTGAGTAATTTTGAAACAAAGTAAAATTTCCATAATCTGTGAATAAAAGTGCAGCGGTTAGGGAAATAATTACCTCAAATATTAAATACATCCATTTCATTAAAATTTGAAACGAAGACTCTGTAAATCTTGTACTGGGGTAAGAATTAATAAAGGGGAAAGAAGAAGAAGAAAGAAAATTAGATAAAGATATATATGTACATGTGTAAAATGTTTTGTTTTTTCATTCGTGTTCTTTGAATGGTTGTTCTTTTCATAAGCGGTGCTACGTTTTTTGTACGATTGGGTTAGAAGGAAATGCGTCATACGGATCTTTTTCAAAAAACAAACTTGGGCCGCTTTCGAAATTTCGCACGCTTGACCTAGCATTAAGTAAAACACTGCCACCTGTATTGCAGTTTATTCAAATCTCCCAGTGGAACATGGACTTCAAGCTACGTCACGAATATATAGCCAATCACCGCTCTACCCCCTCGATCCAGCCTTGTTAAATACATTTTATACGAGCCTAGAATATAACGTTTCTTTTTTTTTATGTAATATTTTACCTTAAAAGCAGGATATCTATCTTCAAAATATTTCACTATTTTCCCTGGATAAGGGCTTTTCGTTTTTGCAATATGGCAACACTCAATTGCTGACTCTATGACCAGCATTGCCAATTGGTGGAAAATTTCCCAAATAGCGGGGATTTTCTATGATTTTTAAGAAATTGATCCAGCCTTGTTAAATACATTTTATACGAGCCTAGAATATAACGTTTTTTTTATTATTTTTATTTAATTTTTTACCATAAAAGCAGGATTTCTATCTTCAGAAAATTTCATTATTTTCCCTGGATTAGGGCTTTTCGTTTTTGCAATATGGCAACACTCAATTGCTGACTCCATGACCAGCGTTGCCAATGGTGGAAATTTCCCAAATAGCGAGGATTTTCTATGATTTTTAAGAAATTGGGTTATTTGCAGGTAGAACCTTTTTTTCAGGGATAATGGAGGGATTCTGAGAATTTCCTGATTTTCCAACCATGTTGAAAAAATATTTACAATAATAAATTGTAAGAATGTACTATAACTTAATTTCCTTTAGCAGCAAATGTTCAAACAAATTTATTTTTTCGACTAAATAATTGAAAAAATGCTTATTTTAAGTTTTTAATTTTGGATGCGGGTATGGGTACGGCGCGCCGCTCTGGGAACCATTAATTGAATTACCAACACTCCTGCTATAGGTCAACCCAAATGGTTCGCTACTTTTGGTGAGGTGAGGTTTGTCGAGGTCTTGGCGGCGGAAGCGTTTACTCACATGCTGCATGGCGAGCCGAATCGGGAGAGAATGGTTGAGAATGCTTATTACCTCTCCAGGCGTACTCTTTCGAACCTCCGCCTTGAACCGCAGTGGGAGGGAAGGATTCATAAGTGCGACAAATTGACCCCCAGATTCCTACCCACCCCTCATACCTTTTCCCTTCGCAGAACTCCCTCTCCTTCCTTTCCCAAAAAGACCCTTCCGCACAGCATCCTCAAAGATGGCAAAGGCCCCATGGGAATCTTTTGCTCACGGCTTCCTGTGTGTAAAAAAAAATAATAGTATGCGATTCACCCGCGGTAGAAGTTAAACCTTCAGAAAACTAAAGTAGACAAGAGTGGGGAGACTACGAACCCTTTTTTATCTATATATGTGAAGGATGATTTTTTCCATATTTTTGTCGTCGAATTCTAGTGCAACTTTCCCTTTACATTTGATAATCTTATTGGTATTAATTTGTGTTTCATTTCAAAAAAAAATTATTTATTTTTTGGATTTCGTAGGATTCGATCCTTGGTTCGCTGAATGTCTGGTCGCTAAAGTTCACTAGGAGCTTTTTACCACTAGACCAAAGGAGGCTTGCGTGGGACGGTGGTTTATTGTATTATGTTGGAAGCGAGTATCCGTGAAATTAATACATATTTTATCGCTAACTCATTCTCTTGCTGGCTTAATCCTATAGATGTATGTGTTTATCTCTTTTTAGTGCCTCTCTTCCTTTTCATCGAGTTTCAAATCACAACGGTGCTAAAGAAGTTTTCACTTCAAAATAATTTTATTCATTTTGGAGGTAAAGGAACTTGTGAGGTACATCTATTGAGGGTATTTTAGAATATGTACCATGGCAATCCTGTCCATGGCGCGGATCTAGGGATGGGATGTCTTGGGAAATTTCCCTAGATGTAGGGGAGAAAAATCTTTTCAAGGGAAAAGGGAAACTAGCGCAGAGTTTATTCGCTTAAGGCGCCGCAACCGGGCTCAAAAAGAAGAAGATGGAGAGATATAAAATTACGAATGTTAGAGGAGCGCCCGAGTATTAAAAGCGACAAAATCGATGCGAAAATTGTGAAAATATTTAATAAAACACGACTAGTTTAAAATAGAACAAAAATCTTGCTTGTGTTGTGTTAAACAGCATTTAATGAAAAACTGTGAATTTTTTCGTACATATAACTTGTAAAATAACTGAGACAAACGTGTTTATAATAATTTTTGGAGCATACTTTGCGATTTTTTTCTACCGAGAGAATTTTATATAATTTACGTTTTGGCGCATAGAATGTCTAGATATTATCTTCAAAAGTAACATAAGTTTTTTTAAGAGCATTAAAACTTAACGCCTTTAAGGGAGATATGTAAGAAATCGGTAGAAATTCGGATAGCGGGGGCTTAACCTCCCCTCTCCCCCAAAACAACATCTTGGGAACTTCACTTGGTTTTAAATCGCTCCCTCTCCCTCTTCCACAAGACCCCCCCCCCCCCCAGACATCAACCTGGGTGCACCATTGGTTTTGTTTGTTTTATTCGACCTCCCCCCCACAATTCCCCAAGACAACATCCTGGGTGTTATTGTTGTTCGCTTAACTCGCCTGATGGTAGTGGGGAGGGGAAAGAGATAGAAAGAGGGAGTTGGAGAAGTAGCAATCTATTAATCACCAAACACGGCTAAAGCCATTTCAAGCAACGATACAATTCTGAATGAAGGTCTTACACCAGGGCGATATTCAGACTATCTTCCACACCGGAACGTGACGCAAATATACTGTACATACATACCTACATATTTTTTTAATTAATCAAATAAAATGTACTTGCATACCCCGGGTTTTAAACCCGCAACCTCCGGATCGCTAAGCAACAGCATTTTCACTCAATCATGGAGGCTGTCAAAGATAAAATATTTAATAAACTAAAATAGTACCTGTGCCGCGGGACAAAGATTAAACTTTTGTCACAAATTGGCCGCACTAGAGCTCACAAAGGGTGTCAGTGATTAAAACATCTGGTGGAGAATATTTAGGTTATTATTAAAAAATAATTTAAATGTCGTTTGTAATTTTTGTATTATAGGATTATGCAGGGTGTCCGGAAACTGATAGTACAAGTGGAAAACTATTAAATCCAATTGCACATTGAACCAAAAAAAACTTTTGGAGAGAGTCTGCGCTTTGAATATATTAAGGGTAATTTTTTTTAAATTTACCATAAAATTTCTAACTTCGGTCTGGATTTCTTGACAAGCACCAATTTAAAAAAGTTTTTCCAACAAATGGACTAAAAATATAATTATGAGACTCTCCACTTATGCCACTAGTTTCCAGACACCATGTATGGTATTATGAAGAAACTTTCCAGTTTCCGCCCGAGCCACTAGTTATCGGACACCATGTATGATAATATACTGAAACTCTCCAGTTTCCGCTTGTGCTACTAGTTTCTGGACACCATGTATGATAATATGATGAAAATCTCCAGTTCCCTCTCGAGTCACTAGTTTCTGGACACCATGTATAATTATATGATTAGACTTTCCAATTTCTGCTTGTGCCACTAGTTTCCGGAGACAACGTATAATAATACAATGAGACTGTAGTTCCCGCTTATGCCACTAGTTTCTGGACACCATGTATTATAATATGATTAGACACTCCAAATCCTGCTTCTGCCACTAGTTTCCCGATACCATGTATAAAATTATGATAAGACTCCAGTTCACGCTTATACCACTAGTTTCTGGACACCATGTATTATAATATGCTGAGACTCTCCAATTCCTAGTTTTTCCACTAGTTTCCGGACACTCAAGTTCCCGTTGGTGGCACTAGTTTTCGGACACCGTTTATAATATATATTTCATCAAATAATTAATCAATCTAAATGTTGTACATTCCAATACTTTTAGTAATCTTGACACAAATAGACGTACGAGTACTTTCAGCATTTTATAAGAACAACTGTTTTTTTATAACTTTTGAGGGTTATTCCCATCAATCTAAAAGGGATCGAAATGAAAATCTAGTCTCTTTCAACGGAAGCAGCTCCATCGAAGCCAGAGTAAAGTGAGCCTCTCAAAAACTGGGCGTACTGTACAGGGCCCGCAGATACTTTAAAAGTACACAACTGCTAACCCTGTACACAAGGCCGTAGCCAGAGAAAAATTTCAGGGGGGGTTTTGTTTAGTGGAACAGTGTTTATAGTCGAGTCAGTGGGGGGTAACCGTGCAAAAGGTCATGTAGTAGCGATTATGATATATGTTGTTTAGATTGGGATTCTAACGAAAAAAAAGTTTACGACCTTGGGGGGGGGGGGGTTGAGCTCGAGCCTCCATCTTGGATTGTAGGTGCCAAAATTTGGTTTTGTCAAAATAATTCCTCAACGGTTGACTTTACAACGAAAATGTCTATCACAAACTTAAAAATTACTTACATTTTTTGTTTAACGTTTTTTTATAAGTCTAATATATAATGACAAAATTTTGACAAAACTCAAGTTTTCTTGATCAATTATGTAAGAACATACATTAAATCATTTTAACGTTTTTCCATTGGTGGATTGAAATTAACGACAAACCGTTTAGTCTTTAGTCGGAATTTCTGAGACGTTTCAGAGAACAGAAAGTCTTTTCAGGGGTACATGTGGAAACAGGCAGTGTCACCAAGCTTTTTAAAAGTTTGTGAATGCTTTGAAATAAGGTCTGGTCTAGGTTGCATTCTCCAAGAGCTTCAATAGCACAAAATGTAATCATGTTGGTCGATTTAGTTCAGATTCGTACAGCTATTTTATCTCCCACTTTTCTAATCCAGCTTTTACAGAGTCCCATTCCGACTATTTTTGTATAGTTCAAAATAGTCTTCTTGATAATTAAGTTGGTATTTGCAACATACAGGCGGAATTAAATTGTTGAGAGATGATAATGTGGATCTATGATTTTGGAATCTCGAACGAAGCTGATCATCGTTATTAAATCATTTTAGGCCAGTTGCTGCATGAAACTGAAATAATCACAGAACTTGAATAGAACTTACACAGATAGTGAAAATTAACTTAAAATATTTGGTGAATTCATCAATTCATCAATTTTTTGAAACAATCTATCCTTATAGCAAAATCAGTTGAAATGACTGATTTCAGAAAAGAATTAGCCTTTGATGATATTTCAGAATACATGTCACTGCTTAAGTCTGAGCAGTGTATCAACAATAGCTTTATAGCTTTCCTTGAATCTTATCAACCCATCGTGATTTTTAACCCAACGGATCTCGCACATTGCCGTAAGGGTTTTCCGTTGTGTTTCTGGTAATTGTTTTCGATATTTTCTTAAGCACTTGGTTCGTTTTGCCGAGGACTTGATAAAATTTTCAACCGATTTTATAGTGCCAATAGTATTTCGAATAGGCTGAATGAACCTGGCAAGAATGACATAGTCAAATTCAACTGCAGTGAGCTGCAATTGAATTAGTTAGTTTTTCATCAGTTGTAGTTAAGTTATTGGCACAATAATCGTACTTTAAAAGTTGAACTGTCAGAAAATTGTTTTCTAGGTTACATAAAAAATCAAATTTACATTTTAGGATCTTTATTTTATGAGAATTTCTTAAAGTGATGTTTTTTTATAATATTAATATTTAAAACATGTGTTGGTAAACGTATCAAAGAAATTAACGTCTTTAGAGATCCAAGAAATCCGTTTTAAATGTCGGTTAACTTTTAGGTTATTTTTTTGGCATTATCAAGCTATGTAGTATTTTATTTTTTTTATTGTATGCATGAGAAAAAAGGTTTCCTCCCAAATTCATTATAAAAAAGGACTGTGTTTGTTAAATTTAGATTTTTTTTTAATTTCTCTACATTTTGATAAGATTTTTTTTCTTTTTTTTTCCACATTTGGATCTTAAAATATGGCATTTTTTAATACTAACGTATATTTTAAATGCACAAATCTAAAAGGTAATTTTATCTAATTTTCATAAATAGTATTTGTTTTTACGACATCTTCAAAAATAAGAAATATATAAAACATTCAAAATTTGGAAAATTCCAAAATTCGTTTAAAAATCATTAACAAAACAGTTGTACACATGAGACAAACTACCCTCTCAGGCTGTGTAAACAATGTATGTATATTTCTTTCTATGAACAATTTTATAATTAGTAATTTTTTCACATACACTCTCGTTTATCAATTGAATAAAATTTTCACGGGGTTTTTTAGTAAGGCTGATATCTTTTAGCTCTGGATATCTCACACTCACACAGATCTACATTTGTTCTTGTCTTGTGGTGAAATATCAGTAGTTTCGTCAAACAAGGACTGAAAACATTTTGCAGAATTCAATCTTTGAACCAGTTTTTTCTGAACAATTTCACTACAAATTGAAATAAGTTCATTTTGTACAGTCGGGCGTGCGTCGGTGTCGTTTAACATCATATTTTAAGGGTGCTTTATTAGATTTCGGGGGGGGATCAATCCCCCCTGATCACCCCCCTGGCTACGGCCTTGCCTGTACAAACCACAAGCGCGCCCCACGGCTGAATTTGGCAGCCACCTCTGGTCT
The DNA here is from genome assembly GCA_917880885.1 of Limnephilus marmoratus. Classification (NCBI taxonomy): domain Eukaryota; kingdom Metazoa; phylum Arthropoda; class Insecta; order Trichoptera; family Limnephilidae; genus Limnephilus; species Limnephilus marmoratus. The sequence goes on from OU862926.1 coordinate 40,097,442, forward strand.
GGAGCTCCAAAATACCTGAAAAATATCCTCGACTCGGGGCAGAAACGGGCGGTCCGTTTGATAGATTCTCCTATCTTAACAGACGGATTACAATCTTTCGAGCACAGGCGTCGGGTGGGAATGCTATCCTTGTTCTACCGGTATTCCAATGGAAGATGCTCCGAGGAACCAGCATCATTGATCTCTTCGGCACCGGTGCATATTCGGGAAACACGCCAAACGCGTGCCCAACATTTGTACACGGTTGACAATTGTCACACGAGAACGGGTCGTTTCTTCGACTCGTTCTTGTGTTCAACAGCTCGGCTGTGGAATGATTTGCCGGCCTCTATGTTTCCTCCTTCCTACAACATGGGTCTCTTCAAGACCAATGTTCATTCCTTCCTCTCCTCAAAAAGACCCTCCACACAGCATCCCAGATGACATAGACCCTGAAGAAAATTATTTTCCTCAGGGCCTCATGTGTGGAGTTAATTTAAAAAAATGTAATATGTCATGGAAGAAGAAGATAACAATAATAATCTAAACGGAGATGAAAGAGAATAGAGGCGAGATGATCTGGGTTCGAGTACTAGTTGCAATCTTTATATAATTCTATTTTTATGTTTCTTGTTCTGTTTCATATTTTCGTTTAGATTATAAATGTATTCTCCTTCTTCAATGATCAAAAGTTATAAAAAGAGGGTTGTTCTTATAAAAAATCTTTGAGGGCTGTTTTCTCAGCTTTGTAATTTTATGGCTTGACTCCCTTGACATCTGCGGCGACGAAATAACAGAGGGACAAACAAATAATTAGGAGTTACAAAAAGGATTTAAATATAACACAGCCTTTTTCATCAATATAAAGCCGAAAGAGAGGTCGCCCATTTATTCACTGAAGGCAGTCATCCCGTGGAAAGACTTATCTGAAACAAAATAAAATGAAAAGGCATTTAAATCTGTGAATTATGAACTAGTTTGAAAAGAAAACAAAACACCAAAATTCACGAAAAATATTCAACAAGATGCCCAAAATTAACCTTTCGAAATTAGTTCATACTTCACAGATTAAAATGCAGTTTGTTTTTTAGAAGTGCAAACTTTTTTAGCACCATTGTGATTTGAAATTCGATGAAACGAAAAATAGCGACACTAAATAGAGTCAAACACATCCGTGGCGGTCCGTGAGCTTTCAGTGAGCTAGAGTGCTAATTACGATAAAAAAAATACAACGGTATTGATTTTGTTGTAGCTGAAAAAGAATTTTATTTTTTTGTAAAAAATTTCAACATATTGTATGAATACATACTGAAATGTGGATGCGGCGCATCCCCGAACTGAAAGAATCCTGAAAGTCTTCATACAAAATATTTAAATAAAAATATAAAAAGGGCAATAAACATGGATACGTTCCTTATCACGACAATGCTCCAGCTTTTTCAAAAGATGAGATACACAATATTCGTAGGACTTAGGTCTGTTTCATCTCTCTTACACATCGCATCGTGACGTCTTCGAAGACCCCTACAATACTACAAGGTGGCGTAAAATTCCTCACTCGATTTCTTAAGGTAGTAACTTAGTCACATGTCGATGATTTTTGAATAACCCTTTACTAGCCGGGACTATTATTTTGAAAGTTACAAAGAAAATTATAAAAAAAAGTTGATTTCAAAAATTTAAAAACGTCAAATTTCAATGCGCTGATGGTTTTCCATTTATTCTTAAGCCGCCGCTACCCGAATTTCTACAGATTTCTTAGATATCTACCTTAAACACGTTAAATTTTAAAGCTCTCAAAAAAATATATGTTATTTTTGAAGATAGTACCAAGACATTCTCCGCGTTGAAACGCAAATTATATAAAATTCCGTAGAAAGAAAAAAAAATCGCAAAAAATGCTCACAAAAATTATTATAAACACGTATTTGTAAAAAGCTTTAACTTTGTGGCTCGCCATAATTTACAATAAAAAACATATATAAATTTGTTGTAGACCACTTTTATTTTATACACACTCCACCGGTTTCGGAAGCACCCTTCCTTCGTCAGGAGAATATTATAACTAAACTATGATACATAATGTTGACAGATATACAAATCAGGTGCTTGAGTGGGAGGTAGGCAAAGGGGTGGGGGTAATTAGGGGATTTCCGGAAAGAACAGAGCGGTTAATTGGAAAAATATTTAGAATGGGACCGAAAGATAAGTTAATTTGATTATTCAAAATACTCGCATTATTATTTAGGGATTTTCTGATTTCTAGTGCTTCTAAATTAGCAAACTCTGAAAAATTATTATTATTAAGCATCTTAAATGTTCTGCGATTCTGATATTTATATTTCTAGTTGTCTTACCTATGTAGAACGAAGGACAATCATTGCAACATAGTTGGTAAATGCCTGAGTGGTTTAATTTATGATCTCTATCTTTAGTGTTTTTTAGTAATTTACCTAAGTTGTTATCAGTATAGAACGCGGGCTTAATGTGGGCAGGCAAGTTTTTTGTACTAAGTGAGGAAAAGTTGGATATATATAAGATTCTGCGCCATTGAGCGGGATTTATTACTTTATTATTATTTTCAGGCGTTCCAAATAAAAATGTATTAGTTGAGATGAGTTTAAGTTTCTTATTTAGGATTTTATCAATTAAATCTGCGGAATAACCATTATTTAGAGGAATTTGTTTAATTTTTGAAAGTTCCATCGCGAAATTAACAGATGAGAGAGGGATTTTTACTAGCCGGTGCACCATTGAATGACAAGCAGAATATTTATGTGAAACCGGGTGATTTGACAGGTTGTGTATTGTTAAATCTGTGTACGTCGGTTTACGAAAAATGTTGAATTCAATTCTGTTATTTACTGAAGTTAATGTTAAGTCTAAAAAATTAATGGATGCATTACGCCTACTTCTAAAGTGAATTGGATACTTTTGTGGAAGGAATTTATAAGATGAAGGAATTTACTCAGTTGCCGCTCTGTTTTTGTCCAGATACAAAAGATATCGTCCACGTATCTTTTCCATGTAAGAATATTATTTAGAAGTGATGAATTAGAATTAAAAATCTTATTTTATAGGTTATTCATAAAAATGTCTGCTAATAGTGGACTCGTTGGGGCACCTATCGGAAGTCCTTGGTTCTGTTGGTAGACACAGTTGTTATATTGGAAATAATTTTGGTTGAGGCACAAATTGAATAAGCGAGACAGGTCATTTATCATATCATTATCTAGATTAGAGGAGTTTAAAATATCTACAATAATTTCTTTGCAGTCAGTAGTTGGGACACTTGGGAACAAATTAACAATATCAAAGGAAATAAGTTTGGCATTATTGGGAATGACCAAGTCCTTAACTGCACTTATCATTTCAAAAGATTTCTTGATTGTATAGTTAGGGGATATACACGTATAATACACCTAAACATTCTTTTAAATGAATAATTTTTGAAATGACACAAATTAATCAAATAAAATTTTGCACCCGCTGGGCTTTGAACCCGCGACCACCGAAATCCTACCATGGAGGCCGTCAAAGATAAAACATAATAAACTCAAATAGTGCCTACACCATCAGACAAAGGTAAAACTTATTTCACAAATTGGCAGCGCTAAACCTCACAGGTTTAAATAATCCACTTTAAACGGCGCCAATGATAAAAAATTCTCATTGATAAACATTTCGGCGATGGTTTAGAAATAATTAAAATTTCATTAGTAATTCTTGTTCGAACTGGATTATGTATACAGGTGCCCGGAAACTGGTTGTATAAACGGGAAACTGTTAATTCTACATATATACACGTACTTTATAACTTTTGAGGAAGGTCCAAGCAGTCTCTTCTAAGAGAGTCTCTTCTTTAAAGCATTTTTAAAAACAATTTTTTTAAATTGTCAAAAAAAAATGGAACTTCGGTCTCGATTTCTCGAAAAGCTCAAATTAAAAAGTTAAACCACCAAATCTACTCAAGATGAGATTCTTCAGATTCTTATGAAAATACTTTCCCGACACCATGTATAATAATGTGATTAGACTCGCCAATTTTCAATTTGGGAGGCGGGAATGGGTACCGCCGCTCCGGAAACCATTATTGGATAACCAACACCTCTATAGTCTGTCAAAAAAGAGTAGAAAATCTAAAAACTTGAACTACTAAATTTGTAGACTGGCAATACCAATTTAACTGTCAAATATTTTTTTGAAGTTCAATTACACTGAATGTATAGAACACAGTAAACCACATTTTAAAAATCATTTTTCTTCATTACATAAATTTGATTAAAAGGTTATAAAGCAATTTGCTTTAATTTAATTTAACATAAATTTGAATTTAACAATAGATAGAAAGGATGAAGCACTAATGGTGAGTTTAGTTACATACTTTTAGATCTGAATGAGTTAAATATATTCAGATCTAAAATTAGAGACATGATCTAAAGCCCAGGCCACGCTAGGTACTTTATCTAATATTAAATAAATGTGAGCAATTTCTAAACTGTGCTTTATATTTTATTACATTATAGTTATTCTTCATTATGTTAACACAAAATTGCAAAGGTATAATAATAATATACCTATACGCAATTCTAATTTTGAGATCGGCGGGTATCTATACTGCATTGAAAAAATATTTTTTCCACTATTATGCCTTTTTAATTTTTTATAAAAATGTAGGTTACACAGCTTTACTTTAACACCATGAGTTATGTGTTTAGTATTGCCATTTGATCAACAGTGGCGCCCTCATACATTTTCTACTCTTATTTGACAAACTGTACCATAGATCACCCCAAGTGGTTCGCTACGTTTGGTGATTTAGCAGGGGTGCCCGGGTTCATGGGGTGAGGTTTGTCTAGATCTTGGAGGTGGATGACCAGAATACACTGAACCCCAGATTCCTACCCACCCTTAAACCCTTTTCCTTCCCAGAACTCTCCTCTCCTTCCTTTCTTAAAAAAAACCTCCATACAGCATCCTTAAAGATGACATAGGTCCTGAGGGAAATTATTTTCCTGAGGGCCTCCTGTGTGGAGCTCATGTAAAAAAAAAATCTCGCTTGTGCCACTATTTTCTGGAAACCATGTAAATTATTTTTATTATTATTTTTATTATTATATTAGACTGAAGCTCTCCAGTTTCCGCTTGTGCCACTAGTTTCTGGACACCGTATATGGTAATATGATGAAACTTTCCAGTTCCTGCTCGAGCCACTGGTTATCGGACACCATGTATAATATGATTAGACTCTCCAATTTCTGCTTGTGTCACTGGTTTCCGGACACCATGTATGATAATATGATTAGACATTCCGAATCTCGCTTGTACCCCAAGTTTTCGGACACCATGTATGTATAATAATATGATTAGAATCTCCAATCTCTGCTTGTGCCCCTAGTTTCCGGAGACAACGTATAATAATACGATTAGACTCTAGTTCCCGCTTATGCCACTCGCTGCCAAACACCATGTATAATAATATGACGAGGCTCCAGTTCCCGCTTGTGCCACTAGTTTCCGGACACCATGTATAATAATATGATTAGACACTCCAAATCCCGTTTGTGCCACTAGTTTCCGGACACCGTTTATAATATATATTTCATCAAATAATCAATACAAATGTTGTATATTCCAATACTTTTATTTATCTTGATACAAATAGACATACGAGTATATACTTTCAATATTTCATAAGAAAAACTCTGTTTCTATCTTTTGAAGGTTATACCCATCAATGTAATATATCATTGAAGAAGATAAGATTACTAAACTAAACGGAGATGAAAGAGAACAGAGACGAGATTTTCTGGGTTCGAGTAGGTACTAGATGCGACCATTATATTTTTCAATTTTATGTGTCTTGTTCTCTTTTATATTTTCGTTTAGATTATTAGTGTTATCTCCTTCTTCAATGAGCAATAGTTATAAAAAGAGAGTTGTTCTTTAAAAAAAATTGGATATTTATTTAGACTATTATAAAAAGCCCAAATATATTATGTTCCATATGAATAAAATCGGATATATTTATCCGAGGCGCTGTCTAGGTTACAAACCAGTTCTTAGAAATATTGTTTGCCATGAAAAAGGTAGTTTGCCTATGATTTTGAAAAATTAATCGAAGATAATATTGTTGATTCTAAAATTTTAAAATATGAGATTAACAATTAAGACGGTTTGACAGATGGCGGCAATGGCTGAATTGGTAAAAGCGCACCTCCCGGTTAGAGGAGAGGTTGTGGATTCGAGTCCCAGTTTCGAACGTTATCTTTTTCTAGTTTTATGTGTCTTGTTCTCTTTCATATTTTCATTTAAATTATTAGTGTTTTCTTCTTCTTCTAGTAAATACTTTCTACAATTTTTGTTACATTGAATATCTTTTGAATATTTTAGAATCGTCTTCTTATTCTCTGTCACATTATTACCAATGTATTTAAATTTGTGCTTTTAGTGTTAAATTTTTTCATTTTATTATATATTCTTTATTGTTTTATTATTTAAGTATTTACAATAACAGTGACACAAACAACTTGTAACATAGAATATAAAAGCCCATTAACGCCTGTATTTTTATAATTGTTATTATTTGGTCATCATATTTGGTCAGCAGTGGCGTGCATTGCTCTATGACCAAAGATTAATTGTTTATGTGAATACCGCGCAACTGCACCCGGCCGTCTGGAGCCAATGAGACTATTTTGTGAGGTTGAAGGTAGTAGGGAGGGGAAGGAGATGAGGCAGAGGCAGAGGAATTACCTAGCTATTCAAATCTGATCACTGGGGTAATTAAATTATGAAATATTTGTAAAAGTGTCTTAACTAAATACGGCAACAAAATGTTCCTATGTGAAAAAGGGCGAACTTTACTTGGACTTCTCAAATATGTTAATAACGTGATGAGCAATTCGCGATGTAAAAAAGTCTATTAATTCAAAAGCAGGTTTTGATTTTAAGAACTAAATGGTGATATTATAATGCGAGATGCCTATATACTGTAAGATTGATTTTTAAACGAATCACAGTCATTTTTCCCCTCTTCGCCCCCTATAGTTTGGTTTTACCCCCTCATCTGTATTTTTTTTACATGAGCTCCACACAGGAGGCCCTGAGGAAAATAATTTCCTTCAGGGCCTATGTCATCTTTGGGGATGCTGTGTGGTGAATTTTTTTTAAAGAAAGGAAGGAGGGGAGAGTTCTGGGAAGGAAGAGGGTTTAAGGGGTGGGTAGGAATATGGGGTTCAGTGTGTCCTGGTCATCTGCCACCAAGCCCTAGACCCATGAACCCTTCTATATCTTCTCGTCTTTTAAATTTGGATGTCTATGACTCGTATATAGCCTTCATTGACTCGGGATTGGAAAACTGTTTCCACGATATAACAAACCTTAGAAACTTATAGCACGAATATATCAACTGTAATATATATTGTCCACAGACTACCACTAGGTGTTTGATGGCTTCTACTGCTGTCAATACATCTTGTTTTATATTATGTGTATACGAATAAAATAGCTATATGAATGTCTAGTTCAGTGAAACCACGCTCGTTGTATCAGTATTATTCATTTAAGCATTTTAATTTTGTTTGAAATGTTTGACATTTGCACATTTGTAAACAAAAAAAATAATTAATAAAACGTATTTTGCTACTTATTTTATAGCTACGTATTGGCACTTATTTCACATTATCCATGCACCAACAACCGCAATTTTATGTTTAAATAGTCGTATAAAAATATTCATTCGTTTTTATTTCGGAAGGTACTGCTTTTCAATCTGTTTAGACCACACGCCACTGTATATCAGTAAAGAGTGCATTCACGCCATGATTATTTATTTATAGCTCTAGAGTCTGGAGGAAAAAGATTATTAGGTATAATTTAATTTTCCTCGTTTACTGGCGTTGGTTTTCCCATTAATTTGTGTGCAACACATTGCAGATAAAGAAAGTATTTACGGAATTAATATATAATTTTTCCTGATTATCCGAACATTAGTTACTTAACCCTAGAGTGGGCGCGTCTTTCCGTAAAACGTCAGTAGGCGCGTGGAGAGCATTTTGCCGCTCATTTTCGTGAATAATTTTAAGAAAGAATAATGCAATTTAATTAATTTCTTTACTCAGGATTTAAGTTAAACACTAATTAGGTATGACAAATTAACATATTTATTGAACTCTGCTGAAGGAACTTTGGTTTACAGTCGACTTTACAAAATTTAACATTAAAATTAACTTTTTTAGTTATCCTACTTTATCCTTCTTTAATATTTATTAAAAATGAAAAAAAAAACAATACTAATTTTTTTTTTTTACTTTATGAGTAAAATCTCAAATTATAATATTTAATTAAATGAAAACAATATTTGCGAAACTCAATCGAAAATCTGGAGTCAGAAAAATCGGAAAAGATATTGGCTCCGCTGGGACTCAAACCCATGTAAACAAAGGGTCCTGGGTTCGTGTCCCAGCGGAGCCAATATCTTTTCTGATGTTTCTGTCTCCAGATTTTCGATTGAGTTTCGCTAATATTGTCTTCATTTAAGTAAACAATATTTAATATTTTTCAAACCTACAGAATATGCTTAGGCGAAACAGTCTTCATATAATTATGTGCAATGTTCATTGCACAACAATTTTGAGCATCTCCAACACCCTTTTTTCGTGCGCCTATTTTTCTTTGATGGATATATTTATAATAATAATAATAATAATAATGTTTATTCCAGAATGTGGGGAGGATAGTGCAATCCCACACATCCCATAAAGATGTACATGTTTACACAACAGATAAAGTAAAAAGAATAAATAGAACAAACAAATGTAAAAGACATAAGCAATAATAGAAATAAAAATAAAATAAATAATAATTTATGTATACTGCATTTTCCTTCCTTCTTTGAAGATGGTGCTTGTTCTATAGGAACAAAGCGAGCAATTTGGTTCCTCAGAGAAATATTTAAGGTATCTACAGAAGACCTTGCGATCATATATAGCTTAACCAGGACCATCGCAATCTCCCGCCAGTACTGTCGGCGTAGCAGCAAGTGTTCAGTATTGGCTTTGTAAATTATTTGGCTATTTATACCGGCAATATTCATCATTGAAAAAAAAACAACCTCATTGGCCATCTGCGAGTCATTGCACCAACATAATACTCTTATTTTATTTGGTCCACGACATCAACACCACCTTTGGTTTCATTATAAAATGTAATCATTTCAGGCTTTGCAGCAGGCCCGGTGTTTTTGTCGATTATATCATTCTCATGAAAAGTTGAAAATAGTAATACTCCTTTTTTTGCTTCTTGTCTGGAACATGAGACAGCAAAACTTTCTTCTCACCAAACCCAAACATTGAAGATGGTTTCTTCCGATCTTTAGTGTTCAGAAAACAAGGTGGAATTTCTTTATTATTTTTACGTAAAGTTCCAACGATGGTCGTTCTATGATTTAGCAACTGGTCAGCGAGAGGTATTGAAGTAAAAAAGTTATCCATAGTAATATTGCGGCCAGGTTTGAGGATATATTGTGCAAATCTTTATAAAAAATATAAAGATTAGCTAAATCGTAAATAATATAAAGCACAATTTTAACTTGCGTGAGTGGGCGCGCAGTGAGCAAGTTGCCGTTGGATGACATTCGATGGTGACAACCTCCTTCTCGAGCGGCTCCCCGCGCACTTAGGCTTGTTGAAAAAGTATCGATATATACAAAATATCCAATATCGAAAATTGTATCAAAAACGATATTTTTAATAATTTATTTAAAGTATTGTAATTGTATTTAAAGTCACAAGAATCCAAATCCGTATAGGAACGAACGGAAAAAAGTAACTGTATTGGATCATGACATCTGGCGGATGAAATTTTAACTATTAATAGCTAACAAATCTATTGTCTTTGCATAAGTATTTGTGATCACCAATACTATCTCATGTGTGTAGGTACATACATAGAAATGTATGCAATTTTTCGCCATTTTTTTCTAAGCCACTCCTATGTGTTGGTTCCCAATTGTCTATGATTATTTACTATACCTTGTTCCAAACACGAAGTCCTTTTGACAGATTAATACGCCAATAGAATGTTACTGAGACGCATACAAACTTTGCATGCCTGTCTATATATAAGTTAGAAGACAGCTTTTCAGTTTTTGAAATTTTCTAATTATTACGTAATAAAAATAAATAGTGATAAAAATACCTTCATTTTTATTGATATTTTTGTACAATAAAAAAAGCAAATTGTATTAAAAAATTACTATTAATAATATTGAACTGAATACACTATTATTTAAAAAAACGCAAAATCTCTTGAAAATTTGACCGATATATCGATATTTTTTCCTCGATATATCGACGTCGATATTGATATTTTAATAAATATCGATACATCGATATTTTTTTTCACTTTTGACATCCCTACGCGTACTGACAGCGTCCAGTCTTTCACCACGGGTTGCGAAAAATAGTGATGGCAGCTACTAAAAAGCGCAAAGTTTACGCGCAGTAGATTTAAGAATTATCAACGTTTTTTTGCAGAGGGCGGCAAAATGCTCATAGCGTGCCCACCAGGGCCGTATTTACACTTTTAATAAGTATAGGCCGCTTTATATGTGCCGCCCCTTCCTCCTTCTTAGAAGTTGCCACCTATCACTTGCCACCTAATCACTCACTTGTAGGCTGCCTGCAGGTGACACACAATTTTAAAAATAAATATTTAAATATAGGTTAAGAAGGTATTCAAAACTGAAATAACCTAATTTTTAACGGGATTTTTTATTTGACAAACTCAACTATTATAGGTTCATAGTTGTTTATAGTATTCATTAGGTCTGCTTATATGCATATATAAGCCAAAGGGTAAAGTTTTTCTAGCGATAATGAAGACCTTTGGTAATGGCGACGCGGAGAGTTATATCCAAGTTTTTGGGTAAACGTTGCACAGATATTGTGTCCTCAAAAACTTTCCTTAAAAAGATTCTCTGCCGTCTTATTAGAGAAAATTTGACCTTGAAAGTGAAAGAAAATTTTTTCACATTCCTGAACTAAATCGTCTTCTAAACCATTGTATAATATCGCACAAGAGACAGAGCTTTTTCTGAGACTCTTTGTGTTGAAAGTTCACCCATTTGTTTTTAAATGAAATTTGTTCTTTGGAGTTTATATATATACGAATTATGGATTCCTCTCCGTCAGGAGATTGTTTCAATATCCTCATTTGATGTTTCCTTTATAAAGTTTTTTCTCTTTGGTCATCTTACTTTTAATGTCGCCCTGATATTGCTAAAGTGCGCTCATTTCAATTGCACTTTCTTCGAAATAACAAAGTTTTCTTGCTCTGGTATAATAAACTCGGGAAGTGATCCATCAAAATCAGATACCGTCAGTACATCAACAGATGAATCTGAGAACTCACTTTATTTAGTCTTTCCAAAGTAGCATTCCAAAATAGATTAGTAACCAAATAAAGCTAGCAAACTGCCCAAACATTTTTTTGTGAAATATTCTCACCATAATCGCACGACGCAATCCGCGGTCCCGTGCGGGATCACAGGGCGTCTGAAGGTTCCTTTAAGGGGGAGAAAAAGGTGTAAAGGCTTCAAAAAAAATTTTTTTTCCGTAAATCTGTGGGAGAACTATACAAAATATATTCTGAAAATTTCAAACCAAATTACACGCCATTATTTGTGTTTGAGTGAGTGTCCCTCGGGTGAACTACCACTATTTTACTGCCACTCTTATTTTCAAACGCATTTTTCTTGAAACTACTTTTTTTTGAATTTGTGTAACCTCTAGCTCCTACAGTTTTTGATCAATATTTTTCAAACTTAGCACATAGTTTATATGTATAAATCCTACACAATATCTTTATTTTAACTGTTTTGTTATGGCACAAAACGAATGGTAAAAATCATTGTTATGATGTGGATGCATCATTACATATAAATTACTTTAATTTATTACTCGGATAGGCAGGTACCTTTATTTGAAGGATGGTAATAGTTTATTCGAGATACTCGGCAGGTTGGCAGACTGAGCGAAAACGGGTTTTGGTTTTTGAAACGGCACTCTGGACGAGAGAGAACACGGGAGGACGCCGTGTTTTTCTCGGGCACAGTCACCTAGCGATTTAAGTTTTATAATGTAAAATATACCGGAACAATACGACTCCGCGTTGCAAAGAGATCCGTACCTTATGTGTAAATAACGGGATTAACCTAAAGATCCGAATTGTTCGGCCCGGAATTAACGAAGTTTTCGGTTCATCAATGGCCGTCGGCGCCTCGTGCGACGAGAATAAGTAATGCCGTTTATCTAGCTGATCTGGCGACTGGGAAAGTGCAATTGGCGAACATGGACTCCCGCTACACCTCGCAAGCCACGGCGAAGTTTATTTAATTAGTGTTCGGAGTTTTAACTTTAACATCCGCCGCCTACTGAGGCGTTCATATAAAAACCCGCGTACTTGATTTTGATACGCAGAACAGACCGTTCCGGTTCACCGCAACCCCGGATTCGTCGCCGACTCCGTCTGTCAACAAATCCCGTAGGCATCCATCTATTTGGGCTTGATGGCCTCGTAGGACGGGCATCATACTGCTGGCCAGGCTGGCGCAATACACCGGATCATTTCTCATCGTCCTGATGCTCCCAGGGGGGTTTGGCATCGCGACCTCAGCAGGATCACATCAGGACCACCTCTTGGATGCTGGACGAAGCACCAAGCTCCACTACGTGCATCATGCCTGCCCGCAGGCACTTAATCCGAATTAGCTAGTTTTCAAGGTCATGGTCGCAATACAGGGGTGAGTTTTCAGTAGTGTATTTTTTTTCCCTTGTAAAATTGGTTTATAATACCGTATTGTTTTAAATGTTCGATATTGTAAATATAGAAAATATTGATTCAAATCTCTTTGTTATTTCATATCGATACACTGTAGTTCCTAATGATGAGTAAAGAAGTGATTGTCATAGTGCCCACGCTCCCTGGGAAGAATTAAATGCTCTCCGTCGTTCTAGGAAGAAGGCGTAGTGAATTCAACTGTGGACATATTCTGTCTTGAACAGGATTTGGCGCTCTATTAATAGAAAAGTACGCTGTTGTATTCATCCCGTCTTCTTCCCTCTCAGCTAGCCACATCATATGGCTCCTTACGCCATTTTGCACGTAATAATTGCCGTTTCAACGTGAATTATAAGATATTCACATAACATCATACTAAATTTTGACATTTCTCAAAAAAAATAATATTTTCAATTTTTTCGTAAGGAGTGAGGTTCAAATAGTAGAAACACTTATAAAAAAATTAAATATTTTTGAAAAATTGATTTCGGATGAAAATTGTGACCTCCAGGAATTACACAAATTGTCCAGTCGGATGGCGACTTACAATGCGCTACAGCTGATATCTCCGTTATTTTTTGAGGAAATTTTTAGAATATACTCTTGAATATATGTGTAAAATGACCTCGAGGTATAAATGAAAAATATGTATTCCTTATGTGTTAAAAAAATCATGAAAATCGCTAAAAATACGACGTCCTACACCTATTTCCCCCCTTGAAGGCTCGTGCGCCGCGTGCAATGAAGGTAGCCCACTGCCAAAGCACTTTTTGTGAAATATTCGCACCACCGGTCCCGTACGGGACCACTGGGCGTCTAAAGGTTTATAGATAGAAAACTCTTATCTATTCACAGTGACTTTTTTAATAATCTTACACAAACTTAACGGCTCACCAAAGCGAGCGAGCGCCGCCCCCTGAACTCTGCCGCCCCTAGGCCGCGGCCTATAAGGCCTATTGACAAATCCAGGACTGGTGCCCACTCTAGGGTTAACAAACTGTTAAGCAAATAAATAATATATAAAATTAGTAGTGCCCTTGTAGAACTCACGTACAAAAAGGCGTATTGCTAAATTTCACTTATTTAATAAATCATAACCGAAAGATGTGTTGTAGAAATTTTAAATTTCTTTTTTTTTTAATTTCAAATTAGGATTAAAACAATTTGTCCACAGAAGCGTCATTATCTAAATGACTATTCGGTTTATAAACTTTCTTCGGGCAGGTAGTTAACATGATTTTTAAAAAATGCGAATAAGAAAGTCCAAATTACCACGACGATTTCAAATTTGAAAAAACAAATCCTAGGTGAACCATTAAAACAGCCACCATCTTGAAATAGATACGGATTGTCCAAACAAATGTACAGACAGCCAGAATGCAAAAAGGTTGAGTTAAATCTATATATCATTTTTTTTACCGTACTATAAATTTTCCACGTTTTTTTTTATTGGAACTGTTTGTAAGCATTAAACCTTTTTTTCTTTTTTCATTAGCTCCATGTCATCTTGAGGATGCTGAATGGAAGGTATTTTTTAGCAAAGGAAGGAGGGGAAGTTCTGGAAAGGAAAAAGGTATGGAATCCATCCCTCCCACTGCGGTGCAAGGCGATGTTCCGAGAGAATACAGAAAGTCAAAGGGACTCACTAAACCATTCTCTTCCGATCCGGCTTTTCATGTAGCTAGTGGGCAGACGCATCTGCCGCCAAGACCGGGATAAACCAGGGCACCTCTTCTCAGTCACAAAACCTAACGAATTACTTGGGGTGACTTATAGCAGAGGTGTTGCTTATCCAATAAATGGTTCTCGGGGCGGCGGTACCCATACCCGCCTCCCAAATTAAAACCTGATCTAAATCCCAGCAATTTCTGTATTAATGGCCTGCTAAAACATGTCTACTGGCAATCCTGTTCTTCTATCTTTTTTTATATGAATTCCTCACAAGAGTCCCAACTCACATATGGAGCCAGTGAGACTATGGCATCCTCAATTGGGGTACGTTGTGATACTGAAAGGTGTGGGGAAGGTAAAGAGATGGGGAAAAGAAACGTGTGGCAATATCAATTTACTCAGATCTGGTCACCAAACACGGCTAAAGCCATGTCAGGCAACGTTTCAATTCTAAATGGTGGTCTTACAACAGGGCGATACTGAGAGTATCTTCCACTCTGAAACGTTCCGCAAATATACTATATATATTATTTTACATAAATTAATGGTGAAAAAACACAATAAATCAAATTAAAATTATATTCCCACATCAGGAATTCCCACATCCCGCATTCTGATTGCGGGTCAATAAAATATGTTTGTTATACTGTTGTGTTCATAATATTAAAGTACTCGTATTATTAAAATGATTTACATAAGTCGTAAAACATAGTGAAGTGATATTAATTTGTAAAATACATTGAAGTGATATTAATTTAAATATATAGTTAACTAGCAGACCCGGCCACACGATGCTGTGGCTAATGAAACACAACGCCATTACCCAACCTTTATAAAATCCACACCACCCGCTTTCCAGCTGCCCGCTGCCTGAATTGAATATTTGATTTTCTCGTCTTTTCTCTACTATAATAAGCATGTTTTATATACACATAAACCTTCCTCTTAAATCACTCTATCTATTGGTGAAAACCGCAAGAATACCCGTTGCGTAGTTTAAAAGATCTATGCGCACATACATTTTGAGCGACTCCATCAAATAAAATAATTCAAATCAAATACCTACTCACTCTAGGACATCTATTTTCCAATTTCTTCCGTAGAAAGAATTTCAAGTGACTATAGTACGGCCCGTCAGCCGTTTTAAATCACACAAAAATATGTTTGCTTTAAATTTCTCGTCATTCTCTAATATAATTTACATGTTTTATACATATAAACATTCCTCTTTAATCACTCTATCTATTGGTGAAAACCGTATGAAAATCCGTTGCGTAGTTTAAAAGATTAACGCGCACATACATTTTGAGCGACTTCATTTTATACTATGTAATGATGATGATGATAATGCGGGGGTTGTTTGAATAGTTTAGACAAGAAATAAAGTACCTATCTATAAAACAATATTTTAAAAGAACATTATTTGAATTGCCACTATAAAAATTGAAACTGATTTGTTGAGGATTCAGAAAATTTCGTTATTTTTCACATAATTTTAAACATACAAATTTTGATTGTCTGAGCGTGCGTTAGTTAAATTAAGAAATTGATAACCGCAATGCATCTACATAGGTGCTTCCGGGAAATGTACTAATTACTTTTTTCATTTAGTTTGGGTTTTAACAAAATGCGCCCACTTGATGACAACATTATCTGTGATTCATCTTTATTATCAGAACCTACTTTTTTTTTTAAATTACGACACTTACATCCAAATGTATTTATTATTTTTTTGTATAGAAGCAAAATGCATTAAATATTTGAAAATGGGGCGGATGAGAATACTATACAGATCTTGTCAGTCAGTTTAAGCTCTGCTGGATGGTATTCAAGTCCCTCAACGGAATGGTTCCGACTTACTTATCGGAAATGTGCATTCCAGAAAATTCTTACTCTCGACAATCAACCCTCAGGTCAGCAACAACATCAGCGATCGGAAGGTTGGAGGAACCAAAGCGCACACCAGATACTAAATTCGGTGATCGTGCTTTCGGCGTGTCAGGACCTAAAGCCTGGAATGGACTGCCACACGAGTTAAGAATGATCACAGATTCAGCGGAATTTAGAGCTAAACTAAAAACTCATCTTTTCAGACAGTCGTATCCATAAGTTTAAAATAAAATAAAACCTTTCACCCTCGCCTTCACGGCTCGCAACATTGTAAATTACCAAGTGTGTAAAAATAAAGCAAAATTTAAAATTCTCCAGACTTTCAAAATGAACATTAACTCAACTTTGCCATTAATCTTCTTATAAATGTAAATGTACAACCAACAGTTATGAGGGTAGCAAAGGTAAAGTCATGCAATGTCCAGTGTTTTGAATATAATGTCCTCCATGTGCAAAGACGTATCTTCCCCAAGCATAAACTTTTTAATAAAGTGTGTTTTATCGGAAGTGTCTTGCAGGTAAGTATGTTTCTGTATCTGTTTGTAAATAATAAAATTAGATAGAGCCTAAGATTAATGATAAATTGTAAAGCGCCCTTGAGGTGATTTTTCACAAAAACGGCGCTCTATAAATTGTCCAATTATTATTATTATTATTATTATTATCTTCTCTACAAGTGGGAACTGGTAAAGGCTTAATATACAAAAATGAATGTTTAATTGTTTTTCCCTTATGCGGTCACTAAACCAATCATCCGATTGCAATTAAACTTTGGTGAGCTGTTTTGAGCACACCCGCGATGATTTCTTTTATATAGTGGTGAGCTCTGGCGTTATGAAATTATTTCCTTTACTTTTCATCCGACTGCAATGAATCTTTGATGAGTTAGTGCGCACACCCACGATGGTTTCTATATAAACTGGTGAGCTCTGTAATTGTGAAATTTGTATTAAAAAAATTAAATAGTTAGCGCGCGAGCTGTTTAAAAACTGAATGCACAGGGAACGCGGGAGGGGGAAGGGGAACGCCGAAGGAGGGTTCGTGGGACGGAGGAAGGTGGGAAAGTTGGAGGGGGAACCCGTGAGGGGAGGAGGCATGGGATGAATGGGAGAGGACGAATAAACCATTTCTTTATTAAATAACATTGCAACGCATGCCGGGAATTCGATAGTCATATTATAAAGAAAAAGCATGTCAACAATATACGATATACTCGACCTGTTAGAACACAAGTTCCCAAATATGCCGATGAATTTTTTTTTACTTTGGCACCACACTGGAGACCCTTTAGTAAAAAATCCCCCAGTCATTTTTGTCATCTACATATGTCATCTTTAGAGGTGACTCGAAAATTGATCCCCCGAAAGTTGACCCGCCGACAATTGAGCCCCTGGGTAGCTAATCCATCGGACAGTTGGTGGTCTAAAGCAGGGGTGGGGAACCTGCGGCCCGCGAAGCCATTTGGTGCGGCCCGCGAGCACCTTTAGTGCGGCCGGCTACCACAAAAAATTACACTCAGAAAGAGAGAACGGTTTTCTATCACGCTGTTTCAGCTTCATATTAAAGTTATTTTAACTAAACCTGGAGAAGGTCATAACACAGCTGCCCGATGTCTGCTTACAAATGCACCCATGCTTAGACACACAGATAATAGAAATCAGGTTATACACAAATACATAACATGATCCTACATCCTGTTGTAGTTGTATTTTAATTTCTTATTATTATTCGTATGATAGGGAAATTAATATTGAAAAAATATTTCTGTATTGGTGACAACTCTATTCAGGAAGTAAATATAGTTAAGTGCTTTCTTTCTACTGCAGTGCCACACTTCTGCCATGAAAATAGTTAAATAAAAAAATCATTCCACATAAATTATTGTAAATTGTTAAATAAATAATATATGAAATTATAAAAATATAATAAGTTTTTATACCTCCATGTTAAAATTCAAAGGTACAATTTTTTTTTAAGTTGGCGAAAAATTTCAAAAACGATCTTTTGGAAATCTCGGGCAATCGAGACAAATTTACTTATTTCGCGTGGTTATTTGAAAATGAAAAAGACAGAATAACGATGATGTCACAAACGATCCTCACTGGAGTTAGTAAACATGTATATAAATTTTTGATTTTTATTTATTATATTTTATTTTATTTATTTTAGAGAAAGTTGACAGCAAATCAGAGATTACAAAATAATAAAATAATAGGATATTAATTATGCCAATTATGAACTTTCCACTGATGATAGTTTAATAATAAAGTGTGATATGTAAGTTTTATTTTTTAGTTACAAAATATAAAAAAGGGGGGGGGGAGGAGGAACATAGGAATAGGATTAAGAGGCAAAGGACGGGAATATATATAGGGATTGAACTTTCTAGTTTAAGTCATGGTGCTTGGTGAGTTTTCGTTTCATGTCACGTAAAGTTGAGTTAAAAATGTCAATGTGGTAATAATTTGAGTTAAATGAGACATGTTCCAGAGTGAAAAAGTGCATCCTGGTGGAAAACCGCTATTAAGAAACTAAACGTTTCTTGAAATTGCTTTATCTGTGTTTGGTGACCAGATCTGAATAGTAAGACAATTCCCCGATCTTTTCCCACCACCTTCAGTCTCACAATATTAGTCTTACTGCTGCATACGATTTTAAGTAGATATAACTCTTATGCGGTATTCACATTATGTAGATAGAACTCTTATGCGGTATTCAAATTAAGTAGATAAAACTCTTATGCGGTATTCAAATTAAGTAGATAAAACTCTTATGCGGTATTCACATTAAGTAGATAGAACTCTTATGCGGTATTCACATTAAGTAGATAGAACTCTTATGCGGTATTCAAATTAAGTAGATAAAACTCTTATGCGGTATTCACATTAAGTAGATAGAACTCTTATGCGGTATTCACATTAAGTAGATGGAACTCTTAGGCGGTATTCAAATTAAGTAGATAAAACTCTTATGCGGTATTCACATTAAGTAGATAGAACTCTTATGCGGTATTCACATTAAGTAGATATAACTCTAACGCGGTATTCAAATAAAAAGTTTTCATTTGGTCATAGAGTAATGCACGGCACTGAAACAAATACGGGAACTGGAGAGTCTCATCATATTATTATACATGGTGTCCAGAAACTAGTGGCACAACACGGGAAGTGGAGAGTCTCACCATATTATTAAACATGGTGTCTGGAAACTAGTGACACAAGTGGGAACTGGAGAGTCTTATATATTATTAAACATGGTGTCCGGACTAGTGGCACAAGCGATAACTGGAGAGTCTCATCATATTTTTGTAGATGGTGTCCGGAAATTAGTAGCACAAGTGGGAGCTGGAGAGTCTCATCATATTATTATTCAGTGTGCTCGGAAACTTATGTAGTGTTTTGTAGTAAATGAATAAATGTTTCATGGAACACATTTTAGATCTCACGGACCGGACTTTAGATCACCGGTTGCGAACCACTGGTTTAGTTGAACTACATTTATGTTTTTTGGGTTCTCAACAAGAAGATTTTCCAGTTTTCTTCGTGCACTACCAGTTTCCCGTACAATTTTATTTGGACGAAAATCATTAAACATTTTTTCTTATGGCTTTAAATATATCTAAACAATAAATTATAGAAATATTTTTCCGTGAATTTTTTTATCATTGATGTCTCCTTGGTGAGCTCTAGCGCTTCCAATTTGTGAAAAAAAAACAATGTCCTGTGGGCGTGTGTACAATTCGTGTGGTTTTATACGTTATTTTATTAACGGCCTCCGTGGCAAAGGGGCAAGGCTCTCGACTAACAATTCGAAGGTCGCGGGTTCAAATCCGGCAAGCGCAAGTAAATTTCATTTGATTAATGTGTGCTATTCACAATTTATTAATTAAAACAAAACATAAAAATATTAGTACCTATACTTGCGGCACGTTCCAGAGTGTAAGATACTCTCAATATCACCCTGGTGTAAGACCACCATTCAGAATTGAAACGTTGCTTTAAATGGCTTTAGCCGTGTTTGGTGACTATATCTGAACAGCCAAGAACTTCTTCAACTTCCTCTTTTCTCCCCTCCCCACTACCTTCAGCCTCACGAAATTCCCCAATCGGAGACGACGTAGTTTATCTGACTCTAGACGGTAGTGAGTGGTTGGGACTGTTGTGTGATACTCACATATATAATGGCTAGCAGTCCACATGGGAGTTCTGGTTCCAATTCTGATGTATGGCAGTGAGGCATCAAACTGGTAGAGGAACAGATGAGATCCCTGAGGCGTATGTGCGACAAAACCGTGCTCTTACGACAATGACAGATATGTGTAGATTCGTAAAAAATAATGAGATTCAGAAAGGAACGCCGGGGTGTAGAGCGGATAAACGAAGAAAGGAGTATCACCGCAATGGCTACACAAAATACGAAAGAGAATTTCATTCCGATCCACGATTTGGAAGGCGGGAATGGGTACCGCCGCCCCGGGAACCTATATTGGATAACTAACACCTCCGCCATAATAGGTCACCCCAAGTGGTTCGTTACGTTTGGTGATTTACTTCCTACCCACCTCTTAAACTCTTTCTTTTCCCAGAACTCTTCCTCTCCTTCATTTCCTTAAAAAAACCCTCCACACATCATACTCAAAGATGACACAGGCCCATAGGCCCTGAGGGAAATTATTTTCCTCAGGGCTCATCTCATGTAAAAAAAAATACTACCATCTATTGGTAACCATGGAAACAATGCTTGTCGGCAGCCATCCTGGCCGCCATTTTTGTACAACCGTTTTGACAGAATGTTTTATTGGCATGCTATTTAGTCTTTGGTTCACAGTTGTTGTTGTTGTTGGCTTCATGAGAACGGGTCGTTTCTTCTACTAGTTATGTGTAAGTCGTCTCATATGTGAAACGAGCAACCAGCATCTGTTTTTCCTCCTTCGTATAATACGGACCTCTTCAAGACCCGCATTATTAAATCCCTTCCTACAGCCCCAACCTTAACCCGCCTCACAACGCTGCCCAACCAGGTGGCGACATAGTTCACTAAAATAAAACTTTAGTCGAAACAGAAGACTAGGTAGATTTACAATTTGGAAGGCGGGTTTGGGGAACTTTCACTGGATACACCCCTGCCATAGGTCACACCAAGTGGTTCAATACGTTTCGTGACTTAGCAGGGGTGCCCGGGCTCATGGGTTGAGGTTTGTACAGGTTTTGGCAGCGGATGCACTTCCCAACCTACCGCGTGACGGTCGGGGGAGACCTTTCATTTCTCAAGCCAGTTTCTCTCGACCCATCGCCTCGCACCTCAGTGGGAGGGATAGATTCATATGTCCGTCACTTCTGGACTCACTGACCCCCAGATTCCTACCCACTCCTCGTACTTTTTTTATTCCCAGAATCTCCTCTCCCTCGGTCCCCTAAAAAGACCCACGACAGCAGCATCCCCAAAGATAACATAAACGATGAGGGAAATTGTTTTCCTCGTAGCCTAATGTGAGGAGTTATTTGTAAAAGAAAAATGTCTCTGTCTATCCCTGCGGGAAAGATTTATTGATTTTGGATTTGGTTATGTTGCGAAAGGTATCCCAAAAACGTTTTGGATTGCAGTTGTTTTCGTAAATGAGTTTCTTATAATAATTTTCTTTCGCCGATGTAATTAATTTCTTACACAAATTCCTATACTTTTTATAATAACATTGTAATACCAAATTCTCAGGATATGATTTTGCCTTTTCATGAAGATGATTTCTTCTGTGAATCGATTTAACTAAACCCAGGGTGATCCATGGTGTGAATTTAATTTGTTTATTAGATACGGTTATATTACTTGTGTGTTTTGCTATATACTCGTGTAGTTTGGTAATAAATTCTTTCATTGCTAAGTCAGTATCTGATTGATCTAGAACATTTAGCCAGTTTTCTGCGCTCAAGTCCTCAATTAAATTATTGAAATTAGTTTTAGCAACGTATTTAATTTTCGAAGAAGTAGGAGGCTTGTTTTTAAGACAAAGAGATGTTGTATAGTGGTCTGAAATAGTTGAGTGTATTACAAAAGTGTCAATAAAGTTAATATTTTTCACATTGATGTGATCAAGACAAGATTTACTCGAGCCCTGTTCACGAGTACAGCTGTTAATAGTCTGTGTGAAACCATTTTCCGCAAGTAGACATAGATAATCGATTGATTGACGGTGGTAATCAGGGATAGTATTAATGTTTAAATCTTCCATAATAATTTGCTGTTCAAATTTTTTAGCATTGTTTAAAATTGATTGCAATGAAAACAGGAAGGGGTCAATATTGATGAAGGAAGGAGATCTGTAAATGGCAAATATGCATATGTTATTATTCAATAGATACTATTTTCATACAGTTTGATTGTGCTAAAGGAATTTCCTCTACATGAGCTTTAATTCCGTCCTTGATGTAGATAACAATTCCACTAGATTTGTTGAGGTTGGTTGTGGTGTGATATTCAGAGTAATTGTGGATTGATTTTACGGTGTAGTATTTATTTAAAACAACAGAGTAAATTATAGGATACACATTCATATACATTTAAAGAAGTGATTTTCTTGCAGCTTAAAAGCAATAGAATAAAATAAAGGATACACATTCATATACATTCGACACATATTGAAAATTTATAAACATTTCAAATTTATCTAGATAGACATATAGATTTAATGACAATGTTTTTATAGGTTGATAGACTTTCAGTACCGTTGGTATTCATGTAATATTTATTCCCTGTACTGTGCAGTCGGTTCATTACTGAGTTTATTTCTGAATTGGTACCTGAATTGTTACAATGGTAAGGTACAATCTGACGAACCGTTCTACTAGGCACATGAAAATTAATCAGCCTAAGGAGTTCAGGGGAATCAAACATGTTATTAACAATTTTATACAGAAAAAATAGATCAGTACATATTCTTCTTTCTTTTAATGTAGCGAGGTCCATAATTTTCAACAGTGACATGTAGCTAATATTTTCAATAGGAATTCCTAATCTATAATTTATATTTCGTAAAAATTTATGTTGGATTCGCTCGATGGATTTTTCACGAATATTGTAAAATGGATTCCAAATGGTTGAGTTGAATTCTAAATGACTTCTGACAATGATATTTTTAAAGTTTTTAAATTTTTGAAATCTTTTGAAGTTCTTAAAATGAAACCCAGCATTTGCATCGCTTTAGTGGTTATATTATTAATGTGGGAGATAAATGATAATTTTGTGTCAAATATTATCCCCAGGTCTTTTATTTCGGGTACAGATACTAAGGCTTGATTGTTCATCCTATATGTGAAAATCAATGGGTTATTCTTCCTATAAAATTTCATGACTTGACACTTTTTTACATTAAGGGTTAATTTATTTTGGATACACCAATCAGAAAAGCTAATGAGATTTGATTGTAAGAATAAGCAATCATTAATATTGTCTATAATTTGGTAAATTTTCATATCATCTGCGAACATCAATATAAAGACACGAGTAAATACATTTGTAACGTCATTTATAAATATGTTAAAAAGAATGGGTCCTAGATGTGAGCCCTGGGGCACGCCACTTGTAGCTTTAAATGTGTAGGACAGTTGACCTTTGATGCAGACAGTAAGTTCTCGATTAGACAAATAATTCATAAACCAGGATAGTAAGTTACCAGTTATGCCATATTCCGCCAGTTTGTTAACAAGAATTTTAAGGCAAACCTTATCAAACGCTTTGCTGAAATCAGTATATATGGAATCGACTTGTTGTCTATTAGCAAGTGCCTTTGATATATAATTTTCGTACAGGGATAGGTTGGTTAAGGTTGATCTACCCGAGACAAAACCATGTTGGCAAGTTGTAATGATGGATTTCACGCTAGGGTTTATCTTTATAAGCTTGGTTATGGATGATTGGATACAAATTGGACGATAATTATCAATTGCAGATTTATCCCCGCTTTTAAATATTGGTGTTAAATAACTTTTTTTCCACAGTTTTGGGAAATTTCCCGTTGACAAGGACTTATTAAATAACATGAACAATGGAATGGATAAGCTGTCTGCACAGTTTTTTATCAGAATGGGTGGAATTTGATCCGGTCCAGAACTTAATTTAGATTCAAGTGTTTTAATGTAATTTGTAATGTCAGTGAGGTTAATTTTAATATTAGATAATTGCAAATTTATATCAGAATTAAATTCCGGAATTTGTTCATCTGAAATGCCGGGTTCAAACACATCTTTAAAGAAATCGGCAAACATGCCAACAATTTCTTTTATGTTGCTAGAACTCCTTTATTTATGGTTCATAGTTCCAGGGATCCCGGCTTCATTTTTTTTCATAGAATTTACATGTTTCCAGAAGTGTTTAACATCATGATTTATTGTATTTTCGACTTCCATTATATAATTTTTATAACAAATTTTAGACAAATTTTTACAATCTTTCCTGATATTTTTAAATTTAATATAATTAGGTACAGATCTATTTTCTTTTTAGATTTTATGAGATTCTTTTTTACAATTTATCAAGCAAATTAATTACTTAGTAAACCATACAGGATACTTTGATTCTTTGTGTTGGATAAGAGGAATATTATTTAAAATTACATTATAGAGTTGCGAGTTAAAAAAGTCAGTATTTTGATCAATATCACCTTCATTAAGACTTGTCCAGTCAATGTTAGACAGCGCCTCATTAACTTTATTGTAATCTGCATTTTAAAAATTATAACAAGATCTTGAGATTTTAGGATTATCATCTACAGTGTAGGGTATAGAAATTATAAGTGAAGGATGGTGTTTGTCAATAGGGACAATAAACTCAGGAGATTCATAAACATTTACATCATCTTCATTTGAGAATATCAAATCGAGAATGCGATTGTTAACATTGGGTACATTATTAAGTTGTGAAAGATTTAAGTAGGAACACATATCCAGAATATCCCTTTCACAATCAGAGATTGGCGAGTAATTAGGATCATTAAACTTACAATTTGATAGGTTGTAATCCCCACAGATAATCATTTTATGTGCTGGATATTTTGTTATTACATACTCGACGTTCTCACAGTGATTTTTATATATCGACAGGTCCGAGTTGGGAGGAATGTATACACTGCCAATAACAGTTTTACATGATTTTCCACTTAATAGTACAAAGATTTGCTCAACATCATAATTTTTATGTTTTATTAATTTAGAGTTTATGCTTTTATTTACTGCTATTAGTACGCCCCCCCCCCCCCCCTCTTGATTTGGTACTAGTTTTGTGACTCCGGTCCATTCGGTATATGTTGTGTTTCGATAATCCGAGCTCCGCTGAATGAATAGAAGGTTCCAACCAGGTTTCAGTGAGTACGATGACGTCTTGCGAGATATTATGAATACGAACCAAATTCGGGATGATCTAAAACTTTTCTTGGAAATACAAATTTTAGAGGACTGCATTCGACTCCAATCAGACATTGATAGAATTGTTGACTGGAGTAAACGAAATCAGATTGAATTCAATATCTCTAAATGTTTCATTCTTTCTTTCACTAGAGCGTATCATACCTGGTTTTACCGGTATACTATGAGGGCTCTAAATTTAAAACGTGTCTCCACTATGAAAGATCTTGGTATTTTGATTGATAGTAGGTTAACTTTTCATGCTCATATCATAATGACGTGTAGTACTTCACTGAGAATGTTGGGTTTCTTCCTACGCACTGCGAGAAACTTCAGAGACACCCGGGTTCTCACAGTACTATACAATGCTTTGGTTAGGAGTAGGCTTGAGAGTGGGTCGGTGGTTTGAAGCCCACACCAAGTGAAGTATTCCCTCAAGTTGGAGAGGGTTCAGAAGAAATTTCTGAGATTTAG
The DNA here is from genome assembly GCA_917880885.1 of Limnephilus marmoratus. Lineage (NCBI taxonomy): Eukaryota > Metazoa > Arthropoda > Insecta > Trichoptera > Limnephilidae > Limnephilus > Limnephilus marmoratus. The sequence continues at coordinate 40,123,691 of OU862926.1, forward strand.
TTACCTGAGGAAGTACGGCTACTATACGTAGCTCTACCACCCTACCCACTTTCTCTTGGGCATGCTTGGTGTGAACCTTCTACGGGTCAGAAGGGATGCGCTCATTGTAACACATTTCTTCAAACTGATTCGTGGAAGGTTCGAAAACTCGGCTATCATGGAGAGCATTAGTATCTATGTTCCCGATGGTTATCTCCGTCATCGACAGCATAGACTGTTTTATCTCCCGGCTTGCAGAACTAACTTGCCAATGGTTAAGCCAGTCGGGAGAGCTGTCTTGTTGTTAAATAGAATCACTTCGGATATCGATATGTTTAATATCAATAAAGCACAATTCAGACAAAAAGCTTTGTTGTTGTTAGTATGATTGTGCTTCATTGAAATATAAATTACTTAAACCTGTTAAATTTTAAATTAATACTCTTTTAAAACCCATCGAAATTTTATTTTTTAATGTTTTAAAATGAATAAATAATTGAATTGAATTGAATTTAATTTATACTGGTGCCATTAAAGTCAATTTAAGTAGTTCCAATTAGTTTTCTTTTGAGATATCTGGTTCTAATAACTTCGTTCCACCGTTCCATTTCCATATCAATAGGTTTTTCCACTTTTCCAGGCTATCATCTTCAGTCCGTGTAATTTTCCGCGATTTTACGAGTGTGATCACTCCAGGTCGGTTTTGATTTAATCGTCCCCTGGGACCATCCATCTTACGTTTTCCGTACCCCTCTTGTTGATTTATCATTTATTTATTTTCAACATTCCTTTATATGCCTTTTTTTGTTCTCAATAGAAATCTTAGGCGGTCAAAACTTCCATTTCTCGATCGCGCCTTATATAAATACGACCCGGGGTCAACAATCTTCCAATTATTTGCCTTCAGCTCTGTTTACAATTTCGTTCGTTCAACTTTCGTTCCTGTGAGAATTAATTCAAGGCCGCTCAATCTGGCCAAAGACCACTAGGAGTCTACACGCCTCTAATTTCTCTGATTGGTTCAGATTAATTTTAATCGTCTTACTCAATCCCTTATTAGTAGAATTTAAACTTTCTTTGTTCTTGAGATAACTATGATATGGGGCTTCCCTCGCTCCAGTCTTTATACATATCTCTGTAATAGTTTCCCAATTTTCATACAGGTGCCGCCGAATGTACCGATTCTTCCACGTAATATTCAGGAGAAAAAAAAATCCTTTTAGGCTTCTCACAGGTTGAAGGTTGCCATTCATCACAACGGAAGGTACAGACTAAAAACCAAACGGTCGAGTTAAAACTGCACTTTCTGCTCAGCCAAAAACCTTTTTTGTTTTTGGTTGGGTCCTAACAATAAAACACAAATATGTGCACAGTTTCCGCAGTGCATTACAAAGGCACGTTAAAAATGTAGTTAAAACGTGTTCCCCGTTTGGTATGGGATATGATGGAATGCAAATTTTAAAAAGCAATCGCGAGTGCAGCAATAGCAGTCTGGTCTAGATCCTAAATAATAAAACTTATATTGGATATTAAAAACTGACTATTAAATCTGTTCTGGCGATAAAACTCGGGCCACCCCAAAATGCATTAAATCAAGCTATTGAGAAAAAAAAACTTAGAGGATACGGTGAGATGACTATGATACACCAGTTCAAATCACAAATTAATGCACAGAACCAAAAAGAGACAAAAGAATTATCAGAACCACGAAGAGCCAAGAAGAACTAAAAATTTAGAAAGATCCAGAGCGTGGTAAGAAAAGCAAAGAAGGAACGATAAGTTGCAAGAAGAGCCGAGACGAGTCAAGGAAAAGCCAAGAAGGGGCGAGAAGATGCAAGACGAGCCAAGAAACGAGCCAAGAAATGCTAAATATCTACCATATGTCATCACTGATCCCACTGATATGCGTGACGACGCGACGGGATCACTCTCTCCTCCATTACCGTGCTGCTAGAGCAAGACGTAGTGCATATCACGTGACTCGTGGTGCTGAACTCAGCTACACAGTTGCGGTGTGTGATGGAAAAAAATGCATTTTGCTTTTTTTTCTTTATTCAAAATCCGACAGCCAAAGGACAAATACCTACATTTTTTACTCCAAATATGCTTGGGAATCGCTGGTTAAAATCCTTCGGGTAAGTGTTATAATATGTTTTACATTTTCTCTTACCTACTTTATATATCAAAATCAAAATTTACTCTGAAATCATAATATTTGTGATTTGGCAGATACTACCTGCTTTGTTATGTATGAAATATTATAATTACAAATCAAATGGCGCCTTTAAAGGTTAGATGATAAAAGTAAAAGTGAGATATTTTAAAGACGAATTCTTAAAAATATGGTTGAATTAAAGTATCACACTCCACATGTCTATTATCTATGGAGACAAAAGCTAGGCTACCTATTCCACTAAAATTAATGCAAAATTTGCAATTTTCACCAGTAAATCTATCCCATAACTTTTTGCAGTACTTAAATTTACATTGTTCTCAGCACCAAAAACAATAATATTTACAATGTTGTATTTTACTATTCGATGTAGTCGACAAAATGTTTACGAGTGAGAACACATTGTTGTCGAGGGCAATATTGGGTAGCGTGGTAAAGTTTAATATTTTAGTGGATATGTAACAAAAGCACTAGAAAATAGAGAAAATGCTCATCAAAGTATGAGTAACATAAATCTGTAATTATTCATTGTAATGGATCGTTATAGTCTATGCATCCAGTAAATATTTTATCATAGTTGTCTATGAATTCTTCGGGTCACGTGATCTTGTCGCTGAGTTGTTCCGAAGGTAGTTTTACGAAGTCATTAGGTTTCAAGAACTCTCCAGAAAGTCTTTTAAGAATCCATATATGTATTTGTACTGGAGAATACTGCTCTACATAGTCATTCTTTTATGAATATAATATTTTATTCATTCTTTTATGTATAAGTACTGGAGAATACCTACCATTTTATGGTATTCTCCGGAAAGAATATTAAGAGACATTTCATATTTTTATTTAATTAATTATGAACACCCTTTTTAGGGGCTTTTACATTTTTTGTGCTCCAAAGACTGCAATTTGTTGGTTTAGGTAGGGAAATTTATCAGACAGACAACTCGTTTCTCCAAAAGTCACAAACAAGATTTTTTTCAAATTCTTCTGAACTCCGGACCAGAAGTGATTACCAAATTCAACAATGGGTTGCACACACAGTGTCATCCATCAGTTATGTACTATTAAAGTTTTTGCGTGCCCTGTATAGTGTACAGTGTGGGGTAGGGTGGTACAAGAGCGCGCAGAATGCAAGAGTACGAATTCGTTTTAACCTTTCCGTATTCGACGTTAGCTGAAAAATTCAGTAGCTAGATGATAACGTGTGTGATGAATCATGAATAATATTATGCAATATTAGATTAGAATGCGTATGAATTTAATGTAAGGTGCTAGCTCAGTCCGTGTAGGTAGGCATTTTAAAAGGCACATAATCTGAAATGAAACACCTGTTTTATGAATGTGAATTTTAATCTTTTCAATTTGTTATAAATTGATATTCAGCAGAAGGACGTCAAGGAAAAACATCTGGTTTCAATGGAGGAATTCCTGGTTTTATTCACAAAGCACATTTGTTACAATAATTTGTCCCGACCCGACAAAACACTAAATTTGGTCACTTTGACCACTTGCTAGACAATGCTAGCTGTTTATAGGAGATCCACGAATTAAGAGAGAGTTAAACTAGAAAAGCAGACTATTTATAATAATGTTTTCTAACACAATCAAAATAAACAACACTTTCGTGTCACCATAACACATTATACGATATAAAAACCAGAGATCTACTTTACCGTCTAACATTTCATTTTAGTTTAGTCTTACGTCGCTAATCTGTAAAATGCAATATCAACTAACAATATGCTACAAAAATATGCCGCTAGATGGCAGTAGTCTTCACTCTTTTTAACATACTGCCCGGCGAGGAATGAGAAAAAACAACAAGTTTTTTTGAAATTAAAAATCAAACTACAAATTCCTAAATCTACACACAATATACTAAAAATTTACAAGATGTGTAACTATCTAAATTTGAAGGGTCCGGGAACCTAACCAACAATTAAAATAACCTAAAAAATTTATAAATTTCTAAAAAATCATGCAAAAAATTAAATAATAAAATAATAAAATCACAACATTAATAATAATTTTGTAAAATTGACAAATCAATAATGTCTCATTGTCTCTATGAGGAATTTTCACTTCAATTATATATTTTTTTTTTTTAACTAACACCAATTCACAAATAGCAATACATTGTTAGTTCGCTGTTGACTGATTATCAGTTCATTAACTTTCACTGGCATGGCACTGCCAAAAAACTGAATGAACACTTCACCGGGTAGACTACTCGGCCATCTTGTCCAGGGTGGTCATCGTTTTAGAAAAGTACATCAGCATGTACTTCTGTATGTCATCATTTGGGTAGATCATCATGAATTAAGGGGCGGCCGTGCCCTGGTAAGCAGATAGTACCATTAGATCTGCAGCGAGGATGATCATCTCGCGGTTGTTGACTTGAAGCCCCAGTGGCTTCAGGTTGGATACAGTGGTGTCAACAACACCAATACCGATGCTCCATAATTATTGATGTGGTTTGGTTGCATCGGTTCAGCCCTAATTGCAGTTAGGCTGTGACCTTGGGAAGGTCAGTGGTTTGCCGGGTCGGGAAATTTGGATCCAAGTTTGATTCTATTGGCATCAAACATATTTTTGTGATGGGTCTCACAAAAGTGCCTTGTGCTGTTTTGAGGGTAACTACCCTCACTACTCGATCCGGGCCTGGATGAGTAGTTACTATGCGCGCCATCTTCCATAATGCAGGAGGCAGATTGTCTTCCATCAGGATTACCAGATCGTCCTTCTTTATGGCCTTTTGGTTGTTGGCCTGCCATTTGGTCCGTTTTTGCAGCTCAGCAAGGTAATCTCGTTTCCATCTGAACCAGAAATTTTGAATTAGAGCATTTAATTTTTGATATTTGCTTAGTCTGTTCTCCGGGAGCTCGCGGACATCCAACTCGGGAATAACCGAAGCATCCCTGCCCGTGAGGAAATGGTTGGGAGTTAGAGGGAGAAGGTCATCTATATCATCAGACAGGGAAGTTAAGGGACGGGAGTTCAAACAAGCCTCTATCTGACAAAGCAAAGTATACAATAATTCAAACTGCAATGGGTTATTTTTAGTAATTCGATATAAATGAAACTTGGTGGACTTGACGGCGGCCTCCCACAGCCCCCCGTGGTTCGGCGCCCTAGGCGGTATGAAACTCCAAGATATTCCCTTATCAGCTAAAAACCTATGGATTTTGTCATTGTTCAATCTTAGACTGGCATATAGTTCTTTGAGCTTATTGGAAGCTCCTCTGAAAGTGGTTGCATGGTCAGAAAATATTTTTTCCGGTTGACCCCTACGGGCAATGAACCTCTTTAAACAATTTAAAAAAGCATCGCTTGACAAATCTGTTACTAGTTCCAAATGAACCGCTTTGGTAGAAAAACAAACAAATATGCAAAGATACGATTTAAGGAGCGGAGATTTTCTCAGCGCTCCAGCCTTCGTGTCTATCCGTCCGGCATAGTCGACGTCCATGACAGAGAACGGTCGACTGGGAGTGATTCTCTCAACTGGAATGTTTCCCAGGATCTGCCGGCAAACCTGAAGTCGGTATCTAAAACATACAACACACTTATGTAGGATACGCTTAACATTGTTTCTCCCAAATATCTGCCAATATAAATAAGTAGCTAATTTTAATCTTCCACTTGCACAAATTAAAACTTCCATTAAACAGAGATTGAGAGTTTTCAATCTACTGCCATACGTTTTATGCTTAGGGTTACAACAATTATTTATAAATCTTAACGCTTGAGCGATTACTCCTTTCAATTTGGTTAGCGACAAGAATTTTTCGAAAATATCCCATTCTTGAGTATCAGTTACCAGTAGTACATTTTTACTTTTTATTTCCGGGGGATCCAAACATGACATCTTGGATACTGGCCAAGTGCTGACATCTTCCGTCAACCAGCTTGGCCCCTTCCACCATATTGAAGTGCTGACTAACCTTTCAGCTGTGGTACCTCGGGACAGTATATCCTCTGCATTTTTTGACGATGATACGTGCCGCCACTGCGTTGGATCAAAGGTGGAAGCTATGCACAATAATAATTGACGCTTACTCTTAGTTTTACCTGACGGCTTTGTAATTTCATACGACGGGTAATCTAATTCATTATTCCAAATTAATCCAAGTATTTTTTCATTCTTGGAATTGTCAGTGATCATTTTCTCACAATTGCCCTGTTTGGCAATTTCACCTTGGCTCCGCCCAGATGACAATTCCAAAATATTTGATCTCCACTTCCTCAGGGTCATCCCTGCGGACAGCAAGATATCACTTATTTGTTTCTTTAACTGGAAACAAACTTCCAAGTCATCCCCTCCAGTCAATAGATCGTCCATATAAAAATCATTTTCTATGACTTGACTTGCTACTGGGAAATTAACTTGGTTATCCATACCGATTTGTCGAAGACATCTCGTTGCTAGGAAGGAGGAAGGTCCCAGCCCATATGTGACGGTCTTCAATTTGTAATGTCGGAGTTCCTCTTCTTGTGATTCCCGCCATACAATCTTCTGAAGGCTGCGATCCTCTGCGCATACGTTGATTTGACGGTACATTTTTTCGATGTCCGCAGTCATGACGTATCGATGTATTCTGAAACGTAATAAATGGCTGTATAAGTCCTTTTGAATGACAGCTCCCACCATCAGAGCATCGTTCAGGGATATTCCGGTCGACGTCTTTGCCGAACCATCGAACACTACACGCACCTTCGTCGTGGTGCTAGCTTCTTTTATGACCGCGTGATGCGGCAAAAAATAGGATTGCTCATCCCCTCTCCATTTATCACATAACTCCATATGACCTAGTTGCTCATATTCTTGCATAAATTGTACATATTGCAATTTCAATTCAGGATTTATTAAAAATCTCTTCTCTAGGTTCTTAAATCTTTTTTCCGCTGTGTTTAACGAGTCACCAAGTTGACTCACACATGGGCGGCGCGGCAGACTTACAACGTATCTACCATCGCTTTCTCTAGAGTGCGTGGCGACGAAATCTGCTTCACACGCCTTCTCCTCGGGATTTTGAAAACTCGCAGGATTCACCTCCTCCATTTTCCAAAATTTTTCTATCTGATTAGATAATGTGTTTATTGATAAACTACAAAATTGCGGTACTGGCCTTTTTTTCTGATGAATGTTGATCGGGCCCGATATAACCCAGCCTAATTCAGTCCTCTGCAGAGTAGGTCCGGTATCCAATCTCAGCCGATCATCTTGTAGTATATCCCAAAAGCTCTCAGCGCCTAACAGGATATCAATAGGCGCCGCTACGTTGAAATTTGGGTCCGCCATTTGTAATCCCGGCGGCAGCTTAAAGTCTTTTCTGGCCACTGTTGCTTGAGGTAGGTTTGTGGTTATTTCCTGCAATATTAGACAAGTGATATTTTGATTATAATTTGTCCTCAGAGATTTCATTTTTATCGCAACACGTTTCTTTATATGGGTAACATTGTTGTGTATACCTAACACAGGCTTGTTTATATTCTCGCATCTCAAATTTAACTTCATTGCGAACTTTTCGCACATAAAATTGGCTTGAGCTCCAGAGTCAATTAGGACTCTTGCCTCATGCACTTTATTATTGTGACCTACTACCCCAATGATAGCAGTCGACAATAAAATTGTTTTTTCAGCCTTCGCTAAAGCTGAATGGTTTGATACTGAAACTCGTTCAGCATCCATTTGGCAGTCACCTCCTGGGTGATCTTCACCTTTATTCATGGAGTCATCGCTCGGATGCATCTCCCTGTGCAATAACGTATTGTGGCTCTCGCTATCACAATGCTTGCATTTTAAATTAATTTTGCAATATGGGGCCGTATGTCCTAACCTCAAACATTTGAAGCAGGCACGGTACCTCCTTATTGCGTTGGCTCTTTCTCCTGAATTTAATTTTAAAAATTTTTTACAAAAATATATTTTATGCCCTTTGTCATTACAACAAATACAATTATTGTGGGTAGCAGCTAAAAATACCGATTCCTTTTTGGGATTATTGTTGCTACCACTTGCTTTCGGGTAGGTAGGAATTTTTTTCGAATCTGAATTTAACATTAATTCCAAAACTTGCGCACGCGAGGTCAAACATTTAAGAAATTCCTGTAATGTAGGTAGCTCATCCTGCAATGGGTTTTGTTCCCAATGCTTTCTAGAACTTGCATCCAATTTATTAGAAATTACGTATATAATTAAAGCATCCCATTGTTCGATTTTCAAGCCTAAATTTTGCAACGCTTTCAAATTTACATTAGTTTCATCAATCAGATAACGCATGGCTACTGGATCCTCATGTTTCATCTCTTTAAGTTGAAACAGAGCTTGGATGTGTCTTTGTACGGTAGTTCGCAAATTTGCAAACCTCTGCTGCAACAATTCAAAAGCCGATATATAATTCAGGTCTGATACCTCGAAATTGGCGATGATCTTTGCTGCATTCCCCTTTAAACAGGATTGCAGATAATAAAACTTCTGTACATTGCTTATGGCAGTATTGTTATGAACTAATGTCTTAAATGTTTCTAGAAAATTAATCCAATTTTTGGGATCTCCGTTAAATTCTCGTAACTGAAGGTTGGGTAACTTGATTTCTAATTTGGGAGTCTCTACAGACTGAATTGCTTCTTTAGCAGTCGCCGAGGTTGAATAATATTGATTTTCAAAATTCTCCCTTTGCAAATTATTATCAATTTCGTTGGAATCCGGAAGACTTTCGATTTGTTCCTGGACCTCTTCGAAATCATCAATTATTTTTTCAATTCTCGCATAGCGAATTTTAATTTCGTTAACTGATAATGCGTTTAATGAATCCGCAAATCTCGTGAGTTTACCTTTCAACACTCCGCGTTTGTTAATCAACGATTTTAAATTATCCATTTTTTATACGTTTGACAATAATTCAACACAACAAATTCTAAAAATGTTCCTTAAAAAAAATAATTTCTTTGCAATACGCGCGTAGAAAACAGTAGTAACCAATTCAAGCTATGAACAATGACAGAATCTAACAATAATCATCTTCTAAAACAATTAACCTAAAATAATTTGCATGACTTGCATTTTACACTGCGGGTAGTTAGTTTTTTGTTTTTAAATAAGTACATCGACACACAAAAAATAGCACTTGTTTGAACAGGAATTCACGGAATAGAAGGAAATAATGGGCAGGGATACTTATATTTGTAGTCGTTCCTTTTTCTTCATGTTTTCATCTTTTCATCTCTCTGGATTTTTGGATAGCTCGCTGGTTCATTTTATTGTTTCCTTTTAATGCCTTAATCCGATCGTAAGGTAGATCCGGCTCGAAGGACCATGTTATAAATTGATATTCAGCAGAATGACGTCAAGGAAAAACATCTGGTTTCAATGGAGGAATTCCTGATTTTATTCACAAAGCACATTTGTTACAATAATTTGTCCCGACCCGACAAAACACTAAATTTGGTCACTTTGACCACTTGCTAGACAATGCTAGCTGTTTATAGGAGATCCACGAATTAAGAGAGAGTTAAACTAGAAAAGCAGACTATTTATAATAATGTTTTCTAACACAATCAAAATAAACAACACTTTCGTGTCACCATAACACATTATACGATATAAAAACCAGAGATCTACTTTACCGTCTAACATTTCGTTTTAGTTTAGTCTTACGTCGCTAATCTGTAAAATGCAATATCAACTAACAATATGCTACAAAAATATGCCGCTAGATGGCAGTAGTCTTCACTCTTTTTAACACAATTAGATAAAATTAATTAGCATGATTGACTATGACTCTATACTTGTAATAAATAAATCCCGGGTTGTAGTGACTGCTCGAAGAAGATGGGGTTAAATTATTAAATAACATGAAGAAGCTATTGTGGAGGATTAAAGTTATCTAACGGGCGCCAGTTGATTTCAAAAGAATAACTACATAATCGACAAGTAGTATTAAAATTAAGTAAACTAATGTAAATTGAAATGAAGTCTATAAATTACTCATAGGATGTTGGTGGTTGAAGCCATGTCGAGTCAATCTCCACTCCCGTTGACCGGTGTATCTCAATCCAATGCCCATTCCCACCCCGTTCTAGGGATTTCGAAAGCGAAAAAAAAATCGATATATCGATGTATCGATATTTATTAAAATATCAATATAGACGTCGATATATCGAGGAAAAAATATCGATATATCGGTCAAATTTTCAAGAGATTTTGCGTTTTTAAAATAACAGTGTATTCAGCTCAATATTATCAATAGTAATTCTTACACACAATCTGCTTTTTTAATGTACAAAAATCTCAATAAAAATTAAGGTATTTTTATCAGTATTCATTTTTATTCGGTAATAATTACAAAAACTAAAAAGCTGTCTTCTAACTTATATGTAAACTGAGACGCGTACAAAGTTTGTATGCGTCTCAGTAACATTCTATTGGCGTATTAATCTGTCAAAAAGGACTTTGTAACAAGTTTGGAACAAGGTATAGTCGATAATCATGGACAATTGGGAACCAACACAAAGGAGTGGCTTAGAAAAAAATGGCGAAAAATAGCATACATTTCTATGTATGTACCTACTCACATGAGATAGTATTAGTGATCACAAATACTAATGCAAAGACAACTGAAGATATACAACAAAGATATACTGCATCTACATATATATATATATATATATATTGAAATACATGACTATAGTAAATAGTGATTGTACTTATATGAAATGTATTAACTGTATTAACTGCATTGTATTAACTGTACACGTGACTGTATTTGTACATAATATATGAAATGTCAACTCTTCTTCCATCCACAAGCTAAGGCTTTTAATGGAAGACCAGTAAAATTATAATATGTAGCAATTCTAAGATAAACAAATAATAAAAAAAAAAAAAAAAAATACATTTGTAAGCTATTAATTGTTAAAATTTCAACCGCCAGATGTCATGACCTAATACAGTTATTTTTTTCGTTCGTTCCTATACGGTTTACGATTCCAGTGACTTTAAAAACAAAAATGTAAAAAAAAATCGTTTTTGATACAATTTTCGATATTGGATATTTTGTATCGATATATCGGATCAAAATATATCGGCTAAAAATATCGATATATTGAATTAAAAATATCGATATATCGATACTTTTTCAACAAGCCTACCCCGTTCCTCACTGAAGACAGTAACAAGCTAGCGAACGCAGCTCCCAAAAGAAACGAGCGGCTAGAAGAATACTCTGGAACACGTAGAAACCATAATTTCTTCTACTTTAGTTCGGGTAGGAACTATTCATATTTGAAGCCTGCAGCTAAATGCTGCACGTGAAGTGTGGACATGTCACCATCATGTCGTGTAAGGCATTTAGTTCAAGTTTAAGTTATAACAATCTTGGGAATTATGACGAGATAACCTTATTTTTGTTTTCCTAAAATGTGTAATTATATTGCGCAAGTCTGAAATCTAAAACTGCTCACTCTTGTACCACCCTACGCTATATTACGTTCAGCTTCTGGTAGACAAACTTCAGTTGTGTAATATTAAAGTATCTGTGGGCCCTCCAGTACAAGAGTGTACGTATACAGTACGTCCAGCTTCTGCAAGACTTCTTTCACTCTGGCTTCGATGGAGCTCCGGTGTCTGAGCTAGTCACTTAAGTTTACACTAAAAACACCACAAAGACAACCTTGGAGATTACTTCCGTCGTATATTTTTAAATAATTTTTAAAAAACTTATACACAACAAGAAAGCAAATATTGAAGTCCGGAAACTCATGGTACACAAGCGAGGAACTAGTGATTTTGCAAAATCCACATCACCAAAAAAACATTTTTTCGAATTTTCATCTATCTATATCTATCTATGTAAATCTATCTTCTATCTATCTATCTTCTATCTTCAATATAAATAAAAATGAATCGCCGAAATGTATGTACGCGCAAAACTTCCGAACGACTGCACCAAATTGGATAATTCTTTTTTTGTTGTGTACGTTATGGTCAGGACTGGTCAGGACAAGGTTAGTATAAAACTACTGGTGAGCACGCGAGCTGTTTGAAAACTGAATATTCTGGGACTGAATTAATGGAATGCGAAAGGGTGGAACTCGGGAGGAGAGTTGGCGGGACGGGGGAAGCGGGCGAGGGGAGTGGGGAGAAGAAAGGCGATGTGGGAACGTGAAAGGGGGAACGGGATGCGGGAGAGGAAGGGGAGGCGGAAGGGGAACGGGACGAATGGGAAAGGACACGCAGGGAGAAACAATTTCTTTATTAAATGGCTTAGCAACGCATGCCGGGAACCAGCTAGTATATATAAATAAAAATGAATCGCCGATATGTATGTACGCGCATGACTTCCGAACGACTGCACCAAATTGGATAGTTCTTTTTTTGTGTTCATTATTGTCAGGACAAGGTTTGTATAAAACTACTGGGCATTATGAAATTTGTATATAAGAATTGCGATAGGTGGCACGCTGTTTGAAAACTAAATGCATCGGGACTGAACGTATGGAATGCGGGAGGGGGGAGAGGGGAGGTGGAGAAGGCGGAATGGGAACGCGACGAATGGGAAAGGACACGCAGGGAGAAATAATTTTTGTATTAAATGGCATAGCAATGCGTGCCGGGAAACAGCTAGTTGTAAGATAACACTGATTATCTAAACGAAAATATGAAAAAGGACAAGCCCCTTAAAAATAAAAATAAATGTTCTAAAATCCTGTTTAAATGCAACAAAACCAGAACTGAGTATACGAAACACTCGCTTGTACCTAGGTTGTATGAAGTTACTAATAGATAGGCAGATGTGGCAGATCTATTTAACTGCACGGAAGTAGGAGCTGGAGGGCTATGCTATCAATTTTTTTAATCAATATTAATTTTATTTGTTCTAAAGATTTTTTTATGTAGTTATATCTCTGGTGTCATTTCTCAATCAAATGCCACAAAAAACTGTTAAACTTTTTCTATTATTTCTAGAAATTTTCATATGTTTTTGTGACATACGAGTGTTTATGGTATATTTATAACGTTGATACTAAATAAATAAATAACGGTCGCAATTGGGACTTGAACCCAGAACTTCTCGTCTTATCGGGACGAACGCCTTATCCAATTAGGCCACTGATACCTCTTATTAAACCGTTATATTTGTCAATCTCTCCGTTATATTTCAAATTTTAGAAAGATATTACGACTATTTTTTTCCCATATTATTGCCAACTACCTTTTTCGTTGGAAACAATGGATCGAAGAACTGGTTTGTAACCTAGATAGCGTCTCAAATAAATATATTCGATTTTATTTATATGGAACACCTATATTGACCAGTTTGTAAGAGTCAGTAATATTAAATTTTTATTAGAGCTATCTTTTTAAAACTATTTTAAGGTTATTACCGCTAATTATATATTAAACTAGCTTTTTCCGCGGCTTCGCTCGCATGGTGTAAAGCGGGTTCCCACTCCGCCTCCTCCACCTCCCCCCTCCCCCCCCTCTCACCGCCCTCCCTACCCCTCCCCACTCCCCCCTCCAACCCCCCCTCACCCCTTTCTCTCCCTCCCTCCCGCTTTCCATACATTCAGTTTTCAAACCTCGCTTGCCACCAACAGCAATTTTTTATACAAGTTACATAATGCCGGAGCTCACCGTTTATAAAAACCTTGTCCTGACAATAACGACCACCTAAAAAAAAAGAATTATCCAATTTGGTGCAGTCTTCGAAAGTTATGCGCTTAGCAACACATTCAGCGATTCATTTTAAATATAAGAATATTGATGGGAATAACCTTCATAAAAAGAGAGTTGTTCTAATAAAAACTGAATTTCGATTTTTGTTTATTAATCCTTTTGGTGAATGTGATGTAGATTCACCACCATGCTTGCACTATGCCCTGTCTATGACGATTGGCATAGGGAACTTTTCTTCAAGAACAAAGATCGTCACATTACATAAGTTCATAAAGTCTGTAAGTCAAGTCAAGACCACCCCGTAAGTAAATTCACCTCCCTTGCTGGATAGGTAGAATTAGGATAAGGTGAGTGCCGCTTTTCCTCTCATCTCAAACTTTTATCTCCGGTTCCATCTGCTCCGTTTAATTCTTCTCTCCTCTCCTTCAGAAGCCGGGCTAATGTTTCAATTAAACTTTCATAATGAATCTCATCTTTCAGACAAATCATTTTGATGTGCCTACCTTAAAAAGTATTTATCCGATCTTTACTTAAGCATTAACCATATACCCGCTTAAAAATATCCCGTTCAAAATATCCTACGAACAAAACATCCACCAACAAAATAACTATTAAAAACTAAGCATCTAACCTATCATTACTTCCTTACCTAACCTAACAAAAAAATGGGTTAAAAATAATACAGACATCCTGTGAAGACAATAAATTATTGTTCGAAAATAGTAAAATGGAACAAAATATCCCCGACAAAATATCCTACGGACAAAACATCTCCGAACAAAATATCTATTAAAACCTAACCATCTACCTCACCTTACCTAACCTAACCTAACCAAACAAAAAAATGGGACGAAAATAATACAGGCATCTTGTAAAGACAATAAATTATTGTTAAAAAATTGTAAAATGTAAAAAAAGGTTAGTTTTTAATATTTAATAGATATTTTGTCGGAGGATGTTTTGTCCGTAGGATATTTTGTCAGGGATATTTGGTTAGGGATATTTTGTCAGGGATATTTGGTTAGGGATATTTTGTCAGGGATATTTGGTTAGGGATATTTTGTTACGGATATTTTGTCGAGGAATGAAAACGCGAAGTACCGTAGTAGGTACAGCAAAAACTCTGGTATTTCAGTAAATTTGAGAGTCTAATTTGCATTAATTAGTTCAGTATTTAAAGACGACAGTTCGAGCTACGAGACAGATGGCTCCAGTATGGAAAGATCCTAGAGGTTATAGACTTATCCGACAGATGTCAGTAGTGTGCATGGTCGTTCCTCCATGGTGGGTATCAACTGTATCAAGGTACGGGGAGATATGAGGTTCCGACAAAAGAGAAATTTGGAAAGCTTACCGGACGTTGGCCACTAGGCCATCCTACACACTCTTTTTTTACATTAACTCCAGGAGGCCCTGAGGAAAATAATTTCCCTCAGAGCCTATGTCATCTGGGATGCTGTGTGGAGGGTCTTTTTGAGGAGAGGAAGGAGTGAACATTGGTCTTGAAGAGACCCATGTTGTAGGAAGGAGGAAACACAGAGGCCGGCAAATCATTCCACAGCCGAGCTGTTAAACACAACGAGTCGAAGAAACGACCCGTTCTCTTGTGACAAATGTCAACCGTGTACAAATGTTGGGCACGCGTTTGGCGTATTTCCCTACTATGCACCGGTGCCGAAGGATATATATCTAACTATGACTACGACTACGACTACGACTACGACTACGACTACGACTACGACTACGACTACGACTACGACTACGACTACGACTACGACTACGACTACGACTACGACTACGACTACGACTACGACTACGACTACGACTACGACTACGACTACGACTACGACTACGACTACGACTACGACTACGACTACGACTACGACTACGACTACGACTACGACTACGACTACGACTACGACTACGACTACGACTACGACTACGACTACGACTACGACTACGACTACGACTATGACTATGACTATGACTATGACTATGACTATGACTATGACTATGACTATGACTATGACTATGACTATGACTATGACTATGACTATGACTATGACTATGACTATGACTATGACTATGACTATGACTATGACTATGACTATGACTATGACTATGACTATGACTATGACTATGACTATGACTATGACTATGACTATGACTATGACTATGACTATGACTATGACTATGACTATGACTATGACTATGACTATGACTATGACTATGACTATGACTATGACTATGACTATGACTATGACTATGACTATGACTATGACTATGACTATGACTATGACTATGACTATGACTATGACTATGACTATGACTATGACTATGACTATGACTATGACTATGACTATGACTATGACTATGACTATGACTATGACTATGACTATGACTATGACTTCACTAAATACATAAAATTAAAATCTTTTTTCTTTCTTCTTCCCGAACACACCCAATATGTGCACTAGAAATTTCAGTTTATTTTTGTCTTCTTCTATTCCAATTTAGGAGGCGGGTATGGGTATCGGTTCCACGACTTTTCAACATGCGACAAAAATCCCCGACGAAATATCGCCCACAAAATATCTACTAAAACCTAACCTAACAAAAAACGGGACAAAATAATACAGACATCCTATTAGAATAAGAAATTTTGTTAAAAAGTAGTAAACGGGGACAAAAATAATACAGGCATCCTGTAAAGACAATAAATTATTGTTCAAAAATATAAAATAAGGTTAGTTTAGGTTTTAGTAGATATTTTGTCGGGGATATTTTGTCGTGGGATGAAAACGCGCATTACCATGGTTACCGCCTCCCTAGGAACCATTTATTGGATGACCACAACTCTGCCATAGTTCACCCCGGTTAGTTCGCTTTGTTGACTTTGCAGGGGTGCCAGGACTCATGGGGATTTGTCTGGATCTTAGTGGCGGATGCGTCTGCCCACCTACTGCATGGCAGGTCGGATCGGGAGAAACTGATTGAGGGAGATCTTTTGACCGGCGTAGTCCAGCGGTAAGGCTCTTGACTAGCACGCCGAAGGTCGCGGGATCGAATCCCGGCGTGTCAAATAAATTTAATTTGATTAATTTGTGTTATTTCACAATTTATTCATTTATTTATTTATTTATTTATTAATGTACGGACAACAGTCCATTAAAAACATAATAATAACACGAATAAAAAACAGAGATGACAGTGAAGGGAGAGCACATAAAAATTAATAGCAATGACAATATAAAATATAAAAAGTACATATAGAGACACTATAAGTCAAAGCATGAAGAAGCATTTAAATATTGCGTATCGACTGCCGAAAGTCATTTAGTTTTATACCAAAAAAATCAATGCTTTGATTTGCGTTGACAAGTCTCGACATTCTGGATAAGGGAGAATGGTAACCGTAATTAGTAGAATGTTGATTGAGGAACAGCAATTCATTATTTCGAAGCCTACGGGAAGGGATGTTAAACTGGATGAGTTGTAACAATGCAGGTGTATCAGTAATACTGTTGATAATCTTAAATATGCAAATTAGATCAGAGTCCTTTCTACGTTTTTCTAAAGAAGACATGTTT
Organism: Limnephilus marmoratus; assembly: GCA_917880885.1. Taxonomy (NCBI): domain Eukaryota; kingdom Metazoa; phylum Arthropoda; class Insecta; order Trichoptera; family Limnephilidae; genus Limnephilus; species Limnephilus marmoratus. The sequence goes on from OU862926.1 coordinate 40,141,110, forward strand.
AAAATGTGTTCAATTTCATCATTTATGAGTACTTGCCTCTTTCAAGACCCAGCCTCCAAGCAATTCCTCTTAGGAAACGATGTTGTACGGATTCGATGTGACAAATGTGGACAGCATAGAAAGGAGACCAAATGACACAAGCATATTCAAGGTGAGGGCGAACCAGCGAACAGTAAAGAGTTTTAAATGTACTTATATGTTTGAAGTCAGAGGTAATTCTATGAATGAGCCGAATAGTTTAAGTGATTTATTTACGATATTATTAATGTGATCACGGAAAGAAAGTTTGCAGTCTAGAGTGACCCCAAGGTCCTTGATAGATGTGACAGTAGATAGACAAACACTATTTAGTTTATAGTCAAACTGAATAGGTTTTTTGGTTCTATAAAAGGACAAAATTTTGCATTTATCAACATTAAGTTCCATGCAGTTAATTTTGCACCAGTCGTTAAATGAATCAATATCAAGTTGAAATAGTAAACAGTCAAGGCGGGATTTAATAATCTTAAGAATCTTATTATCATCAGCAAATAGCCAGAAACGTGTGTGAGAAAAAACTTTAGTGATGTCATTAATAAAAAGGTTAAAAAGAAGCGGGGCCAAATGGGTTCCTTGGGGAACGCCGGAAGTTACATCAATGTTAAAGGATTCAAAGTTATTTATTTTAACCCTTTGTTTTCTATCTATGTTTAAAATAATATTTAGTATATTTGTGGCACGTTGCAGAGTGGAAGATACCCTCAGTATCGACATAGTGTAAGACCACCATTCAGAATTGAAACGTTGTTTGAAATGGCGTTAGCCGTATTTGGTGACCAGATCTGAATAGCCCCAATAGGTACTTCCCCACCTCCCTCTTCCCCATCTCTTCCCCATTACCTTCCCCATCCCTTCCCCATTACCTTCAGCCTCACAACATACCCCTATTGGGGATGCCATAGTCCCACTGGCTCCAGACGGGAGCAGTTGGGTCTCTTGTGCGTATGTTAAAAAAAATAAATAAAAAAGCAACTCTCTCGGAACAAGGCCTTTCACCGTAGTGCGAGGGACGAATTCGTCCGTCACTCCTGGACATACTCGCCCCCAGATTCCTACCCACCCCGCGTACCTTTTTACTTCACAGAAATTCATCTTTTTCCTTTTCTAAAAAGACCTTCCTCACCTCGTCCCCAAATATGGAATTTTTAAATTATCAATTTGAAATTCGATACCGTGAATCAATCATCTTCTTCTTCTCTATAAATAAAAATGAATCCCCGAAATGTATGTACGCGCATAACTTCCGAACGACTGCACCAAATTGGATAATTCTTTTTTTGTTGTGTTCGTTATTGTCAGGAAAAGGTTTGTATATAACTATTGGTGAGCTCTGGAATTACGAAATTTGTATAAACGAATTGAAATAGGTGGCACGCGAGCTGTTTTAAACCTGAATGAACTGGAGGCGGAAGGGGAACGGGACAAATGGGAAAGGACACGCAGGGAGAAACAATTTTTTTATTAAATGGCATAGCAACGCATGCCGGGAACCAGCTGATTTTTGATAAAATAATATTATTTACACTTCCTGGAGGCCCGAATCCAAATAACTGTTTAATTTTCCTAATAATTTTCGTAACATATTTCAAAAACTATTTTTTTACAATAATATTGATAAATTAACGAAAACCAACAAGTTCATATTTAATTTAATCAAATAACTTAAAGTTTATCGTTAATTTCTTCCCTCTATAGGGGCAGGAAATCAAATCAAACTAACTTCCATTTCCTAGAAATATTAAAGTTAGGGGTCCTAGAACATTAATAATTACTTCATTAAATCCTTTTGGGTCTTGTTAATTAATACATAATTCTTATCCTGATAATTTACCCAGTTTCCAAGAAAAAGATTGAATATTAATTAGACTAACTAGATTTCTCGGTTATTTATTTCAAAAAAGGTCTTTATTATTTTAACCCTTAAAATGCCAACATTCCGCGGCTTAGTCTAAAGCGGCCTCCTCACCATCCAATTTCTAGTGACTGCGACAGTGACTTCAGAGAGCGTGGAGTTGAGCGAACTAGCGCTGTCTCGTTTGTTAAAGGGCCGCAGAACGAGTCAGCGCTAGTTCGCTCAACTCCACGCTCTCTGCAGTCACTGCCGCAGTCACTAAATGCAGTGTCGTATGTAGGCCGCTTTAGTGTAAGGGGTAAAATGTCAAAAGCGACTGTGAAACGATGCCAAAGGAATCAAGGCATCTTACCAAGAGAACAAGGACAGCATTCCCACCCGTCACCTATGTTCTAAATAGGAGAATCGATCAAACAGAGTCGAGGTTTTTTTTAATCAGAAAAATTTCGAAATTGTTCAGGAGGCTGATTGCGATTGCATCGGCAACTGGTTTGTTTTCAAATTCTCATATAAATGCATATTCATTTTTTAAACGACTTCAAAAAGGAGGAGGTTCTCAATAGGCCACTTGCATCAATTTTTGTTAAAAATTTTTTCCGGTTTAGGCAAATATTCTAAGACATTCTGTATTTTTTTTTTTTAATCATATTTTTGAAACCCTGGGGATTTTTTGAAAATTTCAATCCGATAAATCAGACCATTTTTTATAAACCGGAAAGACGGGACATAATTTTATAGGTGTGAAAAAACGATAATTACATAGCCGAAAATCATTTTTAAAAAAAAGAACGTTTTCCACACGAATGGCACAGCAGAATAGCAAAGGCATACCAAAAATATTACATCTCATAAATATTTTTTTTCCTTGATCCATCTTATTGATTATAAATCATTATAATGAACAGCATCTATATTACTACATTCAATGTAATATACTTGTACTTGTAAATTATAATAATAATAAGAATATTATAAAATTTAATTTTGTTAAAATCAGCACCATAATCATTATACCTCTAAAACACGTACCGACATCATCTGCACGTTCTGAAGAGAACCCCGTAGAACATTAAAAGTACGGGGTTCTCTTCAGAGCATCTGTCAAAAAGTGAAACCAAATGATAAGTTCGCAGAGAACAAACAATAAATCTAGTGAACGATTTCAAAAATTCGCCTGAAATCAAAGTGATGCCATATAAAAAAATAAATCAGTGTGGAATTTAAAAAAAATAATGGGAACATTTTCGGAGACGGGACATTTTCATGTAGTGACGTCACGAGCCCAAATAATGGATTTATTTATTTAAAAATAAAAAAATCTGTACATTTCTAAACAATTTTACTAACATTTTCTTAATCTTAGTAAAAAGATCTATCCACATGATTTTTTCCAAGTCGTTATGAAATCCATGCAAGTGGCCTCTTCGACTGTATTTTTTTTTATGTTTGTTTCCTCAGAACTTATTACTGGGTGAACCGATATTGATGATTCTTTTTTATTTGAAAGCTGGTGCTTCCCGTGTGGTCCCATTTTAATTTGGTCCAGTTCCGACAATGGCATGCATGAGAAAACCATATAAGTCTTAAATGTGCATTAAGTATGTGCGTTACAAATGGACGAATAACTCATTATCACGACAACCGATTTCGATGATTCTTTTTTTATTGGAAAGGATGTACTTCAAGAGTAATGTAATAAGAGTTTGGTTAGGTTCTGGTTATCGGATCCATGACAAATTAACGAAACTTGGCCGAATCTCTTAATTTAACCCTAACGTCGCTATGGTCAAATTATGTCTGTCTCATATGAGCAGCACGTTTAGTAGGTTTACCTATATTCAGACAAATTAGTTAGTGTACTTCAGATTCACTAAAAATCAAAAAATAAACAAAAATTTTAACACAACAAAAAAACGACTTGGTGTCAGCAAGGGTACCCGGCCCGGCGTGTTCACTTGACAGCTCCCCGCGCCGCCGCGGCCCCGCTCTCGCCTCTCTTGTGCGACACAAGCACATCTCACCTATAACTATGTATGTAGTTACAAACCTACCTTGACTGACACCGACTCCATAAGTAACAATCGTACCTACATATTGATGATTACAAAAAGTAAGTTGATTATGAAGTTGTAGAAGAATACGAAATTATTTTTTTACCTTTTAGTGCATTTTTATAAGTCGGTTTTTTGTTTTGTTAAAATTTTTGTTTTTATTATTAGAACAGGTCTCATTTTATAACTTTTGAAGGTTTATTCCCTTTAATGTAATACATATGAGAAGTGTAATACATATTGAAGAAGAATATAGAATTGAATACAATGTGAAGAAGAATTTAAACGAAAATGTGAAAGAGAATAAGACACATAAAAAAGTCCCAGTTGCGACCGTTCTTTTTATTTTTCTGTGTGTTGTTCTCTTTCATATTGCCGTTTAGATTATTAGTTACTTCTTCTACGATAATATATTACGTTGATCGGAATAAGCTTCAAAAGTTATTTATTTATTTATTAATTTTCGGGAAATCGACAGTTTACATTTATTTCAGTTAGTACATAGTATTAAAAATCCAAAATAAAACCAATTATGGATTTCCTCCTTGTGACTTTACTTCTACTGAGACAGCATAATAAGAATAAGTAAATTAATTTTATAAAAAAGGAATATGAATCTAAAATTATTAACAAAAAAATATATATATATACTTAAAACAATTTTTTTAATTTTTTATATAAAATGAAAAATTACAAAGAAACAAAAAAAATCTATCAATACATTGGTAGCCATGGAGAGAGGTTGTACATATAAATCAAATCATAACAGAAATGTAAACAATAAAAACATAATAACATTATTCAAGAACCATCAGAGAAATATTCTTCTATGGACCTCTTATATTCGGTAAGTTCGCAATTGAAAATGTCCACATTGGATAATACGTTATTATAACTATTGCATAGTCTGTTTAGGCAAGAATTCTGCTTACAGTTTGTCTTGCATTGATCCACCCTGAACAGGACAGAAGAGCGTGTTGAACGTGCAGGTACATTGAATTGCATTTTATTTAGCAACTCTGGGCATTGAATATTATTGTCGACTACTTTATACAAGAATAGTGCATCCACATGATGCCTTCGTACACTCAATGAATCAATTTTAAAGTTTGAAGCTGCCTCTGCATAATTATTAAATCGTACAAATGACAAATGACTTATAAAAAATTAGAGTGTGCAATTCACACGTAGCAGATGTGAAACTAGAAAGTCGATAGGTGTCGCTTTCGTTTCTTTTGCCTGTTTATTTTGAAGTGGTTTGAAAATTGGATATTGATTTCACAAAAATAAAAATGTTTTTTTTTTTATTTGGATTGTTTCGAACTCTGAACGCATTTCGTTCTCTGGGCGCTGAGAGTCAGGCGCTTCATACCGCGGCGCTATTGGAGGCCCGTGCGTAGTCGTGAATTTACCGCATTATATTAGAACCGAGGACCATCAAATAATACGTTTTTGTGACGCATTTCCGTTTCATCCGAATTTCAAATCGCTAACAGGCTTAAGAAGTTTCACTTCAAAGGAGAATTGATCTAATAAAAATTGAATATTCGTTTAGACTTTGACTACAATTCAATAGGTGTTCCATATAAATATAAAATCGGATATATTTATCTGGGATGCTGTCTAAGTTACAAACCAGAACGATTGTTTCTAATGAAGAGGGTAGTTGCCAATAATATGGCAAAAAATTGTCGAAGATAATATTGTTAATTCTTAAATTTCAAACGTGAGACAAATATGACGGTTGTATATTTTGCAATATAATAAAACAGGTGAAAATTATATATCTTCTCTACATATTATAAATTTAAGTCCCCCGCGTCGTCTGTCTGTCTGTCTGTCTATTCGCGATAAACTCGAAAACTACTGAACGGATTTTCATGCGGTTTTCACCAATAGATAGAGTGTTTTGTGAGGAAGGTTTAGGTATGTAATTTGTCGAGGATTTGTGTAAATTGGTTGAAACATAACGATAATTGTTAGAATTGTCGGAAAAAGTCGAGCCGCCTGGTAGCTTTCATCGAAAACGCCGCCTAATCCTTTTGGGATATAACAAAACAATGCATGGTGGGATATTCCTCTTTTATAGATCTACAAAAAAGTCCGCGAAGGCATATATCTATCTTTTACGGATAGCTTACTATAACCATTCTATCTTCTAAAAAAATGGTCACGTACAATGGGATAATTGGAAAGTTATTTAGACGGATACAGTATTAATCCTTATTAATTTAACGTTAGTTACCACAAGCATTTCATTCACATTATTATAATCTTTCACACCATCTCTACGTATTATAAATTAAAGTCCTCCGCGTCATCTGTCTGCCTCTTCGCGATAAACTCAAAGACGGCGGTGGTTACAAAGGTTGGATTTTACAAAGTGTTTTATTAGCCATAGCAACGCGTGGCCGGGTCAGCTAGTTTTCAACATAATAAACACCCTTGTGTTAATTCGTAGCTATCCTTCAAAGTCTGTGTACAATTTGTTATGAATAGATTATTATTTCACTTGACACCCTCTGATTGAACATTGTAACATCACCTCGCTAGCGGGTACAGTAGTGACAATGCACGTCTCATTGTTCACCCCTCGCACTTGTTCCTAGTTCAGCCCTGCTAATTGTCCTCCAAGTTTCCTTACAAACTAACTAACTGGGTCCCCTATCTTATCTGGAGACATCTGACGTCGCACCATCTCACACGAGTGTGTACTTATCCATTTGGTGAGGAGAAAGCAACGCACAGAAGCGCCAATCGCAACTAAATATGGCCAAAAAATTTGTAATAGTTGAATCTTATTCATTGAACAAAAATGTATAAATGTATATCTAAACGAAACGTTTTTTTTAAGTGATCACCGCACAAGAATCACAACTACTCCCATCTAGACCCAGTGAGACTATGACATCTTCAATTGGGGTATGTTGTGAGGCTGAAAGTAGTGGAAATGTGAAAGAGGAAGCTGGAAAAGTACCTGGCTATTCAGACCGTATCACCAAACAAGGCAAAAGCCATTTCAAGCAACGTTGCAATTTTGAATTGCGCTCTTACACCAGGGCGATTCTGCGAGTATTTTCCACTCTGAAACGTGCCGCAAATATACTTTACATTGTTTTATAACTAAATTGTGAAAACACAAATCAATCAAATAAAATTTATCTACGCACGCCGGGAATTGGTCTCGTAGTATACCAGCAGAAAACCAAAAACATGGCCGTAGGCTGCGCCCAACAAAGCCCAACTCTCTCATGTGGAAGCCAAAATTTTGAAACGGTACCAAGATTCACATACCTAGGCTCCCTGATAACAAACGACAATAATACCACTATGAAGAGCATGGTGAACCCATATCGCTGTTATTTCTGCCTACAAAACCAAATAAAATCCAGACTGCTGTCCAGAAATACAAAGATATTAATGTACAAAACACTTATCAGACCAGTACTCACATACGCAGCTGAGACTTGGGTACTAACTAAGAGAAATGAGCGAGCACTGAACGTTTTTGAAAGGAAAATTTTGAGGCGTATCTTCGGACCGGTTTTAGAAAATGGATTTTTGAGCAGACGTTATAATGAGCTATATAGTCTGTATAAGGAGCTAAACCTCACAAAATTTAAAAAAACTTGGAAGACTTTGGTGGCTAGGTCATGTGAAGAGAATGACCGAGCATCAAGCACCAAAATCCATGCTGAACTCAAGACAGATAGGGCGATGAAGCCTGGGAAGACAAGTTTAAGAAGGAGCGACGACGTCCTCAAAGATATATCTACCTTGGAGTTTCTAAACTGGAGAGAGCTGGCACAAAACCGAGATGAGTGGAGGAAGACTCTTGAGGAGGCCAAGACCCACCAGGGATTGTAGAGCCAAGAGTGATGATGATGATTAAAGAAAATCTCCAACAATATTGTTCAATAAACATCCAATCGCCCTTCGATTATTTTTAGCGTGCGCGGGCAGCAGTGAGAGCTTTGCAGTGTGTTGAGTGTTGAGTTACAGATATTTGTATCCAAAAATTTCCTCACACATATATCGCGTTTTGTTAGTAAAATAGTCAATTTACTATTATAATCGTGTAATTCAATATATTTACAACTTTTTTCGTTATTTTTTGTCAGTTTTAGACAAGTTATCATACAACAATTGCATGTTGTAAATTAAACTTTCTTTTTACGTCAAAAAATGTTTTTGTAGGTTATATCAATATTCAAATTGAATTTTAGGGTATTAATTTTATAAGAATTTCTTGAAAGTGATGCTTTTTTATAAAATAAATGTCTAATATATGTTCGTAAACGTATCAAAGAAATGAACGTTTTAAATTGTCATTTGTTAATTTTTGGGAATTAAAATAAATACTTCAAATTTAAAAAAAATATATTGTATAAACGAGGAAAAAGTGAAGTGACAATTTTCTTGCAAATTGTTTAATTAAAAGAACTTTAATTTTTGGAATTTGTTTTTAAAATTCTCTACCTTTTGATTAAAAATATTTGTGTTTTCATAATTAAAAAATGGCAATTATTAAACACTAAATTTATAAGTACAAAAATCTAAAAAGCATTTTTTTTCGTTTTTCTAAAGTGGTATTTGGTTTTACGGCATCTTCAAAAAGAAAAATGTAAATCACATTTAAAATACCTTTGAAAAATTCCGAATTTCGATGATGAATTATTTTTAATAAATTATTTAATTATTTAATAAATTATTCCTAATAAATTGTACCGCGCCCTTGAGGTGATTTTTCACAAAAACGGCGCTTTATAAATTATCCAATTATTATTATTATTATTAATAACGGTGTAAGGTACAACAGACACCAATATTAAACACATTTGTTGTACACCATTGTGGACAACAGATTAACAATCCTCTTTGGCTGAATAAGTATCTTTCCATGAAGTATTTTTTGTCAATTAGTAAGGTTTTCAGTTAAATTGTTTCTTATCAATTGAATAAAATATTTATAACGTTTTTTTCGAAAGGCTAAAAATGTTTGGGCAGTTAAAATTTCAATTAGTACCTATGTGCTACGCGAAAATTGTAACAATACTAGTACTAGATGCGAAATTACGAATTAATATGTAATGCTCTCTGAGATGATAAAAGATAGAAATGAAAGATAACGATATCTTGGAAGGAACTTGGAAATCCTTGAATATTGCTTTTAACTAACCATTTTAATACAATAGATGTTGTTCGTGACACACACGTTAAACATATCATAACCTCTTTTACTGAATGTACACAATCTTTCACAGTTGTACAGCATAGCTTCAACACAACATTCATTTCTCCGAAGGACGTGCACAAAATACAATGATATCTTTTACGACGCTGATATTTTCCATTTGTCCTCAGGCCAATTTATTAAATTCATAATAGAAAAAATCAAAACAAATTGTTAATTATGAACTCTCCACCCCTGCTGCATGTTTTCCTTCTTTTTATAATAATAATAATAATATTTGGATGATTTACATATCCCACATGCTTTAATTTGTGTATTTTTTTTTCATTTCTGTTGTACATATATATTTTTTCTTTTTTTCTACCACTTTATGTTTTCTTTTATGTTTTAATCTATGTTTTTTTTTTTTTTTTTTTTTTATTTATTTCTATGTATTACAGTATTTACCTTTAACATTTTTACATAATAGATAAATTTTGAAAACATTTTTACATAATATATTTTGCAATTTTATTATGTTGGGTGTAAGGTAGGTTTGTGAAGGTGAAACTGTGTATAGGTATTGTTGTATGTTTCGTGAACACCTCACTAGGAGAACCTGTGCTGAGGTGTTTACGTGTTTATTTATGATTATGTGTGACAAGTATTTATGTGTTGTAATAGAAAGTTTTTTTTTTATTTTATTTTTTTTATTTTAATAGTTATTGTACATTTAGAAGAGAAAAAAAAGTTTTTTTTTATGTATATATTAGAGAAATATAAAAATATATATATATGAACATACACATACATACACATCCATATACATACATGTACATGCACATACACATATATATGTACATATGTATACATACGAATACACATTCACATACACATATGTACACACATATACAAATTGTAAGTGTATGTATTGTAAGGGTTGCGTTGGATACTTGAAAAACTACTTAAATTTTAGGTTTATTTAATTTTACACTTTTTATAGTTTTATTATGTTTGGTTAGGAATAATAATGTTTTGTATAAAGTTAATATCTTGATTTTTAATCCAGTCAGTGATATGTTTTTTATGAATGTTTGTAGATGTATTTGCAGATAATATTTGTTTCAAAGTAATGGGCATGCAATTAAAAAGTTTGGTTGCATAATACTGAAAGTGTCTTTGTCCATGTGTGGTGTGTGATATCGGTATATTCAGTGTTTTATTTGTTGAGGACCTGGTTTTTGTTATGGTTTTTGGTTGAATTGGAAGATGTAGTCTGTTTTGGATAAGGTATATTATAGCAGATTTGGCATAAAGTTGTCTTATTGACATGACTTCTAATGTTTTGTAGATTTCGCTAGAATCTGTGTGAAATGGTACTTGCAAGATGAGTTTAATTATCGCTTTTTGTATTTTTTGAATTGGGTCAATTGCTATGTTTGTAGCACTTCCCCAAGCTAGTATTCCATATGTGGCAATGGATTGACAAAGTGCAAAATAGATCGATCTTAGTATTGTAAGTGGGAAGATGTTTTTAATGTACTTTATTAGGTGCATGACTCGTTTCAGTTTATTTGTGATGAAATTAATGTGGTCAGTCCAGCGTAAGTGTGAATCAATAATAACCCCCAGGTATTTTGTATGTTTTACCCTTTCTATATGTTCGCATTGGCAGTTGGATAAAGTACAGTCATGTAGAAGCAAGCCTATGTTTGATGGAGGTTGACCTCTTTGTGTAATACTATGAGTGATATATTTTGTTTTGATTGTATTAACGGTTAGAGTATTACTGTTTAGCCATTTTTTGACGATTGATAAACTTTTTTCGGCTATTATAAATACATCTTTCCATGTGGCTGCTTGACAGAGAAGAACTGTATCGTCAGCGAAAGTCACGATTTTACCTTCAATTTTAATGTCGCACAGTTCATTTATATAAATGAGGAATAATAAAGGGCCAAGTACACTCCCCTGTGGTACTCCGTACGTAATTGAAAGTGGTTCGCTTGTCTTGTTGTCAATTTTTACTTGTTGCGTTCTGTCAGACATGAAGCTTTTAATTAAATTGAATTCTACTCCATTAATGCCAATGTTTTTTAACTTCTTGAAAAGTTTTTCATGTGAGATTGTGTCGAAAGCTTTACATAGATCTAAGTAAATAGAGATAACTTTTTTCTTAGCGTCTAGATTATGTGTAATGAAGTCTGTTACGGTAGCTATTGCATGTTCTGTACTCCTGTTTTTCCTGAAGCCATGTTGGTTTACCGAGAGTATTTGTTTTGCTTCTAAATAGTGTTGGAGCTGTTTTTTAATAGTTTTTTCCAGGATTTTAGAAATGGTATTTAGTAGTGTAATGGGTCTATAGTTGTTAACATTATTTTTTTGTCCTGATTTGAAAATTGGAATAATAAGGCCTTTTTTTAGTAAGCTAGGAAAAATTCCTTCTTTTAGACTACGATTAATTAGATATGTGAGTGGTGTAAGTAGTTGTTGGCTTAATGTTAAGATAGTTTTAGAGTCTATACCATCAGGACCCGTAGTATTGTTAATCTTTAGTGAATGAATTATTTTATTGGTTTCTTCTAGTGTAATATTTCGTAATTTGAAGTGTCTGTTAAAATTTTCATTGCTTATATTAGATGTATTGTTTGGAGGTTCCAGAATATCTTGGGGAGGCTGCGTAATTTTGATATTTTCAGCTAGGCTAACTCCAATATTTGTGTAGTGTTTGTTGATGTGATTAAGGATACGTGTAGGATTGTCATGGAAGTGGAGTTCTTTATCATCAATGAGTAGATTTTTTATGGTATCGTCTTTTTTCTTCTGTGAATGCGAACTTTCCCTCAAAATTGACCACACGCTTTTAGGGTCATAGTTTGATGTTATCAGTTTGTTTCGATAGTATAATTCTTTGGCTTTACGTATTGTTAGAGAACAGATGTTTCTGTACCTTTTATAGAAGAAATATAGTGAGGTATTATATGGGTTCAGTTTGACTTGTTTGTGTAATTTGTCCCTTTTTTTAATGCTATTTATGATGCTTTGGGTAATCCATTTTTTAAGTCTTACTTTGCGATGTGGAATAGGTATGTATATCGTTTTGGTATTTTGGGTAATGAGAGTTTGTAGGTATGTTAAAAAGAAATTCCAGGCCTCTTCTGCCGAGTAAAATTTTGTAAGATGTTCCCACGTTTTTTTCTCTAAACATTGTTTTAGGTTAACGTAATCAATTATTTTTTTTGTGGTATTATTTTGAAAAGTTGAGTTTCTAGTTGGCGAAGTTAGGCCTATCATAATTGTGTAGTGATCTGTGATTGTGGATTCGTATACTGCACTACATATTTGACTTTTTGATTTTACCATAAAGTGATCTATACATGATTCTGAGTCTTTGCTTACTCTGGTAGGAGTGTTAATGATGCTTATAATGCCATGTTCCAGAAGCATCAGTTGGTAATCGATATTTTGAGGGTGGCCATTAGGAAGTATGTTTATGTTTAGATCACCAGCTATGATGATGTTTTTGTATGAAGTGAGTTTTTTTAGGTGAGTATCTAAAGCTATTATAAATGGTTTAACGTTATGTGTGGATGGTGATCTGTATATGGCGAGAACACATGTATCTGAGTCGATGATTATTTGTAAACAGTTAGTATTTATCAAGTCGATTTCTGAAACAGAGGCGTTAAGATTATCATGTATGTACACAACAATCCCATCATTTTGATTTTTGTTTTTTAATGTGTGATACTCAGTATAATTTATTTAATGTTTTTTTGTAAAAGCGGTTGATATCCAACATTCCGTTAGGATTATAATTTTAAAATCTGTATTAAAGTTGCGTAAGAGTATGTCAAGTTCGTCATAGTTACGATTAAGTGATCTTATATTTTGGTTAAGTAGTGTCAGAGAGTCTGGATTGTTAAAAATATCATCACATAGTTTTGTGTCATTGGTTGTATGATGTTGGTGAGAGCTATTTAAGTCAATTGAAAGTAGATCAGCCATGATGTTATATAAATCAGGATAGTTTTGTTACGTGGTCTGAGTGACCTTCATTAGTTACATTATTTTTTTTAAGTCATTTTCATGTTTTATTTGTATAATTTTTTCCCCCGGTCCTTTCCGGACTAGCAGTTTTCCGGATTTAAACCATACAAATTGGAAGTTTTTGTCTTTTGCTGATTGCTTCGTTTTCCAAAGTAATTCTTTGTAGTACGGTGTTAGTACTTCACTTATGTATATGGGGGAGTTTGAAATTAATGTTTTGGCCGCGTTTTTTAGTGATAGAAAGGAATCCCTAGTTTTCAGGCTGTGGAAGGCAGCACGGAGTTTGTCCGTGGTGTTGTGTCTCCGGTCCTGTGTTAAGGTCACCATTCGCAGATCCTGCTGTAACAGTGGCATTCCCAGGGAGCTGGCGACCCGAAGTACCGCTTCCACAGGTGGTTCTCCCGGCTGCAACTTTACTCCCGCCATCTCTATACTGTCAAAATGTTTTTCCTGCTCCAATTCTGCCAGACGACATTCTAGAGAAGAGATTCTGATGTTTTTATTTTCGTTTTCCTCGCGTAGGTATTTGGTCTCTTTGTGAAGATCCTCCATTTTTTTAAATCTTGTGAGCAGGTCTTCGTATTGGTTACAGATGAAATCACTGCTTCTCTTTAATTCATTGATTTCATCTGTAAACATTATTTTTATTTCCGTAATTTTTGCATCGAAGTGTTTCGTAAGACGCTCATAGAGGGAGTTACTTTCTTCATTAGATTTAGGTACGTCACTTGTATTCGAATTCTGTGGGGTGTCCTTGATCTTTTGTTTGGGAGCAGTCTTGTTTGAAGGTATGTCATTTTCATCTGCGTCGCAAGGTGTCGCTGGTTTCCTTTGTCTGCTCATTTTGAATTATTTTAGTGATAAGTTTTGTAGAGAGATGGTGCTATTGTTATTTCTAATTATATTAATAAAAGGATTAATTCCTATTATAATAATAAAAGAAGAAAATAACAAAAATTGTTCGGATTCACTCGGGTTCGAACTGAGGTCGACAGAACCACAGTCAAATACGATGACCGCTAGGCTATTTCGCTAGGTATCGATACTGCCCTTTAATCACAATATAAACTGTTGTGTTCTATTGATGTGAATATGTTATTCTGAATTATGTTGTATCGATCTCAATGTCACTGGAATGTATGTATTTTTTTCACTTATTAAATTGTTTTTTTGCACAATAAGTCTAGAATCACTGTTGTTGGGATTTACTTATTTTTTGTAAGTGTTTTTAGATTTACACAGCCACAGTATTATAGTGATTTGTTGTTAGTTACTTTTTATTAGTCACTGTATTCACTAGATTATCAAGTATGAGATTGTGGATTTGAGTAACGGAATCACTTTTTATTTATACAAAAATACACGTAGTCACGCGTGGTAGTACGTTAGATATTTTCTGCACTCTTTACTATTTCACTATGGCTTCTAATTAGATTTATTTTACTTTTTTATCTCTGTGGATGGAGAGTTCGCCTGACTGTCACGTAGGTAGGTAATATAAGTATATATTTATTATATTTTTATAAATATATATTATAAATTTTACCGGAAACTTCGCTGGTTAATGCAACCATGTAATATGTTACTCTATTATGAAAATATGTATAACTGTTTGTTTCCTTAATAAACTAAAATAAAATAAATAAAAAAAATAAAAACTAGCTTTGGGGTGATTATCACAAATCAATTATTAGATTGGAAGGCAGAAGAAGCAGAGGAAGGTCACCAATGTACTGGAGTGACCAAGTATCACTGGAATCTGTGATACTTGGTAAATCTGGTCCGCCATCAATAGGATGAGGTGCTCCCATTACCGTTGTGCCCATGTGATGCGTAGATGGGATCTTAAAGAGTCGACGATGTGTGAATACGGCACGTGCAGACCACCGAACATGTGGCCAACGAATGCCCGCTCCATTCATTCCCCGGTGGGATGGCGGAGTGGGAAACCCCTAATACCATGCGAGCGAAGCCAAGTGTAATATTTATTTATTTATTTATTTATTTATTGTAAGTGTGATATATGCAATTATATCCACGTAATAATTCGGAAATGTTCGGGTCCGCCGAACGTTGCCGAAAGGGCTTACGAGCCGGGACAGCGCGCTAGTCTGTGGCGGCTGCCAGATCCATTCTAACTTCCGTTATAATCAGTCGCTACCGAGACAAATAATATACTACTCATTGAATCCATTGTACATTTCAATAAAGGACGAAGAACTTACGTTTATCTATTAATCATTATTGTGTGGCTAGTAAGGCCACAAATAAAAGAACATCACAATTGGCGCAGCCGTATTAAACCGTTCTAAAGTACAAATTGGATTTTTAAAAAAAAAAAAATTACCAAAGCGGGGTGAGCTAAATCACCCGAGAAATTTTTTCAAGGCTACCTACAGCCGAGACGGAACATCGGAGTATTTTTTGGGTTTGTCTGACCGAGATTAAGGACCGGCAGAACAAACCGAGGATATCTCTGGCTATTCCTGGAGCCACAGTCAGAGTTCTGGAGTACCATCCAAGGGTACTCAGAAGCAAGAGGCAGTGGTCGTTTTTGGGGCTCAACAGAGCCTTTCCACGAAGGTGAAGTTCCGAGGGAGTGCCGAGGGAAGGCATTCATACAAGGCAAACAGTGCTAGTGTCGAGGAAGGTCACTCACTCATCAAGAGGAAACAATCTGGAGACGTTGCAACCGCAATTTCTAAGATAGGTTTTGCATTTCTTACTTGTGGAGGATTTGTCTGGGTTTTTTTTTGTAATTTTTTCCGGGGTAGTATTGTTGTCGTAGCTTCGCGTGATTATTTTTTTCCTTTTGTGAAGATGGAATCGGCGAGAATTCCACTGTTCTCTCACATAAACGGAGATTGGGATGTGTTTCAACTCAGATTAGAGCAGTTTCTCGTGTTACATGATGACATTACCGAGATTAAGAAAAAGGCTTATCTGATAAACTCGCTTGAAACGGAGACCTTGACTCTTCTGTCCAACTTATGTTTCCCGATTAAAATCACAGATGTTACGTTTGAGAAATTAATTGAGTTGCTAAAAAAACATTGTGGTAAATGTAGATCTCTTTTTCAAGAGCGGGAATCATTTTTCCAAGCTAAACAGAATCATAACGAATCGATTAGGGATTTCGCCGCCAGACTCCGAGGACTCAGTTCATTCTGTCAGTTCGGAAACAGGCTGGAGGATAATCTTGTAGACGTGTTTGCAATCGGTCTACTTCCGGGTCCAGTACGGGTAAAATTGTTTGTTGAAGGGCCTAAACAAAACTTTAATCAACTAGTTGAACTTGCAGTGACCGCGAAAGGTCCTGAGGTCGATTCAATCAAGATAAAGTTGGAAGTAAATTCGGTAAAGGAATTTGGAAGATCGGCTTCTCCGGCGCGAGAAATAAATTCGGTAAAGAGATGTGGAAGATCGGTTTCTCCGGCGCGAAAACTTTATTAAGGTTCATCTCTAAAAAAGTGTAAGATCTGTGGGAAATCAAATCATGACACTCATAACTGTAAGTTTAAGCAAGCTAAATGTTATTCTTGCGGTAAATTGGGTCATTTACAGAGATTTTATAAAAACGGGTCAGTAAAATCAGTTATGAATTGTAATAATGAAAATATTGAAAATGTAGCTTTTGTTAAGGTAATCAAGGCACAATTGAAATTAAATGGGAAATCCTTCGAAGCGATGATTGATTCAGGTTCATCAGTTTGTGTTATTCCGGAGACATTGTTTTGTAAACATTTCAGTAATATAGAGTTGTCACCCGAAACACGAAAAATTTCAGGTTACGACGGGAATATGTTGACTGTTGTGGGTAATGCAAATTTCAAGGTCGAATACAATAATCTAGTTAGGTTAATAACCTTTATCGTTGTGACAAACGGATCGGTTCTGGTTGTAGGAAGAGATTTCATGGAAATCTTTAACCTCAACATTAGTTCAAAACAAAGTGCTATCAATTCAGTTTCGTCAGAAGTTTTTGAGAGAAAACTAGGGCGATTTAATAAATTCAAAGTGAATTTTAAAGTGAAGAAAGAAGATTACGGGTCTGATTTCGTAAGTTTTGTTAGCAATTGTGAACATCTTGACGTTAATTCGATTAGGGAAGCCACTAAAGTAGATACGGTCATTCAAGGCATTCATAGTTAAAGTAAAGTCATTCATAGTTAAAGTAAATTCACACAGAGTGCACGCCAAAACACAGCTCCTCATAGATCATTTAAATTTATAGCAAATATTATTGAAAAAGTTATAATTCTATCGGCAATTGTTTACGTTAAGATCTATTCAGCGAAAGATCTACATTAATGCTTTATGAGCGGTTTCATAAAGTGATTAAATCATTTTAAACAATCTTTATAAAGTGACAGTTAAGTGAATATTGTTGCCCAAATAAATATCCGCTTATTACAAGTACCTGTCAACTAACACTGCGCCCAAGTCAACAAATATTGCACTAACCTCACACTACGTCATACGTGGTCAATAGTGTAGTGGCTAACGCGGTCGCTCAGGCACACCTAACGGACCGAGATCGAATCCTACCTAATCCAGAAGAATTTTGATATTTTTATTTTTTCTCATTAAATATCCGAGCTCCAAACCTTCCCAAGATGAACAGGAAGAAGAATTTGCAAAAAAAAGTGACATCTAGCGATTCAGAAGAGGATAATCACAATGTTAATAAGACGACCAAATCTACAGGAAAAAATGCACCTGAATTAGGCGATATTAATATGGAACAAATTATCGTACACATCGCCAAAAATATGGAAAATATTAAAAAAGAAATTATATCCAAAATGGAAAAAATCACAGCGGAAACACAAAAAAGCATAGAATTTATAAGCAATCAATATGACGAGCTAATAAAAAAGATAGACCTAACTCTTAGTCAAAACAAAAAAAATGAAGATGAAATAGCAATCATCAAAAAAGATCAACAAGACAAAAATACCACTATAAAACATCTGGAAATAAAACTATCTGAAATTGAAACAAAATTCCGCTCAAATTACTTGGAAATAGCCGGGATTAAACATTCAAGTGGCGAAGAGGCGGCTGAAATAGTTATAAGAGTTGCTGCAGCGGCTGGCGTAGAAATCAACTATAATGAAATAACCGAAGCTAAAAGAATACCGGACCGACGTACTGATGCCCCCCCCAAACTGCTGGTTCAGTTCAAGAACAAAACTGTACGTGACAACCTCATCGCCGCGAAAAGAAACATAAACTACGCTTCCATCAAAGGACTTACTGAAGACAAGATTTACATTGGAGAAGAACTCTCCCCATATCACAAAGAACTTTTATGGCATACAAAAAAATTTGCTAAAGAAAAAAACTATGCTTATGTCTGGTACAAAGAAGGGAGAATCATGATGAGGCGCATCACGAACGATAAAATTATTTATATTAAACATGTGGATGATTTAAAAAAAATTACGTAAAATATTGGGTAATTACCCTTACATATTTCGACACAATCTACACATCATACAAAATGGATAATACTACCACAACATCTAACAAAACAAACTTATCAATATACCATCAAAATATTAGATCTATAAACAAAAACTTTGACCAATTCCTCATCGAACTCGACCTTACTAAAATCAAATATGACATAATTATCCTGACAGAATGTTGGCTAATACCTTACTATACTCCTAAAAACATCCCCAATTATACCCACCATCAAACCTCAAATCACTACAGACAAAACGATGGCATAGTAGCATATACATTAAACAACACTCTTAACTCATTTAATGTCAAAGAAATTTATATTACTAACTCAAACTGTCTTCAAATAACGTACAATGTCAACACATGTATCATTGCACTTTACCGCTCTCCTTCTAAACCTAACATTTCCTCATTTTTGCGCGACATAAACTGCTATCTCACGGATCTACACAAAATAAATAACTTAATTCTAATGGGGGATCTTAACATTAACATTTTAAAAAACAACGAACATCCCCAGTGCCAAGACTATCTAAACACACTGATGTTCCACGGAATGGAAAGCACAATCAATTCAGCAACACGATGTACGCCAAACTCCTCCTCCTGCATCGACCATATTATGGTTAAATCAACCAATCAATACACCTCCGAAATCCACATGTCATCAGTTACAGATCACTACGCCACCTCTTTCTCAATGAGTTCCAAACACAACGTACAAAGCAAACCTTCAACTAAAATAACAAAGAAAACAATTAACTATGACAATCTTAACAAAACGATTAACTCCAAATCGTGGGACACACTCTATAACAAAACTAACATAGAGGAGGCCTGGAACTACTTCTCTACCTACCTACAAGACATCCTTGTCCAAAACACCAAAATCACCACAAACACCATTCCTAAAGCGATCAAACCTCTCAAACCTTGGATAAACCATACTATAATCAACTGCATTCGGAAACGCAATTCCATACACAAAAAATGTGCCACAAACCCATATGACATCACACTCCATAACTTCTACAAAAGATACCGTAATATCTGCACACAAGTCATTAGGAAAGCCAAAAATCTATATTACAACAAAAAAATTTCCGAATGCAACAATGACCCTAAAAAAATATGGAAAGTCCTCAAGGAAGCTACCAATTCAAATAAAGCCACCGACACCTTAAACTCTCTCAATATCAAAGATATCACTGTAGACTTTACATCGAACCCCAACACAATTGTCAATCACATAAACCAGTACTTTACAAACATAGGTCCGGAACTAGGAAAAAAAATCCAAATAAATAACGATACGCTTGGTCCAAGTGACCACGCGACCAATGATGATTTCCCAACCCGCTTTGTTCTTAAAACGATTACAGAGAAAGAAGTTTCTATAGTAATAAACTCGCTCAAAAACTCTTCATCAACCGGCATTGATGAAATATCTAACAATGTTCTTAAAAAAATTGCCCCTGGTATACATAAACCATTAACGCATCTACTTAATATTAGCATCCGCCAAGGGCTATTTCCCACCATTCTAAAACAAGGTCTCATTATCCCTATTTTTAAAACTGGCTCCAAACTTGATATAAGTAATTATCGTCCTATTACGTTGCTAAATTCCCTCTCAAAAGTATTCGAAAAGATCGTCAATAATAGTCTCATGGAATATCTGGAAACCAATAACTTAATATCGCCGCGGCAATTTGGATTCAGAAAACATAAAAGCACCAATGATGCTATAGCCACGGTCACTGACCATATTTCTAGCCACCTGGATAAGGGCTTGAAATGTCTATCGGTATTTCTCGACCTATGTAAAGCATTTGATACAATCTCACACAGCAAATTAAAACGCAAAATGTTTAATATAGGTATTAGGAACAAAGAATTAGGCCTCCTCTCCAGCTTCTTATCTGACAGATCCCAATGCGTTAAACTCAGTACCACAAAGAGCCAGAATTTGCCCATTAGTTACGGGGTCCCTCAAGGCAGTGTTATAGGTCCAACACTCTTCCTAATATATATTAACGAGTTATGCAACCTAGATATCGATGCCACTATTGTCAGTTTCGCCGATGACACTGTCCTACTCTTCCAAGCAAAAGATTGGCTTACCGCATATTCCAAAGCGGAGGAAGGAATTCAACAGGTAAAATATTGGCTTGACTTGAACATTTTAACTCTAAATGTACAGAAAACCAAATACTTACTGTCTAGTCTCACCAATATCCCAAAGTCAAACCTAGCCCCGCCATTAAAAATACACAAATGTAAAAATTCATCTCTAAACCGGAACTGTGACTGCCCATGCCTAGAGCAAGTAAACATTATCAAATATTTAGGAGTAACCTTCGATACACACCTGAATTGGAAGCAACATATACATAACACTACAAACAAAATCCGAAAATCTATATACTTTTTCAAACAAACACGCAATTTCCTTAACCTAAAACTCTTAAAAACAGTATATTACTCTTTGTGCCAATCTCACATCGAATACGGAATTCTAGCCTGGGGTAATGCATATTCCAATGCCCTTGATCCCATCATGAAAGCACAAAAACTAATCATAAAAATAATTCTTAAAATGCCGCTTACTACCAGCACTGATACTATCTTCAATTCCTTCAACGTTATGGACATAAAACAGCTCTACTCAAGATCCATATTACTTAATTTACACAAAAACAACAAAACACCATACAAAGCTACACAAACAATACACAATACCCGAGCCAAAAACAACGAACTTCTCCAAACTCCTTTTTTCAAAACCACCTTCGGGCAAAGACACTCTAAATACATAGCTTGCAAACTTTACAATACACTACCAACTACGATCAGACAAAGTGACTCCTTTACAAAATTCAAACAAGATATTAAAAAATGGATTATAAGTATTGGACGCCACACTATCACAAATATCTGTAAAATAAATCACACATAGACAGAAATAACTATTCACATACAACCTAACCCATATAAAATAAATGAAAATAATGGAATCCTGTCAAATTTAACCTATAAATAGATTAGGCAGAATTTATTTCATTACTCCATCTCCAACATTTATAAAATAACTCTCTTTAAAAGATTTACCACCCTTCCAATCACCCTTCTGTTTTAATTCTATTCATAATATGTATTTTACCTGAAATATCCTTGTAACTACTATATTCATTTATATACCTGTACGCCTGTCTCGACACAGGTATACCCTAGTGAGACAGGCATACAAATAAAACCATTGTAAATATATTTTAATATAGATAAATAAAAAAAAAATAAAAAATAAAAAAAATGACGTGTTTAAGGCAAGGGTGGCCCAAACGGGTTAAACGCGAGGAGGAATTATGGAAATTCTGGATTAAAAGGAACGAACTTTCGATTGTTAAGGATTGTTTATTTTGGCAACATAGAATTATTGTTCCAAGTTCGTTGCATAAAAAAGTGTTAGAGCTCGTGCACCGTTCACACTTAGGTATTGTAAAGATGAAAGGGTTAGCAAAAGGTTATTTCTGGTGGTCATCGCTGAGCAAAGATTTAGAGAAAATTGTTCAGGAATGTCCAGAATGCGCGTCGACGAAACAATCTCCGCCAAAGAGTCAATTATCGGTATGGCCTAATTCTGGGAAGGTCTGGAGTAGGTTACACCTGGATTATAGTGGACCGCTGGCAGGGAAAATGTTTCTGGTCGTCTGCGACTCATTCACTAAATGGGTTGACTGTATTGAAGTTCAAAGGGCAGATTCAGCTAATACTATATTTGAATTGAGGAAATTATTTTCAAATTTTGGCTACCCTGAACTCATAGTGTCAGATAACGGAACTTGTTTCACGAGTGAAATTTTCCAACAGTTTCTTCGGGAAAACAATATTAAATTCATGTCATCTCCAGTTATGCACCCAAAAAGTAATGGTATCGCTGAAAATTCAGTGAAAACTACTAAGAGTTTTCTTAAAAAACTTATGGAAGAAAATAATTTTTTAGGTTGATTACAAGGATAAATTGTTACATTTTTTGTCCGATTATAGAAATACTCCACATTGTACGACGGGAGTCGAGCCGGCAGTTTTATTGTTTGGTAGGAAACTTAGATCTACTTTTGACAGTCTCGTTTCGAAAGAGAATGAACGGGTTGTGTCAAAACAACATGATTTGGCGAATAAAAATATTGAGGCAAATCAACGTAAACAAACTAAGTATTATGGTGGTCTAAAAACAAGAAATTTTATTGTGGGACAAAAATGTGTAGTTAAAGATTTCAGAAAAAATAATAAATTTACATGGGTAAAGGGAATTGTTACAGATAAAATTGGAAAAAAATTATATTTGGTAAACACTTGTGATTCTCAATTAATTTGGAAACGTCATGTGGATCAGATGAGGAACTTGTCAGTGTCTTGGAGTGATGTTGAGTCAGATTTGCCAGATTCCGCGTCTGATGACACGAGGACTGAGCACTCTGAGAAAGAGTTGTCCAATCTGTGGAGTGAGCTGACGGTGTTTTCTCCTGATTTCAGATTTGCGGAGGGAGGAGAGAGGTCACCGGAGGTCACAGACACGGCAATCGCTGGTCCAAGTAAAAGTTCAAATCCCTGGTTGGGGAGACTCCGCCCAAGATAGTCCACAAGGAAGGAACGGAAAGCCTTCTAATTTAATATAATTTTGTGTGAAATATTAATAATGATGTGTTTATGAAAAAAACATTATAAGAACTTGAGTGAAATATCAGTATAATATTTACAGTGTTTGAATTATATAGAATCATGAAATACTTAAATATGTAGCGACTGATTTACAGGGGGAAGGGTGTGATATATGCAATTATATCCACGTAATAATTCGGAAATGTTCGGGTCCGCCGAACGTTGCCGAAAGGGCTTACGAGCCGGGACAGCGCGCTAGTCTGTGGCGGCTGCCAGATCCATTCTAACTTCCGTTATAATCAGTCGCTACCGAGACAAATAATATACTACTCATTGAATCCATTGTACATTTCAATAAAGGACGAAGAACTTACGTTTATCTATTAATCATTATTGTGTGGCTAGTAAGGCCACAAATAAAAGAACATCACAGTAAGAAACAAACAGCAGTTTTATACAGGTGTTAAAAATGAAGCGGTTACAAATGAGGTAAGCCAAAACAGTTTCTTATGCTAATGGTTATTATGATATAATACAAAATTTTAATTGGTTATAACCATTACATGAAAATGAAATTAACAAAAATTTATAAATGTAAGTATATTAGAAGGAAGAAGGAATAGGAAAGGGCAAGAGGCAGAGGAAGATAGGATGGGGACAGGAGATGCTCATGATGTACCTTTTCTATAGCTGTGCATTAATTTAACTAACATTTGTGATCGTACGCTTGACTTCGTATCGGTATTTCACAAGAGTATTATTAAGAATATCGATATTGTTAAATTGCGTGTTATATTGCGCGCATATGCGGGGGATTGGAGAATTTTTTCTAAGGTTGATTCTGTACGCGGGCAAATGAAAAAAATGGTTTAGTCTGGTTGGCCTTGCAGGTATGTGAATTCTTAAATAA
Source organism: Limnephilus marmoratus (assembly GCA_917880885.1). Lineage (NCBI taxonomy): Eukaryota > Metazoa > Arthropoda > Insecta > Trichoptera > Limnephilidae > Limnephilus > Limnephilus marmoratus. The sequence continues at coordinate 40,165,322 of OU862926.1, forward strand.
TTTACGAGTTCAGGAGAGTCCTGGCCGTTATTAAGAATTTTGTATAAAAATATTTGATCAGATATTAATCTACGCGTTTGAAGTGGAGTAAAGTTGTGAAATTTTAAGGATTCAGTGTTATTTGCAAAGAGTAATTTGAATTTATAATTTATGTGTTTAAAAAATTTGTTTTGCACACTTTCGATTCTGTCAATATGGCATTGGTAGAACGGTACCCAAATTAGTGTGCAGTATTCTAAGCGGGGGCGGATATACGTGGTGTAAAGGGAATACATAGTTTTAATATTGCGAAAAGGTTTAGATATGCGAATTATAAATCCCAATATCTTATTTGCTTTGTTGATTACTTCGTTAATATGTTTGATAAAATTTAGTTTTACATCTAGTACTACCCCAAGGTCACGGATTGATTCTATTTCTTTGATATGTGTGTCATGAAAGTTATAATTAAAAGAAATTTTATTTTTGTTACGCGTAAAAGATAATTTGTTGCACTTAGAAATGTTTATGATTAATTTGTTTAATTTACAGTATGCAAAAAGACGATTCAGGTCTTCTTGAAGTTTTATGCAGTCATTGATAGATTTGATTACTAAGTATATTTTTTGTCATCTGCATATGCAAGGTAGTTAGCATGTAAAAAACATTTATAAATATCAAATATATATACATTAAACAATAATGGTCCCAGGTGAGAACCTTGCGGTACGCCAGAGGGCATTGGAGGGGACCCCACCACTTTCCCAACGGCGTTATAAGGAAACATATGGTTTCCTCCTTCACCGCACACGTCAAGACTCTATTTTTTTTTGAACGAAGCTACATTTATTTGAACGACTCTAGACCCTCCAATGTCCATGCATACGGGGTTAGTAAGCAGTATGCAAGTACTTACATTAACATTATACAAAAGATAAATAAAAGTAGCAGCCCGTGGAATGATTCTTCTGAAATCTATAGAGAAAAATATATACAGATAAAGGTGTTAGTAAATAAAGAAAAATAAGAGCTGCGCCCGGTTGAGGAGATCTGGTTAAGATATATAACGAAAAAGTAACAGTAATAATATAATGCAAGTATTTGCAAAAATAACTGAGAGAAGAAAAGGCATAAAAATAAAATATCTATACAGAGAAGGTATTCCACAAACCACCAGGCAGTCCCAATGAAAATGTGTATGGCTATCGGCCCAACCGCAGACGAAACCCGGAGTCCGCGCCCTTTAGCCGACTCACCGATTGACCGATTCACCGATGACACCAGAGGGCACAGTAAAAAAGCTAGACTTAGTTCCCTCAACTGATACGCACTGTAGTCTTTTCTGCAGATATGAAGTTAGCCACCTAAGTAAGTCGCCATGGATTCCTAATTGGTGTAATTTTTTAATGAGGATAGAGTGGTTAACTTTATCGAAAGCTTTCGAGTAATCTGTGTAGATAACATCTACTTGGTGTCCATTATCCATATTGCTTGTTAAGTATTCAGTAAAGTTGACTAAGTTTGTTAGTACTGACCTTTTTTGTAAAAAAAACCATGTTGTTGATTTTGTATGCTGCGGACAATAGTTATATAAATTTGATCGTACCCAATACGCTCAAAGAGTTTGCTAAATACTGTGAGTATTGAGATTGGGCGATAATTTGCAAGGTCACTTTTTGAACCAGTTTTATGGGTGGGGATTATAATGGCTTCTTTGAATTTTGTGGGAAATATTCCTTTTTTTAAGGACATGTTAAATAAGTTAGTTAAAGGATATGCAAGATTTTTGGCACATTTTGAGATAAAATATGGCGAGATACCATCACTGCCCGCACCCTTAGTAACATCCAATTTATTCAAGTATTTATTGACCAAAGAGTTGTTTATTTGTACGTTCCCGATCGGGTTATCATTATTAACGCAGGTAGAATTATCTATATTACTGGGATCATCCGTGCCCTCATCGCTTACGTAAGTAGACTGGAAGTGTTTACAGAACAGTTGGCACACTTGATGAGCACCGGTGCCTGACTCGTCTTTTAGGTTCATGATTTGTGGTATGCCATTTGCCCTATTTTTATTTTTAGCGTAATTCCAGAGACTTTTATTGTTAGATGGAATACTAGACTCAACTGAATTTATATATTGGGTGTAACAATGTTTCTGTAAGTGTTTTTGTTGTATGCGTTTGATAGAGAACTCTATGTAATCTACTGGGTTATTATTTGATTTCCATTTTTTGTGTAGTATTTGTTTCTCTTTTATGATTTTGATTAGGGGAGGTGAGTACCAGTTGGGAATTTTTTTCTTTTTGATGAAACGTTTTGGGACAAACTGGTTAATGGTGTTATTTAAGATGTCATAAAAAGTATAAATTGCTTCGTCAACGTCAGCATTATTGTGAGTAAAAGACCAGTCTGTTTTAGACAGGTGTTGGTTAATTAAATCATAATCAGCTTTATCATACCGATAAATTTCTTTTGGTGGAGCATTGATTGTTGGAAGTGTGTCTAATTGTAGTATGATTTTGAGCGATGGATGGTGTAAATCCTCTTTGACAAGAGGGTTGTATGCTTGAGATACAAGGCATTCCTCACTACAGATAACTAAATCTAGTATACGTTTATTGGCATTTTTAATGGAATTGTATTGATTCAATTCAGAGTAATGGGTTGTGTCAGTTAGTAAGGAAGTAATTGAATTTAAATTTTCAGGTGTTAAGTGTGAATTTTTATCTTGTGATTTCCATATTATGGTGGGCATATTGAAGTCTCCAATTACGAGTATAATATCATCTGGGTTTTGATCTTTGACGTTAGCAAGCAAACAAAGGAGAAAAACATATAAAGCAATGTGTCCACTCTCCTCATGCTCGATGGTTTTAGGCTCATTCGAACATGTCTTATGTCTGTACCTGTGTACAGGTACAGACCTTGCGGTACCTTCTCCTCGATGATTTTTGTTTGATATCTATTGAACTGCTCGGTTCGAAAAAATTTCGAGGGACGTAATTATTTTTGCACGATGATCGACAGAAATTTACGATTTCAGTGAGCGCCCTGTGAACGGCCACACTTATGAGTTGGTGGTGGAGTAAACATGAACTAACTAACCCATACCAACGGGTTCCATCGCCTAGGCTTGTTGAAAAAGTATCAGTATATCGCTATATCGATATTTTTAATTCAATATATCGATATTTTTAGCCGACATATTTTGATCCGATATATCGATATATCGATACAAAATATCCAATATCGAAAATTGTATCAAAAACGATATTTTTTTAAATGTATGTATTTAAAGTCACTAGAATCCAAAACCGTATAGGAACGAACGGAAAAAAGTAACTGTATTGGGTCATGACATCTGGCGGTTGAAATTTTAACTTACAAATCTTAATACCTTACAAATCTATTGTCTTTGCATTAGTATTTGTGATCACCAATACTATCTCATGTGTGTAGGTACATACATAGAAATGTATGCTATTTTTCGCCATTTTTTTCTAATCCACTCCTATGTGTTGGTTCCCAATTGTCTATGATTATTGACTATACATTGTTCCAAACACGAAGTCCTTTTTGACAGATTAATACGCCAATAGAATGTTACTGAGACGCATGCAAACTTTGTATGCGTCTCAGTTTACATATAAGTTAGAAGACAGCTTTTTAGTTTTTGATATTTTTGTAATTATTACGTAATTAAAATGAATAGTGATAAAAATACCGTCATTTTTATTGAGATTTTTGTACAATATAAAAAGCACATTGTGTACAAAAATAACTATTGATAATATTGAACTGAATACACTATTATTTTAAAAACGCAAAATCTCTTGAAAATTTGACCGATATATCGATATTTTTTCGTCGATATATCGACGTCGATATTGATATTTTAATAAATATCGATACATCGGTATATCGATTTTTTTTTTCACTTTCGACATCCCTACCATCGCCCCGGGAACCATTTCATCTCAAGTGATTCGCTACATTTGGCGAATTAGCAGAGATGCCCGGGTTCATAGGGTGACTTTTATCTATTTATGGGTAAAAAAAAAAGTCTTGACTCTGTGCAGAAACGGGCGGTCCGTTTGATAGATTCTCCTATCTTAACAAACGGACTGCAATCTTTAGAGCATAGGCGTCAGGTGGGAATGCTGCCCTTGTTCTACCGGTATTACAATGGAAGATGCTCCGAGGAACTAGCGTCATTGATCCCCTCGGCACCGGTGCATAGTCGGGAAATACGCCAAACACGCGCCCAACATTTGTACATGGTTGACATTAGTCACATGAGAACGGGTCGTTTCTATGACTCGTTCTTGAGTTCAACGGCTCGGCTGTGGAACGATTTGCCGGCCTCTGTGATTCCTCCCTCCTACAACATAGGTCTCTTCAAGACCCGTGTTCACTCCTTCCATTCCTCACACAGCATCTTCAAAGATGACATAGGCCCTGAGGGAAGTTGTTTTCTTCTGGGACCCTGTGTGGAGTTAATGTAAAAAAAAAACAAAAAAAGGTCTTCGCGGCGGATTTTGGTCTTGCAGATTTTGGTCTTGCCTATCCACTGCGTGGCGGGCCGGACCAGGAAAGACCGGGTGTGGGAGACTTTTGAACCGTCCAGCCGGTCTTTCTCGACATGTCTTGCACCGCAGTGGAAGGGATGGATTGATATATCCGACACTCCCGGACAGATTAACCCCCAGATTCCTACTCACCCCTCATTCCTTTTACCTTCCCAGAACTTCCTCTTCTTCCTTTCCCAAAAATACCCTCCACAAAACATCTCCAAAGACGACTTAGGCTACGAAGGAAATGTTTTTCTGGTCGTGGTTCCTCGATCCGAATAAGACAAGGGGAAGAAGATGGGCATGGGGAATGCATTCACGACTCATAATATACTCGTACATTTAAAACGAAAAGATATTACGGTCCATCCCTGTACGATGATAGTATTTATTTATTTATTTTTTCAGGTTCTCCATAAAACAGTTATAATTATTACGGAGAAGATTACAAAATTTAAGAGAAAAAAAAAAGTCCAAGGGGCAGTTTCACTATGTTGAGACGTATGTCAAAAGATAGTTACTGAACTCTCTATAGGTAACATTGAAGATGTCAATGCTCAATGCAGAATCGTTAAGCAGTTGAATTGCTCTATTTAATGGGGCATTCTGAAAGGAAGAAGTTCTCGCTTTCGGAGCATACAAAAGTGCGTGGAATCTTCCACGAGTATACGCGTTAGGGACATATAGGTTAATCTCCTTCAACATAGGTGGATTCAGTACAGTACCGGAGATCAGCTTTAAAAAATGTTTCACAAAAATATTTTTCGGCGGGCTTCTAAGGAATTAAGATCGAGCATTCCTGTTAAGAACAACGATGGATACAGGAATGGGTAGTATGTATATTCCCTCATATACAGGTAACGCGTAAACCTTTTTTGTACTCTTTCTGTTTCTAGGATTTAGTTTTGTTCAGAGGGGGCCCAAATAATGGAGCTGTATTCCAGGATGCTGCCGACAAGTGCTTCATATGTTCGTCGTATTGCAATTCCATTAGTAAATTATCTCGCATTACGAAGAACAAATCCGAGCATTTTGTTGGCGCGGGAGACAATGTCTGATATGTGAGATTTAAAAGAGAGATTTGCTTCAAAAATCACGCCAAGGTCTCGAATCTCGTTTTTGCGTGTTAGTATAATTTTATTAATATGGTATGGGAATAGAAATGTGTCTTGTGATCTTGTAAATGTGACGATACTGCATTTCAGGATGCTAAATGGTAATAGTATATGCACTATTGATTCGCATCTCAATTTATTGCCTTCACACTACCTCCATTTGCAAATGGTGAGATTACTCATGCATTTTCTTTACTATTCATATAACATAACAATGACCTTATTGTGTTAGAGAAGAATATGTTCTTAGATAAAAGAGAAAAGTGCGATGAACACAAAAGCTCTGTGAAGTCCGTAGAAGCATTATTGCTTTTATCATGAATTAATTTTTATTTTATATGATTTTTCTATCGCCTTTCTTCGGGCGAGTGCTCTAATGGGATGAATTTGAAAACCACTATTGCTTCATCGTGATAATGTTAAGGAATATAAGTTCCGTGTGCATACATATTTGAGAGGCGGTTATGGTACCACCGCCTGAGAACCATTTATTGGATAATATACACCTCTGCCATTGTCACCGCAAGTGTAAAGATTAACAATCAGTGAAAAAAAATCCTTAAAGTATGAGGTATGGGTTACCTTACCACACGAGTATAACATATTTTACACGACGATTATTTTTATTCTGTAATAGCTGGTCCCGGCATGCGTTGCTATGTCATTTAATAAAGAAATTGTTTCTCCCTGAGTGTCCTTTCCCATTCGTCCCGTTCCCCTTCCGCCTCCCCTCTTTTTCTCCCGTTCCCACTCCGTCACCTTCACCTTCCCTCTCCCCACTCCACTCCACCCCCCCCCTTCCCCCGTCCCGCGAACCCCCTTCCCGAGTTCCCCTTCACTCTCCCAGGTCCCCCTCCCCATCTCTACCTCCCTCCCGCTTTCCATAGCATTAGCCGCTTCCTCGCGTGCCACCAACAGCAATTTTTTTATTCATATTTTCGCAATGCCAGAGCTCACCGAAAGTTTTATAAAAACCTTGTCCTGACAGTAACGAACACAAAAAAAAATCCAATTTGGTGCAGTCGTTCGAAAGTTATGTGCTTAGTAACACATTCAGCGATTCATTTTTATATTATAGATCAGGACTTCCCAACCAGGAGGGCACGCCCCCCTAGGGGGCGTAGAGAAATGTCAGAGGGGGCGCAAAAGGTACGTTTGCATTTCCGAAAAAAAAATCTAAGAAAGAAAGAAAAGTAAGAAATGTAAATGTAAAAGTAATAAATGATTAAAAGTGTACCTACTCTTCTATTAAAGATCCATAATAAATAAATATATTGTTCCTATTTGAAATTCAAATAAACAATTTAGTTAATATAAAAATATATGTTTCTTATTTTTGTTTATTTAACTCTGTTCGCTCGGCGTTCTTTCGTGCGGCGTTCGGCTAACTTCGCCTTACTTCGGTGCGCACGAAATGTGCGCGTCGTACTGCGCAGGTTATCCTACGTCTCTTAGTTAGATTCGCGGGACATTTGAACTGTAGGAGATTCATTATGTAACAACGTATACATGTACACATAGACTTTTATACCACAAACTTTTAAAAAATATATGATATCGTTTAACTATCTTTCTGTTTTTATGTTTTCATCTTGGTAAGTCAAGTAATAAACATTCCGTGATTTTTTACGGGTAACAACGAGTGTAGACGATAATAGAAAATCTTATAAATTAATAGCATTCAGTGCTCATATATTATTGTATTCTGTATTCAGATGATAATATGGTTGAATGGGAAGTGATCAGTCTCTATACAAAAGAATGGCGCCATGCATTTTCTACAAATATCTCACAATGGACGTAGGAAAGTATTATGAAGACTGCAGCAAATTCATATAAGGAAAGAAAAATGTTTTTTTTTATAAGTTGCAATGTGAGTAAACGGCGATTCCTTATGGAGGGTTGATCTTTAGCAAGGCTGTAAATTGATTATTCAATCTGTGCGTGGATATTGTAAGCAACATTGGAAAGGTGAAGGCATGATCTGAAAGATCTAAAAAACAATTTTTATAAAAAAACTCTCTTTTTATAACTTTTGAAGATTATTCCCATCAATATAATATATCAGAAGAAGAAGATAACGATAATAATCTAAACGAAAATATGAAAAAGAACAAGACATAGAAAAATAGAATAAGATAATGGTCGCAACTGGGACTCGAACCAAAACCTCTCGTCTATCCGGAACGTACGCGTTTATCAATTCCGCCATTGCCACCTTCTGTCAAACCGTCATATTAGTCAAAATCATACTTCAAATTTTAGAATTAACAATATCGTTTTCAACCATTTTTTTATTATAGGCACCCATCGTTTTTATTTGAAACAATCATCCTTAGAATTGGTTTGTAACCTTGATAGCGTCTCAGATAAATTATCCGATTTTATTTATATGAAACTATTGACTTTTTACAAAAGTCTAAATGAATATTCAATTTTTTATAAGAAAAACTCTCTTTTTATAACTTTTGAGGTTTATCCCCATCACTATAATATATCATTGAAGAAGAAGATACCAATCTCATATTTAAAATTTTAGAAATAACAATATGCCATTCCCAGTTGCGATCATGATCTTTTTCTGTTTTTCTGTATTTTGTTCTTTTTCATATTTTCGTTATAAATTTTTTAAATGTACACTTTATACAAATTCGTCGAGGGGTCGTGCAAGAAAGGTTTCATGTGATTAGGTACTTATTTGATTTCGGGTAACACTTAGTCCAAGTTTAAAAGAAAGAAAGTTCTTGCTATTTTCGTTATTTGTTTTTGAGGTGTTATGCCGTATTGCGCTACCTCCTTCTTTAGCCAACGTTTCGGACAGCGTTGCAGTGTTCATCATCAGGGCAGATCACACATCTGCCATGTGAGAATGGTTTTGGTGGTACTCCTGCTTTTTAAATATGCAAGAGCGAGACGGCAGAAACAGGTGTATAAAAGGTGATGGATGTTCCTGTTCGCTCTTCTTAATCTCCTACAGCTCTATTAACTAGTGCGTAGCTTTACAACACAGACGTTTTATATTTCATTAAGATCATCAGATCTCATATCACGCCTACACCAATAGTCAAAATAACATGCCGGATCTGCCCTGATGAAGGACGCTGCAACGCTGTCCGAAACGTTGGCTAAAGAAGGAGGTAGCGTAACATAGCATAACACCCCAATAACAAATAACGAAAATACTTTTGGCCGTGAAAATCTAAAAACGTATAAAGTTCTTGCTATCTCCAATATAATTTAAACTCGGTCATTTCCAGCGTCCACTCCGGATTCAGCTACAGAAATAAAGCCAACGTATGTGAGACGCTATCCTTACGGAAGATGAAGACATATTATTGGAGATTTGGTCCGCTGGCGCTGGCTCTAGTGGTAGCGGTAGCAGATGCAGACCACGGGTGGCCATTACTCATCGTTTGGCTCTTTTCAGGTCACCGGAAGAACCAAATAAAACATTTCATGTAATCCCGGATTTGTTGCCGTTTGTTCATTTGTTTTCGGTATTGCACGCTTTGTGTCATTAGCGATTGTTCTGTGATAGTGTAAAGTGTAAAAGGTTTGATAGCGAGGTTCACGGTACTCGTATGAATAATTATTCATACGAGTACTTCTCGCTCGTTTGAAAGGAGAAATTAAATGAAACATAAATTCATTTAGAAATAGAGAACTCTAGTCCAATTTTTTATTTTTTTAATGAACCTTCTAACTTAAATAACTGAATTTTTAATTTTATTTTTAGAGTTAGTTTTAATGGTTAAAATAATTATCAAAGTTTTAATTTTACAAGATCCCCCGAAAACCACCATATGAATGGTCAATCGTGTGACGTCATCACTCCTGAAAAATTACTATAGGATCGGGAAATCAGCGGATCAACTGCCGCCATTTTGAATTCCGTTATTCGAAGTATTCTCCCTAGAAATAGCATTACTATTTTTTTTTGTCCAGTAGTTTTTGAATATTTTCAATAATAAAGATAAACTAATAAGAGATACCTTTATTTTTGAAACATTATTTAGGTCTAAATAAGACCTAATAATGTCTAATAAGACCTAATAATGTTAAATATCCTCTCTTTTTTTCGTTATTTGATTTTCTTCTTCTTTAGCCAACGTTTAGGACAGCGTTGCAGTGTCCATCATTAGGGCAGGTCCGGTAGATGTAAAAACGTAACAAACGTATAAACGTATAAAAACTTATAAAAAAATCGTGTCAAATATCCTCTGTTCTATCAAACGTTATCCAAAATTACCTCCCCTCCATTCAACACCTCATCTCTTCTAGGTCTGAAATCGGCTCCAATCTTCCATATAATTCTGAAATTGGCACATTTAAATAAAATTTAAACATAAATTAAACTTTCCTTTCTTTGTAATTTTAAATAATGACCTAGAATACCCTTGAAGGGTGAAACCCAGAGTTTGATAATGTCTTCAGAAGGCAAAACAGCCATCACGCGTAATAATAATTACATAGCAGAACTTTAAATAAATAAAAAGTTTTAATAAATTAAAAGATAATATTGAAGAAGAAGATAACATTAATAATCTAAACGAAAATGCGAAAGAGAACAATACACCGAAAAACACATAAAAAAGACAAACCCTCGATGACCAAGGTGCTGTCCCGACGTCGGTTCCTCACTGCGGTTTTCGTATGAAAAAGCTGAGGATCCGGCATCGGGAAGTACTCCATGTTTTACGAGGGCTTGATTTTAATAAAGCTAGTGGGCCTGACGGAATACCTGCCCTGGTACTGCAAAGGTGCGCTGCAGAAATAGCTCCAATTTTGACGAAGCTTTTTAAACTGTCCCTGAAGACTGGCTCTGTGCCCTCTGGTTGGAAAAAAGCGGTTATCCATCCTATTCCAAAGAAGGGTGACCGCTCCAACCCGGCCAACTACCGCTCCATAGCGATCACATCAGTTCTGTCTAAGGTGATGGAACGTGTGATCAACGACAAACTGCTCACATACCTCGAGAAGAACAAAATTATTAACGACCGTCAATACGGATTCCGGCGGAACCGCTCGTGCGGTGATCTTCTCGCGTATGTGACGCATGTTTGGGGGCGATGCCTGGAACGTTTCGGTGAGACCCAAACGGTTGCACTGGACATATCCAAGGCCTTTGACCGGGTTTGGCACCGAGGACTTGTCAACAAACTGCATTCTTACGGACTTCCCGCATCCTTGTGTACGTGGATTGCCGACTTCTTGAGGGAGAGGTCGATTCAGACGGTAGTCGATGGTTTCACCTCTTCCTCACACTCGATAAATGCTGGCATCCCGTAGGGATCGGTTCTGTCTCCGACTCTGTTTTTGTTGCACATCAACGACCTTTTGTCATGTGCACCAATTCATTGTTACGCGGATGACAGTACAGTTCATGATAGCTTTTTGTTTGACAAGCCCCCAAAGGGCTCACAAACTCCAACAGCTCAAAGGCTTTGAAGCAAAGAATGGACGGTTACCTCGAGAGTGTTTTCTCTTGGGGTAAAAATAATCTCGTTGAATTTAATGTTTCAAAGACCCAATCTTGACTGATTACGTCTAAAAGGGATCGCAATGAAAATCTAGTCTCTTTCAACGGAAGCAATCTTCCGAACAGGCCCTCCATTGATATGCTTGGTGTAACCCTAAGTGACCAGCTCAGGTATGGGGGCTCCATCGAAGCCAGAGTAAAGTTAGCCTCCTAAAAACTAGGCGTACTGTACAGGGCCCGCAGATACTTTAATAGTACACAACTGCTAACCCTGTACAAATCGCAAGTGCGCCCCACGGTTGAATTTGGCAGCCACCTCTGGTCTGGAGCTCCAAAATACCTGAAAAATACCCTCGACTCTGTGCAGAAACGGGCGGTCCGTTTGATAGATTCTCCCATCTTAACAGACGGATTGCAATCTTTAGAGCACAGGCGTCGGGTGGGAATGCTATCCTTGTTCTACCGGTATTACAATGGAAGATGCTCCGAGGAACTAGCATCATTGATCCCTTCGGCACCGGTGCATAGTCGGGAAACACGCCAAACGTCTCGGATAAGTGTATCCGAATTTATTCATATGGAACTATTGGCTTTTTATAAAAATATAAATGAATATTCAATATTTTAATATTATTAAACATATAAAAAAATAAAAATTCAATTTTAGGTTACAAATATTATGCAAAATTTGTTCTAGGTAACTCAAACATATACACTGCACATACAAGTCAGGTCATGCCAATAATCTGAATAATGGTAATCCAAAGTGATAATAAAATTACAAACATCATGAAGACGATATAAAGACAATCCATAACCAAATACAAATATTTTAAAAAACTGCAGGCCACCTCAGAACAGGAAATCCTAGTGAGGAGGTCTGTGAAAAAAAAATGAATCCATACTTATTATATACATCATACATACATGTACAAACCTTGTTATTGAAATTTAAAAAAAAAAAAAAAAAAAAAAAAAAAAAAAAAAAAAAAAAAAAAAAAAAATGGAAGAAGTTTGTATGAATGTCATTTCTTTTTTTACATTAACTCCACACAAGAAGCCCTGAGGAAAATAATTTCCCTCGGGGCCTATGTCATCAGGGATGCTGTGTGGAAGGTCGTTTTGAGGAGAGGAAGGAATGAACATTGGTCTTGAAGAGACCCATGTTGTAGGAAGGAGGAAACGAGTCGAAGAAACGACCCGTTCTCATGTGACAAATATTAACCGTGTAAAAATACTGGGCGCGCGTTTGGTGTGTTTCCCGACTACGCACCGGTGCCGAAGGGATCAATGACGCTAGTTCCTCGGAGCATCATCCATTGTAATACCGGTAGAACAAGGATAACATTCCCACCCGACGCCTGTGCTCCAAAGATTGCAATCCATCTGTTAAGATGGAAGAATCTATTAAGCGGACCGCCCATTTCTGCAGAGAATCGAGGGTATTTTTCAGGTATTTTGGAGCTCCAGACCAGAGGTGGCTGCCAAATTCAACAATGGGGCGCACTTGTGATTTGTACAGGGTTAGCAGTTGTGTACTATTAAAGCAATTGCGGGCCCTGTACGGTACGCCCAGTTTTTGGGAGTCTGATTTTATTCTGGCTTCGATGGAGCCCCCATACCTGAGCTGGTCACTTAGGTGAATTGAGTGAGCTGGTTACTTAGGTCATTGAGTGAACGAATCAGTCAGCAAAATGTTTATTTTGTTACATTATTTGTCTCTCAGAGATAGAATTTTATCCGATCTGTTTTCCGATTTTTTTCCATTGTGTTCGACAGTTAGTTGACTGCAAAAAAACGGGTTACGTAAAACAATACTTTTTGCCAGGTTTTTGAAAATTTTCAAGTCAAAGCAATTCAGAGCTATCGAATTCATAGAGATTTATTTCATCCATTTTTCGCATTTCTGCCAGAGTAGGTACAAGTGCTTGTGATTTTTGGGAAAGTTGACGTTTTTAATTGGGACATGAAGTAAGTAATTCACTATTCTTTTTCAATATCAATTATAATTCATACTCTCAATATATTACAAAAATACAATTAGAAGGATTTAGCTGAATAATATGTTACGAGTATAATACAAATTCTAACAGCTATGTTAGAATATGATTTGCGAAAATTGAAACACGAATGAAGATGAAAAATAAAATAAACATAAAAACATTTTGTAAGGCGAGTATGGGTACCGCCGCCCCGGGAACCATTTAACCAACCACATTTAATAACCAACACTTCTGCCGTAGGTTACCCAAGTGGTTCACTACGTTTGGTGACTTAGCAGGGATGTCCGGATTCATGGGATGAGGTTTGTCAAGGTTTTGGCGGCCGATATGTGTGCCCACCGTACTGCGTGAGAGAGACTGTTAGAGGAGGTCTTTTGACCTCTCCAGTCAGAATTCCTTGACTCTTCGCCTTGCACCGCAGTTGAAGAGATAGATTCATGCGTCCGTCACTCTTGGACACACTGACACCCAGGTTCCTACCCACCCCTCACCCCTATTTCCTTCCCAGAACTCCTCTTCTTTTTTCATATAATCCGGGCCTGCATAAACCCTTAATTTCTCGCACTAAGAACATTACATAACTGCTCGCATGGGGTCACAGATGACCCCAAATAGGAAGAGTAGTTTTTAATATATATTGAAATATATAAGTAAATGAAACTATTTTATTATTAAAGTGCTTTGTTTATTCTGTAATATCTATAAGTAATAACATGAATTACTAACTAATTATACAAAAACAAGTTAAACTAAAATAATTATCAATAATGAACAATTTGTCCTTAGGTATACTGAGATCATAGATAATACTCGTATTTTTTAGGAACTCACCGAATTACTCTTGTTACACTGTTGACAGTATATTTCAGAGTGATCATTGCACACAAATCTTGTACGTTTCTTGCATCGTGTTGGTACTTTGTAAAGTAACGTAATTACTCGCACGGGGTCACCGCTCAAGAGCGCAGCGATGTGTCTGTCGTTCCACTTCCGTGACTTGGTCGCTACCATGTCGCTACTAAAATACAAACTTATACGCGCGTTATGAAGCTAGCGAAGGCGCGGGGGGAATCCGGCCGCGCAAAGTGCTTAATTTTTTAATCCGAAAATGCTTTGACCCCATGCGAGTAATTAAGGGTTAATAAATCCCATTCTTCAGCCCCTACCTTCACCCGCCTCGCAACACCAACCAAGTGGCGACCCCATCTGTTTATTCTTTACATTTGTACAGATAGGGTCTGTCACATAAAAAATAAAATAAAACTGGGCCGTACAACCTAGTATGGGCCATACCTTTTTCATGATTTCAATAAACCAAATTCCCCATATATGAATATTTTCACTTTTGTTCTAGAATCGACATGATATATGGCGATGCCTTTATCCACATTTAAAAAGCTCTCTTGCGTGTATATTTTTTGTTTAAAAAATGAATATTCATCCACTCAGATTAAAACGTATTCCCGAAAACAAAATGCCTATTTTGAATATTTAATATATTCCAATCCAAATCTGAAATTTTAATTTTATAATATATCTATCTGACCCGGCAATGTTGTTCTGCTATATAAATTATTTCTAGTGAAGATTTTATATGTTAAATAACAATAATTAATGTATTGTAAGAGTGTGGGGATGGGATATATGACAGAAAGAGAAATGGAGCGCTGTAGACGATGACCGCCGATAAAAGCAAAAAAAACACCAACTAAAGTAGGAAAATGATATATAGAAAATAAATATTAATTTCGAAGAGCAATTGAGTGTGATATTTTTTGTCAGTCCGTCTTTATCCAACACAAATAAGCTCGATGGTTTTCCCACGCGAGAACATGATGCCGAATGAAATATCAAAATGACGCGACGCTTCATGTCTCGCGCATGTGTAAAATTCGATGAGGCGGACATAGCGCCATCTGTCTTTCAACAACATAAATAATTTCGATCTGTTCGAAATACGAACGACGCTTAAATTTGTTCATACAAAAATACTGAAATCACGATTTAAAATGGGAGGGCGGGTTGGAGAATTAAAAATTGGGGTTATAGGTATTTTTCGATGCCAATAAAAAAAAATACGAAAATAAAAATTGTCAAAAAAAACAGTTATTTTCTGTGTAGGGACACCCTAATCACCTAGCGGTATGAAATATACTTTAAAACCTGTTCTCATACCTACCAAATATACATACAAAATTTCATAAAAATCGGTCAAGCCGTTTCGGAGGAGTGCGACCACAAACACCGTGACACGAGATTTTTATATATAAGATTCCAAAAGAATTCCTAACCATATCTTTAACACACCTTTTTGGTAGAAATGAAATGAGTTTGATACAAATGATTCTGTACTAGCACAGACCAGTGAAAAATCACGGGAAAATAAAAATATACATAATTTTAAAAAGGATATTTTTTGTAGTAATTTTTTCAAAATTGTCACTGCCGAGATCCGAACCCAGTTCAACTGTTTGGAAAGCAACAGTGATGACAATATTACACCACCAAATATTTTATGTACGGAAAAAAGTAGTAAAACTACCTATCAGTTAAAAACCCTCTCCGCAGGTTTTTACTGCTAGGCCCTGCGGGCGGCTTTTGGTTTGTCTTCGCGCAGTTAATGTTGGTGACAATGATGACCATTTTATAAATCTAATTGGAACTGGTTCCAAAAATAGCTCGTTCCTTAGATCCACTGTCATCCAGTAATAGCTAGTCACCGGGACAAAGTGACCGTGATAAGCAATGACGTCATATGCAATATATAGCCGCTTGATACTATTATTCACAAATAAGTAACACAACTAAGTATTACCATCAATCTTTCCGTATCCGAAGATATTCCCAAATTCACAAATTCGTAGAACTTATACCTAGGGGTGAAACGTCGAAACGTCGGAAACTTTTGACGATTTGTTGAATTCAAAACCGAATTACAACGGTATCTTTGCTTGAAATTTCACGTACACGGATGTTTATATGGTGCGGCGGGTACGACGCGGCGGCAATATAAAATTAAATCGATTCTCATTAAATCAAATGTAAAAAAAACATTGGGGTTAATCAAATATACTAGTACCTATGTATGTTAAAATAAGCAGTGTTTCTAGGAAAAAACTTCTATGGAATTTGCATGAATATCTGAGAAAATACCATAAATCATGAAAATTTTATGAAAATATGAATAAACTTATGCTCATACAAATTAGATATGAAACCAAAAATTTCTGAAATGACCGCTTATATTCCCCGTGTCACTCGAAAACATGCTAATACAACTGACATGCTTTATTATTTCAGTAAGTAAAAAAATATCTTAGATACACGATTTGCAAAAATCACAAAAATTAAGAATTCTAGAATTTTTCCCAGTTTCGTTATCCATCACCAAAGCCCAAAATTTTACGATAAAGGCACCGCTGAAAACTCCATCATAAAATCTCCCTTTTCTTATAAACGATGATTGCAATAGAAACATGATACAACAACGGAACTCACAGTGACATTACAATAAGATTTAGAAGTTCTGTGAACAGTTTCGCGTCCAAAAAAATATGTTTCAAAATATCTCTTATTTTATTCGTCGAAATCAAAATTTCCTAACAAATAACACTAGATTTAACACTAGCTTTTGTCCCCGGCTTGGCTCGCATAGTATAGGGGGGTTCTCACTCCACCTCCTCCACCTTCCCTATCTCCATTCCTCTCCCCCCCTTAGTTATACCTAGGGGGGAGACGTCCCCATCCGGCCTGCTGACGGAAGTAGCGACATCTTGTGACGAATTCTTTAATTCGAAACTGAATCATAACAGTAACGATGAATCTTGTCAGTGTCCCTACATTGAGCGCACTACACAGATGAAGTATCTCGGCCTCACAATTGATCCATATCTCAAATGGAATATACACACTCAAATAATTGCAAACAAATAAGAAAAACCATGCACTTTTTCAGAACGATAAGAAACTTTCTCGACTTACAACACTTGAAAATGATTTATTTTGCAGTCTGTCAATCTATTATTGAGTATGGTATCATTGCATGGGGAGGCGGTACTGCATCAGCACTAGACCCAATCATAAAGGCACAGAAAACTATTATAAAATTAATTCTTAGACTACCCCTAATTACAGACTCGAACTTAATCTTCAATATTATGAATGTGTTTGACGTTCGGCAGATATATGCAAAAACAATCCTCACTCATCTATACACAAATATGCATAAATACTATGAAAAAAGATTAAAAACTCGCTGTACTCGAAACAATGACAAAGACTTACTACAAATCCCCAAAATGCATACTTCTTTTGGTCAACGAAATTTCAGATACCTTGCAACAAGACTTTACAACATTCTTCCAGATAGAATAAAAAATTCCCAAAAATATTATTCCCAAAAAAATTTCAAAGATAACATAAAAATTTGGATCAAAAATAATGATAGGGCCTTTACAGGTGCACTCACCCAAATTCGAAATTATTAATGATTTGGTATTATACAATGGAAATATACAAGCAATGTATTAGTTGCTTTTATTTAAAATTATTATTAATGTAACAAATAAGTAATTACTATATAATAAAAGTGTAGGTATGTTTATAAGTTTTATGAATTGATTTAAAAATTACTGCCTCAACACAGGCTAGCCTAGTGAGGCAGATTACTGAAAAACCAAAATTTATAACTATTTTCTATTCTTTATTTATTTACTGTTCATGTTTATATATTTTTCTGTTGATATCCTTTTGTACTTATGTAATTTTAAACGACTGTAAACGTTAACACTGAATATGCACTTTTAAGTTATAATCTTGCAAATTTCGTTCAATAAAGATATATTATTATTATTATTAGCTTTGTGTGAAATTCAACGTACACACATGCTATTTGTGGCGCGGCGCATATGACGTGACGTCAGACATGCACTCGAAGCTGGGTTCTGAAATTCAACCACGCAGTGTAGATTCACCAGTTTCCCGCTTGTACCACGAATTTCCAACACCGCGCATAAATTACGAACAGGCCACCTACCTTTCTAAACATTTATTTAAATTTTCCGCTGGAAACATTTTTTCACCATTTGAGCGTTGCCACATTGAATAATATAGAAAAAAGTGCGTTGTACGTAGGAACCGGGTGGGTAATGGGAACAAACTTTGATTGAGATTAATGCTCAGATACAAACGGCCTTGACAGCCAAAACTGAAGTGGGAAAAATCCCCTTCAAGGAATTTTCTCTGCGTACGTTTTTATCACTGATGAAATAATCGGAGACCATGTTTTTTTTTTTAATTTAATTTAGCCTAAACATTGTTTTTACATATTTGTATGTTTTACAATAATTATAAATTTTTTATGTTTTTTTTTATTTTTTATTTTTTATTGAAAGAATAGATAGTACATAATATAATTAACAAACAAGTCATGCTAAGCCAATTTAATTGGCTTGTCAACAGGTGCTCATATTTTAGTTTCATATACATTTTTTTTTTAATTTAAAATTTACATCTTATATCTACAGATTCAACATTTTTTCATACTTATCAATATCAATATAAATTTATTTTTTCCGATATCCAATTTTTCACCATATAACCTTATTCATAGAATTACATTGCTTTATAGCAGGGTTTCCCAACCAGTGGTCCGCGGACCACTAGTGGTCCGCGAGAGCTAGAAGATGGTCCGCGATGATCCACGCACCGGTCAATTAGCGAGTAAGCGCGCGGGCGGTCCCTAGTCGAGAAGTCTGAATAAAGAAAATCGGAACAATATTCAGTTTATCATTATTGTACCCTGTGGTCAGTGACCATTACGGTATTTCGTTTCGCCCCACCCCAACCTATCCCGTTCTACCCCCTCCGTTGTGGTAAATATTCTACTAGAATCCGTCCCACCCTCAGCATGGGTGGCACCCTAGGGTAGGGCGGACAACGTGGTATCACCCCCCTCCCCCCCAATAAAATTGACAAACACAAATTTCGACTTTATAAAAAAATTGCCCGTCTTGGGGGGGGGGCTAGATAATTGTGCTCTTGGAAGGGAGAAACCTTGTCGGGTGCCGCCCCCCCTCGCTATTCCACTGCTTGTGGTCCCTGTCGAAAAAATAAACGTACAAGTGGTCCCGGGTCACAAAAAGGTTGGGAACCACTGCTTTATAGTGTCAGGTAATAAATTAAATATCTTCGGTATTCAAACGTTCTCTGTCCGTACTTATTGATAAATTTCGGAACTATTAACCCGTCGTTGCGCGTGAATCCAGTGCTGTATTTATGTCCTAATTTCACTTTATTCTGCGGGGTAAATATATGCTGAATTATAATTTTGTGTCATAGTATTGCCTTAACAGGTAAAATATTGGCACTCTGAAACAGCAACGGTGTATTATGTCTCTAAACAAACGTTAAACAGTGTTATAAAAGAATATAAAAACAGCCCTTTCTCGCCATAAAGGCACAGGGCTCTTGTGTTTGGTGAGGGAATTTATGCTCAATTATATGAAATCATGTAAGTATGTAAATAATAACAAAAAATTAAGTAATAAAAACTAAAGATTTATCAATAATAGATTTCAAGATGTAAAAGCTATTTTAATAGAACTCTTATAGTAGTTTCGGGTAATTTTTCATTTTAAGATGGAATTCATGATTATTTTATTATTTTTGTAATAATAATAATAATAGAATAATTTAAACAGAATAATTCCAATTACGGTACAATTTATTTACCCTATCAGCATTTAGGCAAGTGACTCTTCAATAATAGTTTTGAGGTATATAGAGAACAGTCACTCACATCCAAATGGTTTGCAAGTTCATTTAACAGCACCACTCCCCTCGTCATGCTATGCTTTGCCAAGACGTCTGTTCTGCCGTTCGGTACTTTAAATAAATTATGATGTCGACTTAGGCTGTAGTGGTCTGGTACAGTGGAGGTTATCCACCATTTACCCGCCCTGGTCTAAGTGACAGATGATTACTTCTTCAAGGCTCTCGCAACGACTCTAATTTTTTTGAAAGAACGAATCTACATATAAGTTTGAACGAATCTAGACTTCCAGTGTCCCTGCATACGGTGTTAGGAAGTAGTATGCAAGTGCTTACATAATATACAAAATGCGAATAATATAAAGCAAGTCAGGGATAAACTAATTTTAAAAAGATAACAGATAAACATAAAAGGTGGCTGCTCGCAGGTCGCAGGGTAATGGCATCTTGCGTATGTTGCAAGCAAAGTAAAGTTGTCTGGTACATATAAATCATAGCATCCCAAGAGAAATGGGCTAACGATTAAATTGTTCCAAATTTTGAAAGACAGAATAGCAAGACTTGCTTTCCGTCTAGTTTCTAGACTCACAGAAATCAGTTTCCTCAAGTAAGTCAATATGGTGCATGAACCGTGGATAGCTTCTGTACATAAACAAACCTGAGGAATTTCTTCTGGATTTGCTCTAGCATATCAATGTACTTCTGGTGGTACGGTGCCCAAACATCGCTCGCGTACTCCAGCTTGCTTCTCAGTATACTATCGAAAAATGATAGGTATTTTGAATGGGCTTGGTATTAAATTTTGGGATTTTAATATTATTCTAATATATTGAATTATATGTTATTTGGCTGAATTTCTTTGAAAGTTATTAGTATTGATTTTGTCTATTGCAGATACATTGAATATTGAGAAAAAAAATTCGGTAGAAAAAGTAGATGGTTTTTTCAAGATCTCAATCTTTCATATCAATCTTTGAACTATTTTGATAAGATTTAAAATAACATCTTATGCCCCTCCCCAGCCCATAATACCATATTGAAATATAGATTAAAGAACTACTTAGTACGCTATTTTTAGGCTTTCCCGTCTAAGGATATTTCTAAGTCTTATAAATACATTTCCTAATTCTAAATAATATAGATAATAATATTTTTGTTATTACCAAAAAGACGAAATGCAAAACGGTCGAGTTATATCCTGACTAGCTGACCCGGCCACACATTGCTGTGGCTTACGAAACCTTTATATCCAAAGCCATCTGTTAAATCAAATCCACACCACGCTGCCCACTGCCCGCTCCCCGCTGCCGCTTGGCCAGATATATTATGTATTTCAACCAATTTACACAAAACCTTGACAAATTATATACCTAAAAACATTCCTCGTGAATCACTCTATCTATTGGTGAAAACCGCATGAAAATCCGTTGCGTAATTTAAAAGATCTAAGCGCACATACAGCGTAAGCGACTTAATTTTAGTAAAGATAAAGATTACTTTCAAGTACCCGGCAAGTATTGCAATTATTCCAGTAATGCAATGTACGAGTACATATGAAGAACACACGGGCGAGGCAAAATTCAGATACGTGCTCAACAAAAACAGATCAGAATGTCAAAGTCGAACCACAAAAGAAAGATCTTCAGCAATACACCAAGTGCATCGATGATAAACTCGATAAACTCTGGAACAAAAAGTTTAGTGATGTGATTACGAGCAAAGTGACAACGGAATTAAATTCAATGAAATAAAAATTTGTCATGTTCGACGAAATAAAGACCTCGCTGATTTTTCTGTCAGTAGAATATGATCGCTATACAAAGAGGCTAAAAAAATTCAGCCATAATAAATAAATTATGTGTCGATAACCAACGTCTTCAAGATGTGTGTGCCAAGACCAAGTTGTTTGGCAGTCTATTCTCTCTGGCTACCCTGTGGAGAAGCGGCGTGATGATTAGTTAGTTATTTTTTTCTTGATGAACAACAAATTTAGTGCATCTGTCAAATTTATGGTAACAACAAATTGCATCTCTGTGCGAGGTAAGCGTTGCATGGGTTAGGGTGAACGTTGGTTTTACGTGGTGGTTTGACATCACAAAAGGTTTTAAGCAAGGCTGCGTAATGTCACCATGGTTATTCAATTTATACATGGATAATTTATGCAATGTATGCAAGAATTAAAAGAGATGGGATTGGGCGCGAAACTGAGTGATCTGAAAGTATGTTGCCTGTTGTATGCTGATGATGCAGTGCTGATTTCTAACACTATGGAAGATCTAGTCTCTCGTGTCTAGGATGAACGAAGTGTGTATGAAGAATGAGTTAATGATGAATGTAAGTAAGTCTAAAGTCATGGTGTTTGAAAAAGAGAATACGAAAACAGTGTGCAATATAGTTGTGAATGATGAATACTTGGAGCAGGTGGATAAGTTTGTGTATCTGAGTAGTATGTTTAAAGATGAGAAGGCTGATAGAGATATTGAAAGAAGGGTAAATGCAGGTAACTCCGTTAATGAAGGACTGAATGCCGTTGGCGCTAATAAAAAACTGTCAAAAGAAGCGAAGCTAGCAGTTCACAATGGAGTCCTGGTACCTATCTTGATGTATGGCAGTGAGGCATGGAACTGGCAGAGGAAGGATGAAAGTAAACTGAATGCTGTTGAAATGACATCTCTGGGGCGGTTGTGTGGTAAAACCATGAACAATCCTGTGATAAATGTGGATATTCGCAAAGAATGTAAGGCTGATGTAAGCACAATGAGTGACATTAAGAAATTGACCATCAGATGGTTTAAGCATGTAGAGGGAATGAAAGAAGAAAATAGTGTGAAAAGAACATATGACGCAAATGTGAATGGAAAAAGAAGTCGGGGATGCCCGAGGAAGACATGGCATGATCAAGTGAATCGGAGTCAGGCCTTGTTAAAAGTCAGGATAATGGAAGAGTATGTGTGAGACGATGTATGTGAGGCAAATAGTGTGTGCCAAGACCGAGTTGTTTGGCGGTTCGAAACGGCGTGATGGTTAGTTAGTTAACAATAATTATTATTTATTAAATAATTTATTATTTCAGGATACATGATTTTAAACTCAACCCGTAAAATAATTCCTCCTCGTGTACCCTTAAAAATTGAAAACAACGACCTGCAAATCCTGATCCAGGAAAAATATCTTGGGCTGTGCATTGATCAGCATTTGACATTTAAACAACACATACAAGGTATTAAAGATAAAATCATCCCCTTAATTAGCGTATTTAGCCCGCTATCATATCTGTTGCCAAATAAATTAAAAATAGGTTTATATTATAGTCTCGTACACTCACATTTAAATTATTTGATTGAAATCTGGGGAAACGCATGTGAAACACACATAAATGAATTACAGGTAATACAAAACAAGGCAATCAAAAAACTATTTAATTACAAGCCCAGAACATCCACAAAAAAATTATATATGGAAACAAAACTATTAACATTAAGAAAACTATATGAATACAATACATGTCTCCTTATATACAAAATACAAAATAATCTCGTACACACAAACACCGAATTCATTAAAACTTCCCAAGTACATAAACACTTTACACGACAACGTGATAACATACATTTAAACACCATCCACACTAACTATGGTAAACAATCCATTGGTTACGAGGGGGGCAACTTATATAATTGTCTCCCAAATGACATTAAAAACGAAAAGAAGCTGGGTAAATTTAAAAAAAAATTATTTATATTTATTCTTGATAAACAAAATAATGAAATAGAATAGCGCTGTATTGAAATATTTATTTATCTTAATGTGTATAATTATTTCTAGTTAAATGAGTGAAAATGTAATTTTCTTTTAACTGGAATAAAAAAAAAAAAAAAAAAAAAAAACAATAGGTTTTTATATCTGTGCAAAGTAGTAATAAATATTACGAGTATAATCTAAACGCTGAATACGACTAATTAAATAGTGGAAATACTATTTTGTTGGAATCTTCCACTTTTCTTGAATCCACAGTTTTTATCCATTCGTTTTCCCTTTTTTTGTCTGAAAGGGGAAAGGACATTGATGCATTATGTGAATGCGGAGTGAGATGTTTTAATGATATTGTTGGCCTGTTAGCGGGGACATTTTTCTTTTCCCCGAACGTAAATTTGGCCATTTATTTTGGCCCGGACTGTGCGGGTGTGGAAATGTGTGAAGTAATGGACGGGTTAACAGTGGCGTGCACGATTTTAAATAAAAAAGATTTTTTTCGGTCTCAAAGTTCGTCTTAACTTTCTGAAGTTAAAACTTCTTTGTCACCGTTGTGATTTGAAACTCGATGAAACGGAAGCAAATGATATCAAAAAAAATTCTAAAATTAATATCCAATCTTCAAACCACTACAAAACGAACAGGCAAAGAAGACGCCAAAGAAAGCGACTCAGAAGAAGAAAACACAAAAACTAATAAGATGACTAAATGTACGAGTACAGGAAAAGGTGCTCTGGAGTTCGACGACAAAAATATGGAAAAAATCATCCTTCACATTGATAAAAAAATGCTTCGTAACCTCCCCACTCTTGTATACTTTACTTTTCTGGAGGTTTCACTTCTACCGTTTGTGAATTGCGCACTCTGATTTTTTATATGAAAAAACCTTATCAGAGATTTTTTAGTCAACTTCTTTATATGGACGTACAAGTTCTTTCGTTCGTCCTTTGTTGTTTCCTGTACCATTCATCCGATTGAAATTTTGTGAGTTGTTGTGCGCATGCCCGCCATAGTTTCTGTATAAAAGATGAGCTTTATTAATCAATTTCGAAAATATAAAGAAAAGAAGTTTATTGATATCCTCCCTAAGGATTCCTAGTCCGTCCGAGACGGACTGTATTGGTGACATACATGGACATATAAATATATCTGGACCTGCCCTAAGTGATAAAACCATATTATTTCCCCCTCCTATTTCACCCGTTCCATGGAGCCAGCTCGGCTTACGAGAGCGTCGCTTGAATCTAAAAAATGTGACGTCATCATTCTTGTCCTGACCAGCGCGCTGGTCACATCGCACATTTTATGAACAAAAGTGAGAGCTTGTATATATTATACCCTAATATATGTGAACGTAGCTAATGTGGGCATTTCTCCAGTGAGCTCGTCGCTGCTTACAGGGGTAAGTAAATTATGAAACATTTGTAAAAGTGTCTTAACTAAACACGGCAACAAAATATTCCCGTGTGAAAAAGGGTGAACTTTCCTTTGCCGATTTCTTCTACGCAAATATGATAAGGGGGGGAATTCGCGCTCCCATGTAAAAAGGTCTATTCATTAAAAAGCAGATTTTGCTTTTAAGAACTAAATGGTGATATTATAATGCGAGATGCCTATATACTGTCAGATTGATTTTTTAACGAATCACAGTCATCTTTCCCCTCTTCACCTTCCATAGTTTGGTTTTACCCCTCATCTGTATCTTCTGGTCTATTAAATTTGGATGTCTATAGTGACATCATAATTTCATCATCTTCATGTTGGTTGACTATGTTTGCTGCTTTCGTTTTGTTGACTGTGGGTTCATCTTGGTTCATCTTAATTTTGGTTGACTGTGGGTTGTATTAGCGTTGCTTTTTTATGACTTCCTAGTATTCTAGTATTCATGTTTACTTACCCATATATGAATGTTATTTTAATACGTGTTTATCTCCATAGTGTTTTAATTAGATTTGGAAGATGATTTTTTTTAATATATTAGGTTTCATGTACAAAAGATATGTTTAATTTTAGGATATTCAGTATATTTTAAGTATAGGTCATTTGATGTGTTGGTCAGTAAGGTGCTCATTTTTCCTTTAAATAAAATATTTAGATTTCCGTAGATTCCCAAAGACAAATAGAACATTTCTTACTACTAATTAGTAAACATTTTATCAATATTGATACACATAGGTATACATCAGGATTTGTATTATTATCTATCGGTTTTTAATATTTAACAATAATTCCACACCGTATTTCGTTTAGTATTGTAATATTGCTTACCATCATCATTACATAGTATAAAATGAAGTCGCTCAAAATGTATGTGCGCGTTAATCTTTTAAACTACGCAACGGATTTTCATATGGTTTACACCAATAGATAGAGTGATTCAATAGGAAGGTTTATATGTATGATACATGCTTAGATATTATAGTGGAGAAAAGCCGAGAAATTAAAATATTCAATTCAGGCAACGGGCAGCCGGCAAGCGGGTGGTGTGGATTTTACAAACGTTGGGTAATGGCGTTGTGTTTCGTTAGCCACAGCAACGTGTGGCCGGGTCTGCTAGTACAGGATAAAAATAATCGTCTTGTAAAATATGTTATACTCGTTTGGTAAGGTAACCCATACCTCATACTTTAAGGATTTTTTTTCACTGATTGTTAATCTTTACACTTGCGGTGACAATGGCAGAGGTGTATATTATCCAATAAATGGTTCTCGGGCGGTGGTACCCGGAGTGATTAAAGAGGAATGTTTATATGAATAATACATGTAAATTATATTAGAGAAAAGCCGAGAAATTCAAAGAAAAGATATTTTGTGCGATTTAAAACGGCTGGCGGGCCGTACTATAGTCACTTTTGAAATTCGTTCTACGGAAGAAATTGGAAAATAGATGTCTTAGAGTAAGTAGGTATTTGATTTTCCCTTTTCAAATATCCAGTGTTGTATTGCAAGCATTGTATAATTAGTGGCGAGTTAATTAGTTTATATGTATAATACATGCTTATTATGGTAGAGAAAAGCCGATAAATTCAAATATTCAATTCAGGCAGCGGGTAGCGGGCAGCTGGCAAGCGGGTGGTGTGGATTTTATAAAGATTGGGTAAAGGCGTTGTGTTTCGTTAGCCACAGCAACGTGTGGCCGGGTCTGCTAGTATAAAATATAATAATGTTTTGCAAACCTGTATTTTCCTAAAGTAAAATGTAATACAACGTGTTTTGTTATTCTCGAATTAAATATGGAATTATAAGATGGGGATCTGCTACACATAAGTACAAATACAATTCAAAAATGAATCATAAAAACCATACTGAAAGTACCTATTAAAACCAAAGACGTTTCATACTTTAGACGCGGGGTAGAAATCTCAAAATGGGAAGCCAACAACAAGACAATTGTAGAGTTCTCGATTTCTAGTACTTTAGTAATAAACTGCCACGCGTCGAGTAAGGTCGTGTCCTACTAGTAAGTAAATTGCATTAAAAAGCGTCAAAATTCCCTCCTGTGTGATGAGAAAATGTTTCCATTACACGGTAAACAGTCGTAAAAGCGAAGGCATAACATTTCATTTGTAAATACGTGCAAATTACTTATTATTATCGATTATAAAAATAATACAATTGCTTTCCGCCCAAAGATTTTATGCGTCATTAGAGAACTCAAGGCCTACTAAAGCACAGGTCTGGATGCGCAACAGCCAAATTACAAAGTCGATGCCATGCCGTCGCTAAGTAAAATTTACTTTTTATAATAATAATCTAATGATTCTTTATTTACTTGCCTGCGGTAAAACAACATACAAATCAGCAGAAACAACAAATACAATAACAATCAATGCCATTTGCAAACTATCGTTGTTCATTATAGCTATTTGACACCTCAAAATTCGACTGGTGCCCAGGCCTCCTACTTTAGTCGGCCTTGAGACAGTATTCGACGGAACTTTTGAATTTTGAATACGAAAATGCCGCCCGCGTTCTATCTTTTGTTTCGTCCATATGCACATATTCTTTTAAGCGTCTATGTTTATGATATACGAATAACTTTTGAATTAAGAAATTATTGAAAATCGCTGAAAACAAAAGAGTGTTGATTAATTGCCACATTATATCTTGAGTTTGTGAGACTATGGCAAGTCTATTTATATAACCTCATTGATTAAAACGCGTTGGATTGAAATTTTTAATAGCTTTGACGTATGAAATGTACACGAATATACTCCAAAATCATATAAATGAAGTTATTCAAAAATACTGAATCCTCTACTAGAACCGTGAAGCCATCTCACTAAATCGATTTTTTTTTTACATGAGCTCCACACAGGAGTCATATGTCATCTTTGGGGATGATGTGTGGGGGTTTTTTTGGGGAAAGGAAGGAGAGGAGAGTTCTGGGAAGGAAAAGGGTTTAAGGGGTGGGTATCAATCTGGGGTTAAGTGTGTCCTGGTCATCCACCTCCAATACCTAAACAAACCTCACCCCTGGAACCCGGGCACCCCTGCTAAATCACCAAACGTAGCGAACCACATAAAAATGACAAAAACATTTCAAGTTATAAAACCACATTGGTACAGGAACTGCACTTACTTTGCAACAAAACTCCATAACATCCATAACCAAGACATAAAACTAATTAGTACAAATCAAGAATAAAAATATGGCTGAAAGATGTCAACGAAACAAAATTCGACTGCAGTTAACACGCGGTAGAAGCAAAACAATTTCAAACTATGAAAAACCAAAGAGTCTTGAAAAGTGAAGTCATAATCAAAGCGGCCAACGAGCTTAGACCAGCGTCTAATCCGTTTTATATCTCAACCAATAGGAGCCTTGATAGGAGCTTGATGCTTCGTAGGTGCTGTATACGTCATTTCGGTTTCATCCTAAATCCAAATTACAACGGGGCTATAGAAGTTTCACTTCAAAAACCCTAATAAAGACACTTAAAATGTCATAGAAGACAAATAAGCTATAATTAAATAACTTTAGTCCGCCTCGGTACAGGACTGAAAAGGAATAAGAAATACAATATATTGTTAGCGGACCTAAATGGGGGTCCCTAAATTCTGCCGACAGACTAGCTCAGGTTTTAGTCAGCAGAGCGGGAGAGGCCCTCACCACCAGGGTGGTAGGATCTGTGAGGCGTGTGTGGGTCTTTCCTGAAATAAAGCTCAAATTTCTACGGGCTGGGAGAAGGCAGTGAAACCAGTAATCAGGGTAAACAACGGTTATATTGGGTAAAACACCTGCGTAGACACAATATCACAATAATGCATACATAGTAATTCAGGGTAGCAACAACAGTTATATCTAAAATGGAGGAATCTATCTCTATAATCTCTCTGGAAGGGCTATTTATCTCCACGGTGAATTTACTGCGAACACACGCAAATAAGGGGAGTTAAATTGGTTCAGGTACTCACAGCTGGGGGCTGAACTCTTGTAGATTCAGTGACGGGAAAGAATATAGCCATTCTTGGAGTTCCCGCAAGTCACTATGCAAAACACGCTGCATCGTGGCTTGCAGAATGTTCCGGAACTGTGCGGAACGGTTTACGACAACACGGGCGCTCAAGCCAGGCGCTGGAGAAGAGTGCTGGTTGGCGGCTCGCTGTCGACGGTGGCTTGCTTGGGTTCCGCCGCCCGTAGCGCGCCGGTAAGCTAACGGCGCGGGAGTGAAACTGTAGTTTGCGCAGTGGCGTATTTGTGTATCGTAACAATATCTATACTTATTTTACATAGTCGCTAAAATAAAAATTAAATTAAATTTTAAAATCCTCTAATCACGTGTCACCACTGCAGGGTGCTAGGCTCTCAGCTAAGAGCAGTGGGTTATGATGCGTCTTCCTTTGAGAACCGAAATTGTAACACCGATTTGTTACGCCGAAAATTTCTCAACAGTTTTTATTACTTTTTTCCTTTTGTATTCTTTTAATACTGGCAACCATTTGGGCGTTGCTTAAAATAGCAATGATAACTCTCGGTTATCCGGAGTGGTATGCATTAAAAATATCGGATAATAAATAGTAAAAAGGCGGGATAATATCCAAAAAACAAACGGAATAAATCTGTAAAATTATGATGTATGTTCGAGATCATGTTGTTAAGGTGATAAAAGAATTCATAACCCGCTCTTTCGTAGATGGCGTTAGATAATTTATAGGTACAGAGAACGGTTTCGAACCGTTCTGGGATTAATAAACCACGCTAATTGACTTACACAACTGATAACTCAATACTTACTTATGTTCGACTAGCTCGGTCGCTTGGTGTGTTCTCAGTTCGGTTTTGGTTGACTTGAATAACCACCACTATGTTGCAGGTAAAACCAAAATACAGGAAAACACAAAAATATAGGGATAATCTTAATATATAAAACAAAGTCGGGTTAGTTACACTATTTATAACTCGAGAACGGCTGAACCGATTTTGATGATCTTTGATTTGTTGGATTTGTCTCCGCCCCGGATAGGATAATAACTATTAAAACATCGCAAAAATTCACGAAAAAGAAAGTTATGACGATAATTCATTTCCTCATACATTTAATATGGAACGAATTTTCATCTTTTGAAAGAGCTGAAGGAATATTGTGATAGGTAGGTATAATTCCAAAAATTCAAAAACGTCAAATGTCAATGTGCTGATTGTTTTTGTTTTGTTCTTAAACATATAATGCTGCTCCTCTTTCTTACACACTAAATGTCAACAGTCGTAAATGGGACAAATGATGAACGTATGTCTGCACAACTCCAGGAAAACAGCCACTTCTTTTCAAAACATTGAAGGCGCATTGTGACGTGGGGTACCTATTGCAATTCGGTAAAGTCAATCAAATACATCTGCAAATTTATCACAAAAGTCAGCGATATGCTTTGAATCAAGAATTGGTACGTGAACGTGAATATGATCAAGATGCATTGAACCAATCAGTTTGAACGAATGTACCACTGTTGTACCCCCAACAGAAGGAAGTGCACGATACGTTAATGAAGGCAGTTGATGATGGAAATGGTGGCTTATTTTTCCTCGGTGCGCCCAGATGCGCCCGGTGGAAGATATCTAACGACAACAAAACGAAAAATGTGCTTCAATGAAGGGAATCGACCCAAGTGCAACCCACCCAGTAAATAGTTTTAACAGAAAGTATTACAATAATGCCACGTGAATCATTTCGATTCGCTGTAATAAAGCAAATGTCTTGCTGCTACGTGAATTACATTTCTTAATTCATTTTGAGTTTTAATTTTAACTTAAAAAAATTAAATTAATTCAGCTGATAAGTTAACACAACAGTTATTGATTCTTAGGCGGTACGAAGTTCGCCGGGTCAGCTAGTTTTAAATAAAAAAAGGTTCTCTTTTTCTATTAGAAAAGGCTATATTTGCAGAAAGGACTCTAGGTCAGGAAAAGCTTAAATCTCTGTGAGAATGGGGTGATTTTGTGAAATAAAATTATGAATTTAATTCTACATAGGTCAGGTAAAAGCAAGGTTTGGACTAATATATGGAAATTGAAACGATACGGGTGTGGGATTCTGTAGGCTCGGCAGCAACAAATGATTTTAACTAAAAACTGTTTTAAGTGCAAATATCGAATGGAAGGCTAAAGACAACATAATATTCGCTCGGGACCTGGGAACCAAGAACGTCTCCAAAATTTCTCCGGCCCAAGCCGGTTCACAGCGCCCCCACCCCCGTCACAGCGCCCCCACCCCCGTCGATAAGGGTGCGAACGACTTCCATCGGTATTGTCATACCCCAAAATATGAACATTAAAGTACTTGGTTTCAAAAATACTTAAGGGGTTATGTAATGCATATCTTAACATAACTTATTTTCGGAAAAAACACTTTTTGTAAGTTATGCTTTAAAATACTATTATTTTTTATATTAGCGCCACACAGGAGACCCTTAGCAAAACAATTCCCCTCAGGGCCCACGTCATCTTTGGCGATGTTGTATGGAGGGGAAGTATGCTTTTAAGGAAAGGAATGAGAGGAAGTTCTGGGAAGGAAAAAGGTATAAGGGTGGTTGGGAATCCTGGGTTCAGTGTGGCCAGGAATGACGGACGTATGAATCCATCCCTCCCACTGCGGTGCATGGCGATGTGTCGAGAGAGTCCTGCTAGAGAGGTTAAAAGGCCTCACTTAACAAGTCTCCCCCGATTCGGCCAGCCCCGCAGTTGGTAGGCAGACGTATCCGCTACCAAGATCCGGACAAACCTCACCCCATGAACCCGGAATCCCTCGCTAAGTCACCAAATGTAGCGAACCACTACCCATACCCGCCTCTCAAATTGAAAAGTATTCACTTAATAAAATTCAAACCTATTAAAAAAAATCGAGTGCAGTTTACACGCGGTAGAAGCGAAACTTTACCAATTTCTCAACCAATACTTGAAAAGTAAGATCATAATCAAAGCGACCAATGAGCGCAGACCAGCGTAATTTCCGTTTCATTTCTCAACCAATAGGAGCATTTAAGGCTCCGCAACCAGGCCCGAAAAGAAGAAGATGGAGGGATACGAAATTACGAATTTTATAGGAGAGCGCTAACATTTACAGCGACAAAATCGATGGGAAAATTGCGAAAATGTTTAATAAAACACGACTCGTTTAAAATAGAGCAAAAATCTCGCGGGCATTTTCTTAAATAGCATTTAAAGAAAAACTGTGATTTTTTCATGCGTATAACTTGTAAAATATTGTTTTTTATAGGTTACTTAAAAGATAAAATTTTCATTTTAAGATCTTTATTTTAAGAGAATTCCTTAAAAGTGATAATTTTTTATAATATTAATATCTAATGCATGTGTACGTAAACGTATCAAAAAAATTAACGTCTTTAGAGATGCAAGAAATCTGTTTTAAATTTCGGTATTATTTCTAAGTTATTTTTTTGGCAATAAAAAAAACTTTTAAATTTTTTATTATTTTTTTATTGTATACACGATGAAAAAGTGAGATGATAGTTTCCTTCCAAATTTATTACATAAAAGGACTGTGTTTTTTAAATTTTTATTTTATTTAAATTTCTCTACATTTCGGTCAAAAATGTTGTGGGAGGAAATTTTTTTCCATTTTTTTCCGA
Organism: Limnephilus marmoratus; assembly: GCA_917880885.1. Classification (NCBI taxonomy): domain Eukaryota; kingdom Metazoa; phylum Arthropoda; class Insecta; order Trichoptera; family Limnephilidae; genus Limnephilus; species Limnephilus marmoratus. The sequence continues at coordinate 40,198,088 of OU862926.1, forward strand.
GTTTGAATCTTAAAATATGGCAGTTTTTGAAAGCTAAAGTGTATTTCAAATACACAAATCTAAAAGGTAATTTTATCTAGTTTTCATAAATGGTATTTGTTTTTACGACACCTTCAAAAATAAGAAATATATAGAACATTCAAAATACTATGGAAAAATTACAAATATCGTTCGTACATCAATGGTTAAAACAGAGATAAACTACCCTCTCAGGCCGTGGAAACCATGTGTATTTCTTTCAAAGAACAAATTTTTAATTAGTAATATTTTCACATCCGCGGCCGTTTGTCAATTGAATATAATTTTCACTGGGTTTTTTAGTAAGGCTGAAGTGTTTAAGGGAGATATGTAAGAAATCGGTAGTAATTCGGGTAGCGGGCCTTTAAAAGTGACATCATGATCAAAGCGGTCAATGAGCGTAGTTCACGCGTCGCAGGTGCAGTAATCCTCATTTCCGTTTCATCCGAAATCCAAATCATAGCGGGGCTATAGAAGTTTCACTTAAAAACAAATTTTTTGATATGTGTAATTTCTGTAGGCGTAAATTCGTCCGTGTGTAATTCTTACAGTGTAATAATATGGTTACGTTAAATTCACACCTGTTTCATTTCGTCCTGACACCCAAAAGAGAAATTACAACGGAGCACGGAGCTCTCGGCGGTAGTAACATAAACCAGGTAAACAATGAACTGTACGTAGGACGGGGGGCCTAAGAAACGGGCAGCGGTCCCATGACGTCATATGTATCTACAGGCGCTTACCCCAGAGGTCATCTGACCTCGTTGGATACAATCCAGACTTATGTACGCACTGAACCAACTGTAGGCTCCCAAACCGTTCTGTTTTCTTGGAACAGCTAATTTTAATTAGTTAGTCAAACTGGTTTGCTGATTGTAGCACTTCATAATCTTTTGAACGGGCGTATTTTTATTCATGATATTAGACAAAAATTAGAATTGTATGTTCCCGACAACTTCACAAGAGCGAGCGGGCACAGGACGACAGGACTTTTGTTGTTCCGAGATGCAAAACTAGTGGCTTGTTCGTAATTAGTCTAGTAGAGTAATTTAGTCGAGTAGAGAAACTCGTCACTTCTTTTAAGGGGCTGTAATCGTTTTGGGAGGAGGGTATGGGTACCGCCGCTTGCATCATTGATTCGATAACCTCTGCCATAGGTCACCCTAAGTGGTTCGCTACGTTTAGTTATTTAGCAGGGGTGCCCGGTGAGGTTTGAGTAAGTCTTGGCGGCACTCGCGTTTGCATACCTCCTGCGTGGCGGGCCGGTTTGGAAGATACTGGTTGAGGGAAACCCTTTTACGTCTCCAGTCCGACTCTCTCGACTTATCGCCTGGCACCGCAGTGGGAGGGATGGATTCATACGTCCGCCACTTCTGGACGAATCGATCCCCCTGATTCCTACCCACCCCTCATACCTCTTTCTTTCCCAGAATTTCCTGTCCTTCCTTTCCTTAAAAATAACCTCCACACGGCATCCCAAAGATGATATAAGCCCTGATATAGGTGGGCATTATTTTCCTCAAGGCCTCCTGTATGGAGCTAATGTAATAAAAGCTGATCTTGAGATACTTTCTTAAATCCTACAATTATTAGTGATTTTGCATGATTCTGCGCTGATACATTATAAAAAAATTCGAAAAACCTATAATATAAACAACGTATCCCGTTTTCGACCCAAAATGAAAGGCACCTGCAGTTACCAGGGTTGCCAGGTTTTTTCCAAATATATACCGAACAGTGAGCAAAAAAAATTTCGAGAGCAATTTCTCTATCGGTGGTGCCTTGGCAAAACAAACCCGCGTCGGGGGTGGGATTGTCGGACTTTGAAACAATGTAAGCAGTCAAATCCAATTATTCAAATAACCACATTTACGCAAGTACGTAGTCACCTGATGTGTAACACTAATCCGCGAAATGGCTCGAATACAGTGAGCGTGTGCACGAAGCAGCAACACCGCACAAACTAAGTAGGGATGCTACGCAACATCGATTGCCGATTGCTGATTGTCGATTACCGATTGCATCAAATCTGACAGTTGAATCGTTTATTAGGAAAAAAAACTTATCAGAAAAAAAAATACCGAACCGCCCATACATTGCTATTTTTGTTATACCGAACACGGTGCTAAAATACCGAACGGTTCGGTAGAATACCGAACACCTGGCAACCCTGGCAGTTATACGGGAATATCTGTCGTACAATCTCCCATTACAAGGCTATCGTGTTTGTCAAAGGATCAGAAGGCTTACTTTTCCCGATTCGTCGGGTTTAAGTTATACCCCCGAGGGGTCACCACGAAACAACACAAACCAGATAATTTCTACTTCAACTTAGCAATGTGAAATAACGAATGATTATTTTCAATTTTTATGGATTTTTGTTTCCGAAAAAAGAGTTGTATTGTGTTTTACTTACTTTTTTACATTAACACCACACAGAAAGCCCTGAGGAAAATTATTTCTCTCGGGGTCTGTGTCATCTGTGCAGATGATCAAAACAAAGAAAAGAAAACTTTCTTCCACTTGTCATCAATGGTCACTCAACCGAGGTACCGCCCAACCTCGCACCCCGACCTGACTGTCCAATTAATACGGATTTTTGTTTAAGTCTATTTTTTTTAATATGTACATCAAAAATGTTACTGGAGACCAAAATGTCGATAAAACTTTTACTCCAAATAATGTCAGGAATCACTGGTAAGTAAGTCAAGTACGTCATGTTCCTGTTAGGCGCTAATCAATATTTATATTATAAAAGAAAGTCCAAAAAAACGTGCGGAACGCAAAAACTCAGAAACGAGTGCGGTACGATCAAGGGATATGATGTGGTAAATCTCTATCCCCCCTATGGAATAAGGGTATTCGTTTTTACTTAAAGGGCGTGCTTAATAAGGCTTAGATATAAGGGCTGAAAGTTCTAAGAAGACTCTAGAAATTTCAAGAAGTCTCCGGAATCTTCCGGAAATTTCTGGAAACTTCTACAAGATTGGATAAAACTCTGGAAAGTTCTGGGAAGAGTGGAGGAGTATATCAGCGAGTCTAGAAGGTTCCGGAAAGTTCTATAAGGTTCGATAAATCTGTAAAAAGTTCTGGAAGGAGTGGCAGAGTTCGTGAGTCCAGAAGGTCATCGGTGAGTTTAGAAGTTTCCGAAAAGTTCTAGAAGGTTCGATAAAGCCGTAGAAAATTATGGAAGGAGTGGCGGAGCATATCGGTGAGTCTAGAAGGTTCCGGAAAATTCTAGAAGGTTCGATAAAACTGCAAAAAGTTCTGGAAGGAGTGGCGAAATACGACAGTGGATTTAGAAGGTTCCGGAAAGTTGTAGAAGGTTCAATAAAGCTGTAGAAAGTTCTGGAAGGAGTGGTGGAGTATGTCGGTGAGTCTAGAAGGTTCTGAAAAATTCGATAAGGTTCGATAAGGCTGTAGAAAGTTCTAGAAGGAGTGGCGGAGTACGTCAGTGAGTTTAGAAGCTTCCGGAAAGTTCTGTAAGGTTCGATAAAGCTGTAAAAATTCTGTAAGGAGTGGCGGAGTATGTCGGTGAGTTTAGAAGGTTCCAGAAAGTTCTAGAAGGCTCGATAAAGCTCTAGAAAGTTCTGGAAGGAGCGGTAGAGTGTGTCGGTGGGTCCAGAAGGTTCTAGATAATTCTGGCAGGTTTCCTAAAGCTTTGGGATGTTATGGAAGAAGAAAATTCTAGAAACTTTCAGAAATGAGTGGCGGAGAGTGTCGGTGAGTCTAGGAGGTTTTGGAAAGTTCTAGAAGTTTGGATAATCTTAATGTTCAATAAACATTAATAAAAAAGTGTGCAATGTGCATGCTGCTAAAACTCAAAAGCTAGTTCCGGTGCGATAACGAGAGTTAAATTGTGTGGTAGCCCTCTATCCCCCATCCATGAAGAAAGTTCCTATCTTTACCTGAAGGGCGGCTCTTAAATATATAAGGGCTGGAAGTTTCCCCCCTTGTAATTTCTAGAATAGTTCAAAACGTTCAAAACCCCTGCCATAGGTCACCCCGAGTTGTTCATTACGGTTAGTGACTTAACAGGGGTGCCCGGGTTCATGGAGGTGAGGTTTTGTCTAAGTCCTGGCATGAATGCGTTTGTCCACTTACTGCGTGGCAGGCCGGTTCGGTAGAGATTTGTTGGGAAAGTCCTAGGACTTCTAAGACTCCAACCGAACTCTCTCGACCCATCGCCTTGCAATGCAGTGGGATGGATTGGTTCTTACGCCCGTCACTCCTAAACAATGGACCCCCCAGTTTCCTATCCACTTTTCACAACTTTTTCCTTCCCAGAACTTTATTTTCTTCCTTTTCCTAAAAAGCCCCTCTGCACAGCACCCCCATGATTATAGATGCCCTGAGGGATTTTTTTCCGCAGGGCTTCCAGTTTGAAGTAAAAAGTAAAAAAAAATTTAAAGAAAAGTTTTTATTGCAGTTTCGAACAGTAAGTATTTTTTTGATTAAATTTGGAAAAAATGAAAATATTTGTACAATAATTATATATCAACATAATCATCTCAGGCAGTCGCATAACTTAAAAATTTATAGAGACATTTTCTTACCGTGGTCCTTAGATTTAATAAAGAGTACCCAGCTAAAAGCTATGGGGTCCAGCTGGAACCATGATTTAATAAGCTGGGCCAATCCAATAAATTCGTTCCTTTCTATCTTCCTTTCTGAATTCAAATGATTTTGAAAATCGATCTAAGGTTGTGCAGAATTCTTCGGTGATGTTTTGCTCACACGATTCAAGGTTATTTATTTATTTATTGACGCTCTAGTGGGCTTTTACAAAGGTATATAATAATATAATAGTTAGGCAGGTACGTAGTACACAATATATTACGTAGTACAAATTAATAGTAAAAAATAAAATTAATTAAAATTAAAATCATACATTTCATTTTAGTAATTATAAAGACTTCCTTTTATAACTAATACGGAATCTGCAAACATGTCTTTAATATTCCCAAATTTATTGCCAAAATGATGTAACCTATTTATAGGTGTATGAGCCTCATAGTTTGTTTTAAAATTGTCACAGAAGAAGACAGCACTTTGCATCGTATTTCTGGTCTGTGCGTAAAATTTTATTTTGGTGAGAATTTCAGGGTTGCCAATGCATTTTGAGTCAACGTTTCAACCTTAACCGGAACGTACGCCTGCACCGCTGCATCGCGACAGTATATTATTAATTCCTGGGTTGGGTGCTGCTTGCCCTAACCCTTTGCGCTCGCAATAAGTGGGGTCTCCAATATGTCGCTAACCGAAATTTTGGAGACGTTAAAGAGTGATGTATATAAGAACATCAAAGAAATAAAAATCAAAAATTTGATTGAAAAACAATTCTTACAACTTGAAAATACAATCAACAAAGAAAAAATATCGGACCAACAAGAAATAATCAAATTAAAAGACCAACTGCTAACGAAAACTGAAGAATACGCCAAAGGACTAGAAAACAGAAACCGAAGTTATCCTGTAAGTTACGAAGCCAAAACAACAAATAATTTAACTCAAGATACAAATAAATTTCCAATTATTATTTCTTCTGATGATAAAAACAAATCATCAGAAGACATTGAAAAAATAATCACAAAAAAATTTCTGCTGCAAAACTGAAAATTGCAGTAAACGGAGTTAAAAAAATAAGCAAAAATAGACTGATTATACACTGCCCCAAAAAAAACGATGCTCTAGTATTGTCAAAAGAGATTAACGAAAATCTTCGTAACATCCAAGCTGAAGAAGTAAAGAAGAGAAAACCTAGGATCATTCTAAAAGGACTACATGAAGATATTCAAGATGATGATATTGTACCAAACCTAATTGCACAGAACCCGGACCTGGAGGAAATGTTAAAAATGAATCCTGATTTAGACTCCCTTAAAATGTTAAAAACATTTAAAACTAAATATTCAAAAAATTGTGTCCTGGAAACTAGTGGCAGCATGAGACAATTACTACTGTAGAAACAAAAAGTTAACATCAGCTACCAACAAGAACTCCGATCCTATATGTAATAATTGTTCTTTTCAAAACAAAAACTACAAACTAAGTTATGACACTAATCACAATGCATCCAGCATTAAATGTCTATATCGTGCTAAAATGCTTAGAATCGCTCAAGACAAAATCGATTATTCGTAAAGTAAGTAGAAGTATGATACATAAGTAACTATTCACGTACTAATTACCCGCATTATATATTTACACTGCATAAATGATTTTAAAATGCAAACTAAAATAAATATTATTGCTACATACATTAAATACATCTTACTATTATTACGAAAATATTTGACCATGTCAAATACAACTGTTACAGGTCGTTCTATGAATATTTATTTCACTAACTGTAAATCTAAGATAAATATGTATTTTATATTGAGAGTTTTTGTTAATACTTTCTATTACTGTTTAATATGTATAACTCGACGAACACTTTTTCTCCTAAAATAATTTTTTCTCCTTCAATTACATTCTCAACAATACGATAATGTCAAAATCAATTTTTTATTATTCTATACTCTTATGTCTGACTCATTATTTGAAGATATAGATTCATCTTTCAAGATTTCGGAAGATATTTGTTTATCTAGTGTCGAATGTAATAACATACTATTAGAAATGAATCTCTCAAAATCTTTAACAATCCTTCACTTAAATATCAGAAGTGTCTGTAAAAATTTTGATCATTTTACAATCGCATTAAATGAACTTGCCCATAAACCGGATTGTATTGCGTTATTAGAAGCCAGAATTAGCGGCTACTCAGGTACCTATAATTTACCTGCATACAATAATTTTGTTACAACTTACAAAATAAATCAAAATAGCGTAATCATTGTTTTTATAAAATGTATTCATGACAATATTTCCATTAATGAAATACATATCGATCTTGTAAACTGTCTTCATATTCAAATTAATATAAAAAACACTTTATTTGATATAATAGCGTTATATAGAACACATAACACGAGCATTAGTAATTTCACCGAGAATCTGAAATCTATTATAAATACAAATTGTTCTCGAAATGCATTTGTTGTGGGCGATATCAATATCGATATATCTGATGAATTTGAAAACAATAGAAATAAAGAAAAAACTGATTATATCAACACATTAACGGAACTAAACTTTAAACCATGTGTAAAAAAATATACGAGAGAATGTCTTGGACAAAGGTCATCATGCATTGATCATATTTGGTGTAATACTAATGAAACTGAAAAAATAAAATCAATTATTTGGAAAAATAATATTACTGATCATCACACATGCATTGTAACCTTTAAAACTGACAAAATAGATGTGAAAAATTACTCCCACAATAATTTTCAAAAACTATTATTAATTACGAAAAATTACAACAAAACCTTAACACTGAAAATTGGGAAACTGTTCTATCCTCTAATAACACCGATTTATGTTCACTTAATTTTGAATCAATCTTAAATAAGCATATAAAATCCTCCTCTTCCATTATAAAATACTCTCCAAATAATAAATTTAAAAAATTAAAACCGTGGATCACCCAAGGAATCATAATCTCAATTAGACATAAAGAAAAAATTTATAAGGAACATAAAAAATTTCCAGAAAACTATAAACTATACGAATATTTTAAAAAATTCAGAAATAAACTGTGTTACATTATCCGGAAAACCAAAGAAGATTTCTATAAAGAAAAAATCAATATTGCTGGCAACAATAATAAAAAGGTATGGCTAACTATCAATGAAATTATCAATAAAAAACCTAAAAAATCTAACATAAACAAAATTACAGATATTGATAACAAAATTTATGATGTAAACACGGATCCAATGAAATGTGCAAATATTTTCAACAATTATTTTGGATCAGTTGGTGAAAAATTAGCACTTAAAATTAAAAACATCGAAAATAATGAACTATATACATCGCCTTCAAATCCTTTTAATACCTTAACACAATTCCAACGAACTGACGCTGATGAAATCAAACACACTATTAATCAATTAAAGGGTAATTCTTCCCCCGGTTATGACAATATTTCGGTAGAAATTCTTAAAAAAAATTCTGATTCACTTTGTAAACCATTGGCACACATCATAAATACAAGTTTCGAAAATGGCAACTTTCCAGTAAATTACAAAAAAACTATTATTACTCCTATTTTTAAATCCGGTGACCCCTTTCTTAGTAATAATTATAGGCCAATTTCTCTTACCTCAAATATTGCAAAAATATTTGAAAAAATTGTAAAAAAACAGATGTTCAAATTTATAAAAGAAAATAATATATTAAATTCACATCAATATGGTTTTGGAGAAAATTCGAGCACTCAAGATGCTATCGTAGACCTAACATCTGAAAGATATAAATCTTTAGATAACAAAAAAAAATGTATTGGAATATTTGTCGACTTACGAAAAGCTTTTGACAGTATATCACATTCGAATCTTATCTCTAAACTAAAGAAAATTGGTATAACCAATAATGCCCTAACGTGGATCGAAAATTACCTATTTCATAGAGAGCAATTTGTCAAATTAAATGGTTTTCTCAGCGATTCTCAAATCAGTAAATTTGGAATCCCGCAGGGAACAGTATTGGGACCAATTCTCTTTATCATTTATGTTAATGATATTTTTAAACTCACCATTAAATCCAAAATAATATCTTACGCTGATGACACAGCAATTTTAGCTGAGGGATCAACGTGGAATGAAACTCAGAGAACGGCGGAATCAGATATAAATTTAATTAAAAAATGGTTTGATGAAAATTTACTATCTCTAAATACAGATAAAACTTTTGCAATTCCTTTCACTCTGACTAAAAAGGCTACCCCCGAAAATCTAAATATATGTATATACTCATATAATTGTAATTCAAATTCATATATATTGTTATGGTACGTTTTTAGAGCAACAGGGAGCGCCAACGCGAGTCCCTAAACAAACCGCTGCGGGCAACAACTCGTTGCTCCCCGCTGTTTCCTGTTACCTACCTCCTCTCCCCTCGGCATTCCGGCACGCTCCGCCGCGCCGCCACCAGTCGAGTAGTACAAGCCGTCTCAGGCGCACGTGACACTCCTCCGCGAACTATACAGTTCGCGGCTAACTAGCCCGATCAAATTAAACGCAGTAACATCTGCGATGTAATTAAAGTACATACGAGTGTTAGCGCTGGTGTTCTACCATGCCTGTGAACTTCGGGACCTGTCCTAGACTCGGGATGAGCCCTGCTGAACCCGAGAGCCGAAGGATTCTTCAATCACCATGTAAGCTGTCCTCTGATTTACCCTCTTTAATGTGTCCGTAACGATAGACTGTTTGAACTCTCGCGTAAAGCCACCACTCAGAAAGTTTCGTTGACAGGGATCATGAGATATAAACTCGATAGCTAGGTTTGTGTAACATGCATCTCTTGAATTGAATTGTGCTGTAATAACCCTTGTACTGTGTTTGAATTTACAATACATGAGTCTATTAATTACATCCTGTTGTTAATCTGCCTCGGCAGGAGCCTTTCCCCAGTGAGTATTCCCAGACGATTGTGGGAGAGAGAAGGAGAGAGAGAGAGAGATCCCGACGCATTCGTGCGACCTGCCCTCTGAGATAGAGGGTACTTTTGTCTCTACCGTGAGCTGGCCTGGGGACATATTGTAGGGCAGTTATGCGTTTTGCCCATAACAATATGTAAACCTGATTGCTCTGTACTCACTATTAAAACCAATGTTAAATACCTTGGGGTAACTATAGACGGTAACATAAAGTGGAAGATGCAAATCAGCACAACAGTTGAGAGACTAAGAAAATTAGTGTACATTTTCATTAGAATTCGAAATATTTTAAATATTAGTATGTTAAGAACTATTTACTTTTCCTTAATCCAATCAGTGCTACAGTATGGAATTGTTGGTTGGGGCGGTGCATTCAAAACTTCTCTTTTACCATTGGAAATCATTCAAAAATTAATTATAAAAATAATTTTAAAAAATCCATATGATTACCCCACTATCAAATTATTTCAAGATTTTAAAGTACCTTCACTTCATGTTATTTATAAAAAAATTACAATTCTACAAATACACAAAGATTGCTTCAAAAATGAGAGCTTCACTCCTTTTTCAAGCAGCATTAGAACAAATATCCTGGGCTATATGACTGTCCCGCGTTGTAACACCACCACAGCTCAACAATACTATAAATATATTGGAGTTAAATGGTTTAACCAATTACCAGTTAATTTAAGATTGGAAACAAATTATAAAAAATTCAAAAATCAATTAAAACTCTTTATATATAACTTATCACAATCACTACATCTTATAATATTTTATTTATAAACACAATTGTAATATCTGATATCCTTTTTCTTTCTTTAATTTTCACCTTTCTTTTTTATATCCTCTTCATTCTGCTTATGTTTTATATATTATATAAAACTATAGATGCATTTAATTATATATACGAATTTTTTTTCTTTGTATACTGTTAATTATCCATCAATTGATTTATATGTATATAAAAAAAATTATATATTATTTAAACTTATATAAAAATTAATATCTACATTCGTTGTCGCCGCCTTTTTAACACGAGCTTTGCTCAAAAAAAAGGTGTAAGACGTATTAAATAATATTTTTTTTTTTTTCAAAAAACTTTATTTATACACAAAAACATGAAATTTTTGTAAAATTTATTAAATAAAAAATAAAAAAATAAAAAAATTATTAATGATTTTATTTAATAGTACAAGGTCAGAGATGATTCGATTATCCGACAGCGTAATTAAGTTGAGTTGTTTCATCAAAAGGACAAAGTTAATATTTTGAATTGGAATATTCAGCTTATAGTCAATAAATCTTAGAACTTTGTGCTGTACTCTTTCTATATTGTCGGAATGTATTTTACCAACGGAACCAAATGGGCGAATTATACTCTACCTTGCTTCTTACTAAAGAAGTGTACAATATTTTCAAACATTCCAGTGACTTAAAATCACTTGCTGTTCTGCATATAAAACCAAGCATTTTTATTGCTCTATTTGTTATTTTATTTACGTGCAGAGTAAAAGTTAACTTTTCATCAAATATAACACCTAAGTCCCTGATCTGAGCGACTAGTGTCAATATTACATTATTTAAAGAGTATTCGTAAGTTACATGACTTTGGATAGGTTTATTAAGTTTACGATTAATCAGTACGAATAATTCCACTGATTCGTTCAATTAATGTTGGAAAACTTGTGCATCTCTCGTGTGTGTTCGAGTTTGAGTTTTTAGTAATTATGGAAGATTTTTCGTAGTGATGCGTACCCGAGAATATTCCCGACCTAATATAAATTCCACGAAGTCGAATTTATATATATATTTTTTTTTTATCTCAGCTCCACACACTAGGAGGCCCTGAGAAAAATAGTAGGTATTCTTCATGGCCTAAGTCATCTTAGGGGATGCTGTGTTGAAGATATTTTTATGGAAAGGAAGGAGAGGGAAAGAAAAGGGTATGAGGGGTGGATACGAATGTTAGGGTCAGTGTATCCAGGAGTGAAGGACGTATGAATCTTCCAATCCGTCGAAAGAGTCCGACTGGAGAGGTGAAAAGGCCTCCCTCAACCACCCTCTCTCGATCCAGCCCGTCATGCAGTATTTTGTCAGATGCGTCGTTTTCCAAGACCCGGACATACCTCACCCCATGAACCCGGCACACCTGCTAAGTCACCAAACGTAGCAAACCACTTTTTTATTTTACAGGCATACCGCACAAGAGTCCCAACTGCTCGCGTCTGGAGCCAGTGGGACTATGGCATCCCCTAATTAAGGTATGTTGTGAAGTGAAGGCAGTGGGGAGGGGAAGGAGATAGGGAAGAGGAAGGTGGGGAAGTACCTGGCTATTCAGATCTGGTCACCAAACACGGCTAATGCCATTTCAAGCAACGTTTCAATTCTGAATGGTGGTCTTACACCAGGGGATACTGAGAGTATCTTCCACTCTGGAACGTGCCGCAAATATACAATATATTATTTTAAATGAATAAATTGTGAAATATACAAATTAATCAAATAAAATTTATTTGCCACGCCGGGATTCGATCCCGCGACAATCGGGAAGCGAGTCAAGCGCCTTACCGCTGCACTACGCCGGCCATCACTTGTTGAGACTTATGACGTAGGTGTTGGTTATCCAATAAATGGTTCCCATGGCAGCGATACCCACACCCGCCCCTGAAATCGAATAACTTTAATAAATAAAAGAAAATTCTTGGGGTTGATGTTTCTGAAGGATCAGTATTACATTTAAATAATTTACAAAGAGATAGTGTAATTAGTTTCTCGATGTCTCCAAAGTGAACGAAGTTGTTAGCATTCAAAATGAATTCCAAACGTCGGAAATGGAAGTTGATGACTTAAAAATCAAAATTGACGAATTAGATTCATTTCAAAGGTATCGATCAAATATTAAGACGATTCGTTTAAAATACAACGAATCGTTTAAATTAGATTCGTTCAAATTATTACCTAATAATGTCACGTTATAACCATATATAAACCACCTCCTTTCCTTAGAAATTCGTAGCCCTAGAAGTGGTTATTACAATATGTCCGTGCAATAATTTTCACACGCATCGTGTAACCTTTCAGCAGGTGTTCTCTTCCAAGAAATTCTTTTATATCTTTCTATCTCACCAGATTTGTAAGACATAATATCATGGAGTTGATTGAAATTGATATTATTGATTGAAAATATTTTTTATTTATCTTTTAACTTTATGAGTAAAACCTCAAATTGTAATATTTAATTAAATGAAGACAATATAAGCGAAACTCAATCGAAAATCTGGAAACAGAAAAATCAGAAAAAAATATTGACACCTCTGGGACTCGAACCCAGGACCTCTGCTATATCTTTTTCTGATTTCCCTGTTTCCAGATTTTCGAGTAAGTTTCTCTTATATTGTGTTCATTTAATTAAATATTACAATTTGAGGTTTTACTCATAAAGTTAAAATAAAATATTCATTCTAAACTTGCAGAAAAGTCAAAAGATGTCGCATATTAAATAAAATGGATAAAGATTTATCCAGACACTATCTAGAGAGTTTATTTATCCAGGCACTATTTAGTTCGGGTTTGAATCTTGCAATCACGACCTCCGTAGTCCAGTGGGTAAGACTCTTGACTCACAATCCGGAGGTCGCGGGTTCGATCCCGGCATGCGCAAATAAATTTTATTTGATTAATTTGTGTTATTTCACAATTAATTCATTTAAAATAATATATAGTATATTTGCGGCATGTTCCAGAGTGGAAGATACTATCAGTATCGCCCTGGTGTAAGACCACCATTCAGAATTGAAACGTTACTTGAAAATGGCTTTAGCCGTGTTTGGTGACCAGATCTGAATAGCCAGGTACTTCCCAACCTTCCTCTTCCCCACCTCCTTCCCCTCCCCACTATCTCCAGCCTCACAACATACCCCAATTGGGGATGCCATAGTCTCACTGGCTCCAGACGGGAGCAGTTGAGATTCTTGTGCGGTATTCACTGTAAAAAAAAAAAATCATACATAAAGATAGTAGCCAATAATATATGCGTTAAGAAAATGAAGATAATGTGAGTGGTTCTTAGTCGAAGTATGATACAGTTAAAAATGAGCGAATTTGATATCTAACACGCGCTAACCACACCGTCGCCCTGTGGTTAGCGCGTTTGCCCGGAAAGCAAGAGGTCCTGGGTTCGAGTCCCAGAGGTGTCAATATCTTTTTCTGATTTTTCTGTTTCCAGATTTTCGAGTGAGTTTCGCTTATATTGTCTTCATTTAATTAGAAATATTTTTCATTGTTCCCCACTTTAAGCCTTGACCCTTTGTCATGTTTTCTGGGTCGAATCGCATAGTTGTTCATTTGCATATTTTAATGTCCAACATAAAACTGTAATTAAAATGTGTTAACGAGGCTTTTCAGGAGATATCTGATTGGCAGCGCTCTTAAAAATGTACTCGGAATTCGTTTTATTAATTTAAAATATAATTGAAAGGGCCCGCTGTTTCGCCTTGAGAATGGCATTTGAGAATGCCTTTAAACGGCGAAACAACTATCACGCATAATAAACAGCTGTCGCACGTAATAAAACTTTGACGGGATAGTCCGACGCTCTGTAGTTCTGTAGGGAACAAAGGTAGTGTTTACCGTCGGAGTTTTTATGTTTTCTTTGTTTATTGGAGTTTGTTTTTTTTGTCAAAAATGTAGTTTAGTAGTGTTTTAACATATAATTGGCATATATCTAGTACGTCACAACTTTTGAATATTTGGTCTGTATCGGTCAGTCTTTGTTTTTTAAGATCGTGTTCTGCGCGATTTCTATTTGATCGATAGCTGCGTTTGGTGCTCCTCCCCAAGCAATTATTCCATATTCTATTATTGATTGACAAAGCGCAAAATATATTGTTTTCATTTGTTTTATTTTATATATGTTTCATAATAAGCCATGTACTAATTTTACTGTATTTTAAAACAAAGTATAATAAGCCATGTACCTGTTACGTCATGTAATATATCAACTTTTCCTAAATGGTTCAACAATAATCTTATAAACTTAGTCTTTAAAAAGAAAATTGCACACCACAAATTCAAAACAACGAGGTCATTTCATGATTATACTGAATTTCATAAGTTGCGTAAGCAATGTGCTGTAACTTCAGATAAATGTTACAAAAACTATATAAAAGAAGTTGAAAACTCTATAAAATGTAATGTTAAATCTTTCTTTAATTATTCTAAGTCATTACAAAGCAATTATTCTTCTATCCCTAACATTATGAACTATGGTGGCAAGACTTGTACCAAAACTGATGATATTGTTAATCTATTTGCAGACTTTTTCAAAAGTGTATATGAGGATGATGTCCCTGTTGATAGTATTCCCGAATTTGTTACAGATATTAACTTGCAATTATCTGAACTAGTAATTGAACGTAACGATATTATTGCCGCGATTAAACTCTTGGAACCAAAAACAAGTTCTGGTCCTGATAATGTCCCATCCATATTCTTAAAAAATTGTATAAATTCTCTTTCTTATCCATTGTACAAAATCTTTAACAAATCTCTCAAAACAGGCCAATTCCCCAATAGCTGGAAATCCTGCTATCTCACCCCCGTGTTCAAGAAGGGTTCAAAAAACGATGTTTGCAATTACAGACCTATTTGTATTCTGTCTAGCATTCCTAAGCTCTTTGAAAAAATCATTCTATGTAAAATATCCTCTAATATTAAACATGTAATTACCAATTGCCAACATGGGTTTGTCTCTTCTAGATCTACTCTCACAAACCTTACAGTATATGAAAACTATATAAACACAGCATTGACTAACAGGCTACAGGTAGACTCCATCTATACTGATTTTTCCAAGGCTTTCGATAAGGTCTGCCACAAAATATTAATAAATAAACTAAAAAAATTAGGGATAAGTGGTAATTTTTTGGCTTGGTTGATCAGCTACTTATCTGATAGGTTACTCTTTGTAAAGATCAATGACTGTTTATCCTACGAATTTATTGCTACCAGCGGTGTGCCGCAAGGTTCTCACCTGGGACCTTTATTATTTATACTATTCATCAATGACGTTACTAGCATTTTCCATGATATCGAAGTTTTACTCTTTGCCGACGATATGAAACTGTTTAAAGTCATTAATGATGTGCACGATTGTATAATCTTGCAAGAGAATCTCAATAGTTTTTTCAAATGGTGTTCAGGTAATAAACTTCAGCTAAATATTAACAAATGCCAAGTTATGAGGTTCTACAAAATTAAACGCCCAATAATATAACATTATGCACTCTGTAATGTAGACTTAATCTCTGTAGTCGAAATACTTGACCTAAGCATCATTTTTGACCAGAAACTTTGCTTTGTATCTCATGTAACTTCTATAGCCAACAGGGCTATGAAAATGTTAGAATTTATTTTAAGGATTTCCAAAGATTTTAACAATATTCACACATTAAAAATTCTGTTCACATCTCTCGTTAGAAGCATTCTAGAATATAACTCTACAATTTGGTCACCTGTCTTTAATAATCACATTAATATCATTGAAAAAGTTCAACGCAAGTTTTTGAGGTGTATTAATTTTCGACTTGGAATCCCTTTAGAATCAATAAATTATGACTTTTTATTACACTCATTGAAATTATCGAAGTTAAGTGACAGAAGAAAAATTTTTGATCTCATATTTTTATACAAAATTGTAAATCATCTGTTGGATAGCCCTGATATATTAAAGTTGATTCACTTTCATGTACCTACCATTAGATCAAGGTTCCCTAGTATGTATTATTGTGACAATTATACATCTGTCGCTGGATATAATTCTGTTATAAATAGAATACTCACCATTGGTAATTTTTATGCCAATGTTGCTGATATTTTTCATATTTCCTTATTAAAATACAAGGCTCTACTTATCAAGCATTTCAGCCTTACGTATTGTAACGAGGTTACTTCATAACAAGTTATTCTTTTTATTTCACTGTTCCTTTTGAAGTTTTCATTACTTGTTAGAAATTTTTTCTCTTATTATAAGAAATTAAAAAAAAAAAACAATCTTTCTTCACTGTACTATGACTGTTTAAATATAATAATAATACATGTTTGTAAATGGCACTTTGTGCCGTAAATTTTAAATAATTAAATAAATAAATAAATTAAATAAAACATTCTCAATTTTGGAGGCGGGAATGGGTACCGCCGCCCCGGGAACCTTTATTGGATAACCAACACCTCTGCCACAGGTCACCCCAAGTGGTTCGCTACGTTTGGTGATTTAGCAGGGGTGCCCGGGTTCATGGGGTGAGGTTTGTCTAGGTCTTGGAGGCGGATGACCAGGACACACTGAACCCCAGATTCCTACCCACCCCTTAAACCCTCCTGTGTGGAGAAAAAAAAGAAAAAAAATGTTTAGGAAAATTTGTATTGTTCTGAGGAGTTTATTTGTGATTTGTTTGATATGATGTGTCCATCTAAGATTATGGTCAATTACGATTCCTAGATACTTTATTTATTCTGTTTTTTTCTAGAGGAGGGCAATCGCAGATGTTGGTGTTTATGCATTCGTGTATTTTTATGGTGTTTGTATTGATTGTTTTTTGGCTATCCTGTGTTATTTGTGCTAATACGCCAATAGATTTATTGCTTCCGTTTTATAAATCACAACTGTGCTAGAGAAATTTTTAGTTCAAAAGTCGCGGCCATTTGTGTGCCCAATGACAAAACCTAATTATTTCAATGATTCATCATCTACCCACATATTTACTTTATCTAAGCATTTTTCTGACAGTGGGTGGTGGGTGGTTTGGTATATTGAAATAAAGTAACGCCGATAATTTTAATATTCGTCTGTCGCACATCTCATATTCATAATTCACGCATTTCGTATTCACATGGCAGGCATTTCACATTCATAAAGCCGAGCCAAACATACGGACTGAACGATTATTCTATGAATTCCGCCATTGCTGCGAATAAATAATCGCGCCTACGTATTGCTTAATGTCTCTCTATTCTACTCTATTATCCGCGCATAAACAATTATTTATGATAATGCTGGATACACACGATAAATAAATTTCAATAATCGGTACCTACTGATCGGGGTATTGTTAGGTATACAAAATTGCAGGTTGAGTGGGGTATTTAATAATGCCATTGCGTTTAAAGGGAAAATGCTTAAGAGCGTTTAACCAGCCAGCGGCCGAAAATCCACATTTCGTCGAAAGTTGTTCTTACGATCGTGCAGGGCGGTTACAATGAGAAAGATTAATTATTCTCCGTACCAGCTTTTAAAAATTATAGCTCAGTATCGATTTTATTTCATTCCAAATTTGCTTAAATTCATACCTACATCCAAAAATGCTGAAAGGCGTGATGATAAAACTATTAAAATAATGTACTTTTTGTAATAATGTTTTGATTATAAGTGTTTAACATTTTTCAATATTGTCTAAATTAAATAAGAATGTTACAAAATACATGTACGTATATATTTTTTAATGATTTTATTTAAACTAAAATTAAAATTCTAAAAAATGCGATACCCAGATAATGTATTGATTTATTTTACTGCATGATTATATGATTTGAAATGGGTGTGGTATAATACAAAATCTTTTTTGAAAATTTAACAAATCTGCCAACGACCTTATTATACCTTATCATCATAGACATATGAATATTAATAGACCAGAACATAAAGGTGAGGGGAAGAAACCAACTACAGCGGGACGCAGAGCGGGAAGATGAATTTGGTGATATGTGATTCGTCAATAACTCAATTTGAGAGTATATGGGCATCTCGCATTATAATATCACCATTTAGTTCTTAAAAGTAAACTCTGCTCTTTAATGAATAGACCTTTTTACATGGGAGCGCGAATTGCTAGCCGCGAATTGAAAATTTACAAATTTCAAATACAGCAAAGTAAAGTTTGCCTATTTTCGTAGTCCAATATTTTGTTGACGTATTTAGTTAAGACACTTTTACAAATGTTTCATAATTTACTTACCCCACAAAACAGCGACGAGCACACGCCATGTGTCTCGAGTGATAGTGTGTGTTACAAAAACGACCATATTATGTGATCTGAATAAGCTTATAATAAAGTAAAATAATGCTTTCCTATGGAATGTAATACGACAATTGGGTTTTTTCTCTTTTTACTTCTATTTTTACACGTTTTCAAAACACAAGCCACTATTTTTGCCGTGTTATTTCGTAAAATGCACCGATGAGTGCTCGACGCTGGCTCGTAGAAGAATGATGACATCACATTTTTTAGATTCACGCGAAGCCATACTCGATCCCAGCCGGTTCCAATGGAACCGGTATGGGGAGGGGGAAATAATACGCTTTTATCGCTTAGGGCAGATCTATTAATATTCATATGTCTATGCTTATAATTCTCAAAATAAACTTTTTTTTCAAATTTAAAACATGCGAATGCTAGATAAAAGAACAATCTTTCGAAATCCATTTTTAATTTTTTGTGGAAAGAGTCAATACGTCTAAAATCTGTTTTAAAAATTACATATCTCTGTTTTTCTCTGGTAATACCCCCTCGAAGAGGTGAACTAATAAGTTCTTAGTTTTTTGGGCATTATTTACCTATGTCAAACCTAAAATTAACTTCAAAAATACCTTTAGTAATTAGTTGGTATGGATATTAAAACAATATATTTTCTTAAATTCTGGTGCATCAGTATACAGACAATTAGTTTTTCGCTAATGCATTTGAATGAAAATATGTTTCATACTTTTGTTATTCGACGGTACATCCTCTCTGCACACCCCTTTGGTAAAATTTTGTGATTTTAAGCACAGCGTATTTTTCCTAAACCGACTGTATATTGTATATACGTGTGCCGGGGGGCCAACCGTCGTGGAATCAAGTGTCAAGGAACTCCTAAAAGAGGACTGAGTATATGAAAGTGATCAATGCAATTTTCCTTCCGTTATTTATGTAAATCTATATATCTGTCTATCCAGTATTCCATGAACAACCAGACGTACTATTCTATTTATTTTGGAAGAGCTTTAGAGCTAAGTGTCCAAAATAGGCTAGGCTGTTTTCCGACTACATAATATCCAAATTTAAAAAAAAATGGAGTTTGGAGAATCTCGTCAAGTCATAGTAATTGGCAAAGTGGAGGGCAGGAAAGGCAGAGGTAGATCACCGATAGGTTTATAAAAGGCTCCGGCATTGCCCAGGTTTTACAAATAGTTTTTCAACAATCATTTTACCTTATTTTGGATTTCAAGTAGGCACAATGGGATAAAGAAGTATCAAAATTCTGCTTTAAGTGGTAGGAAAAGAAGGCGAAGTTGTTTTTAGAAATCTCATGTAGACGGGGACGTTTCTCCTGTTTTGAAGGTCAAGTGTGCAAAATTTCATCAAGATGAATCAAAAGTCTGCTCTAATGGGTTTAAAAGTGGGGTAATTTTGATTTCCAAAATATCATGTAGGCAGCGACGTTCCTCCTGTTTTGAAGGTCAAGTGTGCAAAATTTCATCAAGATGGATCAAAAGTCTGCTGTAAGGGGTGGAAAAATAAGGTGGTTGTGATTTTCATAATCTCATGTAGGCAGTGACGTTCCTCCTGTTTTGATGGTCAAGAGCGCAAAATTTCATCTATGTCGAAATAAAATCGCACATTTGATTGAAAACCAAACTCTCTAACCTCTAAATCTATACCGGGACACACTTCTTTATATAAAAGATGATTGATGTCGCTGATAAAAGCTACAAAGTCATTCATATAAGGATGATCATTGTTAGAAGCCGTAGGGAGTGGGGAGGGGAAAGATGAAGTAATGATAGAAGCGTCTTCATAAAAATATAAAGGTTCTTATTAATTTTAAAAACAAAATTATCTATTTATGTGTATATAAAAATCAAAATACGTTTGCTTCTGGGTTTGCATGTTTCTACGTCTGCTATGAGTTGCTAAACCATTCATCCGATTGCGATGACACTTTGGGGATTTGATGTGTGCATGCCCGCGATGGTTTCAGCAGGGGCGTGCACTCCATAAAGGCACATAAGCACTGCCTACCCTACCGTATTTGTCAAACATAAACATGTAAATAATATTAAATTTATTAAATTATTGCTAAAAGTAAATACACACTATCAAAAATAAGCGCAAAAAAGCTGAGGAACCGAAACTACGCGAGCGCCTCATCAAACGGCATACTACAAACATGGCATAAACTGTAACTAGAAACTACACGCGCGCCCTCCAACTGCCTCACTAAAATGCGGCCTAATCAGGAATTATTTCTTCTTGGAGCTAACTTCATACAACATATAATATCAATGTTTACGAAATGCACATAGCGTAGAGTAGAACTGTAGTTTTGAATTTGCTTCCATGAGGTTTTTTGTTAGTATTAGGCAGTGCTTTCTGGAACAAAATTAGCAAATGGCAATCAGTGACATCTGTTGATATCTATTTTTATCAACTAGTTGTCTTACCATCAGCAAGCACACTTGGCGAAAACTTGTACGAAGGGAGTTATTTGTAGTAAGTTTTTTTTTTTAATTTATTTGAATCAATTCGGCGATTTTCCTACTTCCTACCCTGATCAAAAACTCTGTGCACGCCACAGGATTTCAGTATATAATAGTGAGCTGGTATCATGAAATTATGCGTTGCTAAGCCGTTCATCCGATTGCGACTGAACTTTGGGGATTTGAAGTGTGCATGCCCGCGATGTTTTCTGTGTACAATAGTGAGCTCTGGCATCATGAAATTACGCGTTGCTAGACCGTTCATCCGATTGCGATTAAACTTTGGGGATTTGATGTGTGCATGCCCGCGATGTTTTCTGTATACTGTTACGTTACGGAATTGATTCCCGTGCGAGCTAATAGCGAATTGACCCCTTACACAGGCCCTCCGCCCCCCTTTCCCCGCACCGCTCGACACAAGTAGCCAAGCGCCGAGCGGCTCCCGGCATTCATTCCTCGGCTGACCTTCGGCATAACAACTGTGTCCCCGTGATAGCGCTCTCCGTAAACGCTCGCGATGTTTATTTTAATTGTGCATTGTGCTCCAGAGGCTCCCGCCTCCTCAGTACCTGTCTGCCGACCGCCTATCTCCTGCTTGTGAGTACCAATGAACCTTGCTACCCCTCTGTGTGCTAAGAACTGACATTTAAATTCACTAAACACGTGTAGAGAGAGTTGAGAGAAGCTCCCCCGTTATGATAGAATTAATTAGAGATAGCCAAATACTCATGTGTGTAGTGCCGATGCTGGCCTTTTGTAGAACCCTGTTCACCTTTAAATGAATAAAACCCTTTTTCGTGCATAACTACTGTGTTCTGATTGAGGAAGGAGACCTGGAGATTTTGAGGAAAGGAAGGGGAGTAGGAATTTACAAGCGAACCACAAACACTCGCCCTGGGTTTAAGAGGGACCTTGCTCGCGCCGGCTGTGCAGAGCTAGCCGCCGGCTTGTTTATTGCATGTCCTTTCCAGGTTTTGGGTTTGGCGTTGGCCGCAAGTAGCGTCGATGCTAACACTGTCGCCCAACGTGTGGCAATTTTTTTTCCTCACCTCCCCAATGCCAACACTGGTTTCCAACTTAGGGGCAATTTTTTTTCCCTCCCTCTTCACGGTCCCACAGTCTCGTTCTTCAATCAGCAATTGTTTAAACTTTATAATGTATAATGTTTTGTCTCGTTATCCCCAATTTGTCTAGCATTTCCATCAAGAACCCCGGCGCGATTGTAACTTCGAATTGCAATTTAAATTATCACGGGCACGATTCCTTCATTTTCGAGTCGTCACTCGACAAAACATTATCACCGGTATTCCTACGTAAAGTGCTCAACCAAGAAAGTTGCCGTCGTGAATAATATAGTGTTTACAAGTGTCGACCGACTAAATTTGCTAGTTTCAAATACAAGATTAATAGTGGAAATGTACACAAATATTTAAAACAAAGTTATTCAACAATTAAAATCCTGTATATGATAAACCAATTACCCGCTTCGTTTCCCGAAAGTTAATTAACCAGTTTTTATTATTAAACTTATTCCGCAGAGTGCTGGTCTGTATTTGATATCGACATATTCTGCGGGTAGGGGACTATTTCGCAAAATACTGGCCTGTATATATAACGGCATATTTTGCAGCTTAAGGGAAACAAGTGGATTAAATTCTTTCTACCTTTTGACAATTGGGCATTTTTTTTGTACTTCTGTCGTCCGTTTCTCTCTTTTTCTTGCGCACCTATCATCTTTCATAAAGAAACAGACGACATAATTCGAAAAATGCCTAGTTCGCGTTGACGTCGATTCCTCGAGTCAGGCATTATATCCGTATGCACATTTCTGCATATAACTTGTTATGACAAAAGGAAGTCGGCGTGTAAATACCAATAATTGGTGATGCTCAAATCAGGCTACAGCCTAGCCACGTAAATAAAAAAACTATTCCCCAATACATTGTTGAATTTTCAAACAAATACTTCCACGAAAACTCGTATAAAAGAAAAATATTTCCTTCTTTTTCTGAAGAACCCCCCTTTGGAAAGTTAATGGAAATATTCTAAAAACATGTTCGTTTGAGGCGAACCTCGTTTCCGTTTTTTTATTTTTTCTTTTTTCTTTTCCGGACTTTTGCAAATTTCAAAACATCTGGATTTTTTCACAAAATCACGTTTTTTAAGGGAAACCGCTGCCCAAATTTTTCTCGTTTTTGGACTTGGAAAATTTTCAACAAATTTCCAAAAACATCTGGATTTTTTCACAAAATCACGTTTTTTATGGGAAACCGCTGCCCAAATTTTTCTCGTTTTTGGACTTGAAAAATTTTCAACAAATTTCCAAAACATCTGGATTTTTTCACAAAATCACGTTTTTTAAGGGAAACCGCTGCCCAAATTTTTCTCGTTTTTGGACTTTGAAAAATTTTCAACAAATTTCCAAAACATCTGGATTTTTTCACAAAATCAGGTTTTTTGAGGCAAACCCCTGCCCAAATTTTCAAATAAACCAAACACTTATAAAAAAAAAAACGCGTTTTTTTTTCAAAAACTTTTTGTAAAAATACGTCCCCAGTGGTCAATCTCTGCCCAATTTCTTTCCAATTGCGAGTCTAGTTCTCACTTTTTCCAACATAAGGTCACTCTAACACAATCCTATACACCATGGAAGTTCCTCAAGTCACGCTGGGTATAATCCCGCACGTCTTTACTTCAAGAAAGGAAGAACTACTACAGGCCCTGAGAAATAGAAAGATTTCTCCTCGGAATAAATCCAAAAAATGCCTTACTCTATATGCTTCTTTCTACAACAAAAAATACATCTGGAGGTTGCAATTTCAACCGGAAGTCATCTCTCACGGAATCAGTAAATTCCATCACATCAAGTTCTCAGGCGTTATCAAATTGGCAAAACATGCATCTTGTTAACCCTGATCATCATTACGCCACTGACCTCTCTTGGCCAGTCGTCAACCAGTGCGATGCGGTCTCTTTAAAAGTCTTATAATTCTTGTCATAAATGACGTGAGTTACAGTTTGGCAAGAAAGTGTAGAAAATAAATGATGGCGCTGCGATCGTTTTCTAGTTTTAAATGGCAACACCGAGATGGCTCATAAGACAAAGAACGTATGTTTAAAAAAAAACTTCTGGCAAAATGCATATTTCATAGCGTATTTGTATTTTCAAAAAATTTGCACAAAAAACTGTAATTTAATAGAAGCAAAATAAAACAAAACAAGTTTTAAGTGGGCGTTTATTCCGATATAAAAACGTAGGTACTTAAAAATTTAAGTCTATATTAATTCAACACCCGACATGTAATTATTGTCTTCGTCCTCGTGTGATTCTTCTTCTTCCGTATTTTTATCTTCATCTAAACGCAGTTCATCGATATCATCATATATATTACTGCCTCGTTCATAATATTCTGCATCAATTTTCATCACGTGTTTGCAACAATTTTTCCAATCATCAGCTATTACATAATGCCCATTTTTTTATTGAGTTATTCCCTTTTTCCTGTGGCCGCATATTAACTGTCAAAATGAAGTGTCAAAATCAGATTTTTTTACCATAACCTCAAATCAGATTGTAATGGTTATTATCGCTCGAAAATTGGCATAAATCTTGTAATACTAATGAAATTTATTAAACAAACTATACTACGTACCAGTCATTTCTACAGTTCGTTTGCAAACATCTTCTAAATTAAACACAAGCTTCTTCGCGTGACACTCGGCTACGCAGCGTTGAAAAACGCAGAATATAACCCCTCTTGTATCACTATGTAATAATTTATTCATTTTAATTAAATTCAGGCAAACAATGAATAAAAATATTATCAAATCAGCGATATTCTACTTAGATTTAAGACAATAAATCAACCGTAACACGCGTTAACATGACAGCCATAGGAAACGTCATATAATTTGGTGTTGCCATAGTAATGAACACGTTTAGTTCCAATTGATTTAATTTCTACACTTTCTTGTCAAACTATACTTGTAAATATTAAATGTAAATAATCACCCATATGGGCATTCGTAAGGTAATCCTTACACCCGAAGGCACATTAATGTCAACGGTAGCCTAACTCCTGTACATTCTTTTTCTTTTTGCATAATTTTATATGTTCTTGTACATCCTGCGTGCCTTGCCTGCTGTACCACAAGAGCACCTCTTGGGGCACCGTTTTCATACTTGTATGCATCCTCTTCCTGAAATTGATCACTTCGGGAAAGGGCCTCCTTTTCCTCCTACCATCAACGGTTCCGGAAAACTCTTGCTCCAAGACGTCGCTTTCCTTTTCACAATTCTTGCAGCATCCGCGCGTTTTTTTTTCTCACCTCGTCGCCTCATCTTGTCATATCACCTTTTTTTAATTGTTTGGTGTCGGGTTTTTGTCGTACCAGTACGTCCCTACCCTAATGTTGTAAATATAAAATCATAAGTGCAAGTCTGTATAATAACCATTGGTTTCAGACCATTGCCGCAGCTCACTACTATGGTCACAGCACCATATTGTAAGAATGTCGCGACGATTTCTGTTATAATAGGAAATCCTCCCGTTTTTTCTTTTTTCTTTTTCCTCTTCACCCCATCCTAACACATTCATAGTAATGTTGTATATTGGGGATCGTTTCGAATACACCAAATGTACACACCTATCAGGTCACATTCGCTGGATTCGAAACAATTCAAGGGCAACCTTGTTGCTACTTGTGGTTTTTTCTTCTTTTTCCAAAAATTAGAATGGCGCTCAACCCAATTGCTCTATTTTTTTTTCCAGAATCGTATTTTGTCGGATTCTGAGAAAAATATTTGTTATAAAAGTGACAATACATTTCGTCCCTTCATTAACATTGTTCTTTGTACATATACAACTTCATTATGAGGTACAATATTTTATCATGACATCAGTTTCTTTTGTCCTTTATTGTACCATTATTTTTGTTTGAAGTTTAAAATCTTGGCCAGATCTTCAATAAAATTTGTGTTTATCGCCTTTTGGCAAGTCTTGTAACGTATGCTAATATGAAATTATTAAGCTACAGCAGTGCCGTATTAATTACATCATTGCAAACCGCCGTCTGTATTGAATGGGGACCCACATTTTCAAACGTAAACTTTTGTAACATTATAGGCGCGAGCCTTACAATATCTACTATTATAGGTGTGAACCTTACAACATCCACTGCTATAGATGCGAATCTCATAATATCTTTGTGTTTTTACACGTCACGGGGAGTCCGTCATAACTACTCATTGTTTGCTCGTCAACACAGGGTTGTTGATCGAGAGGGTGATTTATCTCATTAAATTGTTTTAAATACCTATTGGGTTACTGTCTTTCAATACTGGGCAAAATTTGTTGTAAATCGTTCATTCCTGTCACGTGAGACGTGAAAACGTGACAATATCTACCATCATAGGAGAGATCCTCAAAACATCCGCCATGATACGAGAAGTTCGTTATAATTACTTTATACTCTTAACTAAATGTTATTGAGTTGGTCGTGTGTCTTTTGGCATGAAAACCGCCCCTTTTTGGTCGTGTGTCTTTTGGCATGAGAACCGCTTTGTTATAACTGTGTACTTATATAATCTGTGCACCAAACGTGAAGACGTTACAATACTCACCATGAGTCGTGCGAACGAAATAATATCTACCCCCATGTTTGTGTGACCTACCAAGTGTAGATCACACGTCTTTTATGTCAGTGTATTCCTTTTGTCCCACACTACCAAATGGTATTGTAATGTGCCAGGATAACTGCTGTAGACCTTGTTTCACCTTCCACTCAGAGGTCGAATTTCGGAAATAGCCGAGTCCTCAGCAGTTTTCTTCGTTCAAATGTTCCCAATTGTCACCCTTTCCTTTCCTCGAAATTATCCGTGAATGGGGATATATGCGTTACGCACTTGGCGTTTCGTTTGTCAAATGGGACAACCTTCATACACGGACCCTTTCAACTTCCTACTCCTTTCCCACTTTTCATAACTTATTTGTACTCAATGTTTTTGTTCTTCGAAAGTAGAAAAAATGCTACCGTATAGACGTGAGCATAGGTCATGGAAGACCAACTTCTTTCGAACGTGGCATTTTGTCATACGTACAAACCCTTACCTACGTGTTCTGGGAAATGTATTTAGTTTAAAAAAAAACTAAATGGGTTAAACAGAACCTTCCTTGAATACGTACCTTTGTAATATGTATAAGTCTGTAGTTGCATTTAGTTAACTCTCTCTCCGTCTCTCTCTTTCTCTCTACACGTCAAACAAATCCAATCTTTCTCAACATGCACACCTTGTTTCTCTCCAAACCTTTTCATCATTGGTCTACCAGGCAGGTAAACTTCAAGAATTTTGTTCTAATAATAATTTTTTCGCCGGATTAATAAGAAGACC
This sequence comes from Limnephilus marmoratus, assembly GCA_917880885.1. NCBI lineage: Eukaryota > Metazoa > Arthropoda > Insecta > Trichoptera > Limnephilidae > Limnephilus > Limnephilus marmoratus. The sequence goes on from OU862926.1 coordinate 40,225,565, forward strand.
AGCAGCTCTTCACCCCATCTACACCTGCGCCTCTCTTCATGCTGCCTTCACTACCGTCACGGAGGTCCCATGCCTTCAAACCCTACGTACCAAAAGCACCCGACCACACCTAACATAACCTAGTGTGAGTCGTGCGTGTAGTTGCGAATTGTATCATCACAAAACCATCACTCAAACAAACCCGAGCACGTCAGCTCTAAGTTGGTTCATGTTCCTGTTGCCATCGTGCAAATGTTCCTGCGGCATCTCGCAAATGTTCCTGTTGCCATTGTACAAATGTTCCTGCGGCACCTCGCAAATGTTCCTGTTGCCATCGTGCAAATGTTCCTGCGGCATCTCGCAAATGTTCCTGTTGCCATTGTACAAATGTTCCTGCGGCATCTCGCAAATGTTCCTGTTGCCATTGTACAAATGTTCCTGCTGCATCTTGCAAATGTTCCAGCTGCACCTTGCAAATTGCTCTGTTGCCATCATGCCAATGCTCCTGTGCCCTTGCGCAAATAACAATACCAACAATTGTTCATACAACAATCCCACTGTATACAAACCAGTGTACCAACCACCATCACAACAACGGCTGTCATGCACACAAACCACCTCCTCTATAAAGGACCAACCACCAATTACAATTCCACTCTCCAGTACCTCAATGATGTCATACTGGCCTACCCACAGGATCCGGAAGCAGCTACCTTTTTGACCTCTGTGACAGGTAGAACCCTCTCCACCACCAAGAAGCCTCATCCTGCGTTCTCGTCTTCGTGTTTTCTTTAAGGCCCTAGTGTTTCTTGAGTGTAATCTCAAACGGGCCAGGTTACTGTGACAAAGTAACCTTGTAACTTCAGTGCAACGTTCAAACACCCCAAACATCCTACGCAAACCACGCTACGCAAACTTAGCTCACAGACCAATGATACAATTTAGAGTCATTTTTTTTCTATCACTGCATAACCCTTGTACCTTTCTCCAGCAGGTCCTTGTTTATATTTATGTATGCCACTGCTCTTTCATGTACATTCATGTATAATTCTTTGTTCACCATGCTTTTTTCTCTCTTGTTTTTGTTTCTACTATTTTGTAGCTAGCAACTTTTCTCTTTCTTTTTCTCTCTCTCTCTCTTTTTTCTCTAAAAATGTTTTTTCTTTTTTTTGGCACAAGTGCTAGAAGGGTAAGAGGATTTCTTAGCCCTACTGCTCCATTACCACGTCGCCTTTTTTGCGGCGAGGGGGGAAGTGTTACGTTACGGAATTGATTCCCGTGCGAGCTAATAGCGAATTGACCCCTTACACAGGCCCTCCGCCCCCCTTTCCCCGCACCGCTCGACACAAGTAGCCAAGCGCCGAGCGGCTCCCGGCATTCATTTCTCGGCCGACCTTCGGCATAACAACTGTGTCCCCGTGATTGCACTCTCCGTAAACGCTCGCGATGTTTATTTTAATTGTGCATTGTGCTCCAGAGGCTCCCGCCTCCTCAGTACCTGTCTGCCGATCGCCTATCTCCTGCTTGTGAGTACCAATGAACCTTGCTACCCCTCTGTGTGCTAAGAACTGACATTTAAATTCACTAAACACGTGTAGAGAGAGTTGAGAGAAGCTCCCCCGTTATGATAGAATTAATTAGAGATAGCCAAATACTCATGTGTGTAGTGCCGATGCTGGCCTTTTGTAGAACCCTGTTCACCTTTAAATGAATAAAACCCTTTTTCGTGCATAACTACTGTGTTCTGATTGAGGAAGGAGACCTGGAGATTTTGAGGAAAGGAAGGGGAGTAGGAATTTATAAGCGAACCACAAACACTCGCCCTGGGTTTAAGAGGGACCTTGCTCGCGCCGGCTGTGCAGAGCTAGCCGCCGGCTTGTTTATTGCATGTCCTTTCCAGGTTTTGGGTTTGGCGTTGGCCACAAGTAGCGTCGATGCTAACAATACAATAGTGAGCTCTGGCATCATGAAATTACGAAATTCTAAACCGTTCATCCGATTGTGATGAAACTTTGTGGATTTGATGTGTGCATGTCGCGATGGTGTCTGTATACAATAGAGCTTTGGCATCATGAAATTATGCTTTGCTAAACCGTTCATCCGATTACGATGAAACTGTGGGAATTTGATGTGTGCATGCCCGCAATGTTTTCTGTATACAATAGTGAGCTCTGGCATCATGAAATTACGAATTGCTAAACCGTTCACCCGATTGCGGTGAAACTGTGGGGATTTGATGTGTACGTGCCGCGATGGTTTCTATATAAAATAGAGCTCTGGTGTCATGAAATTATGCATTGCTAAGCCGTTCATCCGATTGCGATGAAACTTTGGGGATTTGATGTGTACATTTGTGCATGCCCGCGATAGTTTCTGCATACAATAGTGAGCTCTAGCATCATGTAATTATGTAATAATGACGAAACTTTGGTGAGTTGTTGTGCGCACGTCAACAAAGGTTTCCATGTATATACTGGTGAGCTCTGGCATTATGATATTTGCATAATAAAATTGCAATAGGTTGCACGCAAGCTGTTTGAAAACTGAATGTACAGGGACTGAATGTATGGAATGAGGGAGGCGGGAGAGGCAATCGGGAGTGGGGCGAGGGAAAGCGAAGAAGGCAGATTGGGAACGCGTGAGGGGAAGGGGATGCGGAAGAGGAATAGGAGGCGGAAGAGGAATAGGAGACGGAAAAATAATGGGACGAAGGGAAAGGACACGCAGGGAGAAACATTTTTATTAAGTGGCACAGCAATGCATGCCGGGAACTACAAACCCAGAAGCTACCATATTTTGATTTTTATATATATAGATTTCCCCTTAAAACCATGCGATTGAAGCCGCGGGTAATTGTAAATAAAATTTAATAATTTTATTATTTATCTTTGGTTTTATATTACCTAAGTCACCAAACGGAACATAGCTAGCGACTTGAGGTGACCTGTGACAGAAATGTTGGTAATCCGATAAATGATTCCCGAGGCGGTGGTACCCATACCCGCCTCCCAAATTGAGGTGGGACCCAAACGCGATGCCAACTCATTCACTGACCGGTCATTATTGTTTCCAATAATAAATTAATCAGCACATGAATGCCTGATAATAACATATAAACTGGTCTATCGTCATTCGGGAAACGCATCCAATTCTGCCTTTGTTCAAATAATGATTTACATACCTCACTGGGGAGATTTTCTAAACACCCGTCAGTACGTCATTTGTACCCAACCAACTCTCTGCACAAAAGTAGTTATTCATTGCATTAATATTTGCTCTGTTTTCCAAGTTGGGCAAATGAATTATGTACAACATGTCAAAATAAAATAGGAATCTGTAGCCATGAATAATGTACTGCGAATCCTATTAATCACGGAGAGCACCAACATAACTCAGGAATCATTCTGGTTAATCTGAAGGTAAGCAAATTATTGCTGTTATTAAACGTAGACGTAACAATATCTGTATATCTATCTTTATATATTAATAAAAATGAATCGCCGAAATATATGTACGCGCATAACTTCCAAACGACTGCACCAAATTGGATAATTCTTTTTTTGTTTAGGTTAGGTTTGTATAAAACTGCTGGTGAGCTCTGGCATTATGGAATTGGTATAAAAAATTGCAGTAGGTGGCACGGGAGCTGTTTGAAAACTGAATTTACCGGGACTGAATGTATGGAATGCGGGAGGAGGGAGGGGAACTCTTGTAGGGGGTTTGCGGAAGGAGAGGGAGGGGAATCAAGAAGGGGGGAGGGGAACCTTGGAGGGGGATGGGAACTCGAGAGGGGGTTCGCGGGACGCGGGAAGTGGGGGAGTGGAGTGGGGAGAGGGAAGGTGGAGGAGGCGGAGTGGGAACGTGAGAGGGGAAGGGGACTCGGAAGAGGAAGGGGAGGCGGAAGGGAAACGGGACGAATGGGAAAGGACAGGCAGGGAGAAACAATTTCTCAAAAACATCCATCCATCCATCCATCCATCCATCCATCCATCCATCCATCCATCCATCCATCCATCCATCCATCCATCCATCCATCCATCCATCCATCCATCCATCCATCCATCCATCCATCCATCCATCCATCCATCCATCCATCCATCCATCCATCCATCCATCCATCCATCCATCCATCCATCCATCCACCCATCCACCCATCCACCCATCCACCCATCCACCCATCCACCCATCCACCCATCCACCCATCCACCCATCCACCCATCCACCCATCCACCCATCCACCCATCCACCCATCCACCCATCCACCCATCCACCCATCCACCCATCCACCCATCCACCCATCCACCCATCCACCCATCCACCCATCCACCCATCCACCCATCCACCCATCCACCCATCCACCCATCCACCCATCCACCCATCCACCCATCCACCCATCCACCCATCCACCCATCCACCCATCCACCCATCCACCCATCCACCCATCCACCCATCCACCCATCCACCCATCCACCCATCCACCCATCCACCCATCCACCCATCCACCCATCCACCCATCCACCCATCCACCCATCCACCCATCCACCCATCCACCCATCCACCCATCCACCCATCCACCCATCCACCCATCCACCCATCCACCCATCCACCCATCCACCCATCCACCCATCCACCCATCCACCCATCCACCCATCCACCCATCCACCCATCCACCCATCCACCCACCCACCACCCACCCTTCTTGATTTATCTAGTTCTGGATTCAAAAATCCTTCTAACATCGCAACATAGCGGTTGGTGTTATCAGTGATGTTTCGTCCTCGCGAATCTTCAAAAAAGAAAGGACCAATAATTCCTTTACTCGAGAGTCCATGCAGTCACTTTTTCAGAGTTTCGGATTTTCACTGCTCCAATGACGACAATTTTGACAGTTTACGAACCCATTTAAATGAAAATGAGCCTCGTCAGAAAAAAGGGATATTGTCAAAATTGGAAAATCGGTGAAGCATTTTTTCGCAAAAGCTAACCTTGCTCCGAAGTCTTGTTCTTTTAATATTGTCGCCGGTCCTAGATGTTCTTGGACGACCTTTGCTGGTGGCTTAAACGTTGAACCGGTCTCTTCAAAAAGCTTTATCCATATTTTAATTAAATTTGCACTAGGGGCATCGCGAATTTGTCGTAATCCATATTCAGTACAATAAAGTCGCCAGGCAGAGATGTACGAACGACCGTTCTCGTAAAATGCGCGAACGCGCTGCTTCCCGTCAAACTGACTCATGGCTACTAAAACTGCATGCGTACCTCTATCCAATCCTGCTACGCTCTTTTTAGTAACGTAACCGTGAATTGTCACTGTAATTATAAAAGTATCTAATCGTCACGGGTTTTTTTTTTTTTGCTGTGTACTGCTATAGTATAAAAGTATAAGAGTTTAGGGGCGACAGGTTGCTTTCTCGTCATAATTAATCTTCATAAGGCTCGCGAATCTGACGGAATAAGTATTCCCAACTTACTTCCCCAAACTGAGACGCGATTTAATTTAATAATACGCGAAACGTGACGCCGAAACGGAATATAGAAAAAAATCCGCAGTTAATTTATCAAGTTTGATATTTTAAGCAAGGGATTTAGGTTTTTTTAATATCCAAAGTAGGCGACCGGTACAGACACGGCTCTGTCAGTCAGACTTTATGCCGTTAAGCTCATTAGTGACAATATGTTTTTTAACAGTTATCTTTCACGTCTCAGCCCAGGTCCGCTGCAAAGTAATTTATTAAGAATTCAGATTAAAGAGGTAGAAAGATACGTCTACAAGGTAATCCTATTAATATTTTAAAGGTGAAAGTTTGTATGGATATATGTTTTGTTACCTGGGATGAGGTGGCAACAATGTAGATTATTATGAGCAATGAGGACTCAACATGCCAAATACAAGGATAGGTTCTAGTACGAAAACAAGGTATTCGATAATAAAAAAAAGAGTATATTGTGAATTAAAATGACATCCTAAGTCTAAAACTGTCTGGCATAAAGGGCTTGCTTAGATAATAGGTTGATGGTGATACCGTGATAAGTCGTAGTGTGGCTGAAGCGTGGCTTGTCGAAAACTCCTCATTTTATATAAAGAATCTCACATCGAGAGAATGGCAGGGCTGCAAATCCTTGGCTATAAGCCAAAAAAAAGTCCATCCAGAAGCAGGACAGGCAGTCTTCAGTGGCCAATCATCCACCCAGGATGATTTAAAGTCGGCTTCCAAGATGGCGAGAGTAACTTCCCACATGTATGATCTTGTATGGTAACGATTTATACTCCATTCGTCGTCTTACGGTCCAGAGGATCGCCCAATGCTCTGGGCTGTAGTACAAAGAATGATCCTCTCTCTTTTCAAATCTCCTGATTTTAATTTTCCAGGATCAGCAACTCTTGCATTCAAAAATATTCCAGGGCTACCATATTACCAATGCCCCAAATGTCAATGGGCAAGCACTAGAGGTGCCACACACTGAAACCATGAATAAAGTGTGTATAAGAGGGTGCACACACCTTGTTACAAATATTTTTATGTAACAGTTTGTTAATCTTTCACGCAAAAAATACTGAATGGACTTTAAAAATTCTTTCACTAATAGAAAGCTACATTATTTGCGAGTAATATAGGCCCGTAAGCTCTGGCGTTATGAATAATCTCTGGCGTTATGAAATTATTTATAATACGTTTTCTGTCCAGACGAAAAGCAAAGCGTTGCTTGGTAACTACGAGTATAAGTAATTATTTAAGGAGTCCTGTCATTTTGTTATTTTTTTTTTTTTTTTTTTTTTTTTTTTTTCACAGTTAATATTTTTTATTTTTTTTTTTTTTATTTATGTAATAAATTTTACAAAAATGTCATGTTTTTGTGTATAAATAAAGTTTTTTGGAAAAAAAATATACATTATTTAATACGTCTTACACCTTTTTTTTGAGCAAAGCTCGTGTTAAAAAGGCGGTGACAACGAATGTAGATATTAATTTTTATATAAGTTTAAATAATATATAATTTTTTTCTTATATACATATAGATCAATTGATGGATAATTAACAGCATACAAAGAAAAAAAAATCGTATATATCATAATATGCATCTATAGTTTTATATAATATATAAAACATAAGCAGAATGAAGAGGATATAAAAAAGAAAGCTGAAAATTAAAGAAAGAAAAAGGATATCAGATATTACAATTGTGTTTATAAATAAAATATTATAAGATGTAGTGATTGTGATAAGTTATATATAAAGAGCTTTAATTGATTTTTTGAATTTTTTATAATTTGTTTCCATTCTTAAATTAACAGGTAATTGGTTAAACCATTTAACTCCAATATATTTATAGTATTGTTGAGCTGTGGTGGTGTTACAACGCGGGACAGTCATAGAGCCCAGGATATTTGTTCTAATGCTGCTTGAAAAAGGAGTGAAGCTCTCATTATTGAAGCAATCTTTGTGTATTTGTAGAATTGTAATTTTTTTATAAATGACATGAAGTGAAGGTACTTTAAAATCTTGAAATAATTTGATAGTGGGGTAATCAGATGGCTTTTTTAAAATTATTTTTATAATTAATTTTTGAATGATTTCCAATGGTAAAAGAGAAGTTTTGAATGCACCGCCCCAACCAACAATTCCATACTGTAGCACTGATTGGATTAAGGAAAAGTAAATAGTTCTTAACATACTAATATTTAAAATGTTTCGAATTCTAATGAAAATGTACACTAATTTTCTTAGTCTCTCAACTGTTGTGCTGATTTGCATCTTCCACTTTATGTTACTGTCTATAGTTACCCCAAGGTATTTAACATTGGTTTTAATAGTGAGTACAGAGCAATCAGGTTTACATATATATGAATTTGAATTACAATTATATGAGTGTATACATATATTTAGATTTTCGGGGGTAGCCTTTTTAGTCAGAGTGAAAGGAATTACAAAAGTTTTATCTGTATTTAGAGATAGTAAATTTTGATCAAACCATTTTTTAATTAAATTTATATCTGATTCCGCCGTTCTCTGAGTTTCATTCCACGTTGATCCCTCAGCTAAAATTGCTGTGTCATCAGCGTAAGATATTATTTTGGATTTTATGGTGAGTTTAAAAATATCATTAACATAAATGATAAAAAGAATTGGTCCCAATACTGTTCCCTGCGGGATTCCAAATTTACTGATTTGAGAATCGCTGAGAAAACCATTTAATTTGACAAATTGCTCTCTATGAAATAGGTAATTTTCGATCCACGTTAGGGCATTATTGGTTATACCAATTTTCTTTAGTTTAGAGATAAGATTCGAATGTGATATACTGTCAAAAGCTTTTCGTAAGTCGACAAATATTCCAATACATTTTTTTTTTGTTATCTAAAGATTTATATATTTCAGATGTTAGGTCTACGATAGCATCTTGAGTGCTCAAATTTTCTCTAAAACCATATTGATGTGAATTTAATATATTATTTTCTTTTATAAATTTGAACATCTGTTTTTTTACAATTTTTTCAAATATTTTTGCAATATTTGAGGTAAGAGAAATTGGCCTATAATTATTACTAAGAAAGGGGTCACCGGATTTAAAAATGGGAGTAATAATAGTTTTTTTGTAATTTACTGGGAAGTTGCCATTTTCGAAACTTGTATTTATGATGTGTGCCAATGGTTTACAAAGTGAATTAGAATTTTTTTTAAGAATTTCTACCGAAATATTGTCATAACCGGGGGAAGAATTACCTTTTAATTGATTAATAGTGTGTTTGATTTCATCAGCGTCAGTTCGTTGGAATTGTGTTAAGGTATTAAAAGGATTTGAAGGCGATGTATATAGTTCATTATTTTCGATGTTTTTAATTTTAAGTGCTAATTTTTCACCAACTGATCCAAAATAATTGTTGAAAATATTTGCACATTTCATTGGATCCGTGTTTACATCATAAATTTTGGTATCAATATCTGTAATTTTGTTTATGTTAGATTTTTTAGGTTTTTTATTGATAATTTCATTGATAGTTAGCCATACCTTTTTATTATTGTTGCCAGCAATATTGATTTTTTCTTTATAGAAATCTTCTTTGGTTTTCCGGATAATGTAACACAGTTTATTTCTGAATTTTTTAAAATATTCGTATAGTTTATAGTTTTCTGGAAATTTTTTATGTTCTTTATAAATTTTTTCTTTATGTCTTATTGAGATTATGATTCCTTGGGTGATCCACGGTTTTAATTTTTTAAATTTAGTATTTGGAGAGTATTTTATAATGGAAGAGGAGGATTTTATATGCTTATTTAAGATTGATTCAAAATTAAGTGAACATAAATCGGTGTTATTAGAGGATAGAACAGTTTCCCAATTTTCAGTGTTAAGGTTTTGTTGTAATTTTTCGTAATTAATAATAGTTTTTGGAAAATTATTGTGGGAGTGATTTTTCACATCTATTTTGTCAGTTTTAAAGGCTACAATGCATGTGTGATGATCAGTTATATTATTTTTCCAAATAATTGATTTTATTTTTTCAGTTTCATTAGTATTACACCAGATATGATCAATGCATGATGACCTTTGTCCAAGACATTCTCTCGTATATTTTTTAACACATGGTTTAAAGTTTAGTTCCGTTAATGTGTTGATATAATCAGTTTTTTCTTTATTTCTATTGTTTTCAAATTCATCAGATATATCGATATTGATATCGCCCACAACAAATGCATTTCGAGAACAATTTGTATTTATAATAGATTTCAGCTTCTCGGTGAAATTACTAATGCTCGAGTTATGTGTTCTATATAACGCTATTATATCAAATAAAGTGTTTTTTATATTAATTTGAATATGAAGACAGTTTACAAGATCGATATGTATTTCATTAACGGAAATATTGTCATGAATACATTTTATAAAAACAATGATTCCGCTATTTTGATTTATTTTGTAAGTTGTAACAAAATTATTGTATCCAGGTAAATTATAGGTACCTGAGTAGCCGCTAATTCTGGCTTCTGATAACACAATACAATCCGGTTTATGGGCAAGTTCATTTAATGCGATTGTAAAATGATCAAAATTTTTACAGACACTTCTGATATTTAAGTGAAGGATTGTTAAGGATTTTGAGAGATTCATTTCTAATAGTATGTTATTACATTCGACACTAGATAAACAAATATCTTCCGAAATCTTGAAAGATGAATCTATATCTTCAAATAATGAGTCAGACATAAGAGTATTTTAAGAGTATAGAATAATAAAAAATTGATTTTGACATTATCGTATTGTTGAGAATGTAATTGAAGGAGAAAAAAAAATATTTTAGGAGAAAAAGTGTTCGTCGAGTTATACATATTAAACAGTAATAGAAAGTATTAACAAAAACTCTCAATATAGAATACATATTTATCTTAGGTTTACAGTTAGTGAAATAAATATTCATAGAACGACCTGTAACAGTTGTATTTGACATGGTCAAATATTTTCGTATATTGAAAGATGTAATTAATGTATGTAGCAATAATATTTATTTAAGTTTGCATTTCAAAATCATTTATGCAGTGTAAATATATAATGCGAGTAATTAGTACGTGAATAGTTACTTATGTATCATACTTCTACTTACTTTACGAATAATCGATTTTGTCTTGAGCGATTCTAAGCATTTTAGCACGATATAGACATTTAATGCTGGATGCATTGTGATTAGTGTCATAACTTAGTTTGTAATTTTTGTTTTGAAAATTATTTTATTATTTTGAATTTTATTTGTTTAGTTTACTATGGAGATCCCTTTGATAGTTTAGGTGACACGCGAGCTGTTTGAAAAATGAATGTAACGGGTATGGAGGGGGCGGTGAGGGGGTGTGGAGGGGGGAAAAGGTGGGAGAGGGGGCAGAGGGGGAAGATAGGGGGAGGGGGGGAGAGAGGGGAGGGGGAGAGGAAGGCGGGGAGGGGGAAGTGAAGTGGGGATAGGAAAGGTGGAGGAAGCGGAGTGGGAACCCCACCCGTAATACTTTGCGAGCGAAGCCGAGGGCAAAAGCTAGTTGTTAATTAATCCACAAAATCAAGAAGAGAGGTACATGTTCATTCCAGTGGAGACTCTCCAAACAAAATTAATAATTTAAACTACAAATCAAAATCTATCCGACTGTGGTACCAAGAATTCTCGACGCCATAAAAATGGCAAAGCTTTTTCCGTCTGATATTTCTACGCCAACGCAACGAATTCCATCTCTCAGATTCATTTCCATCATGAGCTATGAAGCTAAGGACTTTATATCGCTTAATATTTTTTTGACTGAGTATGACAAAGACCTGTTTTAACTGGACAATAGGTTCTCAATCTTTTTTTGTCCACCGTCGACTTTGAGAATTTTTTTTTCCAGCGCCCCTCAATTGCTTTTACTTTTTGCGAATCTGAAACAGCTTTTGTCACGATACCCAGCTATTGTGACAATAGGGGGGGGTACATACATGGTTGCTAATGTCTAACCTTCCTTCTTGTATTCATGATATGGTTTGTCTATTCTTAATAATAATAATAATAAACATAAGATTAGTATCTATGTGATAAACGTGGTTTTTTTTGGTCTTTTTTACCCACGTCCTCACTGTGCCATCTCAATGCCCCCTAGTTTTCTCTGGGTCTTATACTGCCCCCCTGGAAGTCTAAAAGGTCCTTATCGCCAACGTTGAGAACCTATGAACCAGACTTTTGATATCTAAATCTTGGAAGATAAAATAAGATAAAAAATTTATTTTAAATTTGAATGAATAAATAGAATGACAGAAAAATAAAAATAAAATAAAAATGGAAAAAAGATGAAAGAAAGGATAAAAAATAATAAATAAATCTATTTTGTAATCAACTGATCCATTTTGATTCAGTGTGTGAAATAACGGTTTTCGATACATTTTTCATCAAATACCAATCACCCAGCACACAACATGACCATGTTATGTTACAAACCAGAATTTATTTTCCTTTCCGACATAAGACGAACATTATGTAAGGAAAAAGAAAACGGGGGCATGTATAATGTATATATATAAAACATAGCGCACATAAAGCATGAGTAAAGCAAAATCTTAATGGGCTGGTCATGTAGAACTTCATCTTATGACGGATGGGGGATAATAAAATATGTGCCTACATTTAATGTAAATATACATTCGTACATTCTCTCGGCTCGTGTAATATATGACCACTGAAGATATAAACTGATAGAAGTGCTTATTTTTATTAATAAACTAGCTGGTACCCGGCATGCGTTGCTATGCCATTTTATAAAGAAATTATTTCTTCCTGCGTGTCCTTTCCCATTCTTCCCGTTCCCCTTCCCGCATCCCCCATTCCTCTCCCGCGTACTCTTCCCCTTTCCACTCCGCCTCCTCCACCTTTCCTCCCCCCACTCCACTCCCCCCCCCCTTCCCCCGTCCCGCAAACTCCCCTCCCGAGTACCCCTCCCTCCTCCCAGATTCCCCTCCCCCCCTCCCTGGTTCTCCCCCTCCCCCTCCGGCGTTCCATAAATTAAGTCCCGGTGCATTTAGTTTTCAAACAGCTCGCGTACCACCTATTGCAATTATTTTATACAAATTTCATAATGCTCAAGCTCACCAGATAATAAAGAACACAACAAAAAAAGAATTATGCAATTTGGTGCATTCGTTCGGAAGTTATGCGCGTTCATACATTTCGGCGATTCATTTTTTTACAAATTTCATGATGTCAGAGCTCACCAGTAGTTTTATACAAACCTTCTCCTGACAATGACGAACACAACAAAAAAAAGAATTATCCTATTTGGTGCAGTCGTTCGGAAGTTATGCGCGTACATACATTTCAGCGATTCATTTTTATATAGATATATATATATATAATATAATATACTAGCTGGTTCCCGGCATGCGTTGCTATGCCATTTATTAAAGAAATTTTTTCTCCCTGCGTGTCCTTTCCCATTCGACCCGTTCCCCTTCCGCCTCCCCTTCCCCTCCCGCGTCCCCTTCCCCTCTCGCGTTCCCACTCCGCCTCCTCAACCTTCCCTCTCCCCACTCCACTCCCCCTTTCCACTCATAACGAACACAACAATGAAAGAATTATCCAATTTGGTGCCGTCGTTCGGAAGTTATGCGCGTACATACATTTCGGGGATTCATTTTTATTTATAGAGATAAGATAAGATAAGATATAAGATAAGATAAGATAGAAGATAGATAGATAGATGAAACCACCTAGTTAGAACCAACTATATATTTTATTGACGCCGACTGGTTTCGGAACGACCGTTCCTTCTTCAGGGCAAACATATCATATCATGACTTTACAATTACAAAACAGTGGGTAAGTACAATGGGATTAATGAAAAGTGGGGGTAACAGAACGGACATTGAGAGGGAACATATCTTGGATAGGACTATAAGATATTTTTTTTTGTTTATTGATAATGGAATCATTATGTTATTATTGAAGCCTCGATTACATTGAGCGACTTTACAAGCTACTAGGGGGAAAGTTTAAAAGCGGGCAAATCGGCGAGTGCGATTTTTATGATGACACGTAAAACGTTCCACTCGCGAACTAGCTAGCGAAAAGCTGAGCTAAAATAATCACTCCCGCGCGATCTAATTCTGTCGACATTTTGTAGAAAACTGTGATATTTGCAGTTAGCTCACCGCTAGTAGCTATTTGCCGGTTACTTAATAGATTGTACAACGAATAATCCAGATCAAGCGGTAGTTTGACAGTTACGAAATCAGCTGTTCGAGGGCTGCCATTTTGCCATCCACCGTACACGCTTGCGAGTAGCGAGCAAAGTTGACTAGTAATACGATTACACTGGGCGAGTTTACTAGCAGATAATGAATTCACCGGTTAGTGGTTTGTAAACTTGCTCAATATCGTCGAGGCTTTAGGGATTATGTTTATTTCTAAGGCTTCAAGTTATCCAAGCTATTTTATAAGTAATATGAAGAAAATTTATCCCTCTAGATTTTTGCAACATTGAACTGAAAAATTATTAAAGTAATTAATATGTAATTTTACGCCATTCTTTATCGTTATTATTATTAAAATTGTATGAACATTTATTTTTTTAAGTTTTTTATTTTATTTATGTTATCAATTAAATTTAGTTCGTAGCCGTTATTTATAGCAATTTGTTTTATTATAAAAAGTTCAGAAATGAAATTATTATTAAACATTGGGTGGAAGGAAGAAAAAGACTAGTGGAAGCCGGAGTGAGACAGGGAGGTCAGAGGTCTTTTGAATTATTATGTCAGTGTATGTGGGTTTGCGAATCGTTTTATTATGTGTTATAGATAAAATAAAATCGATTTTATTATTTATAATAGATAAAGTTAAATCTGAAAAGTTTAAAGAATCATTGCCTATTTCTATCGTAAATTTTATTTCATTATGAAAGGAATTTAAAAGGTTGAGAAAGTTGTTGAGTTGACGTTCCGATCCTGTCCAAAGGCAGAAGATGTCGTCCACATACCTCTTCCGTGGGAAAACATTGCTTAAAACGGGGGATTTTTAATTAAAAACAATTAACGTACCTACTTATATTTTATTACATACTCTTTACAGGATATGTCGGATTGCACTCCATTTTGTTATATCTGAAACCATTATCTGATAGTATAATTATGCTAATATCTATACGGCTTTGTTTTAAACAGAAGTGACGCCCTCTGTTACTTTCAAAAAGAACCGTTGAAGTTTTCAAATAGATCTCATATGGGAAAATGTTAAATAGACATTTTAGAAAATTTATAATTTCTTTTCAAAAACTTTTATGCAATTTCCTGACCCATTTTCCGACAAATTTTCCGATAAAAAATTCAATTTTTTCCAATTTACATAGATCTGTTTCTTTAGATTTAAAAAAAACTTCACGTAATGTCAATTTTTTTTTATTTTCCCAAAGAAATTTTTTCCAAAAAATAAAATTTTCCATGATCAAAAATTTTCCAAAATTAAAAATTTCTAAACTTCAAATACGAGTAACAGAATCAAAAAGGCAAACATCTTACCAAACACGATTTTTCCTAAAGTCTAATATAAAGAAATGAAAAGAAAGATCTGAACCCAACTTCACGGTGTTCATTTGTACGATGATATTCCTGTCAAGTTTTTTTTGTTGCCACTGAATCGCTCTATATTATTTTTCTAGGAAACCGGCTATTTTTAATGTCGGTTCCTTTTGACTTTCATAAAATTCTAAAAATTGAGCTGTGCCTACGTACGAGAAAGCGTAGGTATCTAAAATTATGTATTATATAAATAGTAATACTTAAATTTAAAGGTCAGGGGAGTGAAACTCGAATTTTATTTCAAAATACACAATTTTGGCTGCCTTCTTTAATTTCTTGAGTTCTGATTGGCAGTAAATTTCTTAGTTAAGGTTAAACGTCACGTACGTTATAATATACGCATTCAAAGACGGCGCCAATTAAATTATTTTAGGTTTTTAATACTTTTTGCACATTTTGCTTTAAAATTTTGAGGTGAATTAATTGTTTGCGCCCGTACATATGATTGAGTCACCGAAATAAAAATGAATATAAATAATATTTATATTCATACTAGCTGATCCGGCGAACTTCGTACCGCCTCAGAATCAAAAACTGTTGTCAACTTATTAGCTGAATTGATCTAAATTGTTTCTCCCTGCGTATCCTTTCCCCTCTCCCTCTCCCTCTCCCTCTCCCTCTCCCTCTCCCTCTCCCTCTCCCTCTCCCTCTCCCTCTCCCTCTCCCTCTCCCTCTCCCTCTCCCTCTCCCTCTCCCTCTCCCTCTCCCTCTCCCTCTCCCTCTCCCTCTCCCTCTCCCTCTCCCTCTCCCTCTCCCTCTCCCTCTCCCTCTCCCTCTCCCTCTCCCTCTCCCTCTCCCTCTCCCTCTCCCTCTCCCTCTCCCTCTCCCTCTCCCTCTCCCTCTCCCTCTCCCTCTCCCTCTCCCCACTCCACTTCTCCCCTTCCCCCGTCCCGCTAACCCCCCTTCCTGAGTTCCTTTCCCCCCTCCCCCCTCCCCCCTCACCCCTCCCCCGGTTCACAGTTCAATATTATACCCCTTACAATATTGCTGCAGTTCTTTCAAAATAAGAGAATTCGTTCCATACAAAATGTATGGGGAAAATAATTTTCTTCGGAGTGGAACACCCTTTACTTTTAGGGGCATGAAAAATAGATGTTGGTCGATTCTCAGACCTACCAGATAAGCACACAAAATTTCATCAAAATTGGTCCAGCTGTTTCGGAGGAGTATGGCAACAAACACCGTGACACGAGAATTTTATATATTAGAAGATTAAATGTGTACGGGCGCTAACAATTAATTTGCCTTAATATTTTAAAGCGTACTAACGTGCTTTTAATGTACAAAATGTATTGAAAACCTAAAATAATTAAATTGGCGCCATCCGTGAATGCGTAGATTATAAAGTAAATGACCTTTAACCTTAATGGTAGATTTTTACTTAGTAAATATACATGAGACGAGGAAAAGAAATGAACTAAGACTTCCCTTCAGGAAAAAAAACACACAGAGTCAAAAGTCATTGATGTACGGAGTATTGAAGATATTTGGAGAATTACCAGAATTGGAAGAGAGCATAAAGGCATTTAAAATTAAATTGCAAAGATATGTGATTGATTTGGTATAGACGTGTTATTTTAAGTGTATGTATTAGAACATAGATAACTATTTAAAATACCGCAATAAACAATGAACAAATAAATAAGTAAAAATTTGTTTTCTTCATCCGGTGAATTTCAAATGAACGAAGTCATACGACATGTAATACGTAGTCATTCAGAAATGGTTTTTTATTTGGCTAGAAAAATGAATGCGGCACATGTGATAAGAAAAATTATTCAAACATTCTAATCATCGCTGTCGTACATACAAAGGGCCAAAACTCTACTACCAGGGAACTTTACTAAATTGGGAGAATGAAAATGAAAGCGACCTGCAGAGCGTACCCGCATAAAACCAACGATAACAGATTTTATATAGGTTCTCGGCATGCGTTGCTACGCCATTTAATAAATACATTGTTTCTCCCTGTGTATCCTTTCCCATTCGTCACCTCCACCTTCCCTCTCCCCACTCCACTCCCCCCCCCCCCTCTCCACCCTCCCCCCTCCCCCCCCTCCCTCACGCTTTCCATAGCAATAGCCGCTTCCTTGCGTGCCACCAATAGCAATTTTTTTATACAAATTTCATAATGCCAGAGCTCACCGGAAGTTTTATAAAAACCTTGTCCTGACAATAACGAACACACAAAAAAAATTATTATCCAATTTTGTGCAGTCGTTCGAAAGTTATGCGCTTAGCAACACATTCAGCGAATCATTTTTTTTATATATAGGTAAGGTAATCATAAATGCAACGATACCGATAAGATTATAAGGAGGGGAAAGAGTGGATGAGGAAAGGAGACGCCCAAAAGAGAAACTAAAAAAAAAACGAGTGAAAATCTAGCTACACAAGATGGACGTCTCATTTGCGAGAAAAATTAAATTAAAACATTAACAGAAACTACCCACTCACGTTGCGAGAATAGGCTACAAAATTGTTTTCAAAAGCTTACAAATTTGTTTAAATGGGATATTTTAAACATGGCTTTCGTCAATCTACGTAATTCAGCAGAACTTAAATATTCATGAAGGCAAAATGCTAGATTCAGGTGTCTCGAAGGTGTCTCTAATCCTCCTAGAAACAATTGGATATATCTGCTTCTCTCATTGTTTAGTTTCCTCAGAGTAGTTCTGTAACGTTCAACTGAGCTTGGCTTACAACACGAGATGCTGTTTGGAAGGAAACTTAGTTGAAATATAAACGCAGAGGGCATTCTTGCAACACTTGGCTTTACTATTGAAATTTAAATAAACACGTCGTGTTTGAGTGTCCTAATTTTAGCAAAGTTTTACAGTTTTTAACCCCTTAGTTTATTTAAATATTTCCGCTATGGAATAAAATTCAAATAACTGGAGTAATTCTGAACGCATCTAAAAACTTAAAAACGAGTGTGCTTTAGACCACACGACTGAAGTAAAACTTCACTAACTTATATCTCCCTCTCAACTTCCGTTCGCCTCGCCCGACCGTTCGCCTCGCCCGATCACACTTTTCATAACGCTCTCGTCACGCATTCATCAGCTTACTCCTCAAGTCAAGCGTGCGTAAAGGCTCGACCGTTCGCCTCGCCCGATCACACTTTCCGTATCGCTCTCTGAAGTTTTACTTCAAAAACTGTTTTTAATAGGTGATGAAGTAAGTTTTCAAATTTTATAATTCAAAATCAACATATATTTTTTTAAATATAATACTTTTGAGAGCAAACATAAAAAAGTTTTTAAAAAATGACTCACTTTACCTTTTTTCTATGAAAAAAAATATGTGTACAGTTTACACGCGGTAGAAGTGTAACCTTTTGAAAACTAAAGTACACAAGAGTGGGGAGGCTACGAAGCACACACAAAGAGGAGACCGGTAGGCTACGAAGCACCGCCCAAATAGGAGACCGATTATACTATCTCATTCTCTCGCAGGCTAAATCCTGTAGATATGTGTGTTACTTTTTAGTGTTGCTATTTTTCGTTTCATCGAGTTTCAAATTACCACGGTGCTAAAGAAGATAAGTTTTTTAGATTTTCACGGCTAAAAATATTTTCGTTATTTGTTTTTGGGGTGTTATGCCGTATTGACGCCAACGTTTCGAACAGCGTTGCAGTGTTCATCATCAGGGCAGATCCGCTAGATACGTGAACACACATCTACCGGATCTGCCCTGATGATGGACACTGCAACGCTGTCCGAAACGTTGGATAAAGAAGGAGGTAGAGGAACACGGCATAACACCCCAAAAACAAATAACGAAAAAAAAAAAGGTGCTAAAGAATTTTTCGCTTTAAAAACAAACACATGTTTTATTAGACGAATGTATTAAATTCCTTATCGTCAATTCGGTTTTTAAAAAAAATCATTTTAATTTTTGTGAAATAATATCCAATCTTCAAACCACTTTAAAATAAACAGGCATAAGAAAAGAAAGCGACATCTAGCGACTTTCTAGTTTCACAACAAAAATCACGTGTAAATTGCATGGTGACCGGACAACTCGGAATGAAACCAACTCAGAACCATCTCAGTTATCATCTCACTTAGAGTTATCAAAAAAAAGTATTGTAAAAATTGGTTAAATAGGTGACGTTAGGCTTTTTGTCGTTTCATGTAAAATAATTCATTAAAATTCCCAAGGCTTCATATTATTTTATTATAATTGTGGTCGGAAACTTTGGTTTCATGAAGCCGTACATTTTAATTATTTTGCAGTTAACTTTTGATTTAATGTAAAGCGTGGTGTTTCCTCTTTCTAACACCGCACCGGTTAGATCCATGGGCGCCCGCAGAAAATTTTCTAGGGGGGGGCAAAATATTTTTAGTAATGTTTTATTTTACTGTAGCGTATTTGTATGGTGAAGGAACGGACAGGACACTGTAGACACTGGACAATATTATAACGATTGTTCATTCTGTAGCAACAATTTTTTTATTAACACAATATATGTAGAAAACAAAAAAATCATAAGTAACGTAAATAAAATTTATTCTTTAAACAAGAACTTGGAGTCGTCTGTTATCGCTGCCAAACATATCTACAATTTTGTCCATATGTTGCAGTTCACTTTGTCTCTGTGTACGCTTAACATGCACAATCCAGACAGATGTTCATCTGGCATTGTAGATCTAAGCCATGAAATCTTGGCTACTTTTGTATTCTCGCGTTTTCCAAAAATCAAACAAACTCAAGGCTTCAGTTTCAAAATTATCAATGTGGTGTATTTGATTAATAGTAGACATTATATCCTTAAACTGTTGACGATTCAGTTTGCACAATTTGGAAGGATGTAGCAACGCTAAGTTAAATTGTGCACTATTGGCTTCACAAAATCGACTCTCCATTGAGTCAATTAGAGAATCTAAGTATGGAATGTAAACTGTTTGTCTGAAGTACTCTTCAACACTTATGATTCCCGGATTACTTGGAGATGCTTTTGTCTTCCACACTGTCTTGGGATAATCAGTTCAATATCCACTTTCTGTGCGAGTTTACTGTTTTCTCAAAAATATCCCTGAAATAGTTGTCGGAATCACCTCGGTGAAGTTTTACTACACTGAGCAACCCTTGCCCCCCCCCCCCCCCCCCCCCCCTGCGGGTGCCCATGGTTAGATCATATTTCTAACCATGATAGTAAGGGAGACCCAACGATTTCTTAGACCTATATGAATTGTTCCAAAAACCGAACAATTTAGCCCGGGGGGTTAATCTCAGTGTAAATTTTCAGCGCAAACGCAATTTAAAATGTTCCTACTTTGTACATCGGATGAATTGATGTGTAGATTAATTATCTCTTTTTCTTATTTAGACATAAGCTCTCTCGGAAAGAATTTTACTATCAACAGTTTTTTATAAATGTGTTCTAAACTATTAATTGCTTTTTTTTTGTTTAATTCGTAGAAATCCAATTTTTTTCTAATTTAATAATGTTATTATCAAGTTCTTCAAACATCAATTTAGACACCTTCAAAAATTGACATATAGAATCGTATAAATAAGTCGTCTCAAAGTGGTTTAACCCCAGTTTGAAAATGGCCGTGTAAGCCGAAACAGCTGTAACAAAAATGAATGTTATTGGAAAAATCAAAGATATTCTTCAATATCTTTGGGAAAAATCAATAATTAATTAAAAGCAGTGTTTTTCCTCGTACCGCAATTGGTTTACGATGATTACATAGTAAAGAAATACGTAAAAAGTTTTTTTTTAAATAATAATGTAGAATGAGCTTAACTTGTAAGTTACAAACGCAGAATCCTTATTGAGAGTCTAAAGATCGATACTGTGTTTTTGTTTATGTCGGCAGAATATTAATAGCTAAATTT
The DNA here is from genome assembly GCA_917880885.1 of Limnephilus marmoratus. Lineage (NCBI taxonomy): Eukaryota > Metazoa > Arthropoda > Insecta > Trichoptera > Limnephilidae > Limnephilus > Limnephilus marmoratus. The sequence continues at coordinate 40,246,470 of OU862926.1, forward strand.
GGGAGGCGGAAACGGGTACCGCCGCCCCGGGAACCATTTACTTGATAACCTGCCGCAGGTCACCCCACGTGGTTCGCTGCGTTTAAAGACTTAGCAGGGGTGCCCGGGTTCATGGGGTGAAGTTTGTCTGGATCTGGCAGCGGATGACCTGGACACACTGAACCCTAGATTCCTACCCACCCCTCTTACCTTTTTCCGTCCCAGAACTTCCTCTCCTTCGTTTCCTTAAATAGACCCTCCACAAGGCTCCACACAACATCCCCAAAGATGACAATTATTTTTCTTCAAGAGGGCAATTATTTTTCTCGGGACCTCCTGTGTGGAGCTAATGTAAAAAAAACATGCGCATGGAGTGTTTGAATGGCTTATCTTAAAATATTACTTGTCTTTTATTTTCGGTATCCTCTTGTGTGTAGAAGGTTAAACTTCTGTTTGCGTACTACAAAATTACATCGAGAATTTACGAATTAATTTCCCACAAAAGCTAAAATTATAGACGACATTTTTTTAATTCATGTCGGTATGGGAGCTGCTGGGAGCTGCCAGGGTAATGTAATGACGTTTATTTGAACATTGGTGGACGTTGTGGAAAAATTACTCAAACTCAAAACCATCTTAAACTAAGAAACATATTTTTTTAACTCCTCATGTGAACAGCTCTGTCCAGACTCCGAGAGACATGCGATGTATGTAGAGGTAGTCCTAGTCCTGACAACTATGCAAAGCATTCTTCAAAACAACTACAACATGAAGATAAATAAAGACAAAACAAAGCTGCTGACTGTAGACCGAACGCAACATCAGATGAGAGTAGAGATGTCAGGAGTTCCACTAAATAACACCAAGGAGTTTGTATACCTCGGGAGCAAAATATCATGGGACGGTCGGTCCAAGAGCGAGGTTGACAGCCGTATACACCAGCACTTGCATTCAATAAAAGGTCGAAAATAATAGAATCGAATAATATAGACCTAAAACTCAGAATGCTACTCATCAAGACCTATGTATGGAGTATCTTGATGTACGGCTGCGAAACATGATGCCTATCCGAAAGAGAAAAAAGGAGACTAGAGGCTTTTGAGATGTGGTCCCATAGAAGACTATTAGGAATTTCCTGGAGAGACCACATTAAAAATGAGGAGGTTCTCCAAAGAATCGAAGGAAGAAGGCACCTGCTCAGGACCTTGTCCGAAAGGCGTGCAAGATGGATCTGCCATGTTATACGACAAGAAGGCCTCTTGCATGCCATAATGGAGGGTATGACCGAGGGGACAAACTCTAGGGGACGCCCACGCCGAGAGTGCTTGGAGAACCTGCTGGTGGACGTGCGCTGCTCATTATATACAGACTTCAAAAGAGCCGCACAAGACAGGGAAGAATGGAAGAGAAGAATAGAGGAAATTGCTGCAAACCAATCCCAGGATTGAAACCAGAGAGAGAGAGAGTCCTAGTAAGAACAAGTGCCAAGCATGAACGTAAATGTCCGAATATATTATAATAATCACAAATGATTTCATTGCACTTTGTTTTGCCCTTTTGGTGGCATAATTATTTATCTGCTAGATGGAAATGTGTATTATTGCTGTATTGTGTGGAATGTCTGGACCGGTGATGAACAACCCGTGGGTTCATTTACTTCCCGTTTGGCTAAATAGTAGGTATATTTAAAAAATGGCGGAAAAAAATATTCAACGGCTTCCTTTGTTTTGCAAAGTGGTTTAGCGGGAAACTTTGGTCTTTCGTCAAAGTTTGAATCCGCATAGATAAAAATTCACCTTCGCAGCGCATCGCTTTTCTTATTATTTTCTTGTTTCATCCATTTTAAAGGTTTCCGTCAAGATTCGTAGAAAATGCTTTTAACGAGGTTAGCTCATCGAGGGGAGTGCGGTGATTGACTAAAAATTCGTGACGTAGCTTGAAGTCCATAATCCACTGGGAGATATGAATTAACTGCAATACAAGTGGCAGTCTTTTAATAATAATAATAATAACCTTATATTTTTATAGCGCAGTTTTGTGTCACTTCACTTCAAGTGCGCTAAACTATAATAAATTTAAAAAATAATCCTGCAGTGCTCCTAGTGCTTTACTTCAAGCTACGTCACGATAATGAGGAACTCCAGTGAAAAATATTATGGCTTTAAAAAAATATGTTCATATAGACCAATAAACGCTGATTCTGAATATGTAAGTTTTATTTCATAATATTACACGCAGAGTTTTTAAAAAAATATTAAAAAGTCCATTTTTAATCGGGTCGTAAAAATACAACGTCAAGTTGGCATTACTGAAATGGTTAGTGGTGAAGTCACTGTTCCTCGTGTCGTGACTTCACCGTAAAGTCATTGGATGGGAAATATACGGGAATGTAGGATTGACACAAGCCATCGTATTAATTTATTCGTTTATTTATTTACATAGGTATCTACTGTTTATAGAGTTTTAGTTGTTGTGTTTATTGAAACATTATTTAGGCCTAAATAATTCAGTATCAAAAATAGAGGTATCTCTATTAATCAAAATATTGAAAAACTTTAAATTGTACGAAGAAAACCGTATAAATGTACTATATCATAATGCTACCTACTGCTCCACGGCCTAATCAAAATGGCCGCAATCGATCAGCTGATATCGTTTGCCTACACTTTTATGGGTGATTTTTCGTTTTTGATAATATTGATTTTAAAAGCTAAAAAAATAATAATTTCAAATAATTTTTATACCACTCTCTCGTAATAATATTCAAAAATATAATAATATAATAAATATAATATAATGAATAAATAATTCCACCTAAATAATGTTTTAACTTATCGAATAGTATCATCTTTCTTTCGTATAATTACCATACAAAATGACAACACCTGTTGAAAATAAAAATTACTTTTCAGGAGTCGATGACGTCACGCGATTCTATACACATGCGGTGGTTTTCGGGGGATCTTGAAAAGTTAAAACTTTGAGAATTATTTTAACTATTAAAACTAACTCTAAAAATAAAAAATAAAATGCAGTTATTTAAGTTAGAAGGTCCATAATTCATTAAAAAAATTTAAAAAATAGACTGGAGTTCTCTATTCGAAAGCGGCCCGATGAGTCTTTTTTCGAAAAAGGCCCTTATGACCTAACCTAAACCTTGGGTTTCCATTACATAAAATTCCAAAAGTTTTATTTTCTAAATTTTGTTTACTTTCCGAACGACAAAAATCAACAGTTGCCCAAAATTTCAAGTAGTCGGTATTTTTATATTATATTTTAATATTTCAGAATGATAAAAATCGACAGCATATTTCGGATAAATTTTTCACCTGCGCTGCTTTGTTTTTTTGCGTTCTATAATTGTTTCATTAGAAAATTACAAATTTAGAAAATACAAATAGATTTGCGACCCCACGCAGCCCCGGATCTAATGGGGGGCAAGCCGGGGCCCATGCCCCGGGCGGCAAGTTCAGAGGGCGGCCAAACTCAACTTTGACCACGGAATAAATAATAGTACAAGTAGAGAAATTTCACGGCCATATTAACTCGACTGATACCCGGAGCCCTGAGTGAGACGTGCTGCACGAACATTTATTATTCGCGAGGCGCGTAGGCATAGTTCAAAATATGCACCTGACCCGCTCGCCCGCAGGAACCACAGATCGCGGCAGCACGCGTCTGCTCTGGTTACCGTGCGTGCGAAAGAGATGAAGCTATATTCGAAAACTCCCTCGTCGATCTCTCTCCACGACAGTGTTTTGTTTTAAAAATGTGTCAAAAGTGTGTTGTTTATTTTTACTCTTTAGTACTTGTTGATCAACCGAAGGTACAATACTGATGTCATCACTGTCGCATCAATAAATCTATCACAGTTCATCGATCGCTTTTCTGGGTAAGTATTTTATATAACTATCTTATGCTTTTTAAGTTACTATATTTATTTTTTAAACTCAATTTAATACGTGCAATCTACGTCGTCAATTCGTCATTAAACAAACTTACTTAAAATTTTTACGTCGTTATGCGTGTTGGATACGCGCCATAAATATATTTGGATCCATTTTCTTAATCAATTAATAATTTATGCTATGAGACCATGAGGGCGCCATCTATGGTTTTTGTATTGTATTGAATTTACCTATGTGACTTGAGATGCAGTATATTCATGCATTTCCTTACCTTTGTGAATCAGGCAATTGCTTCTGACGGGAGTGTCAGTAAAAGGCCAAGAGATGTCGCTCCTAGTCACGCATAATCGAATAATTCATCCAATACTTGACTTATTGTTGTACAAGATTGTGATTGTGGCACGTATTATTAATATGCAAATTTATTCATTGTTGAAACTTCCTTGCTGTGCGAAACATCTGTTAAGATTATGCAATACCGCCTTGATATTTTTTTAATGAAAAAAAGTGTCTTTTGTGTTGGACATCGCCAATGAGCTGCATTCTCTGAGTGAGTATTGTTTGTTTTCACTTTGGAATTTGGAATTGCTGGGTCAACTGTTTTTGTGTCACATAGGGAAGAATTCAATTTTCGTTAATTTACATAGGGTAGTCATCTCCCTCGTGTCAGGGGCTATTTACACGCCCCTACATATTTAATGGTCCTTTTGTAGCCTGGATTATTCATTTATACATACATTCAATTCGAGATTATAGCTGATATTACATGGATGTTCGAATTTACGTATTTTTTTGGTAAATTTGAAGTACCTCTCATTTTTTGAGAACTATAGCTGGTCTTGTTTTTTGCTTTTAGATGACATATTTGGATGTTCGCAGAATTATCGTAATTTTGGATAATTATTCGCAACATTATTATTATTAATTAATTGTTAACATTGTTCGCGGAATTGTCGTAATTTTGGACAATTATTCGCAGCATTATTATTAATTAATTATTAACATTGTAACATTATTGTAAAATTTTGTGGTAATCTTTTCGCATATATAAAAAATGCCAAGAATTACGGAAGAAATTTCAAATGATCAATATGATCGAATGCTTATTTCGTTAACAGCAAAAAAGGAAAAACTTTTTTCACGTATTAATGATCTATTTAACTTGACAAAAAATGTTTCTGATTTCGATTTTAGGAATAATGAAACTTTCATGGATCAGACCAGATTAATAGATGAAATGTACATTCAGTTTGAAAATATTATTGACGATATTAATTATTGTCATTTGACTTTAAATCCAGGGTTTCAACCGGAATTTGAATCATTGAATGCCTTTGTAGATTTGTTTTTACCGGTCAAACGAACTCGTAACCTGATACTAGCCTCGGCACGTACATTATCGACTCAGAATATGCCCTTGGAATCTTGTATGTGTTGTAAAAAAACTGATCATTTAGTCAACGTTTGCTCGAAGTTTAAATGTATGAGTTCTCCACAGGCTCGATTTGAATTTATAAAATCGAAAAATGCCTGTGTAAATTGCCTTAGTGGTTCACATACAATCAAGTCATGCAAATCGGGGTTAGTTTGTGATTTGTGCAATAAACGTCATCATACATTCTTACATTTTGGCAGTGTGAATAATATGAAAACCAATACTCATGTACATATGTCGCAAGTACCTACCAGTGAAGAACCGTCAGTCCCCCCTCCAGTGTCATCCAGCATCAATGGAACTGGCATTGGTGATAAGTACTGATAAGCAAGTGGAGGGGACTGCGAATGTCAATTCTTCGTGTTCGCTTTCTGCCAAAGTAACACCGAACTCTTCTATTTTACTTTCGACCGCACAAGTATACGCGAAGCTTAAAAACGGAAATAAAGTTATTGTTCGGTGCCTAATTGATAATGGCTCTCAAAATAATTTGATTACGATAGATTGTTGTAAGTCACTGAATTTACCAATAATTCCTTTGAGTAATTCTTTTGTCAAAGAAATTGGTTCAGCTTCACGACCAATCTTCAATGACGTCTATTTAGACATTGAGTCGCGCGTGTATTCAAATAATAAATGTAATATACATGCACTTGTCGTTGATAGTATCACAAATAAACTGCCTAATCACTGTATAATCAAAGGTGATATGAGGCTCTTAGTATTCTGTAGTAGAGGTGGGTAAGTTCTGCATTTTTCCGGAAGCCTCCGAGACTTGCTTCCTTTTAAAAGTACACGAGTTCTAGGAGCAGGTCCCGGGTCCGAGTTCTTAGGTGCGGACTGGGCACTGGGTATTGTTGCGGCGCACCGAAACGGGACGCACGGGTTCAAAGAACTCGGAACCAGGACCTACTCGTAGAACCCACACGAGAACTCAGAACCCCGGAGTCGGATAAGACCCGTACGAGGACAAGGACCCGTCACCCGTGCAATGTAGGTACATTCAATGTATCTACACTGCACGGTCTTTTATTGAGAATTTAAATAAGTAAATTAATAAGCTGTAATGCTTTACTATAAACTATTATTTTATAATGCACGTCACCCGTTGATTAACGATACCAGATAAGACGCTCTAATTAAAAACTACTCCGTGTCTAGCCGAAGCGGTCACGCACGTGTGTGTCGATCAACGAACAGCGATCGAATGAACGCCCAGCGCCCAGCTCGTGACTCAAGGGGAAGTGTCATAGTTGGCCGGCCGCGGGTAGCGGGGAGTGTCGGGAACTCACCGAGACCCGCGACTCATGAGTGGAATGGTGAGTGACGCCGGACGGTGGATCGCGGAGCAAGCCGGCGGCCACGGGGTGAGTCGAATGTATCGTAGTTCGCGCGAGTCCGGGAGTGGGCGGAATGAATGGATTGTGTCGCGATTCACGTAGCTTGGAACAAGGCGCTTGGGTTTAAAGGAACCCGGGACTTGTATTCGAGTGCGGTTTTCGCGCTTCGGCGTTGAGTTGCTCGGACCGCCGGATTTATTTGGATGCGGAGAGTACTGGGACTGGGCCGGGTTCTCTGGGAGTAGTCGATTTGAAAAAGGAGTGGGAGTAGGAACCGCTTCCCGCAAAGGAGCGGATCACATGACCCTATTCCAGCTGAACTGACACATCGCTATTCTGTAGTAGGTCTGAAATTGCAGATGATGGATATTACATCCATCATGCCGCCATTCGTCCTGATAATCCTATGCCTAGGATTGTGCTGGACGCTAGCGCTAAGACACATACAGGGCTGTCACTAAATGACATCTTGCATACTGGTCTCAATTTGCAAACTGATTGGTTTATGCTTTTATTTGACTTTCGTCAGTTAGCCAAAGATATGAGACCACATTTCCCGTATACTGCCAATGTGGCAGAGTTCAAGTTGTATGTGGACAACCTGGTCTATTTTATTGCAGATGAGTCCAGCGCCGTACGTCTTTCTCGAGAATTAATCTCGTTATTCAAGTCCGGTGCCTTTGATTTGGTCAAATGGACTACTAGTTCTCAAGTTGTACTTGAAAACCTTCCAGATTTTCACCGCAGTGCGGTGGACTTCACTGTTGGTTCTAACAATGCCTTTAAGGTGTTAGACCTCTTGTGGGAATCAGTTGATGACAGCTTCTTCTTTACTACTTCGTATGTTCAGGAGAAGTGTACAAAGCGGAACATACTCTCTATAGTCGCCCGCTTATTCGATGTCCTCGGCTTGGTCGCCCCCATCATTTTGTACGCTAAATTGCTCATTAAAGAGCTATGGCTGTGCAACATTGGTTGGGATGATACCCCCCCTGAGAGCGTTATTCAAAGGTTCTCGTCACTCATACAGGAATTTCCTTTGATTTCTACGATTAAAATCCCGCGTCATGTTGGTGTCCTAAAGGACAGTACAGTACTCATTGTCGCGTTCTGCGATGCGAGCCTGAATGGTTATGGCTGTGTGATATATTTACACACAACTGATCCATCTCGGAATATTACCGTGAGATTGTTTTGTGCAAAATCAAAGGTCTCTCCCACCAAAGTGACAACACTCGCTCGTTTGGAGCTGTGTGCCGCGGTCTTGACGTCCAAACTAATACGGATGGTTCAAGATAATTATCGTTCGCGTTTTACTATTGCAGGGACATACGCGTTTTCAGATTCTAGCATTGCGCTTTCATGGATACATTCATCGCCACATCGATGGTCAGTGTTTGTTAGTAATCACGTGGCTCAATGTCAGGAGAATTTGCCTCCTGAGAAGTTTTATCATGTCGCCGTTAGAGAAAACCCGAGCGACTGCCTTTCTCGTGGCTTGCTTCCTTCCCAACTCGTTTCACATGATTTATGGTGGAACGACCCATCATGGATTCGCAGCCCACCTTTGGAATGGCCATTAAAACCGTTTCACCCTACCAATATTGGTGAAATGCCTGAACACAAAGCTAATGTGCTCATTGCAACATTTCAGGGTGAAAAATCGGTCCTGAGTGAACTGGCTCAGCGTATATCCACTTGGGATAAACCTTTAAGGATAGTAGTTTATGTCCTTCGATTCGTAAAAAAGGTATCACCTTCCTGTAAAAAAGTTATGGTTCGTTCTGTGCAGAGTTTTCATTTTATAGAAGATATTGCTGAACTCCAGAAAGGCAAATTGTCCATATACAATTCAAAAAAGCTTCGGAATTTATTAGTTTTTCTCGATGAGGATAATATGTTACGTATTGGGGGGCGGCCTTCTAAATCGGATTTACCATTTGAGGTTAAACTTCCGGGTTTACTTCCTAAACATGACTGTGTTGTGGATCTTATCGTTGATCATTTCCATGTCATGTACTTTCATATAGGCCCTGGACTTCTTATGTCCATCTTACGGCAGCGCTATTGGATATTAGATGCCAGGACTGTTATTAGGGCAAAAGTGCGGAAATGCAATTGCTGCTTCCGCTTAAATCCATCGCATCCTACACTGAAAATGGCAGCTTTACCTTCATGTCGTGTTGTAGAAGCAAGGGCTTTCGTTCACACCAGTGTAGATTACGCAGGTCCCCTCTGTATCACGCTTGCTCGTCTGAGAGGACAACTTTCACAAAAGGCATATATATATATATTTTTTTGTGTGCCTTGTAACCAAGGCCATTCATATTGATTTGGTCTTTGACCTAACTTCAAATGCTTTCAGCCGTTTTATTTCTCGGCGTGGCCATGTGTGTCATTCTTGTATTCAGATAATGGTTAATTCTGGTACTGATAGAATTATTCGCGTTACGACGGTAAAGACAAGATATGGATTTTTTAAACGTCCTGTTAAATTATATCCCATCCCAACGCAATAATTATATCATTATTTTAAGTTAATATTTTGTTAAAGTTTCATTATTTCGGACTTAACCATGACGTTCTTTATTTAACACTTAGTTGACTTAGCAACATGATTTTTATTTTTAAACATTTTTCAACTTAGTGATTTTATCCTTAATAAGTTTAATTTAAACTTTGTTTTTTTTTTTTTTTGAAAGTTCCGCGAACTTCCAAGGCGGGGAATATGGATACGCGCCATAAATATATTTGGATCCATTTTCTTAATCAATTAATAATTTATGCTATGAGACCATGAGGGCGCCATCTATGGTTTTTGTATTGTATTGAATTTACCTATGTGACTTGAGATGCAGTATATTCATGCATTTCCTTACCTTTGTGAATCAGGCAATTGCTTCTGACGGGAGTGTCAGTAAAAGGCCAAGAGATGTCGCTCCTAGTCACGCATAATCGAATAATTCATCCAATACTTGAATTATTGTTGTACAAGATTGTGATTGTGGCACGTATTATTAATATGCAAATTTATTCATTGTTGAAACTTCCTTGCTGTGCGAAACATCTGTTAAGATTATGCAATACCGCCTTGATATTTTTTTAATGAAAAGAAGTGTCTTTTGTGTTGGACATCGCCAATGAGCTGCATTCTCTGAGTGAGTATTGTTTGTTTTCACTTTGGAATTTGGAATTGCTGGGTCAACTGTTTTTGTGTCATATAGGGAAGAATTCAATTTTCGTTAATTTACATAGGGTAGTCATCTCCCTCGTGTCAGGGGCTATTTACACGCCCCTACACGTGTCATGATTTGTTTATTACACGATGGCAGCCATCATATGACTGAGAAGTAAAACAGCCTTTTTATTTCAGCTTTTATTTAAATACAATGCAATGTAGCAGTTTAAAACGAATAAGCAGCCAGCAACATAAATTTCAGTTGTGATTTCATCTGCTGAAGCATTTTGATGGAAACCATTCTCGTGTTCAAAGTGCAGTTTTAAAATTCTGGTTGCAGACTATATGCAGCCAGAATTTAAGGAAAACCATTTGCATGTTCTGGGTGTAGCTATAATTAAATTTCTTAATTAGTTACAGTAAAACCAGTTCTTTGATTCGAATATGCCCCCCCCCCCCCCCCCCCCCCAGCAAGGTTCAAATAAATATAGATACCTAAGTGGGCGGGGGCGGCATTTTTCAGTTTTTGCCCCGCCTAAAAAAAAACGAAGATCCGGGGCTGACCCCACGACCGCAAATTTCAATGTCAAGCTGCATGTACCCTACTCCTTGCGGCCCGCAATCAAATTGAAAATTAATAAATTTGCTCACCGGCTAAAAAGGCCGACCATAATTGGTCTGGACGATACTATTGAGGCTCTAAAATCTCCGGTAGATCGAAAACCTCCCAAAAATACGTAAAAATGTAAGTATTGAAATTAAAGTAAGTATTGATAAAATTGTTGATAAAATTAAAATTAATTGATTTTGCAACGTCCCACAATATGATTGTGAGTAGCACATGTTTCCCAAGAAAAGATATATATAAAGGAACATGGAGAACACCAGATGGTAGAAATGTTAACCAGATAGACCACCTACTTGTTGAGGCAAGGCATAAATCTGATTTAATGAGCATACGAACATACCGTGGAGCAAATGTTGACTCGGATCATTACCTTGTTATCTCCAAAATACGGAGTAGAATATCAAACGTGAAGAAACAGAGGGGATCACGCACAAATAAATTTGATATTGAAAGCCTAAAAGTACCAGAAACAGCAGAAAAGTTCATTACAACCATAAATCATAAGTTGGATGACATCAGCGACCATGTGGAACAACATGATATTAACTCATACTGGGATGGTGTTAAGTCTGTGATTACCAATGCAGCTGACGAAGTTCTGGGAAGCAGGCAAACACAACCAAGAGAATTATGGTTCGATGCAGAATGCCAACAAGCAACCAATGTGAAGAATGACGCATATCTAAGAATGCAACAGCGACATCGTACACGGCAAGCAGAGATGGAATACAGAGAACTAAGAAAGCATGAGAAAAAACTGCACAGAAGGAAGAAACGAGTATTTCTCGAGAACCAAATCAAGGAAGTGGAACTAGCCAAGGCCCAAAACAGAAGTCGACTTTTCTATCAGAAGGTAAACCATCAAAGAAAAGAATACAAGCCCAGAATTACAATGTGCTACGACAGCGAGGGAAATATTTTGAATGAAAAGTCAAGAATTCTGAATAGATGGGTGGAATATTTTGATGCTCTGCTAAACGGAAGTGTAGATGAGAGTGTGGGTGAAAATTTGACAAGGGATGGAAACATCACTGATGGTGGTACTAATGATGATGACAATGTCGAGCCGCCACCAACATTAGAAGAAGTAGTGGGTGCCATTAAAAGTCTACATAACAATAAATCACCTGGAACTGACAACATCTCTGCAGAGTTATTCAAATATGGCGGAGAGAACCTTCAAGTCCATATATATAATATCATTAAATCCATCTGGTGCTCTGAGACTCTGCCAAGTGAATGGAACTGTGGAATAATTTGCCCTCTTCACAAGAAAGGAGACCCTATGAACTGCTCTAACTATAGGGGCATAATGCTGCTGAATATCTCATACAAGATCCTATCAAATGTACTGTGTGGTAGGCTTATGAAATATTCGGATGGCATAATTGGCCAATATCAAACTGGGTTCCGTAAGGGGAAATCTACAACTGATCAAATCTTTTCACTGAGACAGATACTGGAAAAAACAATAGAATTTAATGTTGATACATACCATCTCTTCATAGATTTTAAGGCTGCCTATGACACGGTAAATAGAGAAAGACTGTACAGAGCCTTGGATGAATTTAATATCCCAAGAAAACTGGTAAACTTAGTAAGGCTCACAATGTCTAATGTTGAGTGCCGAGTCAGAATACAACAGGATCTGTCAGACACCCTAAAGACCTTCAATGGACTAAGACAAGGAGATGCACTTGCCTGCATTTTATTCAATTTAGCGCTGGAAAAGGCCATCCGAAATGCAGGTATACAAACCACAGGCCATATTTTTAACAAGTCTGTTCAGCTCCTTGCTTATGCTGACGATATAGATATCATCGCACGCTCAGAATATGAACTAAAATCGGCGTTTAAAAGCTTAGCTACGTCGGCAAGGAACATGGGATTGGTCATCAACGAGGGGAAGACAAAATATATGCCCGTACATGGACGCCAGAAACCACCAAGTATACAGATAGATAATTATACATTTGAAACTGTCAACGAGTTTGTATATCTCGGTACTGTGGTGACAAATGACAACAATGTATCCAGCGAAATCAAAAGAAGAATAGTAGCTGCAAATCGATACTACTTTGGGCTACAGAAGCATATGAAATCTCGCCACCTTACCAGAAGAACTAAAGTCCTGCTTTACAAGACCCTTATACGACCTGTTCTTATGTATGGTTCGGAATGCTGGACAATCAGTAAGGGTGATGAAGGAGCCCTAGAAAGTTTTGAAAGGAAGGTGCTGCGAAGGATTTACGGCCCAGTCTGTGATAATGGAGAATGGCGTATCAGATACAACCAGGGGCTATACGATCTTTACGAGGACCCTAATATCTCCAAGGAAATCAAAACTGGAAGACTCAGGTGGGCTGGACATATCCAGAGAATGAGCGAAGGAGATATTCCAAAGCGAATTATGGATGGTGCACCTGGGGGTCGGAGAAGAGTTGGAAGACCAAAGCTTCGATGGCTGGATGGAGTGGTGAAGGATGCAAGCACCATCGGCATCCGAAACTGGCGCAACGCAGCACAACACCGACAGTCATGGAGGCAGGCTCTGCTGGAGGCCAAGACCCGACCTGGGTTGTAGAGCCACAGATGATGATGATGATGATGATTGATAAAAAGTAATGATTAAAAGTGTAAGTAATAAAATCCCGAACCATTTTCACCCGCTTGATGGCGCGCTACTTCGTTTGTTTGATAACCCCAAAGTCGAAATCATGCATCATAAAAAACAAACTAGAGATGTATCTACACGGGCTGCTACCAGATTTATAATATTATATGACTGTAGAAGGTTGGCTGGACCCTAATTTGTTAGGCCCTTCTTTGGTCATTTGTCATCCCTTTGCGTTTGATACGAGTGTATGGGTACCTACCACGATGCCACCCGGGAAATGGCCAATTTATAGAAAAATTACATAATTAAACCCGAAAGCGATAATGCAGACTTTACTTTTGGGGGTTTGGCAATTAGAACGCCCACGTGTTGCATGGGGCTTTGGGACTTATGAGTAGTACTAATGAGTAGGTATATCTAATCAAAGTTTTGTCATGAATGTGTCATGTAGCATGTTTTTCATTTCGTTTTCCATGAATTATTCCACTTATTTCGGCTTATTTATTATGAGGGGGATTAGGGGGTTTGTGGGACTATAAAGTTATAAATCTAACTTCCCAAGTATAGAGAGAGACAGGTAGACTGATCCAGTATAAAAACCAATGTAATAGTTCATCTCGCTCTCTCACAGCTTAGATCGCTTGTGGGACTATAAAGTTATGAATCTAACTTCCCGAGTAGGTACAGAGAGAGAGAGACAGGTAGACTGATCCAGTATAAAAACCAATGTAGTTGTTCATCTCGCTCTCACAGCTTAGATCACAGACAGACAACTCGCGTTGTGCCAAAACCTCCTAGGTTGTGCACGGTTAAAACAGATAAAAATAATTTCTAGGCCAGTGGTTCTTAATCGTGTTCTAGGGTAACGAGTATTATTTTAATAATCATCCCCATAGCATCGTATGGTACATCTTTCATAACAGGGTACAACCCCCCCCCCCCCCCCCCTCATCCTACTCTACCTGCTCACATCCTGCCCCATCAAACTTAGTACGTCATAGGAAAAAAAGAGAATAGTTCTCGAAGATTACATTCCTGGAAAATACAACAATATTATTTGCACCTTCTCTTTTATCAATGTAACATAAATAATAAGTTGTGGTAAGTAGAGATCCCAAAAGATTCCATGTGTAATTCTGAATATCTGTAACAAACAATGAGTAAGTAATGAAGTTTCCATGTTTTATTTACTAGTCTCTCGTTGTCTCGATTATTTTTATATAGTTCTACACCGATTTCCCTATTAATTTAAGTGGGTACCTACCTCGAGGTTAATTCTTCGCAGGCTGTCAACGCTGACGCTCTTTTTGACAGCGCAGAGCACAGCTATCTTGTCAGTTTATTTCGGTTTGTTTTGTTCATCTATGGTCAGTTTTGAGGTTATAAGATTTATAAACTGTGGTTTACAAACGCGGATAGACGCATTAGAGGTTATAAAAGTAATAACAAGGTAAATATAAATACGATAACTGTGGGTGGTTTGGTATATTTATGGTTTGTTTTGTTCATTTATGGTCAGTTTTGAGGTTATGGGATTTATAAACTGTGGTTTACAAAAACGGATAGACGCATTAGAGGTTATAAAAGTAATAACAAGGTAAATATAAATACGATAACTAAACTTCAAATCGTTACATTTAAACTATGATACGTATTACATAATATAAATCCATATATAGTTATGTTATTAAAATTATAATCACATTTGAAGTTGTTTTGATTGGCGGTCGTGTCGAATACGTGCTGGTTTTTGTTATTTTATTACGAGTAAATTAATATGTTAATACCCGTTGACTCATGACTCATCTTAAGACCACCATTCAGAATTGAAACATTGCTTGAAATGGCATTAGCCATGTTTGGTGACCAGATCTGAATAGCCATGTACTTCTCCACTTTCCTCTTCCATATCTCCTTCTCCTCCCCTCTACCTTCAGCCTCACAACATACCCCAATTGGGGATGCCATAGTCTCTGGCTTCAGACGGGATCAGTTGGGACTCTTGTGCGGTATTCACATAAAAAAAAAAAAAAAGTGTGACTGCCAACCTGTGTTTCCTCCCTCCTGCAACATGGGTCTCTTCAGGACCTTGGTTCACTCCTTTCTTTCCTCCAAAAATTACCCACACAGCATCTATCATTATCATTGATAATTGTGGCCTCTTGTATGCTTTGCTTCCTCCATATTATTATTATACTGAAAAACTTGCGAGCATTAATTTATTGCGTTCATTTCTTGCAGAATCTTAGCATGGGTAAAATAAGAAAGTTGCGCACCAAGACTGCGGCCCCCAAACCAAGTCAACCCAAACCAAGTCAAGCTGAAGATGTCCCCAAACCTGCCGCCAGTCCTCCCGTTGTTCAATCCATCTTCAATCAACTCGTACCAAAAGACTTCGACCTCCAGTCAGTCCGATCATTCAAGTCAATGAAGAACAAATTCGGAATCAAGAAGCAAATCAAGAAAACTGACAAAGTCAAGTTGAAGAAAGAAGTATTCAAACACAAGATTGACATTATCAAGGAATCAGAAGATACAAGAAGTGTAATTACGTCCAATAATAAAAATAAAAAGGGTAAAAAGAATAATGCTAAGATGGAGGTGGCTAAACCCGAACCTGATCTGTTTTACAGTGGAAATGTTAACAAAACATTTGAACCAGATGTAGAAGAAGAATATGTTAAGTTAGGACATAAAATCAAAGGCATCAAGAAGAAAAACCAGAGACAAAAGCAAAAACATAATGATGTGCAAACTTTAAAAGCATTGTTTAAGAAAGTCAAAAAGTGATTAGGTACCTATTTATAAATAAAATTTTATGCTCCTAGGAATATACATACTTTTACTTGGAAAGTAATTTATTAAGTTGAAAACAGACTATAATGTATATAAAGGACAATAAAGATTTTTTTCTCCGATTGTTAAAAATCATGGTTTTCCATTGAATTATTATTTCATGATCTATGTATATAAAACTGAATTCATATTCGCTTGCTTGCATGTATATATGTATGTTTGTTCCTTATGCGTTGCAATAGTGAGCTCTGGCATCATGAAATTATGCATTGCTAAACCATTCATCCGATTGCGATGAAACTTTGGGGATTTGATTATGATTATTTTTGACCATGTGTCACTGTTCACTGGCTCAACCACTAAACAAATCTAAACCCGTTGTATTAGTAGAGTTCATTTGTAGCCGCAGAAATGTTGTCTCATTGGAATTAAGATGCTACTCTAAAATTCTTTTATTTTTTCTGCCATTGATCCATTTTGGTATCCATAGTTTCTTTACTTTCATCGCACAATTTTTTTTTTCAATCTCTTCTAAAATATCCATTACAATCAGCTTAATTAGCCTTTACTTTGTTGTGTTGCAGCCCAGTCATTTCCAATTCACCGCTCACTGGTGTAATCTAGTGTAATGTGAACACTTTTTGGTCAGTCAAGTGGCGAGTTAGGGAACGTTCAAGTATTACGTAACGCACTTGGTGGGGAGGGGGGGTCTTGTGAAACGTTACTGTGCATTACGGGAGGGGGGGGAGGGGTCGAACAACACGTTACGTAACATGTTTTTCTTTATTTAGATAAAAACTAAGGAGTTTAAATCTTCCAAGTTGGCAATCCTTTTCGTTCTCGAAATCTCTTGTTTTATTTATTACCGCAAACGCGATTAAAACGAGAGAAAAAAGGTATTTAAGCAACATTCCAGTACTTAATTGTGACTTTCAGGTAAAAATTGTCACTTGGGCGTTACGTAACGTTTAGGCGAGGGGGGGGGGTGGTACGGGAAAAACGTTACGGCGCGTTACATGGGGGGGAGGGGGGGTCAAAAATTGCGTTACGTAATACTTGAACGCCCCCTTACTCCCCATTCAACTAAACTACTAGTTGAAGTGAAAAATTTTGCACCGTTGATTTGAAACTCGATGAAACGAAAAATAGCGACACCAAAAAGATTCAAGACATACATCTCATAGGATTGGGCCTGTGAGAGAATGAGATAGTATAATCGATCTCCTCTTTGTGTGGTGCTTCGTAGTCTTCCCACTCTTGTCTACTTTAGTTTTCTGAAGGTTTCACTTCTACTGTGAGTGAATTGCACACTTTGATTGTTTTTACTCTACTCACTAAAACTAGCCTAGACCGAACAAGCCTTTAACGGTTGAGTGGTTACTTCCTTGTAACTCTAGCTGTAAGATACCTTTGTAACATTTTACTGTTAAACTGTCATTTAAGAGAAAGAGTGAGAAGTTGGAGCTCTCAGTGGTGATAGGTACTCTCAGTATCGCCTTGAAGTAGAGATGAAACGGATAGTTGTTTGGCCGGATACCGGATATCCGGCAAGCAGCGAGGCCGGATGGCCGGATATCCGGCGGCCGGATATTCAGCCCATAAACGATATACGAAAACAAGCGAAATCGTTTGTTGCCTGCGAAAGCTGAGAATTTAGTCTTTATTTACCATAAAATTGTGGTAAATAAAGACTAATTTTGAGTATTAATTCATAATATTTTCTTTGATAAGAAGAAGAACAAGAGGTAAATTAGGGAACGTACCCATACTACGTGACCAACTTTTTGCAATTTTTAACCCCCCCCCCCCCCCCCCGTGACCAAAATCCTAAGCAACCCGCCGCTCATTTGTATGGAGCGTGACATTTTGAAGACCCCCCCCCCCCCCCCCTTAAACGTGTCACGTAGTATGGGTACGTTCCCTTATGGTGCTTCAATTTCAGTATTTAATCATTTCAATAATCTCTGTGTTTTTTACGATGTTTTAATTCACAATAATGGTGATTGTGATTAGTGAATCATGTTAATTTAAGTTTTCGCTACTCTGCGAGGTTTTTGTAAGTTTTTATTAAAGTTTTAAGTTTAGATATTTACTATTTATGTATTTATCATTAAGAGTGAATATCTCAGAAGAAAATTTTAGTTTTTTGGAAGGCCTTATAGCTATTTTGTAACTTTTTGACTCTAAATAAAAGCCGTCATAATTATAAGCCATTTTATTGATATTTATCTCACAAAGATTAATGTATTGCATTTTATTATAGGAAATTGTCGTAGTTTTTGAATATCCGGTATCCAGCCGGATATTGAGTTACTATCTGGTATCCGGCCGGATAGTAAATTTAGGCCGGATGCCGGATAGTTACCGGATATCCGTTTCATCTCTACCTTGAAGTCAGAATCAAAACCTTACTTGAGATGAAAATATGCTTGATTATGATTCCTACCTCTCTGTAACTATCACCTTGCTGGAAAACTATTTGAAATAATTGCGATATTTCGAACAATAAGGAACTCCAGTGAAAAATATTATGGCTTTAAAAAAATATGTTCATATAGACCAATAAACGCTGATTCTGAATATATAAGTTTTTTTTTCATAATATTAAACGTAGAGTTCGTAAAAAAATATTAAAAAGTGCATTTTTTAACGTCTTGTTAAAATACACTGTAAAGTTGGTACGATTGAATGGTTAGTGCTGACGTCACGCGTCACCAGTCATAGTATCACATTTTTTTTTTTTTTTTTTTTTTATTTATCTATAAAAAGAATGTTTGTATTACATTATTCGATGCCTGTCTCACTAGGGTATACCTGTGTTGAGACAGGCGTAGAGGTACATGAATGAGTATCATACAAAAGAATATTTAATTACAACATAAGAACATTTAAGGTAAGATACATACTGATTTATACAATTCAAACAGAAAGATGATTAAGATTGAGGGTTAATATCATAAAGAGAGCATTATATAGGTGAAGGAAGAGATGAATAAGGTAGTAAATCCTTTCGAATCTATATAGGTAGTTATATTATACATATAGGATTTTACTATTTTAAGTTCTTTAATAAGGGTAAGGACATACGTGAGATGGTAATTCTGTCTATTTGTACTCTATTTTACAGATGTTAGCAGTAGTGTGACGTCCAATACTTATAATCCATTTCTTTATATCTTGTTTGTATTTGGTCATTGATTCAGTTTGTCTAATCGTGGCTGGAAGTGTATTGTGTAGTTTGCAAGCTATGTATTTAAAGTGTTTTTGTCCAAAGGTGGTTTTAGAAAAGGGAGTTTGGAGAAGTTCTTTATTTTTGGCTCGGGTATTGTGTATCATTTGTGTTGGTTTGTATAGGATTTTGTTGTTTTTATGTAAATAAAGTAAGATGGATTTTGCGTAGAGCTGTTTAATGTCCATAACGTTGAAAGTATTGAAGATCTTATCGGTGCTGGTAGTGAGAGGAAGTTTAAGAATTATTTTTATTATTAGTTTTTGTGCTTTAATGATGGGGTCGAGGGCATTTATTGAAATCAATTGAAATGTAGGTATGGCACAAGCCATCAGTATTGACAACATTTCATGTTATTCTTTATTTCGTACTGTTTATAGAGATTTGGTTGTTGTGTTTATTGAAACAATATTTAAGCCCAAATAATTCAGTATCAAAAATAGAGGTATCTCTATCATTTAAAATATTGAAAAACTACTGCTCAAAAAAATAGTAATGCTTCTTCTAAGGAGAATACTTCGAACAACGGATTTCAAAATGGCGGCAGTAGATCAGCTGATTGCCCAATCCCATACTAATTTTTCAGGAATGATGACGTCACACGATTTACCATATTTCCGGTGGTTTTCGGGGGTCTTGAAAAATTAGAACTTTGACAATTATTTTAACTATTAAAACTAACTCTAAAAATAAAAATGCAGTTATTTTAGTTAGAAGGTCATTATTCATAAAAAAAAAATAAAAAAAATTGGACTGGAGTTCTCTATTGCAAGAAAATAGTGCAAACTCGAGTGTGGTTTTTTTTAAAACAGAAGGAGGATTCAGACTACCTTGGAAGCAAGTTGTTTCTGTATAATATATATATTTTTTTAAAACAGAAGGAGGATTCGGACTACCTTGGAAGCAGGTTGTTTCTGTATAATATATATATTTTTTTAAAACAGAAGGAGGATTCGGACTACCTTGGAAGCAGGTTGTTTCTGTATAATATATATATTTTTTTAAAACAGAAGGAGGATTCGGACTACCTTGGAAGCAGGTTGTTTCTGTATAATATATATATTTTTTTAAAACAGAAGGAGGATTCGGACTACCTTGGAAGCAGGTTGTTTCTGTATAATATATATATATTTTTTTTTACATTAGCTCCACACAGGAGGCCCTGAGGAAAATAATTCCTCTCAGGGCCTATGACATCTCTTGGGGATGCTGTGTGGAGGGTCTTTTTAGAAAAGAAAGGAGAGGAAGTTCTGGGAAGGAGTATTAGAGATGGGTAGGAATCTGGGGGTCAGTGTGTCCAGGAGTGATGGACATATGAATCCATCCCTACCACTGCGGTGCAAGGCGATGTTCCAAAAGAGAGTGCGGCTGGGGAAGGCAAAGGAACTCCCTCAACCAGGCTCTCCCGATCCGGCCTGCCATGTCTGGTGAACAGGTGCATTCGCCGACAAGACCTGAGCAAACCTCACCCAATGAACCTGGGCACCCCTGCTAAGTCACCAAACGTAGTGAACCACTTGGGGTGACCTATGGCAGAGGTGTTGGTTATCCAATAAATGGTTCCCAAGGCGGCGGTACCCATACTCACCTCCCAAATTGTGTAAATAATGTGCCTCCCAAATTGTGTAAATAATGTGCCTCCCAAATATAATCCTGTTTTTAAATAAAAAGAATGAATTTGACCATCTTGGCAATCCATAATATCGTTTTCATATTAATTCATTTGGACTACTTTGAGCAACAGTTTTCAATCTGTGGTATGCAACCGTCGGTACGTCCATACAGTGATGGTGGACCCCCATATGCCGTCCCACCCTATCCCATTCTGCCCCCTCCGTTGTGCTATCCGCCCGGGGTCAATATCCGTCCACAGGCCAATACAGTTTGGGAAAGGGGTCCATGGGCCAATACAGTTTGGGAAAGGGGTCCGTGGGCCAATAGTGGAACCATGTGGAAGTTCATAATATTAAAGTGATTATGTTGTGCACTCCTTCAGAGGTACAGTGGTAAGTGTTTGGTCATACCGTACCATTTTCCTTCCATACCTTTATCTTTTTACGCGTACGATCATCACCCAATTTCAGCAAACAACTTTACGTTTTTGTTTACTCTTTCATCTGAAGCTGTAATTCATAAGAACTCAAGAAAGCATCACCACTTTTGGTGATCAGTTCTGAAAAGCCAGGAAACTTTAATTTTACAATTTCTGATCTTTTTCCTTTGACCCCTTCCTTCAGTCTCAACATTTCCCACTGGACCCTTGGGATTGCCTTTGGGACTCTGTAGTATTCCTGCTGAGTAATCCATTGCAATAATTAGGCTGGCCGCATACATATGTTTTCCGTTTCGATTTCCTAATGCGGAATTTCGATTTGGAATTCCGTGAGACTATCGCAAACGTTCGTTTTTCTTCATTCGGAATGTATACACGTCAGTACAGATAGTGATAGTGTGGTGAACGCACGACGATGGAGGACGACGATTTATTAGCAATTGCATTTCTGTTAATAATGAAGAAGAAAAAGAAACGTCGGTATTGGATACATCCATTGAATACTCGGAGAATCTACGAGAGTTCGTTTTATCTGAAGAGAGCTAAGTTACGAGCACACCCAGATAAATTCTTCGATTTCTACAGGATGTCAATAAATTCTTTTGATGAACTTCATAATGGCATACGTGATAAATTAATAAAGCAAAATACCTGCATGAGATTATCTTTGGATATGGAAGAAAAACTAACCATAAATCTTTGACATCTCTGTTGTGATAGTCGTTATCATGAATATCCCACAGGCAGGGGTATTTTTCAACAGCCAATATTAATGTTTCTGCCTCACACATAATCGTGTTGCGATTCTATGCGTAACAAATACAAAGAATACGTCCGATGCACGCGGTGCGGGTGCGATACTGAATAGAAATTTCCGAACGTGTGCGCCGGCACAAACAAAATGTATGCAATCGCTGCGTTCTGCATGACGTCATTAGGTTTTTTCCAGTAGATTTCTCCGAACGCGCCGCCTTGCATTCGAAACGTACGTACAGAATTTGTTCCGTTCGGAAAAAAAGCGAACATGTGCGTCAGTTAATGTATACGGAAAACGAATTCGGAAATCAAATACGGAAAACGTGTGTATGCAGCCAGCCTTAGACTGACATAGTGTAATTTTGGTATAATTCACATTCACTATTAGTTCTGTGAGGGTACTTCTCAATAATAATAGGTCCTGTCCTTAATATCAAACTGGTTTATTACGAGTTGTTTATATATTTACAATAATTATGGTACAAGTCACACGACCTGTCTATACTAGCGGCTAATTGAATCTGAGCAGTAGGCTGGCCAGAACCACTCTCGACAGCCACCGCCTACTACCACCGACATCCCTGTCGGCAATAGAAGAAGCATTTTCCCTGCTGGCATCTGTCGGCATCACTTAAAAGTTCTTTCAGTACACATAGAGGTTGCAATGGAGCTGTTAATGGTATTTCTTTATGTATATATTTTGATAACTCCAGTCTGTTCTTGAATAAATATTTTATTCTTGTGCTTAAAGGGATTGGGATAAGGACACGTTACATAATAAAACTATTAAATAAGTGAGAGATATCTTTATTGAAATACCTTTAGGAAAATGAAATTTCTTAAAAATCATCATTACAACAAAATCTTATGACTATTCCGAAGGAAACTTCAGAAATGTAAATATTAATGCTGCTTTAGAATTGCATTTTCCCACAAGCGCTCACTACTGAACAAATTAAAAATATATAAATCACACATCCCGTACAAAAGTATCATAAGTCAAAAAAAATAATTTTACAGGAGGGACCAAAAGTATTAATGATGAACAAGCGGTCCCATCGAAAAGAGATACAGTGAAACCCTCTTAAGAAGTTTTCCAAGGGACCGGAAAAAACAAACTTCTTAAGCAGGAAAACCTTATATGTGGGAAAAATTGGGCCAATTGTGAGCCGAGGGACCGAAAAAGTCAAACTTCTTAAGCCACGAAATGTCTTAAGAGAGAACTTCTTAAGAGGGTTTCACTGTACTAGCAACATCTTGCAGAGACGGAGTGATGTATGTTACTTTTCAGCGATAAAACGTAAAATAGAAAATGTTGACTTACAACCCTTTTCTATGGGATGTGCGATATATGTATATATTTACTGCATCTACCAATCGCTAGAAAATTACCGAAAAAAATTTGAAGGAACACAATTTATGATTTTTTTCATGTCATTCCATCGTGAATTTTTTAAGAAAAAATTCTTTAATATTGATGCTATAGTCTGTCAAAAAAGAGTAGAAAATATATGAGGGCGCCACTGTTGATCAAATGGCAATACTAAACACATAACTCATGGTGTTAAAGTAAAGCTGTGTAACCTACATTTTTATAAAAAATTAAAAAGGCATAATAGTGGAAAAAATATTTTTTCATAGCAGTATAGTGATACCCGCCGATCTCATAATTAGAATTGAATATAAATATATTATTATTATACCTTTGCAATTTTGTGTTAACATAATGAAGAATAACTATAATGTAATAAAATATAAAGCACAGGTTAGAAATTGCTCACATTTATTTAATACTAGAAAAAGTACTTAGCGTTGCCTGGGCTTTAGATCATGTCTCTAATTTTAGATCTGAATATATTTAACTCATTCAGATGTAAAAGTAGTCTAACTAAACTCACCATTAGTGATTCTTCCTTTCTATCTATTATTAAATTCAAATTTATGTTAAATTAAATTAAAGCAAATCGCTTTATTAATCACCTTTTAATAAAATTTATTTCATGAAGAATTTTTTTTTTTTTAAATGTGGTTTTTTTACATTCAGTGTCATTGCACTTCAAAGAAATATTTGACAGTTAAATTGGTGTTGCCAGTCTACAAATTTAGTAGTTCCAGTTTTTATATTTTCTACTCTATTTTGACAGACTATACTTATCTTCATTTAAGAAAACTAATTGAAACTAAGCAATTGATTTAAATAAACTGTGTTATCAACTATTTGATGCAATAAAAAACTAATATATTTAAATGTAAAGTGGGTACCCTATTTATTTCCAATGATCAAAGGATTTGCCAAAAAAATATGCAAATTTACTTATTAAAATAGAGTCATGGAATCAATAAAAAAATTATCAATAATGCCTTAGGCTTTATAAGTTAATTCATTCTTAGACAAAAATTGCAAAATTTTGACAGTTTTGCCTTTATCAACTAAATGTTTATATTATTTAAATATATACTAGTAAGCATTGATTTTGCTTAAATTATAAAATTAGTTTTGTTTTGTGTTTAATAAACTATATTTTATATTGAACAAAGTAATGTTCAGTTCACATCCAGTAAATATAGTCACCACTAAAGTAAAACACACCTATGTGAATCAGAAATAATAGATTTGGTGAAGCAATTATTATAAGCCTGTAAATAAAAAATTATAAATGAAAAAAAGTTTTTTGTTATTACCAGCCCCGGATGCCGGCGCCAGTTTATGACTATTAAATATCCCCATCGCATCTAGAACCAGGGGCTAAACTAGCTGAACCGAATGAACCTGAGCGGCCGAGCGTCAAACGAAGCGACGATCACTCACCTCATGAGAGGGCGCCACTATCAGGTTTCTGCCCCGGTTTGAAAAAGTCGTAGATCCGGGGCTGGTTATTACTATATCTGGGGGGAGAGTATGTATATTTTGTGGGCAAAGTCCGTTATCAGTTTGATTTTGAATTTCATTCCAAGAGCTAAAACAGACAGACTCACCCCCCTGGTCATTTCTTCTATTAGAGATTATTTCAAGGATAAATTTAATGATGACCCGTTTAACTAATATTAAGAATAACATAAAATTTAAAAAACATAATATTTGCCAAGTGCTACCCCCATTTTAAGTTTCACAGAGATCAAGTGTACTTCTTTGGTCACCCAAGACATAAAATAAAAGGGGTTTTGCTGTACGCATATTATTATTTTCCATCTAAAGGATCAGAGAAGATACGAAGGAGAAAATCAACTGCTGCTTATTAAAATACAGTTTGTGATAATATTACAGTTTACATGTTATTAAATAACATATAAATTCAAAATTAATATACCTTCAAATCAAGGTGGTCATTTCAGTGACCGGACAACTCAGAATGAGCTCAACTCAACACCTCCTTTGAAAAGTCATTAAAAGTGATTAGTTAAATATGGGTTAGGTTATAACTCGATGTAACGAAAAATCAACACTAAAAAGTGACAAACACTCTAGGATTTAGCCTGCAGAGAATGAGATAGTAAAATCGGTCTCCTCTTTGTGCGGTGCTTCATTGCCTCCCCACTCTTGCCTACTTTAGTTTTCTGAAGGTTTCACTTCTACCATGTATGAATTGCACACCCTGTTTTTTTATAGCTTTTAATGATTTTTCAAGAAGGTGTTGAGCTAAATTGATTCTGAGTTGGCATGGAACCGGTCATTTCACAAAAAGAATTATCTCTCAGAATAAGCAAGAAAACTAAGATATTGATGGAAGATAATATAGAAATCGTCGCCTCAGTTCTTATTTGTCCAACAGACCATTTTAGTTTTTGTTCAATCTCCACTTTAATATTAAAAACACAGTATGATAAATAATAGTTAATCACTTAACTACGAATTATTTAAACTAATTGGACCTTTACCTTTACGGAAATAGCTTTATCTTAAACACCTATCGTAATGTTTTATTGAAATAATTAAAGAAAACCATCTCCTCCTGAAAAATTTTCTAATGGTCTGTTGGACAAATACGAACTAAAGCGACGAAATGACAAATGAGCCATTTTTATTACAAAAAAAAACACTTTTTTTAAATGTTTCAACTCGTATTATGTAACTAGTTCCAGATAAAATGAAGAGTCTCAGAACATACCCAAATTGGGGATGCCAGTCTCAAAACAAAAAAAAATTACCATAAATTCAAATAATTTATAAACCATAAGAAATTTTGAATCAAAAGAAAAGGTAGTATTTGCATACCTTAGTTTGTTGAAATACATTTTTTAGATATGAAACATAAGTTTAGTTTAGTTGTAAAATCAGTAGCAGCGGGTTGTTTCGCCTTAACTTTTTGTGTTTAGATTCGGTTGCGTCCAGCCCCGCGCCCCCTGGCCCTGCCGCGCCCGCCCCCCCGGCGGTTGGGGGTAGCCTGGGCAGACTGGGGAGTCTTCTGCTGGGGGGTGCTCTGCTGGGAAGTGTTTAGCTGGGGGGTCTTCTGCGACGGGGTCACCGCTGGTTCGGGAACTGGAGTCTGTGGCTCCTATGGACATGAGCGTGTATTAGGTAATGTAGCTATAACAGTAGAGTAATGTTTTGTTGTTGGAAAAAATTAAATAATATTTTGGAATGACCAATGATGAATGATGATTATGTTGATTTACGATCAAATCAATGATTAGCATTATTGAAATTGTGACAACTAGGTTATTTGATGACCGGATAAATCAGAATGAAATCAACTCAGAACCTACTTTGAAAAGTCATAAAAAGTAAATAAAATTAAATAAAAAATTGGTTAACCTCTTATTGGCCGGAGACGCGCAGGCGCGTGCATATTATGCGCATGCGTGAGAAAATAATTCGAAAAAAATTCGAACAAAAAATGTTTGTCTGCGATTTTGGCCCTTCTATGTACAGAATTTGTATGAAGAACAGGGTCAGAATCGCTGGCGCCAACATTACCCCATAAGATGGTTAATTGATAGGTTTTACGATTTTTTCGTCAAGTAACACGCATCAGACTTTGACAGAAAGAATCGCGGCAAAATTGACATTTCGATACCACACATAAAATCATTTAAAAATATTCTGGGGTTGCCAGGTGAATGAAATTTTGGCCCGTGTCATGGGTAAATGTTCTGTTAAAATTCTGTACATAGAAGGGTCAAAATCGCAGACCAACATATTTTTTTCGAAATTTTTTCCCCGCGCATGCGCACAAACCGCGTGTGGATTCGCGTCTCCGGCCTATAAGAGGTTAAGGTACACTTTTACATATAACTGCATATTCAACTCAAATTTAGTTTTCAGGAGATGTCTGACTAATCAACTGGACGACCGCTATACTTAATATATTAAATAATAAAAAACTGAGAACACAAGAAAAATTAACAATACAAGAAAAAAAGACACTACATGATGCAGGGGAAAAGCAAAAATGGGAGCATGCTTTGGAAATAAATGTAAGGGTAATAAATAAAAAAAATAAAGGTAAGTGGAGTAATGGATGAAATTCATCTTGAACCATTTTAGTGCCAAGTGTTTTTTTCAGAAACGAGTCTTTCGTTGACCATATCTAACTAGCGTTTCTACTTCCTTTCAGCCTCACAACATACCCCAATTAGGGATGCCATTCTCACTAGATTTGGGAAGTTGGGACTCCGGCGCGGTATTCACAAATAATGTATTATTTACAGGAGTCAATTTTACCAAAACCATCATATTTTAATGTGAAATTTTGTGGCTTCAAAATAATAAATAAAATAATAAATTATAAAATTTATAAAGAAATCCCGACAGCACTAATATGGTTAAAGAAAAGAGGAATTAAAATGTATGTAATTTTTTTTAAAGTGTATGGTAATTGATGAGTGAGAATCATGGACATCCAAATTGATAGACTTGCCCTAACATAAAATCTGGCTATGTCGAGCTGAAGGCAAACAATGTGACCGTATTTTTGGTACCAGGAGGGTTTGAGAATGCTTTAAATAAACTACGACTTCAGGCGTACATTAACTTGTAATCGGCCGGAGACGCGCGGGCGTGCGCGTATTGTGCACATGCGCGGGGAAAATTTTAAAAAAAAAATTAGAATAAATTATGTTTGTCTGCGGTTTTGACCCTTCTATGTACAGAAGGACAAGGTCAGAATCGCTTGCGCCAACATTACCCCATAATACGGGTAAAAATTTCATTCACCTTGCAACGCCAGAATATTTTTAAACGTGTGGCATGAAATTGTCAGATTTGCCGTGAATTTTAACGGTCAAACTTGATGTGTGTTCCTCGACTAAAACATCGTAAAACCTATTAATTTACGTAATTAACGCAAGTAATGTTGTTTTGGTACATAGTTTATTGTTCTAGGAAT
Source organism: Limnephilus marmoratus (assembly GCA_917880885.1). Classification (NCBI taxonomy): domain Eukaryota; kingdom Metazoa; phylum Arthropoda; class Insecta; order Trichoptera; family Limnephilidae; genus Limnephilus; species Limnephilus marmoratus. The sequence goes on from OU862926.1 coordinate 40,274,715, forward strand.
GTGTTTTAGTCAATAAAATATACGATAGCTCAAAATTAATCCACAAAACATTCAATTCAAAATTCAAAATCGTGTTTTGTTACGAAATTTCCTTATTTTTCCTGGAATTTGCCGGCCTTTGACAGGTTAACTACCGAGGAGAATACATTGAAATAATCAGACCCTGCACAGAAAAACAAAATTCGCTCAAGTAAGGCAACGGTTTGCAACGCAGTCCATTGTGGGACTTTTCTGTGTAGGGTCTGTCTGAATGTTCGGTTTTACGATTTTGGAAACAAGCCCCGAACTTTTGTTTACCCGATTTGGGATTAGTAGATAAGTTTTCACGCAGCCAACAATTTGCGCGCCACTGTAAAAAGAACTATTAGTTCATAAGCAGATTTTATTTTCAACAACTAAATAGTGATATTACAATGCGTGTTGCCTTTGTACAATCAGATTAATTTATTGACAAATTACAGAAAGGGGGGTAGGTAGTCACCTAGTTTGTTCTCCTTTCCCTGATGGGCTGGTCTTATCAATTTGGATGTCTACGGTGAGAATGTATCATGAAAGTTACTGAATTAATAAAAAATAACTGTAAAACCTCAAAAATTCGAACCTCCAATTTCCAACTGTAAAAATAGTGATTATTTTGTTAAGAAATCCAGTAACTCTTTGCCTCTCTAACCCAACCACAACCCTGCGACTGATTCAGATTAAGGAGGTTCAACTGTAATGTTAAATGAACACAGAACCGAATTTAGTATTAATTGAAAAGTACTTAAGCAGGATATAAAATCTTCATTCTTCCGATTAAATCACCCTTGTCTCCGTCACCATCTAGCAACGCATATTCCTCATCTTGGTCACAATCTGAAAGTCGTAGAAGCCCAAGAGTCCTACAGAGGAAAATATGCAACATGCTTTCTTGACAATGGAATACAAAGGGAAATTATATATAAGTGTTTTAATCAATTAATAATTGTAGGAAAGGGTTGAGTTTGAGGTGGTGCATGCTAAAAGAGGACCAAACCATAGAAAACATATTGAATAAAACTCATACAATAAATAAATAAGTATCCAGGAGTAATATAACATCACCCTCACAACTCAAAAATAACAAAATTCTGTAGGGACAATAAATAATAAGGAAGTTTGGTATGTACGAAATTTTAAATGTTCAATTTTGAAGTGCACATTATGCAAGCAAAATATTATCAAAAAACTAAGTAACTTTTCAGTGAACAGAGCTTCTTTGTAAAAGATATCTGAAGCTCGACTGCTCTCTTAATTTCACATTGTCTGTCCAGAGGATCTCACAGTAAAAGCACTTGGTGTGTAATCACATAAGCCAAACATCTTATCCGCAAAATTTCAAAAAATTATTGAATCAAGTCACAAATAAAATCTAAAGGGTTTTTTGCAACTAAAGTTGCTTGTGTGCGACTGGACTAAGATTCTTTGTCCTAAAACTAATAATTTGTAGTGTTTTTGAAAATGTGTGTATTCTGGATTGAAAACATGCAAGCAGTAAATAAATGAAACACCATGCAAGCTTAGCAAGCAGGGATAATGGATGGTTGAAAGCAATCCTACCTCTTCCTGAAGCTCCACAGCCGGCTCATTCTCCATCTGAACATCATCAGCAACTGAATTCAGCACATCGTCTATCTCCTGGTTCAGGTCTCCGGATTCATTGAGGACATCCCCTCCGTTCTGCTCGGAGTCATTGGTAGGCTCGTCTGTCAAATAAAATACTATTATTTTCTAGTTTCCCATCGTCCTCTTCCCCCTTCAACTTTATAACATACCCCAATAATTGGGGATGACAATCTCACTGCCTCTAGTTGGCGGCGAGCATTTGGGACTCTTGGGAGGTAATCAAAAAAATAAAAATTTTAAAAGCATCAAATTTCATTGATCTTCTTGCAACTGAAAATGATAAATTTCACAATTATTAAATAACTACACAACGATAAATGCAATTTTAATAAAATTTTAATGCATAGTTTTTCATGTCCGCCGCCTCCTCAAAGACCCTCAGAAAAGACTCTCCACACATCCTCAAAGATGACATAGATCTTGAGGGAAATTATTTACCTCAGATTAACCTCTTATTGGCCGGAGACGCGAATCCACGCGCGGTTTGTGCACATGCAAGCAGAAAAAATTTCGAAAAAAATATGTTTGTCTGCGATTTTGACCCTACTATGTGCAGAATTTGTATGAAGGACAAGGTCAGAATCGCTTGCATCAACATTTACCCATTACATAGGCAAAAATTTCATTCACCTGGCAACCCCAGAATATTTTAAATGATTTTATCCTTGTCATCGAAATGTCAAATTTGCCGCGATTCTTTCTGTCAATGTCCGAAGCGTGTTACTTGACGAAAACATCGTAAAACCTATCGATTTACGTAATTAATGCAAGTAATGTTGTTTTGGTACATAGTTTATTGTTCTAGGAATGTGTTTCGGTCAATAAAATATACAATAGCTCAAAATTAATCCACAAAATATTCAATTCAAAGTGGTGGTTTGTTAGGAAATTTCTGTGTTTTTCCTGGCCTTTGACAGGTTAAAACAAAATTAGAACTGATATTACCAACCAGTACCTTTTGTTGACTTAAGTTGTATCAAAATCATATAGAAAAAAAATTGTGCAAAACATAATTGGGTGTACTAAAGAGCCCAAATGTTAGTAGTAATTATTGAACTTACCTCCAATTTCATCCCCATTCTGGTATTCTTCTCCCTCCCCATTGTCCATCTTGCGCTTCTTACAGTTTCCTTCCTCTCCCTCCGCACCTCCCTCCGCCTCCCCATCAGCCGGACTCTCACGCTTTGTGGCCTCCTGGGAACAAGGTTCATTCTTTCAGTTAAAATAATTAATTTGGCCATTTCAGCCATTTTATACGTTTAAGATCATGTCAATGCGGTAAGATAATACCTAAAATGGACTTGATATAATCGGACATTATTATTATGGTAACGTCTTAACCTCTAATCGGCCGCAGACGCGCGGATGTGCGCATGCGCGCATAAATTTCGAAATAAATATGTTTGTCTGCGATTTTGACCCTTCTATGTACAGAATTTGTATGAAGGACAAGGTCAGAATCGCTTGCGCCAACATTTCCCCATAAGATGGGTAAAAATTTCATTCATCTTGCAACCCCAGAATATTTTTAAATGATTTTATCTGTGGCATCAAAATGTCAAATTTGCCACGATTCTTTCTGTCAAGTCGATGCGTGTTACTTGACGAAAACATTGTAAAACCTATCAATTTACATAATTAATGCAAGTAATGTTGTTTTGGTACATAGTTTATTGTTCTAGGAATGTGTTTCGGTCAATAAAATATAGATAACTCAAAATTAATCCACAAAACATTCAATTCAAAGTCGTGCTTTGTTAGGGAATTTCCGTGTTTTTCCTGGTTTGTGACAGGTTAAAGGTCGAAATTTAACTGCCGGAATGCCGTTCGTGCACCGGTGTGTTTGAGATTTTACACGCGATTTTGATCCTTATGTATAAAGAAAGTGTATGAAGAACACGGTCAGAATCGCTTGCTCTATTATCGCCCTTTACCATAGAGAAAACCGCAATGCGCCTGGTCACTCCAAATAATTTATATTAATAATTTACCGGAGCGCGGGAATGTGCGCAGTTCTTGCGCATGCGCGGGAAAAATTCCTTTGTCTCCGATTTTGACGTTTCTCTCGCTGGACACGAAATGTCATTGGGTGTCATGGATGCCGCTTTTTGCGAACGCTAATTGGTGGACAACCAACCCCAACTACCCCGGCAAACAACGGGTTAAGAATCCAGCTGAGAATGCAACTCTGATGCCGCGCCGTATGCAAAACCATCTTCGTACTTGAAGTTTCTTAAAAAACCACTTTTGTAATTCAGTTTAGAATTCAAGAATTCATCAAAGGATAGCGCCAACTTGCCCCTGGCAGGTATAAGTACTATGGATTTGTAAATCTGAGAATCTCTCCAAATATGAAAAGATTGACAGTAATACTTAAGAGTTGTGAATAATATTATCACGCGGCTGTATTCCCATGACGTCATTGCCTGTCGCGGATACTTTGTACTGGTGACTAGCTGTCACTGGATCACAGTGGATCCGAGGAACCGGCTATTTTTACCGGAGAAGCCGATAAAAACCAAATATATATAAATAAAAACCAACCTGCTTAGTCTTAAAGTTCCCCTTGGAATGCACCAGACGCAGGAAGGACTGGAAATGCTTATAAGTCCTGGCGTGCACCGCTGCAGTCTCGTCAGAATCAAACAGCTTGCGGCACAGGGTGCACTGCTTGCAAGTATAGTCGGTGATGAAGCTCACACCCAACTCCCGGTCCGGCAGATACTTGGGCAAGTTCTCACGGGTCTTCTCGCTGAGGTCATCACCCTCCTGGTAGTCCAGGATCAGGGGGGGTCCTTCTACTGCAGGTTCCTCTTCCATCTTGACTTCGCCTTCGCCGACCTGGACTTCAGCGCCGTCTTCGGTCTTGATGGCTTCGCCGCCCTCGGCTGTCTCCGTTGCGCCGTCTTCACCGGTTGTGGCCGCGGGCTCATCACCGCCTTCCTTGTTCTGCCGGTTCTTGCGCTGACGGTTGCGGAACGGACGCACTAGGGCGAGCTCGTCTTGCAGGGTGGACATCTGCATCACTGTTGGAATTAAAATGGTTAATTATACAGTTTTATAGGTGTTCCAGTGGTAAAATTGGGTAAAGAAATCCAGACCAGCAATTGAGAGATGATTTAGACAGGTCATCTTCAGCAAGCTCTGCAGAAGTAGCGAGCGTGAAAAATAATTGAATCAGATCAAATTGTTTTCAGTATCTATTATTTTATAGAATGGAAGCATGGACGCTTACTGAAGAACTAATAAGGCGAATTGAGGCATGCGATATGTGGTTCTACAGAAGAATACTCAAAATAAGCTGGATGGACAGAGTTACGAATTAAGATGTTATGGTTCGGATGAATAAAGAAAAAGAAGTTATTGAAACAAAAAAATCCAAAAACTTCAATATCTAGGACATGTGATGACACATCCAAAGAAGTAAGAGATCTTGCATCTCATAATACAGGGAAAGATTGCCGGAAGACGGGGCCCTGGAAGAAGGAGAGATCATGGCTGAAAAACCTGAGACAGTGGTTTGGCCAGTCTACTGTAGAACTGTTCCGGGCCGCAGTAAACAAAGTCCGCAAAGCCAACATGATAGCCAACGTCCGTTGAACGGACAGGGCACCAGAAGAAGAAGAAGATCAACTCGAGTAGAAATTTTCCTGTCATACAGAAAGACAGATCTCAATGGACACAGCATCAACAGACACAATTTCAAATTACACCATTATTGGATGAATGAAGAAAGTTGATGTTGAAAGTTGGGTTGGTCCCAACACTTGGGATGGACTGACAATCAAGAGAGAACTTCTGGCTTGGGATGGACGAGTGGGAGGGAAATGAGTACCTTCAGTCTTTAGCTCGGGCTCCTGGTCCTTGTTCTTGTCCTGCAGCACCTTCATGTGGGCGGGAGTGAGGCGGTGCTCCTCAAATTCGATGCGGGTGGGCATCTCCTGGCGGCAGGTGTTGCAAGCCGGGTGCAGGTAGCGCTTCAGCTTCTGGTGGCCGGCGGAGCGGCGATGGGCACCCTCAGCCACTACATACAGGTCACACATGGCGCAGAACACCTGCTAAAAACAGATCACACAATTTGATTCCATCGTAGACTTGCAGAAACGTCAATAAATGTTGCGTATTAAAAATAAAAATGGATAAAATTTATCCTAGACATAATTTAGAGAGCATTTAGTTCGGGTTTGATTCTTGCAATCATACATAATGATAGCAGCCAATAAAAAATTATGCATTATCAAAATTAAGATAACGTCGGAAGTTCTTAGTCGAGGTATGATGTAGTTAAATATGACTGAATCAGATAGGGACACAATTAGCTCAGTTGGAAGAGCAGCGCCCCAGCAAGGCAAAGACCCTGGGTTAGATGTGACCGTATCTTTTTCTGATTTTTCTGTTTTCAACTCGAGTTTCGCTAATATTGTCATCATTTAATTAAATATTACAATTTAAGGTTTTTACTCATTAACCTCTCTCATCAGTCGCGAGCCCACCGGCGAACCCAACAAAAAAATTTAGCTTTTTTTTAAATGCGATTTTAACCCTCATATTCATTAATAAAATGTGTGAAGGACAAGGTCAGAATTGCTTGCACCAATATCAATCTAGGGATTGGGTACTATTTGATTATTGTAACTACTTTGCATGAAATTTGCGGGTGGCTTTTGGAAATCCCATCCAACATTCGACAGTTGAGTTAAAAATAAAAATTACTTTTCAGAAAGGCCAATTTTTAACGTATTTTTTAGGATGTATGCAGATTAATTTAAACTTTTCAAGTGTTCAAAATGGAAAAGAATATTTTGAATTGTATTTTAATTCGGCGACTTTAATACTCGTAAAATCCTCCCCAACAACCTTGGTTGCGGGGAACCGGTGTAAAAATGGTTGAGTTGGTTACCTTGCGCTGCTGCTGGAAGCCACGGCGATCCTTCCTCATCTCGCTGATGCGCTGCTCCTGGCGCATGGCGTCTGCCGTCATCTTGTAGCTCTCGCGGATCTTTTCCATCATGACAAAGTGGGCGCGCCCCTTGATGTGGTTGTCGAAGGACCTGCCGTCCCACATCTTCTTCTCGCAGATGTGGCAAACCAGGAACACGGGGTTGATGCCGTCGTACGAGGTCTTCACATCCTTACCAGTCACAGGCTTGCCGTCGGCACCCACGGCTTCCTCGCCGGCTGCGGCCTCAGATTCCTCGGTCTTTACTTCACCCTCGGCGGCGGGCTCGCTACTGTTTGTAGAAAAGCAATGGTACAATTAATTTTGTTGGTAGATTTATTTTTAATTGTCTATTGATGTTCGTTACGATACCTAAACAATCAACATTACAACACTTGACTGTGTGGCAACCCATTTGCACAGATAAAATCCATGTTACTAGATATATGCGCTGCGCAGGTATCGAACCTACATCCTCAGTTAATATTTCGAACATCGAAGATATTTCTTACAAATATTCAGCAGTGATAATTGTTTTCTTAAATCATGTATTATTAATCAGCATGGAAACATTCCTACTTCTACAGTAATTTTCCGAATAGACCTAACCGCAATACCTGATAAATTTACAAAGACTTTCTCAGCTGAGGTAAATAATAATTTTGCCATTTTCTCACACTTTCTTTGAATATTTGAGGCAGAGGATAAGGTATTATACATCTGGATAAAATAATGCTATCAATCTTTAGCATTCAGTTACATAATGGGAACTTTCTGATTCAAACAATCAATCGCTTTTGGTGTAAATGTCTAATGAAGCCAAAGAACACCTAGAATTATCAGATTTCTTAAAAAGTTAGAGCAGTTTATGAATTTTGCACGATGTTTGCAAATAAGAATTATTGTTGACTTTGAAATGGGTGCGCGTCTGGTCAAATGAAGGTGACAGATTAATCGAAATTGATTGAAATCTAAATAAAAAAAAAAAAAAAAAAAAAAAAAAAAAAAAAAAAGAAATCTAATTAACTTTGCCTCAAAATATATTCAAGCCATTTGGGCTATTTGTACAAGAATGTAAATAGCACTTCAAAGAATGGCATAAGATAAGATAAATTCAGTAAACACAATTGAAATCAAACTCTGCTCTGCAGGTAATTTAACAGAAGGATGACTTATGAATTGTAAGTAAATAAAATTGAAGTGGATTTCTTCCAATACCAAGTGCATCCATGATTATTTGTAGCTGTTGAAACTGGTCACATTCGAGAGCAGATTTTATTAATATTTATACAGTCCAAGTTATATTTTCTAATCTTTCAGCAGAAGAAGTAATCTTAGTAATGTAATTTAAAATTCAAATGAACTAAACATTGCCATTGAAATCATCCATTTATTAACTTTTCATCAGTTTTCAGCACAAATTATTGCAAAGGGATGAAAATATGCGAAATAAGTAAGTTTTGGTAAGTTGGAAATCATGCCAAAATTATGAACTAAAATTATAATCACCAGAGCATTATTTTTTGTTGATTGGGCATTTTGGGAAAAAATCTTCGACCCTTTAATTTCCCTATTAACGTGAATGAGCATGAAGTTTTATATAACTGAAGAGGGGTATAAATATATATGCTGATTTTTGTCAGAGGTACAAAAAAATAACAAAGAATATTGATGTCTAAACATACGACATTAAAACTATATAGAGTCCATTGAACCAAACCAAAATTCAACGATAAAAAGAAATAAAGAAACGGTGAATAAATTATTTTTTGTATACAAGAAGTATTCTAGTATTTCCACGAGATATAAAAAGTCAGAGAGACAAATAGATTGATTGTTCAAAGGTTAGAACATCAGAATACAATGTGACTGAGTGGGGGGTGTTGATGAAATAGATCGCCTTTGGCGGCTTACCTCTGAGCGGCGACGGTTTCTTCTGCCTTGACTTTGGCTTGCTTGTTGGCCTGGTTCTTGGGTTTGGGCTGGTCTTGGCGTTGGGGGCGGCGGCCCTGCATCGGGCGCCGGCCCCCCCCCCATTCCCCCCACGCCCCCCTGCCCCCCGCCCAGCTGGCCCGGACCCCGCCCGCCCATCTGGGAATACAACCAACCAGAGGGGGAGATATAGAAGGGCACACTAGGCCCAGACATGAGCAGCCAGCTTATAGCATTCAGTGGGACTGCGGCCCCATCGCCCCGGGCTTGGAATACACCCGGAGCAATGTGACGCACAATTTACCACTTTCCGACCAACCGATCAACCGACACGTAGAATAATAATAAGTGAGGATTGTCGGTGGCGATTTGGTGGCCCCATTGCTCTGGCACTTTGAATATAGCCAGTGAGAGCAATGAAGGCTCGGAGACAGGTTCACATGGAATTATAATAATACAGCCAAGCGAGGGCAACAGACAGCATTGGGACAGTTTGCCGCGTTGCTTCAACACTTTGTAATCAGTGCAAGCAATGAAGTTCCGGAAACAAACTCGCCTCATTGCTGTAACGCATTCAACGTGGACAAACTTGTGAGCGATGAGGGCAGCAGCTAACAGACAGCATCGGAACAATGTTCCCCGTTGCTCTTGCACATGGAATGTGGTTTGAACAATGAAGGAACTTTTACACATGACGCAACATCGCTCGGACAAGCACAGTGAAGCGCAATGCACATGTTGTGATACAAGTTGTTTGAAAGCAACATAGCACACAAGCAACGGGCAATGCCAGGAAAGGAGCTTTGGGCACTGGAGAAGGTTATATTAATAAATATGTTTCTCGGGAACGTAACTGTAAGATTTTAGAAAGACAATAACATCCGCCATGCTTGTCATGTTTCAGTATAATAATATTAACAAATCATAAATCCTCCAAGAAATACAAGTTTCAAAACGTGATCGAAAACTAGAGACGTGGACGCACTTTCACTGAAAAAGGAATTGTTAATGTGCAAAAACTACGGAACATTCAGGAAAATAATAAGATACTTTATAAACAATGTCGTTGCATCAACGCAAACAACATCAGCAGGAATGAGAATAAATTGTCCAAAGGGAAAATATTCAGTTTCGACAAAGTAGTAAGCATGAAAAATAAAATTAACATAGTTACAGTGGATTTTCAAAGGATCTGTTTACGATTTGTATCAGCCAGAAGCTCCATTCCTCGAAACCTGTTGAAATGAACAATGAATTGAAATTTGTAAAGTCGGATACTCCAATAGGACAATATGGAGTATCTCACTTCACTAACTGACTTCATAATAGACGATTATTTATACTGGTTCTGTCTGAACGAAAAACTGTAAAGTTACATGGACCATGGACATTCATGCGCCCACTCCGAAGTGAATAGGTAATCGTCTATTATGAAAAAAGCCACCATGTGGTAAATTGGATAACTAGGCTTAGATCTGGCAGAAATGGGAAGGTTTGGCACAGGGATTGAAGGATTGCACTTGAAACTCCAGGGTCAGAATTCTGGTTGTGCAACCCAACATTGCCATTAGTGGAGACTCGTACAGGACACAAATAAAGATATTTTTACATTATTTGGGGATCAGATAAATAAAAATAATGACATAGTTTGACGAAAATACACTTATTCTGTGATTGTTGTACTTGAGAGCTCCGCTTGAAGTCAAGAAGCGAGGTGTAGCAACCTGTGAGGTCCTCCAAAAGAAATAAAGTGGCACCAAATGGGACCAAAAAGCAAGTAAACTGAAATCTCCTTTCACAATACTTGCAAGAACTGCAGCTCTGGTTCAAATTTCAACTATAAATAATAGTAAATATAATTCAAATTGTTGAGTGAAATAAATCTCTTTGAATATGTAGTACATCTATTTTTAAAAGCAAATTCCCGTTATTTTGAAAAAGTTTTTTCACCATTACAAGAAATATTTTGTAAAGCATTGGTATTATCAAATGTTGCTTGCAACTTTGCATAGAATATACTTAGAAAATGTGGAGGCCACTTGACTTAACATGAATTGTTTGCTTTCAAAATGATGTGCCCAATTGGGATTTTCTTCTGAAAATAAATTCGGATTAAAATGTTTACTGAAGATTAAGAAAACTGCTATACTCGTGCAGGACTTACGAATTGACTTAGGAAATAATCTCATTCGGCTAACAAATAAAGTAAATAAGGCACGGACAATTATTAGAGGTGCATATATTTACATGGCTCATGGCAATCAAAGTTATCAATAGTTCAATCGAAAGATCAAATAAGCTGTGTAAGTGTTTGTGTAACACTTGAAATAAAATATAATTATTATGTAGTTGGATGATTACTGTTTGTACTCTTTTAAAGCGATTTGATTTTATCTACTGCTCGCACTCACTTAATGGTTCTTACATGTGTTTTTCATTTTGTCTAACTAATAACTTGAAAAGACAATATTCATCAGGCTACAAATGAAATGCTTATTTTATTTGTTTAAAAATGCCACATTTAAATTACGCAGTTACAGGCAAATCATTTTGAGACTCATTTGAGTGTATTTGTGCACAAAAATAGTATCGAAAGTATCAAAAACAGTTTTTTCAACTAGTTTATAGGGTCATTCTGCATATCAACTTGTTTAAATTTAGATTTGCGATTCTATTAAGCATTCTCATTTCTTTTATGTTGTTTGTTTCATTCTTCAGCTTCCTAACAAGAAGAAAATTATTTCTTGATCAATCCAGTACACCGCTACACAAGCAAGGTTCTCTTTAACATGAATTACCTGTACAATTGGCAGCCATGTTTTTTTTTTTTTTTTTCAAATTTGCGGTACACATTTGATTGACAATCGAGAATGTTTTGAATTCTCGACATTTAACGGTCAACTATTTTTACAATGTTTTAGCTTTTAATCAAATTGCAATCTGCCACCAACCATGACAGTAAGATGTTGTGCTTGACAGCTGATCAAAATTTTATCACATGCTTAGACGGGCAGAGAATCTGCGGTTAAAGGGTATGGTTCAAAATTTGAGGAAGTTTGAAACATCCAAATCTAAGTGTGTTATTGAAGCAATCCAACCACTTGATAATAAAATTGTATGAAAACTGTTTATTTGACAATGTTAGTTACTGCTTCCTGCAAATAAACTCAAGAAAGTGCTGAAACTTACCCTGGTCAGACCTCTCCGCTCGGCCTGATACCCCTGCCCGTAGCCCCCGAAGTCTCTCCTCACGTTGATGTCCAGCAGAGATGGGACGCTATTTCTTGACTGCAGCAAGTTGTTGATCAGATTGCTGGCCAGTGCGATGGTGGTCTCGGTGGAGGCCTGCAGGGGCAGTGGGCCGGACTGCGGGGGCGCGGGGGGCCCCGTGTGCCAGGGGTTGACTCCGCCGAACCCGCCGCCTCCCTGCGGCCGCCCGCCCCCGTACCCGTCGCGCGAGAACCCGCGGTTGTAGTCGCCGAAGCCATCCTGGCGGCGGTTCTGGTAGCCCCCACTCCCGGACAGACGATTGCGGTTGGCCATTTCAACTGCAATAGAAACAATTATAAATATGCAATAACTACCCCCACCCATAACCCTGGATAAAATAGAAGTTCTGTGATTATTTCAGTTTTATGAAGCAACTGGCCTATAATGATATAAAAACAGAACTTGAATATAACACATAATATGAAAGTTAACCTCAAAAATTTATTGAATTGTTCAAATTTTTGACACAATCCATCTAAAGTAGTTTCGGAAGTCATCATTCTCTTTTCTAATAGATTTAAGTTCAGCGCACCTACCCTACAAAAAATTCAACTTTGTGACAAAAAACGTCAACCACTCCGCAACGTAAGCAGATATAAGCGTTAGAAATAGGACAGCAGTCAAGTAAATAAGCGTGTTTATACGTCAGCGCGTGTGTTTCCATAGAAATCATTATAACTCCGTTATTGTTTTAGTTACATCCCTAAAACAAAAAGTAAAAGGTCGATAGTAGATCAAGCTGTACATCCCTATCAAGTTGTCTATAGAAATACATAACAGGAATCAGCTGTCAGTCGCGTAGTTGACAAAAATATTTACCCGCGCACATTTACTACCGGCGGCTCGTCCGCACTCGACATTTTTAATTTTTATTAAATATTTTTATATGAAATGATAAGTGAGGTGACAAAAGTGTTTATTACACATATATATGTACAATAGAATAAGTATTGTTGTTTACATAATCTGTGATTTTAGTACCGTTTTCACATAAAAAACATCACGTGAGTCATTTTTACCTATTTTTAATGTTTGCATTCGAAATTTTAATATTTACAAATGCTAATATTTATTTGTGATATAATAATTTGAAAGCTTATTTTGTAACCTTTCTAAAACAGTTTTTACTATTCGGATACGTTCAGAAATGTTTCATTTATAGAGCTTTAATTGTGAAGCGGTAATAACAAAAAGTTTTCGTAAAATGTCATTTCGTTTGAGACAGTTAAAGGGCTTAAATGGCGAATTTCGGAGGGGTTAAGATGTATTTTTGAAGATCAATTGGTCATGCATTTTACAAACCTTTAGTTATTGTTATTAATTTTGTGACAAAGTATGTATGTAGGGTGAAATGCAGATCCGGGCACAGTTTGGAAATTTAATAAAAAGGCACTTTCTAGATGAGAAAAGTGTGGAGAAGATGAATAAAAAATAAATTAAAGCGCGCTCGGCAAAATTGAGGGAGATACAACCGTTCAAAGTATTTAAAAATTCACTTCGCGAACTGATATTGACAGTTCGTTCGCCATGTTTTCATTGCTTATGTTGGATCCCAGACCTAATACAGAATTAATAGTACGCCAAAATCACAAACCATATTACACAAACCTAGCGTAGCCGCTAAACCACTTGAAAACTGGGATGTTTTTTTGCCGTGATGCGAGCAGGCGCTACGAAGGGGGCACTTTCTTTTCTATCACAAACCATGTTTAGCGTATTAGGTTATAAAAAAAATGGCGGGCGGACGCGGGCGAACTGTCAATATCAGTTTGTAAAGTGAAATTTTAAATACTTTGAACGGTTGTATCTCCCTCAATTTTGCCGAGCGCGCCTTAATTTTTGTTTTATTCTGCTTTTCCACACTTTTCTCATCTACAAAGTGCCTTTTTATTAAATTTCCAAACTGTGCCCGGATCTGCATTCCTCCCTGTATGTATAATGGAAAATTTCCAAAAGGCCACAGACGATAAAAGGTATACGAAAGCAAATTTTAAATGCAGTATTTTCCATCTCCTTAATGCAAAAAGTTGTCTTTTATGGCCATTGAGGTGAATCAAAAGATTTCTTCTAAAAAATATTTATATTGTGTGTCCAGTGATTTCAAAAGTTTAGCAGGTAAATATTCCACAAGCCACCGCACTTTTGATAGGCCTAGATTTTAGAAATTAGGCCCTCCATTCACGGAGATACTTAAGAAACTACGTGATTGTGATGCAACCACAAGTACCCTGCAGATATACTACTCTTTAATGCTGGTTTCCGTACACGGCGCTAGGCACCTGAAATATACTGAGCATTCAATCATTTTTCACGTTCAGCCGTGGAGTTAACACAATGTCAAATGACTTTTTTCTAACATCAATCCATGCCTTCTCTGCTAAATCCTTTCTTACGTATTCCAAGTATAGTTATATAAACACGCATTTGTTTCCACTTCCAGAACCAATCTAATATTACTTTCATTTTCAGACGCCATTTCTGTCAAATGTCAAGTAGTCATCTAATAGTAGTAGGCACGAATGATGCAAAGCGTAGCGCGCTACTAGCACAGTCCGTAGCGTGAAACTGACTTCAAACTGACAGCCGCCACGTAGCGCCGTGTACGAACACCAGCAAAATTGCATGGCAGGTACTCACGAGCGGCGCGCGTGCTATGCGCATGAGGCTCGAGTAGCTTGTAAGTAGCGTCATGTGAGGTACTTACACTACTTTTCAACTTAATTACTTCAAGAAACAACTAATTAAATTAGGATAGATGGTAAGATATGCATTCAAATTACATTTTTATTCAAACGTCAAAATTTCCAGTATAAAACTATCTCTTTACCGCCATTCTTTTTTTTTCTATGAATTTAACATTTGCAAAGTTTTGCTTCAATCTGAACTACTTAGTTTAACCCAAACTAAGAACCTAATAACCTTTTTGGTGCACGTAAATGGTTGTGTAATGTGCACATACAAATGTTTCTTGTAGTAATTTGTTGAAATGAAATGTAATTTCCATAATCTGTTGCGTAAAAGTGCGGCGGTTTATGGAATAATTAATATACAGGGTGTCCGGGGGTAAAGGGCATTAACTTCGGGAGGTGATTCTACATGATAGTACAAAGTACAAGTAAAAAAGATAAATAACTTTTTTCGGAATTTCAACTTTTAGGGGTAGTTTTGAGGTAAAAAGATAAAATTAGTCCGGCGTGTATGGCCAGATTTATTATTTTCCGCTGTTACGATACGGGCCAATCACAATCGAGTCTGGCGCCCGGCAGGTCCTCGGCAAGTAAGATCGTACCTCACTAAGGATTTTTAGTAGGTACGTCTTTTTGTATGGGAAAAAAAAGTTGGAATTTCAGAAAAAGATGTTAATCTTTTTGGCTAAAGTTCGGTGTTTGGGAGAAATTCCTAAAAAATAAAACTAGTTATTTTTATACTAATTTGGGGTCGGGGAATCCGAATCTGAAAGAATTATGCGGCGGCAAGCAATATTAACTGAATTACACGACTTTAAAAAAATTTATACACATACAGGAAAATAGCCATTTTGGAAGTATTCTGATTCCTAGAAAATCAAACTAGTTATTTTTATACTAACTATGGGCCCGGGAATCCGAATCTGAAAGAATTAGGCGGCGGCAAGCAATATTAACTGAATTACAAGACTTTGAAATTTTCTATACACACACACATGAAAATATTCATTTCGGAAACATCTTGACACACGTAGTACAAAAATCATAGAAAAACAAGATAACATAGATGTTTTTACCACACAAAATTAAGTGTTGCCATTAAGCAGTAATATCAATAACGTAAAATAACATGTTTATATTGTAAGTACCTACTTATTTTTTATAAATTTTACTCACTTTTGTATCACAAACCATGTTACATAAACCCAGCGTAGCCGCTAAACTACTTGAAAACAGGGATGTTTTTTTGCCGTGACGCGAGCAGGCGGTATAAAGGGGCACAAACCATGTTACACAAACCTAGCGTAGCCGCTAAACTACTTGAAAACAGGGATGTTTTTTGCCGTGACGCGAGCAGGCGGTATAAAGGGGCACAAACCATGTTACACAAACCTGGCGTAGCCGCTAAACTACTTGAAAACAGGGATGTTTTTTTGCCGTGACGCGAGCAGGCGGTATAAAGGGGCACAAACCATGTTACACAAACCTGGCGTAGCCGCTAAACTACTTGAAAACAGGGATGTTTTTTTGCCGTGACGCGAGCAGGCGGTATAAAGGGGCACAAACCATGTTACACAAACCTAGCGTAGCCGCTAAACTACTTGAAAACAGGGATGTTTTTTTGCCGTGACGCGAGCAGGCGGTATAAAGGGGCACAAACCATGTTACACAAACCTAGCGTTAGGTTAGGTTAGGTTAGGGACGCGAGCAGGCGGTATAAAGGGGCACAAACCATGTTACACAAACCTAGCGTTAGGTTAGGTTACGTATTTTTAAGACTACGAATTTTCATACTTTTGGTTTAAGAATACGGCCGTTGAGATAGTCGTAATTCATCAGGTTAATGTGAGGAATTATCGTGTCGGAAAGTTTTACTTTATTGATATAGGGATAAATATTTTTGAGAGCTGGTAACACTGCCGGCATATGTTTTTCTACATTTCTTGTTTTTCTATGATTTTTGTACTACGTGTGTCAAGATGTTTCCGAAATGAATATTTTCATGTGTGTGTGTGTATAGAAAATTTCAAAGTCTTGTAATTCAGTTAATATTGCTTGCCGCCGCCTAATTCTTTCAGATTCGGATTCCCCGGCCCATAGTTAGTATAAAAATAACTAGTTTGATTTTCTAGGAACCAGAATACTTCCAAAATGGCTATTTTCCTGTATGTGTATAAAAATTTTTAAAGTCGTGTAATTCTGTTAATATTGCTTGCCGCCGCATAATTCTTTCATTAATTTTATACAAAACCGGGACCAGCTCATTTTACACTAAAAAAAATAATTTTTTACGCCAGTAGATGGGTAATAATTAGATGTAATTAATTCCGTGAGCGGAAATTGAAAAAAATGTACACTATCGTTAATTTCTTAAATTTAAAAATACGAAAATGTCATTTTTCAAAGTGCAAAAGCGGTAATATGCACTTTTTCACGAAAAAACACTTTGCAGAAGTTGAATAATTGTTAGAATTACGTATTTCGGAAACTTTTTGCATTGGGGGAGGCGGAAAATGATGCATTTTAAATTTCAATTGCGTAAAATCAAAATTCACTTCGCGTCTTCGAAACTGACATGGCGCGGCCGATCTGTCACACAAGCCCGCTAGACAAACCCTGCGTAGCCAGACAAACTATTTAAAAACGTAGGCTGTTTTTTAAAGTTAAGATAATATTCACAAGCCCGCTATACAAACCCTGCGTAGCCAGACAAACCATTTAAAAACGTAGGCTGTTTTTTAAAGTAAAGATAACAACATGGAGGTCATTGAAAAATGACATTTTCGTATTTTTAAATTTAAGAAATTGACGATAATATACATTATTTTCAATTTCCGCTCACGGAATTAATTACATCTAATTATTACCTATCTACTGGGGTATATATTTATTTATTTTTGTCCAAAATGAGCTGGTCCCGGCTTTGTATAAATTTACCATTCTTTCATATTCGGATTCCCCGACCCCAAATTAGTATAAAAATAACTAGTTTTATTTTTTAGGAATTTCTCCCAAACACCGAACTTTTTCCATCTTTTTTTACTTCTACCATCATGTAGAATCACCTCATCAGTTAATGCACTTTACCCCCGGACATCCTGTATTTCAGTATCCACGACGTTATACAAGCAGAAAAAATATTTTTTGTTTTTCATTTTTAGTACCTACTGAAATTATGGCTTGCCGGCAAGCGAAAACAAATGAGACCTACTTATAATTTTTTAATATTGTCGTGAAAAAATGTCAAATTCTTGCCAAAAAATTCGCCTCCTTAAGCGTAATATTATCTATCTTAATAATGTACTGGGTTCTGCGGGCAAGAAATCAATGACATTGACAAGGGAAAAAGGGCCAGACATATCTAACCCAATTAGATTCAGAAAGCGTCTAGACCGCCATTACGGAAAATGTGATTCATTTTAGTGATATATAGAAATATAATTGGAAGTTATGTTAAATTATTACGACAAACCATGCATCGTAATAATTATAATGCTCGAGTTATGACGATTTGAATGGTAAAATCATCAGTAAACGTAAAAATTGTTTTTATATTGAGTTCAGAAGTCAATGACTTGCAAGGGCACGTCAGCATTCGAACCCTTCGAAATTTCGATGAATAGCTAGAAAGCAAAACCAAAATAGAGTAAAATGGATAATAAAGGTTGTTGGGACTTACCAGTTGATAGATTTAAGACAAAGGCGAATGAAAAAATGCAAAATTACTGTATCGGATAGTATTTAGCACCGAAGAAACTCCGCAAACCGGCGTCGCTGCGAAATTAAGATGGCGAATGGAAATAGACAATTGATAAGACAATAGACAAACATGCAACATCGCTCTTGTAACATTTTTAATTTGTTGCCATGAATAAAAGGTACTTACCTAAATAAAATATTTAAAGGCTCTCATACTTTCGGCCCTGCAGAAATTTAGATTTAGATTTTATATTGTTATTTTCTCATTTTTTGCAAAATCATTAATTCTCCTGAGATACTGAGATATTAAGGGACACATGCGTGGGTGTCACCTGAGAGGGATTTGACTAAGCTAAAGTTTCAATACCAAAAATATTTCTTCTTATTTATTCTTCAAAACTAACAGTTGAATTGGAATTATTACTAAATTTACATTTAATCAACGATGCTAAAACTGCAAATTTAACTGCGTATGGAGACGTTTACATAAGATGGTTACAATAAATCATTCCTGGGTTGCGAAAACAGGCTCAAGAGCTTGTCTTTTCTGATAAGGTATGCATGGCTAAGAATACCATTATGTAATATTGTATGAATAATGTATTTAAAATGTTACATTTGTTTTAAAAAATAATTGAAAATAAAGTATTTATAATTTAATGCATTAAGGTTAGTAATATTTTAATCCCAGGCAGAGATCGTACGCACGTCATCGACGATCGTCCTAAAACCGCTAATAAAAATCTTCCCTCTCACACGTCTTGTACGAAATGATATCCCCTGCCAGAAGCACTCCTGTCCCGGTGAGACTAGTAAACCGAGGGGCCCGTGGGTGGTTTGGTATATTTATGGGCCTTGATTTGTTAGGACTTGGAACACGTCGAATGCCTTTAATGTAATAAAATTACAAGTGTGCATTTCACACGCGTTAGAAGTGAAGCCTTCAGATAACTCAAGTAGACAAGAGTGGGAAGGCTACGAAATTTCGCACAAAGAGGAGGCCGATTATTCTATCCAATTCTCTCGGAGAATCCTATAGATGTATGTGTTTGTCTCTTTTTAGTGTCTTTTTTTGTTTCATGAATTTCAAATCATAACGGTGCCAAAGAAGTAATCACTTAAATATTCCTGTAGACATTTTGCGAACGTGTGTATGTTTATTTCGAATTGTATAATTCTTATGGTATTGCCAGTTATAAAAACAATTTTTAAAAAACGTGTGCAGTTCACAAGCGGTAGAAGTGAAAACTTCAGAAAACTAAAGTAGACAATAGTGGGGAGGCTACGAAGCACCACACAAAGAGGAGACCGATTCTATAGACCGAAGGAGTCTATCTCATTCTCTCGCAGGCTAAATCTTGTAGGTGTATGTGTTAGTCTCTTTTTGGTGTAGCTTTTTCGTTTCATAGAGTTTCAAATCACAACGACATTTAGAAGTTTTCACTTCAAAAGTTATGTCCATTTCATAAAACGCGCAAAACGGTAGTAAAATTTGCTTAAGACGGGGTAGAAATTTAACCTGAGAAAGAAAAATAAAAAGATCAAGAATCGAGAAATAAGAAGAAAAATAAAAGAAAAATAAAATGATGTAGATCATAAATAAACCAAAATGTAGATTCACTAATTTTCCGCTTGTACCACGAGTTTGCGGACGCCGTAAATATTGGTGTTCTGGAAAGTCAAGTTAAGTATGTTATATACCTACATACATTTTCATTCGATAATTTTTCACGTATTTGTTTTATCCAATCCTACATTTCCATAGTTTCTGGCTAATTCGGTGCGCAGTAGTCGTGTGCGGTTTGGTTTATTGTGGGTGGTTTGGTATATTTATGGGTTTATTTAGCAGTAGTCAGGGCAAAAGTGGGTAGTTTGGCATATTTATGGTGCAGAACAGTGTGACAGTGACCACAAGGGATTGGTTTGTTTATGGACTATAACCAGTGGAGTAGCGAGGGGGAGGGGGGGGGGGTCCGCACCGGTTGCCACCCGATGGGGGGTGATACCACACCCGACTGGGGGTGACACCCGACCATGGAAAAAAAATTACGAAGTATGTTGTCACAAAAATATTGAACACGGACTGTTATTTATACTTTCGTAGCTCTATGGCTCCCCGTGGAGTGCTCCGAAACGGGAGAATTTTGTGTCTGACGGTCTTTTTATAGGCGAAAATAGCCTATACATAAATATACCAAATTACCCACCACCCTCCCACCCACAGCCTATGCCTGAATTTCTCTAGACACCCCTCCCCCCTGGACGGAGATTTGACTAGGTTATGTTTTTATTTTTTATGAAGTCGAAATTGGGGGGGGGGGGAGGTGACACCACGTTATCCGCCCCGGGTGCCACCCATGCTAGCTACGCCACTGACTACAACAATAAACGAAAATATTATTATAGATTTTTAATTATTGTTGTATTTCAGCAAACCAGTTTGAGAAACAGCATCTTTCTGAAGTTTTCTTGAACATTCTAGTTGAAGATTCTAGACTATGATTATGATGATTATTTTTCAAATAATGTCTCTCGGCTGGCTGTCAAACCGCACAGCCGCACAGTTTTGCACTTTTACAAATTAAAAAATAACCGTTCAAAACCTTAATTTAATCTAATCGGATTTATCAATGCAAAATAATAATGACTGATAAAGAAGATACACATGAAAAGGTAAACAATCACTATAAAATCGTTTCGCGCAAGAAATATTTTTTAGGTTATATTTGTGTTATGATTTTGATTGTCGAAATATTTTTCATTTTCAGCTGTATGTGCCTACGAAAGTATTAATATATTTTTAAGGATTGAACTGAGTTTTTCTATTTGTTTATTTACTAGGGTCGCCACGCCCGCAGCCAATCGCCCGATGTGAAGTCGACCGCTGTGGTAAAGTACACATCTGTTCTGTGCCCAGTAGAATTTGCCCGACTACAATGCAATACCGATCTGAACATGCCGCCGTCAAATTGGCTGAGCAGCGCGACGGATTCCTACGGCTTGAGACACGCCTTGAGCCAGTCTGTAGGATTTTCGAGGTACGTTTAATTAGTTTTGTAACAATTTTCCCTTAGCAGCTGTTTTTACGTAAGAATTCTGCATGGAACTGTGGCAATATCATTTTGAAATCAATGGGGAAGTGCTAGGTGCCGCCGCCCCGTGAACAATTTGTTAGATAACCAACACCCCTGCCATAGGTCACCCCAAATGGTTCGCTACGTTTGATGACTTAGCAGAGGGGGTATCTGGGTCCATGGGGTGAGGTTTATCTAGGTCTTGGCAGCGAACGCGTTTGCCCATCTACTGCGTGGGAGGCTGGATCAAGAGACTTAACCGAGACCTCTCTAGCCGGATTCTCGCGACCCATCGCCTTGCACCCCAGTGGGAGAGATCTCCTACGTCCGTCTCTCCTGGACACATTTATTTATTTATTGAAAAATAAGAAATACATGAAAAACATAAGCTGCATATCTCACTAGGGCATTCCTGTATCGAGATATGCAGTTTTACTATGTAATTTAAAAAAAAACGTACATATAAACTTAATAAAAATATAATTATAAACCTACAAAAGAAGCACTGAGAACAATTATTCAGACATGGATTATTAATAACTCATCAAAACATTAACTCCGGGATTCCTACCCTCCCCTGATACCTTTTTTCTTCTGAGAACTTCCTTTCCCTAAAAAGACCCTCTATCCAGCATCTCAAGATGGCGTAGGCCCTGAGAGAAATTATTTTCATTAGAGCCTCTTGTGAAGAGTTAATGTACGAGTAAAAAAGGGAAAAAGAAAACCTACCTTGTGATCATGATTAGGTACCTTGGGTGAAATGCAGATCCCGCCAATGTGGGGGATTTTAATAAAAATGCACTTTCTAGATGAGAAAAGTGTGGAAAAGTTGAATAAAAAAGAAATTAAGGTGCACTTGGCAAAATTGAGGGAGTTACAGCCGTTTAAAG
Source organism: Limnephilus marmoratus (assembly GCA_917880885.1). NCBI lineage: Eukaryota > Metazoa > Arthropoda > Insecta > Trichoptera > Limnephilidae > Limnephilus > Limnephilus marmoratus. The sequence continues at coordinate 40,296,850 of OU862926.1, forward strand.
AATGAATAAAATGACACTTCGTGAACTTATACTACGCCATTTTGTTACTATTATGTTGGTATCTCAGACTTGCTTTAAACGAAGGTTGATACGATTGTAGCCAACTTCGTGTGATATATAATAAGGCGCGTAATTATGAAAAACAGAATTAATAATAGTCACAAATTATGTTATACAAACCTGGCGTAGCCGCTAAACTACTTGAAAACTGGGATGTTTTTCTTGCGTTGACGCGAGTAGGCGTTGTAAAGGGGCACAAACCATGTTACATAAACCATGTTACACAAACCTAGCGTAGCCGCTAAACTATTTAAAAACTGGGATATTTTTCTTGCGTTGACGCGAGTAGGCGTTATAAAGGGGCACAAACCATGTTTAGCGTAGTCTTAGGTTAGGTTACTTTAATTTGGAAGGTGATAAACAGTTTAAAAAATCGTTGAATAAAAGTCCGCTAGACAAATTTCATAATTACGCGCCTCATCTATCACATGAAGTCGGCTACAATCGTATCTAGGCTCTTGGTTTTATCAGGTCAGGGATATCAACATATTAGTGTCAAATGGCCAGGGATACCAACATATTAGTGTCAAATGGCCAGGGATACCAACATATTAGTGTCAAAATGGCTGACAGTATCGGTTCATGAAGTGACATTTTATTCATACTTTAAACGGCTGTATCTCCCTCAATTTTGCCGAGTGCACCTTAATTTCTTTTTTATTCAACTTTTCCACACTTTTCTCATCGAGAAAGTGCATTTTTATTAAAATACCCCACATTGGCGGGATCTGCATTCCTCCCGGTACCTTGAATAATATAACCACATTGTTTTTTTTTTAAGTGAAAACTTCTTTAGCACCGTTGTGACTTGAAACTCGATGAAACGGAAATGAGTGACACTAAAAAGAGACAAACAGATACATCTATATGATTTAGCCTGCGAGAGAATAAGATAGCAATAAAATATTTATTTATTTCACAGGTACTCGGTTCCAATATAATACAATCAATTCACAGTCCCACGCAAGTATACTTTAGCGTAGTGGTATAAAGCGCCTGACAAACCTCTGAACGAAAAATAAATGTATATTTGTAAAATCAGTATTTAATCTTCAAACCACTCCAAAATTAACCCTTCAGTGTTCGCGCTCTTAAAAATAACGTCACTGGTCGCGTGGATTACCTGGTGTAGTGTATGTAATTGTAGATGTGTTGAATATCATCGCCGCTCGGAAACGTTCGGGTTTCCGAAGATTGTCGAACGGCTCTTGGTACATGAGAACGGCTGACGGGCTCGCCGCTCTCAGATCTATTCTAGAAGCCTTAGTAACCAGTTGCTACAATTGACATAAAACAATACTTCTTGAATCTGTATAATATTACCAATAAACTGAAGAAAAAGAACTTACGTTGTAATCCATTATTGTGGGCTAGCGAGCCACTAATTAAAGGACATTGCACATTGGTACGCCATTTTTACTAAAAAAATAAGTGAAATCGTTTAGAATTATTGTGTATTTATTTTTTAATCTTATAATCTAAGTATTGCTTATTACTTATTATAAATGGGCAACATATATTAAACACTTTTTCTATGTTTTTCACAATTAACCAAAACATAAATGAACTCTCTTTTTAAACTAAAAATTTTTATTTAATTTTTTTTATTTTAATGACAATATAAGGATAACGTAAAATTACAAAATAAGTAAAAATACCAATATAGTGGTTTGTTTACAGTCCTCCTCACTAGGTATTCCTGTTCCGAGGCGGACTGTATGTTGCTGAATGGGTGTAGATTTTTATTTCCTCATCTTCTAGTTTCTTGATTTTCATAAAATAACAATAAATAAAATAAAAGTATTAATGTTGTTTGTCTGCAGGTTATATTTGGGTTACTTCATAATTTTAATGATTTCCTCATCTTCCTGTTTACTTAACCATAATTTTATGTTTTTTTTAAACATTTGTATCTCCATGGTGTTCTTGATTTTAATTGGAAGGGCATTATATAATTTTGTAGCATGGAAATTATGGTTTTTCTGGCCAAAAGATGTGTTTAACTGTGGGATGTTCAGTAGTTTTGAGGATTTTGACCTTGTAGTGTAGGTGTGTTGGTCAGCAAGGTATTCATATTTTTCTTTAAATTTGAGTAGTGCATTTTTTGAGTATAATTTAATAATGCTGAACACATTAAAGTTTTTAAAAATTTCTTTTGATGGAGTTTTTATGGGTACTTTTAGGATTGTTTTTATTATTGCCTTTTGCGTTCTAGCTAGCTGCTTGATGTGAATGTTTGAGGCAGTTCCCCATCCTATAATCCCATATTCTATGCGTGATTGACAAAGAGCATAATAGACTTTATATAGATCATTTTTATTAAGTATATTGCGTATGTTTCTAAAGAAGTACATGAGTTTTGTAAGTTTCTTTGTGATGCTATTTATGTGGGAGTCCCATCGAAGATTTTCATCGATTTCAATGCCGAGATATTTTATGTTTTTAGAATGTGTTATGGTGGGGCAGTGGCATTATTGGGTTAAGTCTTTTCCTTGACAATCGTGTAATTTAAGAGCATAATCCTCTGCTGGTTGTCCTCTAGCCGTTATAGAAAAAGTTAAATGTTTAGTTTTGTTAACATTAGTAAGTGAGTTTTGCTTAAGCCATTTTTGCAGAAGTACAAGTCCGTGTTCAGCATCTTTGAAAGTGGTTAACCAATCACTTTCATTAAATAAAATGACAGTGTCATCAGCAAAACTAATGATTTTTCCTTTGGTGTGTAGGTTGTATCATTTATAAATATAAAAAATAATAAAGGTCCTAAGACACTTCCTTGCGGTACACCGTAATTGATTGGGAGAGGCTTACTTTTAGGGTTTTCAATTTTAACACACTGTGAACATATTTATTAATTACATCTATCACTTTTATATATTAATTACATCTTTTTTTTTTTTTATTAATTACTTTTATTTATTAATTACATCTATTAATTAATTAATTAATTGATTACATCCATCACCTTTATAGTACATAACAAACATATGATATAACAAAAAAAATATGTATAATACCTTTCAATAAATTAACTGCTGATTTCTGAGCAGGATAAACATAAAATTATCAGGACAAATGATTTTCTTTGCATTTTGCATACACTTTTCGACTGCTAGGTAAGAAGCTCCCTCCCGTAAAACAACAAAACGTGCCCGATACCAGCGCGTACGTGAGTTATCCAACTTAAAGTACGCGGAAGATAAAATGATTCGCGCCACCCGTTTTTCAGGAATCTTTAATTTTGCATGAGCGGATTACATTATGTACATTAGCGGGTTAAAACGCAAAAAAACACGGTAAATTTTTGAGATCGCTGGCAATGGCAATACGCACTTTTTTTTGAAAAAATCTTTTGATTCACCTTAATTACATTAAAAGACAACTATTTGCATTGGGGGAAGTGGAAAATATTTCATTCTAAATTTCAATTACGTAAAATTAAAATTAGCTTTCATTCTGTGAAACGAGACCGTCCATTTTCAAACATTATTTTCAAATGTCATTTTGTTATGTTGGTATTCTTGTTACTGTACGAAAAGATGCTAGAGCAAAGCGTAGCAGACTTCATGGTAATTCTAGGTTTGTGTAACATGGTTTGTGATACAAAAGAAAGTGCCCCTCTATAACGCCTACTCGCGTCAAGGCAAGAAAAACATCCCAGTTTTCAAGTAGTTTAGCGGCTACGCTAGGTTTGTGTAACATGGTTTGTGATTCAAAAGAAAGTGCCCCGTACCTTCAAAATCATCTAGCCGTTCGTTATACATTCAAGTGTATCAGGAATACCAACATACCAAAGTGACAGCGAATGAGCTAATAGCTAATGGCGTACAATCTCACAAGACGAAAGCTAATTTTAATTTTACGTAATCGAAATTTAGAATGAAATATTTTCCACTTCCCCCAATGCAAATAGTTGCCTTTTAATGTAATTAAGGTGAATCAAAAGGTTTTTTTAAAAAAAAAGTGCATATTAACCGTTGCCAGTGATCTCCAAAAATTAATAAAAACACAAATACTATAATGACCAAATATATAGGAAAAGGTACACTGGAATTCAACGACAAAAATATTATGTAAAACATCATCCTTTACATTGATTAAAAAAAGTGCTTCATAGTCTCCCCATTCTTGTCTACTTTAGTTTTCGGAAGGTTTCACTCCTACCGCATGTGAATTGCACATTCTGATTTATTTTTTTTTAGTTTCCGGATGGCTCACATGTTTCCAGACTGCGTTGGAGAGGTGGACGTGGTATCAGGAGCGGAATGTATCAAAACACTGCTCAAGCTGCCTTATCATCCCAATGGCATGGTAAGGCCTCTTTTGGTTTATCCTTTTTGCATTTTAAATATTTTCTGATTAGAGGAATATATGCCTGCCATCGACTGGTTCTTCTAATAAATGGTTTGTTTAAGACAAGAAATATAATATGTACATTAAGCCTTTAAATGTCCTTAACAGGCGCAATATGGTAGAGTAGTTTCACCATTATAAGATCCTCAGGTATAGGATGGTTCATATTAACGTTGCTAAAAAATATGTTAATTTATTTAACGGTACACGTATGTACACGGTACATGTTTGTATTTCAAATACGTATTTTGTATTTGTATTTCAATTACTTCCTAAAAATGTATTTTGTAATTGGTATATCAATTACCTGCTGCTGAGGTATTTTGTAATTTGTATTTCAAATACTTATGGCTTCAAAATGCATTTTCAAATACATTTAGCGATCATAATAATGATAATGAAAAATAAACACACATAGATAATACATAGACTAAAAACGCTAGAATCCTGGACTGTCTTTTGCTGTAGCACTCCTATTAATGAAAAAGTTTTACCTTACAATAAAACTTATATTATGTACTTAGCTTTATTTAAAACCTATATAGTGAGATAAACATTACCATTTTGCAGCCAAATCGACGTTTCTTACCAATATTCGTGTGAAATTCTCAGTTCAAATCTCCCGCCAATGTCACCTGGCAGTCCCACAAGAATCCGCTAGGCGGCGTTGCCAGCACGGCGTGGGGACGCCAATGATTATGCGTCATTAGATCTCATCAGGCAGCCCTTGCCTAGGTTTTAAATAAAGCTAAGTACATAATATAAGTTTTATTGTAAGGTAAAACTTTTTCATTATGTAGCATAGGCTTTATTTAAAACCTATATAGTGAGATATTGTTTGTTATCGCCTGGTGACATGATGCTAATGTGAATCAATTGCAATATTTATATGCTAGAAAATAGAGGTAAGATTTCTAGAAATCAGCTAACCAGTTACAGAGGTTGAAAAAGATTAGCAACCGATGGGTCATTGATGGTTCGGCCAGCTGATTCTGCAATTTCCCTTCTGTAGAACTTAGCAAAGGTATTGGGAGTTCTCCAGTTGCCACGCGACAGTATGTCGTCTAGTTTATATTTCTGCAACCAGTTCAGGGATGCCACCGCTGAACGGATGCTGCCAGGTGGATCCTCTACACCGGCATCTCTGAGAACTGTCCTAATCCAACCAGCAATTACTGCCCTGGAGGCTGCCTTCGCCGACCCACAAGTTGTAATAAATAGATTAGGTAATATCGCCTGCGCTCTCCGTTCCCTTGACAGTTCTATGACTTTCTCTGTCCAATAGACGGGGTCTATGTTCCTTATCTCAGAACGAGCCAGCTTCCACCCTGATTGCTGCCAGTCTGCCGAATCTGTCTTGGCACCAAACACTGACCAAATGGAGATGCCTTCACTGTCCACTGACAGTCTTTCAGCTGTGCAGTGGAGCAAAGTGAGATCGTGAACTCGGCGCCCTGAAGCCAAAAGCAGGATTGTGGCTGCTCTCCTTGATGCTTCAAAGAGAGTTATGTGTTGAGGCAAATTTTTCTCCAGCCATGATGTCACAATTCTCGGGTCCCAAATGGGGGGCTTCGAAGGTTTCAGTCTGGCTAAAGATATCCCTTTTAGTATCTTCTTCACTATTGGATTGGAGTTCAGCTTTCTATTGTCCTCTGGAGAGCCTAAGGTACACACCACTGACTTGTGGACTAAAATGGTACTCAGCGATAGCTTCTCTTTGATGTGTAGGTCGGCTAGGAACCTGGCTAGGTCTTCAGCTTTGGGACGTATGGCATCGAGCTGATTCTCTGACGCCCAGTGTTGCCACCTTCGCCATGCCGGAGCATAAGTGCGAAGGGTAGAACTCCTCCACCCGGATCTAAGAAGTTCCTTCTGCTGAGTTGACCAACTTCTTAGGTTTTTATCCCACCCCCACAAAGCCAAATCTCCAGAATGAAGGATTCTACTTGAGGAGGAGGGTTGTTGGTCCTGGTGTCTATCAGCGCTTCTTCTAGATTGTGGTTCGTGAGAGGTGGACCTAAGGCCCGACCCTTCAGATCCGCTCTCCAAAATGCCCTCTCCCAACGAGGAGCCACTACCAGGTATAATCCCTTTGCTCTGTTCAAGTGGCAAAGAACCCTCGGCAAGAGGCACGGGGAGGGAAGATCCAAGCCAGCTGATAGTCCCAGTCCCTGCTCCAAGCGTTGTGGTAGTCTGCTCTGTCATCCTGAAAATCAAGAGAAACATACCTGTGAACCACGTGTGCTGTCTTAGAGCCAAATAGGTCTATCTCGGGTCGTCCCCATTTTCTGAACGCTACCTCTGTAAAAGAGGGTAGCAAGTGCCATTCGGGTACAGCACGATGACGAGATAGACAGTCCGCTACTTCATTGAAACGACCTGGTAGGTATTGTGCTGTCATGGAGATACAGTGTTTGTCCAAAACATCTAGCACTAGTCGAGTATAGCTCAGGAGTTGAGTTGATCTGGTACCCCCCCTCCTTGCGGAGGTAAGATACGACAGACCTGTTATCCGACTGGATCAGGAGACCCGAGCCGGATAGCTCGAGCGCGTGAGGAGACAAGGCAGCCAACACGGCGAGCATCTCCTTCAGATTGGAGTGAAGATTCAGCTGATCTTCCGTCTACACACCACTGAGAAGTCTCTCGTCTAGCTGGGCACCCCAGCCCTGGTCCGAGGCATCGGTTGTCAGGTAATGCTCAAACAGCGGCAGATGTATAGGTGACGTCAGGGTGAGCGATCGAACCCACCATCTCAATTCCCGAGCAGCAGCTGCAGGAATCGGTGACGACTTCCAAGGGTGGTAGTGTCTGAGTCCTAGGCACCCTTTCTGTATAGCCCCTCGGAACTGCAAAACTAGCAAAGTTCAAAGAACCCAAGAGGCTGCGCCCCTTATTTAGTGACCACCTTCCTGTCTGAATCAAACCCCTTAACAGATAAGATAGGGCTAAAACCTTGTTCTGAGGGAGAGACTTTTCGTTAGTTACGGTATTCCAGCTGATACCAAGAAATTGGACTTGTTGTGATGGTTCTAGTATTGACTTATCAAATTGTATTTGCCATCCCAAGTCTTGTAAAAACTCCACCATTTCTCTAGACTGGCGTTTTAAAGTAAGCAGGCATTGGTTTACTAATAAAAAATCATCCAAATATACTAAAATTCTCATCCCTCTCTTCCGTAGTTCCTGCGCTACCCAGTTAGTGATGGTTGCGAATGCCTTAGGTGAGGTGGCTAGGCCAAAGGGGAGGGATGTCATCTGCAAGAGTTCATTCCTATAGATAAGTCTAAGGAAGCATCTATGCTGCTCACTCACAGGCACATGAAAATAAGCGTGTGTTAGGTCCACTTTTACCATCCAGTCATTCGGTTGTAGAAAAGTAGGGACTCGATAAACGTTTACCAGACGAAATTTACTAATAGTCAAAAAGTTGTTTAAATACTTTAAGTTAAAGACCGGTCTCTTTGAACCATCTGACTTTGGGACGAGAAACATGTTAGAAATAAATGAGGGAGTGGCAGGTGCCGACTCTAAAACTTTAAGGGCCTTAAGTTTCTCAATTTGTTCCGTCATTGCCACGGAAGTCTTAGTAGCGAACGGGGAATTAGATAAATCAATATTATTATTCAGTGGAGGTTTTGAAGAAAATGGAATCCGGTAGCCCTCTAACATCTTAAGGATGATAGTAGGGGCGCCAAGGTCCCTCCACTTACCTGCGTATGAGCGCAACTGACCCCCTTGAAAAGAGGGGCCTGGGTTAAAACCTCTTACGATCTGACTTCCCCGCCCTTTCCTTGGGCCTGAACCTGTCTCGGCGAGTGAAAGCTTTAGTCGTTCTACGGGCTGGCTCCTGACCTCTGCTCTCTGGCTGTTCCCTTCTTGTGATGGTCCTCCCCTGCAGCATCTTGGGATGAAAGGGCTGCAAGTTCTGCACAGGATTTAACGGGCTGGGTCTAACGGGCGGGGCCGGGCGCGATGTGCTAGGCTGAGGAGCGAAACACTTCTTCACTCCTCCCAACCTATCCAGCTGCGCTGCCAGGATGATCGGGTCGAAAAGATACTCAGATGTAGGTGGTATCTTTCGCATGGCGTCTCCGACGTACCCGTCACTGATGCCCTGCAGTACCCTCTCCCTTCGGTGCTCGATGTGGGCTGCCCGTTTTCCGCAGACCATCTGCATAATGTCTTTGGACACTTTCTGGGACTCAGATACCGTAGCGAAGAGAGACTGTACCTTCTCATACAGAGTGGAAGTGCTCAGCTTCGTGCCCGGTTCTGCGCTCCAGTTGACCAGCTCCTGCAGGGAAGCCTTCAGGAGATCTGCGTGCAGCGAAAGGGCATTGGACAGGGATCCGCAGAAGGAGTCCATTGACGTGGTGGCCGATTCCTCCTGGGCTACGCGTTTCAGTTCTGGGTTTAGAGCCAACATTGAGAAGAGAGGGGTTGCGGCATATGATTTCTGGATCTCCAGGTAGCGGACATTATTCCAATTTGCTGTCCCCAGATGCTGAAGGAGCTCCACTCTTTTCAGCCTCCCTGGGTCGGCCGACGGTATCTTCGGCTGTTTCAGCTCCGTCGTCCACTCCCCGAGATCCAAGGCGCGAGACGGCAGAGGGCAGGTGAGACCCATCCCTTCATCTCTGTCGGCTTCCTTCGCCAATTCCTCCCGGAGCGATGCGGGGGTGTTCAGGGAGATGCTATCCTCATCGTCCGAGGCGTCACGGATAGGAGCATCAGACCGCTTCTCCAACAACAGATGCAACATCTCCTGCATCTGGGACATCTGCTTCGTAAGCACGTCAATTCGTGGGTCGCCGAGAGTCGGCTCACCGATCTTCTGCCTTTTGGCATCACCGCAGACCCTCGAACGTTTGCCCCGCATGTCCGTATGTATCACCTTCATGATTTCCGCCCTCGAAATCTCGGCTTCCCCACAATCTGAACTTTCCGAGTTCGCCATAACAATAAAGGAACAATCACAAAGAAAAGTTGAAAAACACACGAAACTGAAATTCAATTTCGGGATTTGAACAGTATCACTGTTAAAATGTTTGGTAAATTAAAATTTTTGCACAAAATACTGTTTGAAAGCCACTTCTAGTGTATTTTGTACAATCAAACGTGTTTGACTTTCGCAAAAATAAATGCTAATGACGCATAATCATTGGCGTCCCCACGCCGTGCTGGCAACGCCGCCTAGCGGATTCTTGTGGGACTGCCAGGTGACATTGGCGGGAGATTTGAACTGAGAATTTCACACGAATATTGGTAAGAAACGTCGATTTGGCTGCAAAATGGTAATGTTTATCTCACTATATAGGTTTTAAATAAAGCCTATGCTACATAATGATTATTTGTAGTTCTCTTATATCATTGCTTTATAAAGTACTCTACTTTTTTTTTACGTCATGCTAGTTGTTATTATTGTCCTGTGCTATAATAGCACTGTTATTGTACATTTTGTATCATATTATATTATACTTGTCATTGCTTTATATTGTACATTTTTGTATCATAGTATTAGATCAAGCACTATAGGAATAATTTGACTGATTACTAGATTATTTTTAAGTTAATTACTGTAGAGCGCACTTGAAGTGAAATAACACAAAACTGCGCTATACACATGTCATCTATGTATGGTACCAATTTCGGACAATGAGTAAAGTTACAGCATTCCAGATGCAGATCGGCCGTGGTATTTGCGAAATTTCCGCCCTTGTGATTGAAAGTGTTTAGAATATATTTCAGTATCACAAAGTTGTATGAATTATTAACCCCTCTGAAAATCGCCATTTAAGCCCTTAAACTGTCTCAAACGAAATGACATTTTAAGAAAACTTTTTGTTATTACCGCTTCACAATTAAAGCTCTATAAATGAAACATTTCTGAACGTAGCCGAATAGTAAAAACTGTTTTAGTAAGGTTACAAAATAAGCTTTCAAATTATTATATTACAAATAAATATTAGCATTTGTAAATATTAAAATTTAGAATGCAAACTTTAAAAATAGGTAAAAATGACTCACGTGATGTTTTTATGTGAAAACGGTACTAAAATCACAGATTATTTAAACAACAATACTTATTCTATTGTATAAATGTGTAATAAACACTTTTGTCACCTCACTTTTTTATCATTTCATATAAAAATTATTTAATAAAAATTAAAGATGTCGAGCGCGGTCGCCGGTAGTAAATTTGGGCGGGTAAATATTTGTGTCAACTACGCGACTGACAGCATATTCCTGTTATGTATTTCTATGGACAACTTGATAAGGATGTGCAGCTTGATCTACTATCGACCTTTTACTACTTTTTGTTTTAGGGATGTAACTAAAACAATAACGGAGTTAGAACGATTTCTATGGAGACACACGCGCTGACGTATAAACACTCTTATTGTACTTGACTGCTGTCGTATTTCTAATATATCATATATCTGCTTAAGTTGCGGAGGGGTTAAATAATATATTCCAAATTTAAAAAAAAAAATGTTACATCAAATAAGTTTTTGAAATATTCCATCACATTACTTGATCAAAAAGTTTTAGTTTTACTTTGTTCATAAAATCGAAAATGCAAGTTTATTCATCAAAATCGATATGGTCCCCTTCAAAGTACTCTCCAGCGACTACAACGCACTTACGCCAGCGCATGATCTAATCCTCGAAACACCACTGGTACTCAATTTTCGGTATGTCCATCAGAGCCATTTCTGATTTTTTCATGACATCCTCTTGGTGCTTGGTTGAACAGGAAAAAGTCGCAGGGAGCCAGATCGGAAGAATTCGAAGGCTTCTGGTCAAAAACTCCTGGATAATGATCGCGTTGTGCAACAGTGCGTTATTGTGGTGAAAAATCCACTTGCACAAAGTAGTGTTGAAAATCGAAAACATGCACAAAGGTAGATGTACTTAGTACAGCATAACTTTTACAAATGTCATGTTATGACCCTGAAATTTGGAGGAAAGTGTCAATGAAAGATCTGGTAACCTAACAACAACAAAAAGAATTCTAATCATCGGGTGACTGACAGCGCTACACGGTGGCCGGTCCTAAAACTTTTTTATCAAGCTGGTAACTTAATTGGATCATCGTTGAAAAGGAATACTTCGTCCAAGTTTCACCATGGCAATAATTAACGAAAAAATATAACTTCATGAACTTCTTATAGTTTTCGTCAAAATGTTGCCGTTTGACAAGATTTGAACACGCGCACTGCTGCCCGCTATCTTTCAGTCAATTATATGCCACAATAGGACAAACGAACACGAGTGAGGTTAATTCACGGCCTACATAGTAATGGTGAAACTATTCTAAATCTAGTCTTAACTATAAAGCAGAAAACCTGTTAAATTTATGATGCCCCAATCTTTATTATAAAAAAATGATTAAAATTTTAATGTTTTTTTAAACTTTTCAGATAAGTATGATGGTACACCGTGTTGAAAACACATTACTTCTGGACGATTTTGACATCTACCGTTACCTGATGAAATCAGAATGGTCGTGGATGAAGAAATTTTTCTACGATAACGTTGTCAAGTCGCTGAGAAGCAAAGACAAGGTTATGTACATCAAAAACAAGAGCAGATTCGCTTTACAACAGAAGAGTTTAGTTTCAAAGTTTTTGTACCACAGCCTCGTGCCTTCTTCTCAAGCTAGAGAATATAAAGAAACGACCGATACAAGCGTTCCAACTTTACCCATCACCGGACCAAATCTTCCAGAGCCGAACGTCCAAGCAAATATCCCCGATCCAGGATTCTCTAATCATACATATAATCGGAACGTCGTCTGGACTTTTGAAGACATTCAAATGCTGATCGGAAGTGATATGCCAATTTTTGGTGGGGTAGATCGACCTTGTGTAAGCCTTCGTCTAAGAGACGCAGGCAAACCCATCAACGTTTTAACTGGCATAGATTACTGGCTGGATAACTTGATGTGCAACGTCCCCGAGGTAGTAATGTGCTACCACTTGGACGGCATCGTTCAGAAGTATGAACCAATCAAAACGGAAGACCTACCAAACTTGGAAGATTCTAAATTCTCACCGAAGGTCATTAGAAATGTAGCACAAAACATCTTGTCGTTTCTAAAATCCAATGCGACGAAAGCAGGACACACGTATTGGCTGTTTAAAGGCACGCATGATGATGTAGTCAAACTCTACGATTTAACAACGCTATGCGGTACTGTTGGCAATCCTGCTGATCCTGACGAGAATCCGTTCACAATTCCCGTGGCCATGCTTCTGTATAGGGTTGCGAGGAACATGAGTCTTCCATGCCAGGCTGGCCATATCAGATTGCTGCTGGAGAATTGTATTAAACTGTTGCCCATTGAGAAGTATCCACAGATTGTAGCCTCGTCCCATTACATGTTGGCTAATCTATATGTTCCGGCTGATACTAATCCAGGAGATCCCAGCTTCAAAGGTAAGATGATATAGATGGTTAATTACTATTTTTCAATTATGTGAGATGAGTATGGGTACTGCAGCCCCGGGAACAGTTTATTGGATAACTAACATCCCTGCTGTAGGTCGCCCCATAGAGTTCGCTATGTTTGATGAATTAGCAGGTGTGCCCTGGTTCACGGGGTGAGGAATGTCTAGATCTTGGCGGCGGATGCGTTTGTGCACCTACCACATGGCAAGTCGGATCAGGAGAGACTGATTGAGAGAGACTCTTGACTCAATGCCTTGCACCACAGTGAGAGGGATGTATTCATACCTCCGACACTTCTGGACACATTGACCCCGGGATTCTTACACACCCCTCATACCCTGTTACGTTACGGAATTGTTTCCCGTGCGAGCTAATAGCGAATTGACCCCTTGCACAGGCCCTCCGCCCCTCTCCCCGCACCGCGCGGCGCCCGTGCCAAGCGCCGAGCGGCTCCCCGTCCCCATTCCTTCGCCGGCCTTCGGCAGAATAACTGTGTTCCCCGTGATTCGCGCTAGGCGCTCTCCGTAAACGCTCACGATGTTTTACTTTAATTGTGTATTGTGCTTAAAGAGGTTTACGCCTACCCAGAATCCTGTCTGCCGACCGCCTATCTCCTGCTTGTGAGTACCAATGAACCTTGCTACCCCTCTGTGTGCTAAGAACTGACATTTAAATTCACTAAACACGTGTAGAGAGAGTTGAGAGAAGCTCCCCCCGTTATGATAGAATTAATTAGAGATAGCCAAATACTCATGTGTGTAGTGCCGATGCTGGCCTTTTGTAGAACCCTGTTCACCTTTAATTGAATAAAACCCTTTTTCGTGCATAACAACTGTGTTCTGATTGAGGAAGGAGACCTGGAGATTTTGAGGAAAGGAAGGGGAGTAGGAATTAACAAGCGAACCACAGACACTCGCCCTGGGTTTAAGAGGGACCTTGCTCGCGCCGGCTGTGCAGAGCTAGCCGCCGGCTTGTTTATTGCATGTCCTTTCCAGGTTTTGGGTTTAGCGTTGGCCGCAAGTAGCGCCAATGCTAGCACTGGGCCCAACGTGGTGCTTTTTTTTTGCGTTTTAATGCTAGCACTGGGCCCAACGTGGTGCTTTTTTTTTTTGCGTTTTAATGCTAGCACTGTCGCCCGAGGTGTGGCATTTTTTTTCCTCCCTCTTCACGGTCCCACAGTCTCGTTCTTCAATCAGCAATTGTTTAAACTTTATAATGTATAATGTTTTGTCTTGTTACTCCCAATTTGTCTAGCATTTCCATCAAGAACCCCGGCGCGATTGTAACTTCGAATTGCAATTTAAATTATCACGGGCACGATTCCTTCATTTTCGAGTCGTCACTCGACAAAACATTATCACCGGTATTCCTACGTAAAGTGCTCAACCAAGAAAGTTGCCGTCGTGAATAATATAGTGTTTACAAGTGTCGACCGACTAAATTTGCTAGTTTCAAATACAAGATTAATAGTGGAAATGTACACAAATATTTAAAACAAAGTTATTCAACAATTAAAATCCTGTATATGATAAACCAATTACCCGCTTCGTTTCCCGAAAGTTAATTAACCAGTTTTTATTAATAAACTTATTCCGCAGTGTGCTGGTCTGTATTTGATATCGACATATTCTGCGAATAGGGGACTATTTCGCAAAATACTGGCCTGTATATATAACGGCATATTTTGCAGCTTAAGGGAAACAAGTGGATTAAATTCTTTCTACCTTTTGACAATTGAGCATTTTTCTAATTTTGCCGCCTGTTTCATCATTTAGCTTTTTTTTCTTTCGTAAGAAACAGACGACATAATTTGAAAGACGTTCGGTTCGCGTTGACGTCGATTCCTCGAGTCAGGCATTACATTACGTATGCACATTTCTGCATATAACTTGTTATGACAAAAGGAAGTCGGCGGATAAATACCAATAATTGGTGATGCTCAAATCAGGCTACAGTCTAGCCACGTAAATAAAGAAACGATTCCCCAAGACATTGTTGAATTTTCAAACAAATACTTCCACGAAAACTTGTATAAAAGAAAAAATATTTCTTTCCTTTTCTGAAGAACCCCCCTTTGGAAAGGAAATGGAAATATTCTAAAAACATGTTCGTTTAAGGCGAACCTCGTTTCCGTTTTTTATTTCCGGACTTTTGCAAATTTGCAAACATTTTTCAAAAACATCGGAATAAATTCTAAAAACGTGTTCCATTAACCCCCTGGGGGCCAGGCTTTTTACCAGAACAACACCGAAATTTCACGATCTTCAATTGAATGTTTTGTGGATTAAATTTAACCTATCGTATATTTTATTGACTGAAACACATTCCTAGAACAATAAACTATTTACCAAAATAATATTACTTGCGTAATTACGTAAATTGATAGGTTTTATGATGTTTTATTCGAGGTCACGCATCGGCATTTTGACGCGGCCGCCAAAATGACAGTTCGAGATGCCCACAGATAAAAATTATTTTAAAATTTTCTAATGTTGCAAGGTGAATGAAATTTTTACCCATCTCATAGAGAATGTTGGCGCTAGCATTTCTGACCGTGTTCTTATTCAAATTTTGTACATAGAAGGGTAAAAATCGAAGATGAAAATATTTTTTTTTCGCGCATGCGCAAGACCTGCGCACATCCCGCCCGACGAAAAATTTCATATAAATTATTCGGAGTGACCGGCTGCATTGCGGCTTTTTCTATGGTAAAGGGCGATAATAGAGCTAGCGATTCTGACCGTGTTTTTCATACACTTTCTTTATACATAAGGGTCAAAATTGCGTAAAAATTTTGATTTTTCATTTTTGTGCGCCGGCGCACACGCGGCACAGGCCGGGTTAAGGTGAATCCCGGCCTGTGAAATTTTCATATCCGGACTTTGAAAATTTTCAACAAATTTCCAAAACATCTGGATTTTTTCACAAAATCACGTTTTTTGAGGCAAACCCCTGCACAAATTTTTCTCGTTTTTGGACTTGAAAATTTTCAACAAATTTCCAAAACAGCTGGATTTTTTCACAAAATCACGTTTTTTAAGGGAAACCGCTGCCCAAATTTTTCTCGTTTTTGGACTTGAAAAATTTCCAAAAACATCTGGAATTTTTCACAAAATCACGTTTTTTGAGGCAAACCCCTGCCCAAATTTTCAAATAAACCAAACACTTTTAAAAAACACGTTTTTTTTCAAAAACTTTTTGTAAAAATACGTCCCCAGTGGTCAGTCTCTGCCCAATTTCTCTCCAATTGCGAGTCTAGTTCTCACTTTTTCCAACATAAGGTCACTCTAACACAATCCTATACACCATGGAAGTTCCTCAAGTTACGCTGGGTATAATCCCACACATTTTTACTTCAAGAAAGGAAGAATTACTACAGGCCCTGAGAAATAGAAAGATTTCTCCAAGGAATAAATCCAAAAAATGCCTTTCTGTGACGGAATCAGTAAATTCCATCACATCAAGTTCTCAGGCGTTATCAAATTGGCAAAACATGCATCTTGTTAACCCTGATCATCATTACGCCCCTGACCTCTCTTGGCCAGTCGTCAATGAGTGCGATGCGGTCTCTTTAAAAGTCTGATAATTCTTGTCATAAATGACGTGAGTTACTTGTAATTATTAAATGTAAATAATCACCCATATGGGCATTCGTAAGGTAATCCCTACACCCGAAAGCACATTAATGTCAACGGTAGCCTAACTCCTGTACATTCTTTTTCTTTTTGCATAATTTTATATGTTCTTGTACATCCTGCGTGCCTTGCCTGCTGTACCACAAGAGCACCTCTTGGGGCACCGTTTTCATACTTGTACGCATCCTCTTCCTGAAATTGATCACTTCGGGAAAGGGCCTCCTTTTCCTCCTACCATCAACGGTTCCGGAAAACTCCTGCTCCAAGACGTCGCTTTCCTTTTCACAATTCTTGCAGCATCCGCGCGTTTTTTTTCTCACCTCATCGCCTCATCTTGTCATATCACCTTTTTTTAATTGTTTTGTGTCGGGTTTTTGCCGTACCAGTGTTGTAAATATAAAATCATAAGTGCAAGTCTGTATAATAACCATTGGTGTCGGACCATTGCCGCAGCTCACTACTATGGTCACAGCACCATATTGTAAGAATGTCGCGACGATTTCCGTTATAATAGGAAATCCTCCCGTTTTTTTCTTTTTTCTTTTTTCTCTTCACCCCATCCTAACACATTCATAGTAATGTTGTATATTGGGGATCGTTTCGAATACACCAAATGTACACACCTATCAGGTCACATTCGCTGGATTCGAAACAATTCAAGAGCAACATTTTTGCTACTTGTGGTTTTTTCTTCTTTTTCCAAAAATTAGAATGGCGCTCAACCCAATTGCTCTATTTTTTTCCAGAATCGTATTTTGTCGGATTCTGAGAAAAATATTTGTTATAAAAGTGACAATACGTTTCGTCCCTTCATTAACATTGTTCTTTGTACATATACAACTTCATTATGAGGTACAATATTTTATCATGACATCAGTTTCTTTTGTCCTTTATTGTACCATTATTCTTGTTTGAAGTTTAAAATCTTGGCCAGATCTTCAATAAAATTTGTGTTTATCGCCTTTTGGCAAGTCTTGTAACGTATGCTAATATGAAATTATTAAGCTACAGCAGTGCCGTATTAATTACGTCATTGCAAAACCGCCGTCTGTATTGAATGGGGACCCACATTTTCGAACGTAATTGGGCTACTGTCTTTCAATACTGGGCAAATTTGTTGTAAATCGTTCATTCCTGTCACGTGAGACGTGAAAACGTGACAATATCTACCATCATAGGAGAGATCCTCAAAACATCCGCCATGATACGAGAAGCTCGTTATAATTACTTTATACTCTTAACTAAATGTTATTGAGTTGGTCGTGTGTCCTTTGGCATGAGAACCGCTTAACCCGCCGTCTGTATTGAATGGGGACCCACATTTTCGAACGTAATTGGGCTACTGTCTTTCAATACTGGGCAAATTTGTTGTAAATCGTTCATTCCTGTCACGTGAGACGTGAAAACGTGACAATATCTACCATCATAGGAGAGATCCTCAAAACATCCGCCATGATACGAGAAGTTCGTCATAATTACTTTATACTCTTAACTAAATGTTACTAAGTTGGTCGTGTGTCCTTTGGCATGAGAACCGCTTAACCCGCCGTCTGTATTGAATGGGGACCCACATTTTCGAACGTAATTGGGCTACTGTCTTTCAATACTGGGCAAAATTGTTGTAAATCGTTCATTCCTGTACATGAGACGTGAAGACGTTACAATACTCACCATGAGTCGTGCGAACGAAATAATATCTACCCCCATGTTTGTGTGACCTACCAAGTGTAGATCACACGTCTTTTATGTCAATGTATTCCTTTTGTCCTACACTACCAAATGGTATTGTAATGTGCCAGGATAACTGCTGTAGACCTTGTTTCACCTTCCACTCAGAGGTCGAATTTCGGAAATAGCCGAGTCCTCAGCAGTTTTCTTCGTTCAAATGTTCCCAATTGTCACCCTTTCCCTTCCTCGAAATTATCCGTGAATGGGGATATATGCGTTACGCACTTGGCGTTTCGTTTGTCAAATGGGACAACCTTCATACACGGATCCTTTCAACTTCCTACTCCTTTCCCACTTTTCATAACTTATTTGTACTCAATGTTTTTGTTCTTCGAAAGTAGAAAAAATGCTACCGTATAGACGTGAGCATAGGTCATGGAAGACCAACTTCTTTCGAAAGGGGGCATTTTGTCATACGTACAAACCCTTACCTACGTGTTCTTGGAAATGTATTTAGTTTAAAAAAAAACTAAATGGGTTAAACAGAACCTTCCTTGAATACGTACCTTTGTAATATGTATAAGTCTGTAGTTGCATTTAGTTAACTCTCTCTCCGTCTCTCTCTCTCTCTCTACACGTCAAACTAATCCAATCTTTCTCAATATGCACACCTTGTTTCTCTCCAAACCTTTTCATCATTGGTCTACCAGGCAGGTAAACTTCAAGAATTTTGTTCTAATAATAATTTTTTCGCCGGATTAATAAGAAGACCAGCAGCTCTTCACCCCATCTACACCTGCGCCTCTCTTCATGCTGCCTTCACTACCGTCACGGAGGTCCCATGCCTTCAAACCCTACGTACCAAAAGCACCCGACCACACCTAACATAACCTAGTGTGAGTCGTGCGTGTAGTTGCGAATTGTATCATCACAAAACCATCACTCAAACAAACCCGAGCACGTCAGCTCTAAGTTGGTTCATGTTCCTGTTGCCATTGTACAAATGTTCCTGCGGCACCTTGCAAATGTTCCTGTTGCCATTGTACAAATGTTCCTGCGGCACCTTGCAAATGTTCCTGTTGCCATTGTACAAATGTTCCTGCGGCACCTTGCAAATGTTCCTGTTGCCATCGTGCAAATGTTCCTGCGGCATCTCGCAAATGTTCCTGTTGCCATTGTACAAATGTTCCTGCGGCACCTTGCAAATGTTCCTGTTGCCATCGTGCAAATGTTCCTGCGGCATCTCGCAAATGTTCCTGTTGCCATTGTACAAATGTTCCTGCGGCACCTTGCAAATGTTCCTGTTGCCATTGTACAAATGTTCCTGCGGCACCTTGCAAATGTTCCTGTTGCCATCGTGCAAATGTTCCTGCGGCATCTCGCAAATGTTCCTGTTGCCATTGTACAAATGTTCCTGCGGCATCTCGCAAATGTTCCTGTTGCCATTGTACAAATGTTCCTGCGGCATCTCGCAAATGTTCCTGTTGCCATTGTACAAATGTTCCTGCGGCATCTCGCAAATGTTCCTGTTGCCATTGTACAAATGTTCCTGCTGCATCTTGCAAATGTTCCAGCTGCACCTTGCAAATTGCTCTGTTGCCATCATGTCAATGCTCCTGTGCCCTTGCGCAAATAACAATACCAACAATTGTTCATCCAACAATCCCACTGTATACAAACCAGTGTACCAACCACCATCACAACAACGGCTGTCATGCACACAAACCACCTCCTCTATAAAGGACCAACCACCAATTACAATTCCACTCTCCAGTACCTCAATGATGTCATACTGGCCCACCCACAGGATCCGGAAGCAGCTACCTTTTTGACCTCTGTGACAGGTAGAACCCTCTCCACCACCAAGAAGCCTCATCCTGCGTTCTCTTCTTCGTGTTTTCTTTAAGGCCCTAGTGTTCCTTGAGTGTAATCTCAAACGGGCCAGGTTACTGTGACAAAGTAACCTTATAACTTCAGTGCAACGTTCAAACACCCCAAACATCCTACGCAAACCACGCTACGCAAACTTAGCTCACAGACCAATGATACAATTTAGAGTCATTTTTTTTCTATCACTGCATAACCCTTGTACCTTTCTCCAGCAGGTCCTTGTTTATATTTATGTATGCCACTGCTCTTTCATGTACATTCATGTATAATTCTTTGTTCACCATGTTTTTTTTCTCTTTTGTTTTTGTTTCTACTATTTTGTAGCTAGCAACTTTTTCTTTTTCTCTCTCTCTCTCTCTCCCCCCTTTCTCTTGGATGTTTTTTTTTTTTTTTTTGGCACAAGTGCTAGAAGGGTAAGAGGATTTCTTAGCCCTACTGCTCCATTACCACGTCGCCTTTTTTGCGGCGAGGGGGGAAGTGTTACGTTACGGAATTGTTTCCCGTGCGAGCTAATAGCGAATTGACCCCTTGCACAGGCCCTCCGCCCCTCTCCCCGCACCGCGCGGCGCCCGTGCCAAGCGCCGAGCGGCTCCCCGTCCCCATTCCTTCGCCGGCCTTCGGCAGAATAACTGTGTTCCCCGTGATTCGCGCTAGGCGCTCTCCGTAAACGCTCACGATGTTTTACTTTAATTGTGTATTGTGCTTAAAGAGGTTTACGCCTACCCAGAATCCTGTCTGCCGACCGCCTATCTCCTGCTTGTGAGTACCAATGAACCTTGCTACCCCTCTGTGTGCTAAGAACTGACATTTAAATTCACTAAACACGCGTAGAGAGAGTTGAGAGAAGCTCCCCCCGTTATGATAGAATTAATTAGAGATAGCCAAATACTCATGTGTGTAGTGCCGATGCTGGCCTTTTGTAGAACCCTGTTCACCTTTAATTGAATAAAACCCTTTTTCGTGCATAACAACTGTGTTCTGATTGAGGAAGGAGACCTGGAGATTTTGAGGAAAGGAAGGGGAGTAGGAATTAACAAGCGAACCACAGACACTCGCCCTGGGTTTAAGAGGGACCTTGCTCGCGCCGGCTGTGCAGAGCTAGCCGCCGGCTTGTTTATTGCATGTCCTTTCCAGGTTTTGGGTTTAGCGTTGGCCGCAAGTAGCGCCAATGCTAGCAACCCTTTTCCTTACCAAAATTTCCTTAAAGTTTACTATTAAATTATCTCCGGGTTCTGTACGGTATACCAAGTTTTTGGGAGGCTAACTTAACTCTGGCTTGGATGGAGCCCCCATATCTGAGCTGGCCGCTTAGAGTTTCACCAAGCATATCAATGGAGGGCCTGTTGGGAAGATTGCTTCCGTTTAAGGAGACTAGATTTTCATTTGGACCTCTTTTAGACGTAATCAGACAAGATTGGGTCTTTGATACATTAAATTCGACGAGATTACATTGACATTCAGATTATCGAGGCTCTACCTGAATTATAGTTCATGAGAGTGTAAAATTTGTTCTTTTGTTAAATGGTACACATATGAAAAAACCTTCTGGGAATCGTCCTGGAAATGTAGATTCATATTGTGTTAAAAAAATTGTCATTACTAATTTGAAATGTCATTTTGGTAAAATAGAATCATCAACGGGAGAGTGCGAATGCGGCGATCCAATCACCTGCCGCCGGCGTGATGAAGACTACGAAGAATCATTCTCCGACAAGTCCAACAGAGACGATGGAACTTCATCGCTGGATACCAGCAAGGCATCGCTGGACGGTGCTGCTGCTTCATCATCGCCGGGGAGGCCAGGAAAGGACAAAAATGATAAGGAGACCAGCTCTAGCTGTAAATCTAGCAAGGTTAGTGATTATTTACTTAAGGTGAAACAGAAGCAACAATTCTCATACAATCTGTTTTTCAGCCGCATTCGAAAACTACAGATAGTATTTTATTTATTTTAGTACAAAAAAATAACACTAATAATGAAATTTACGCGAACAAAAATTTCACTGTTATATGACTTATAATAACCAAGTTATTACATTAACAAAAGTAATTATTTTTCATCAGATTTACGTTAGACACGGGCAGCTAAAATCCGCTACACCCGGCGAGGGGCGCGGGGCGCGGGAATAGGTATCTGCATGTTAGAAGGCGACAAACTTATGTGCGAGCGATCCCGATATGCACGTCTCGTGAACACTTTCAGCACATTCCTATGGTGTGGTAGTTTGATATTATATTTTTGTCGAAAAAATGTCAAGTTGCTTTTCTGATTTTTTATGGTTGTTTCTGTGCGCAGGGAATATTTGCGGCCGAGACACACAGTAAAAGTGGCAAAATTAACTACATAATGATAAACAGGGCCGCTGTAATAATTTAGAACTTTCATAAATCTGTAACTATCACTAGGTAGAGACTTACCTAGTTATTTTGTTGTTGCGATTTACTAAACAATAAAATGAATAGGTACCTAGATCCAGCTGCGCGGGTATCTACATTCTGTCACATAACATGATTTGTCAGTCTTCTCTACTGTTATTCCGAGTGACCGTTCTCAAATAATTGATTCACTTGGTTTTTGCGAAAAATTACCTCAAGACACAGAGATATATTTTTTTTTATGTTTCTTTATTCATTGAAGATTATTTTTTACAAAAGTTGGGGATTTTTCGACCACCATGCTAGGCACATGCCCGTGTTGTGGTGGTCGAAGAATATAGGTACCTAGTTAGAGGTTCCGAGCCTTACATAAATCCGATCGGGAGGGACTGGTTGAGGGTGACCATTCGAGGCTTCCTGCACTCTTCTCTTGACCCATCGCTTGCTCCGCAGTGAGAGGGATGGATTTATACGTCCGTCACTCCTGTTCCCACTGACCCCAGATACTAGCCACGCCACGCCTCATGCCTTTTTCCTTCCCAGAACATCCTCTCCTTCCTTTCTTTTAAGACCATCCACACAGATGACATAAGCCCTGGAGGGAATTATTTTCCTATTGTAGCAGTTGTAAAAATAAATAAATAACACTATTTTCTCAAACACAGTTTTGCGTTATTCTAAAACATTAGGCATGCATTTTATAAAAATTACAAAGACTCTGGGAAGAAACGAATCCCAGAATGAGTGAAATACCTACTTATTATTTTCACAAACATTTGCTGGGTAGGTAGGTACCTACTGTAATTATCATCTAATTTATTTATTTACTGTGCACCTACCTAACCATCACGCTTCGCGCCCTTTCCTGGGAACCCCTGCTAAGTCATCAAACATAATGAACCCCTTGGAGTGACGTATGTTAGGGATGTTGGTTTTTTAATAAATGGTTCCCGGGGCGGCGGTACCCTAACCCGCCACTCAAATTGAAATGTCTTCCTCGGGCGTCTCCGACTTCTTTTACCCTTCACTTTCACTATCGTGTCATATTCACATTCCTACAACGTCTCATAATAATATTATTATTAATTATTGTTACCTATTAGCAAAATCATAATACAAACTTATTTTTATTACGTATAATGAAGTTGTAAATGGGTCCTGGATTGAGCACACGAGAAACCATTTCTCAGATATAGCAATACTCACCACTTGGTTAGTTTGATAAATTCGCTGCACACATATAAAGGAATAGATCCTAACCTTTTGACAGATATCACTCATTTATCGCTTTTGACAAACATAGAAAAAAGCAAGCACGTGCGAGGGTACCATACAGCTTGCGTCGTTGGGGGAAAAGCCCGTTAAACACGATAAAGCATTTAGTTTTTTATTGAAATTAAACTGAAAAGTTGTCAGCAAAATGAGGCCTGGTATTAGAAAAAAACTAGCGTTTGCAATCATATTTGAGCTTAGATGTAAGTCACTTGTTATAATTGTAAATCTTGGTTGTAAGCCAGTAATATAATTCACAAGCTAGGTATAAGTCTTATATGAAAGTCACTAGTTATAATTGTAAATCTTAGTTGTAAGCCAGTAATATTGATTCATTTATATATTTATTTGTACAGCGCCATTGGGGTGATTTTTCACAAAAAAGATTATTGGCTATTTGAGGCTAGGAGCAATGTGAATGGTCGAAGAAGTCAGGGACGCCCGAGGAAGACACGGCACGATCAAGTGAATCAGATGTTTGAGTCGGGCCATGTCAAGAGTCAGAATAATAGAAGAGTGTGTATGAGACGATGTAGGAATGTGAATGAGGTAAAGAGTGTGTGCCAAGACCGAGTTGTTTGGCGATCCCTCCTCTCTGCCTACCCCTGCGGAGAAACGGCGTGATGGTTAGTTAGTTAGTTATCCCGCTAATTTGCGGGATTTTCAAGGGTGGGTTTTGGGGGAAAAAAATATTTTTATTACCGTTCTATTCTGATTCAGAGTAATATCACAATAAAACTACGTTGATTTTATCCAATACTTAGTGTAACTAATATCACTTAATTACAAATAAAAAATATATGTAATTAATTAAACGAAGACAATATAAGCGAAAGTCAGTCGAAAATCTGAGAACAGAAAAATCAGAAAAAGATATTGACACCGCTGGGACTTGAACCCAGGACCTCTTGCTGTTAAAATAAAAAATAAAAAAAAATAAAAAAATATATGTTTTTTAATTTTATGGTTATTTCCTTTTGGGGTATTATGCCGTGTTGCGCTACCTCCTCCTTTAGCCAACGTTTCGGACAGCGTTACAGTGTCCATCATCAGGGCAGATGTGTCTGATGATGATGGACACTGTAACGCTGTCCGAAACGTTGGCTAAAGGAGGAGGTAGCGCAACACGGCATAATACCCCAAAAGGATATAACCATAAAATTTTTGGCCGTGAAAATCTAAAATCATATCCGTATTTTAATTTGTTTATTTTCATGTAATATAACAGCGGTACCACACGCGCAGATAAAATATGTGGCTTGGCCAATTTCGGCATATTGCTCTCCATTGGGAATGTACGGCGAGCAATATGCCGAAATACGCAAAGCCACATCTTTTATAGCTGCGTCGGGCACAGGTCTTATGTTATATTATACTTATACTGACTCTTCGCGATCTCATTGAACACTATTCTAGTAACTAAATATTTAAAACTGATTAAAATTGCTCCCCTTTTTTAGAGGTCTTTAAGTGGGCAAGCACTTTAAATTATTTAAAAATACAATTTGTACTCCAACGTTCTTCATTGAGCAAGTGATGCTACTGATACATCTCGAAGAATTTACGTGAAGGGAAGACAAAAAAAAATTATACTAATAGGTGGTACATTATTTTGAAGGAGAAACAACTTCCATACAAGAAAAAAATACCTACTGTTGACGTTATTCTGTAGAAGCGATAAGTATCTACGTCGAAATTCATTAATTTTACACGCTGAAAAGGGTTATTAAAACTACAGGTGGCGTTGAAGGAGTGTGAAATTTTCAACAGCGACACATAATATTTACGGAAACCTCCATAAAACTTGGAACTTTTTGTTGGAAAAAATATAAATCACTAGAAAAAAATACAATACAGTTTTCTGGAACCATGTAATACGGACTCTGTTGCCCGAACATCGTAGACAGAAAAGTAAGTCTTGCAACGGTCTTTATAAAAAAAGGTTCAGTTAACGCCAGCAACCGCAAGATATGCTCTTTTAACTCAGCCGACCCTTTTTATAAATTATTCTATCTCCACGGGTGTTGATTTAATTAACTAAATTCAACAAACTCTAGTCTTCCGTCTCTTTTGAACTAGTACGTTTTGGCGTTAAATTTACGAAATGCACTGTTTATCGCAAATATGTTTCGGTTGGGTAAAAATAATTCTGTACGAACGCGCGTGGAGTTGTAGCAAATGTATTTTTTACGTGTTAATTTTGTAATAAAACTGTGTGTTTTTCAGCCGTTTTCTAATATTATAAAGTTTTAGGTATAAAAAACTATTAAAACAGATTACTATATCTTATGTACAGCCGCAAACCAATAATTCATCCCAATATTAAAAAGCATAACGTGTAGAAAGCGTTTTATTCGATAATATTGAAAATAACGCCATCTATCGGTGTGAAGTTTCTAAATATATTTTGAGAATACCCTTAAACCTTAAACCTTAAAAAAAAACCATTAGCCTCTTCCTTTCGGTAACCAATACTGGCCATTGGTAAGTTACATGAAAATTTACCTGTCAGTAATTCTATTTCAGTAATGTTATTTTTGTGAGGTGAACACACAATGTCAACCTCCGTGGTCGAGAGATAAGGTATCTGAAGGTCGCGGTTCAAATCCCGGTGTGTGCAGATAAATTTTATTTTATTGATTTGTGTTTTCACTTTTTAAATTTTTTTTTTTTATTTGTTTGAAACATTTTTAGAGTTACAATTTTACAATAATAAATAAAATATTTCAATCACTCTCCTAATAAAGCAGATGCTTGTTTTTAGGAGAGGACAACTATGTATTTTTATGTTTATTTAAATTAAGCCCCCAAAGGGCTCACAAACTCCAACAGCTCGTAAGGCTTTGAAGCAAAGAATGGACGGTTACCTCGAGAGTGTTTTCTCTTGGGGTAAAAATAATCTCGTTGAATTTAATGTTTCAAAGACCCAATCTTGTCTGATTACGTCTAAAAGGGATCGCAATGAAAATCTAGTCTCTTTCAACGGAAGCAATCTTCCGAACAGGCCCTCCATTGATATGCTTGGTGTAACCCTAAGTGACCAGCTCAGGTATGGGGGCTCCATCGAAGCCAGAGTAAAGTTAGCCTCCCAAAAACTGGGCGTACTGTACAGGGCCCGCAGATACTTTAATAGTACACAACTGCTAACCCTGTACAAATCGCAAGTGCGCCCCACGGTTGAATTTGGCAGCCACCTCTGGTCTGGAGCTCCAAAATACCTGAAAAATACCCTCGACTCTGTGCAGAAACGGGCGGTCCGTTTGATAGATTCTCCCATCTTAACAGACGGATTGCAATCTTTAGAGCACAGGCGTCGGGTGGGAATGTATTTGTTCTACCGGTATTACAATGGAAGATGCTCCGAGGAACTAGCATCATTGATCCCTTCGGCACCGGTGCATAGTCGGGAAACACGCCAAACGCGTGCCCAACATTTGTACACAGTTGACATTTGTCACATGAGAACGGGTCGTTTCTTCGACTCGTTCTTGTGTTCAACAGCTCGGCTGTGGAATGATTTGCCGGCCTCTGTGTTTCCTCCTTCCTACAACATGGGTCTCTTCAAGACCAATGTTCATTCCTTCCTCTCCTCAAAAAGACCCTCCACACAGCATCCCAGATGACATAGGCCCTGAGGAAAATTGTTTTCCTCAGGGCCTCCTGTGTGGAGTTAATGTAAAAAAAAAAAAAAAATTAAAAATATTATTACAAAAACTATTAAGTAATAATTTTATGAGAAAATACAATATGAGTAATAAAAATTGCTGGGGGCGCTGCAGCTGCGGCCTACCCCAGGCCCTATTCCTGTAAAACACACACAATAACAGCCGTCGGTTAGCTCAAACCGGCTCGAACATGATTCCTCCTAAAAAACAGGGCGAGTGCCAGTGGTTCGCTTGGTCAATTCTTCCTTCCCCTCCTCTCCTCAAAATCCCCGGGACTCCCTCTTCAATCAGTACACAGTATTTGCATTTAAGGGGTTTATTCAATAAACAGAACAGGGTGATACACATACGGCCAGTGTCGGCACAAAACACAAGTTAAACTACCCTACTGACCTAACGAGGATTTCTCCCTCTCTCTATGCGTTTAAATGAAGTTACAAACGGTTCAAAGCACACGGTGGGGGGGAGGAAGCGAGTTGGTACTCACATAGCTAGATGCGTGGTCTGCCATCTTTTCTGGATTCCGTTCACAACACAATTGCAAACAATACATCGCGGAGTTAATATCGTAGAGCACAAACAGCGCAAATCGCGCGTAGCCAGTTGCTTGGCCGAGAGCTAGCGAAGGAATGGCGGCCGGCGGGCCGCCCGGCGCTTCGCGCCTGACGCGGGGTGGTCGCGCGGTGCGGGGAGAGGAAACGGTCGGCACGTGTAGTGGGGACGATTCACTTAACCTTCCGCTCGGGAGCCGATTCTGTTACGTAACACTTCCCCCCTCGCCGCAAAAAAAGCGACGTGGTAATGGAGCAGTAGGGCTAAGAAATCCTCTTACCCTTCTAGCACTTGTGCCAAAACAAAACAAAAAAAAAAAAAAAAAAATTTAAGAGAAAAAGGGAGAGAGAGAGAGAAAAAGGTTGCTAGCTACAAAATAGTAGAAACAAAAACAAAAGAGAAAAAAGCATGGTGAACAAGGAATTATACATGAATGAACAAGAAAGAGCAGTGACATACATAAATATAAACAAGGACCTGTTGGAGAAAGGTACAAGGGTTATGCAGTGATAGAAAAAAAATGACTCTAGTTGTATCATTGGTCTGTGAGCTATGTTTGCGTAGCGTGGTTTGCGTAGGATGTTTGGGGTGTTGGGACGTTGCACTGAAGTTACACGGTTACTTTGTCACAGTAACCTGGCCCGTTTGAGATTACACTCAAGGAACACTAGGGCCTTAAAGAAAACACGAAGAAGAGAACGCAGGATGAGGCTTCTTGGTGGTGGAGAGGGTTCTACCTGTCACAGAGGTCAAAAAGGTAGCTGCTTCCGGATCCTGTGGGTGGGCCAGTATGACGTCATTGAGGTACTGGAGGGTGGAATTGTAATTGGTGGTTGGTCCTTTATAGAGGAGGTGGTTTGTGTGCATGACAGCCGTTGTTGTGATGGTGGTTGGTACACTGGTTTGTATACAGTGGGATTGTTGGATGAACAATTGTTGGTATTGTTATTTGCGCAAAGGCACAGGAGCATTGGCATGGTGGCAACAGAGCAATTTGCAAGGTGCAGCTGGAACATTTGCAAGATGCAGCAGGAACATTTGTACAATGGCAACAGGAACATTTGCGAGATGCCGCAGGAACATTTGTACAATGGCAACAGGAACATTTGCGAGATGCCGCAGGAACATTTGTACAATGGCAACAGGAACATTTGCAAGGTGCCGCAGGAACATTTGTACAATGGCAACAGGAACATTTGCGAGATGCCGCAGGAACATTTGTACAATGGCAACAGGAACATTTGCAAGGTGCCGCAGGAACATTTGTACAATGGCAACAGGAACATGAACCAACTTAGAGCTGACGTGCTCGGGTTTGTTTGAGTGATGGTTTTGTGATGATACAATTCGCAACTACACGCACGACTCACACTAGGTTATGTTAGGTGTGGTCGGGTGCTTTTGGTACGCAGGGTTTGAAGGCATGGGACCTCCGTGACGGTAGTGAAGGCAGCATGAAGAGAGGCGCAGGTGTAGATAGGGTGAAGAGCTGCTGGTCTTCTTATTAATCCGGCGAAAAGATTATTATTAGAGCAAAATTCTTGAAGTTTACCTGCCTGGTAGACCAATGATGAAAAGGTTTGGAGAGAAACAAGGTGTGCATGTTGAGAAAAATTGGATTTGTTTGACGCGTAGAGAGAGAGAGAGACGGAGAGAGAGTTAACTAAATGCAACTACAGACTTATACATATTACAAAGGTACGTATTCAAGGAAGGTTCTGTTTAACCCATTTAGTTTTTTTTTAAACTAAATACATTTCCAAGAACACGTAGGTAAGGGTTTGTACGTATGACAAAATGCCCCTTTTCGAAAGAAGTTGGTCTTCCATGACCTATGCTCACGTCTATACGGTAGCATTTTTTCTACTTTCGAAGAACAAAACATTGAGTACAAATAAGTTATGAAAAGTGGGAAAGGAGTAGGAAGTTGAAAAGATCCGTGAATGAAGGTTGTCCCATTTGACAAACGAAACGCCAAGTGCGTAACGCATATATCCCCATTCACGGATAATTTCGAGGAAAGGAAAGAGTGACAATTGGGAACATTTGAACGAAGAAAACTGCTGAGGACTCGGCTATTTCCGAAATTCGACCTCTGAGTGAAAGGTGAAACAAGGTCTACAGCAACTTTCCTGGCACATTACAATACAATTTGGTAGAGTGGGACAAAAGGGATACACTGACAAAAAGAGTCTAATCCACTACGTGTATTGGGCAGAAGATTAGAAGGTCGTTTTATTCTCCTACTTGTTTGCGAGAAATGACAGACCCTTGCTCAAATCTCACAAACCTGGGGGTTTTCTTGTTCGTCCCCCAGACAACGAGTTAGGTGTTTTTGTGTCCATCAACTTAACTCCTACGACACGATGCCCCATAATCATGAGTGAAGCGTATGATTAGTCCTTTTGAGATAGTGGATAGTTCCTGGGTTCTTGTGACAGGAAGTCCACGGGCATGTTAATGAGTACTCTGCTGTAAAAGCAATAATTTTCTGATAACAGAAAATAAAAGGCGTGTGATCTACGCTTGGTAGGTCACACAAACATGGGGTAGATATTATTTCGTTCGCACGATTCATGGTGAGTATTGTAACGTCTTCACGTCTCATGTACAGGAATGAACGATTTACAACAAATTTTGCC
The DNA here is from genome assembly GCA_917880885.1 of Limnephilus marmoratus. Taxonomy (NCBI): domain Eukaryota; kingdom Metazoa; phylum Arthropoda; class Insecta; order Trichoptera; family Limnephilidae; genus Limnephilus; species Limnephilus marmoratus. Next base: position 40,327,417 of record OU862926.1, read on the forward strand.
CAGTATTGAAAGACAGTAGCCCAATTACGTTCGAAAATGTGGGTCCCCATTCAATACAGACGGCGGGTTGAATGAACGATTTACAACAAATTTGCCCAGTATTGAAAGACAGTAGCCCAATTACGTTCGAAAAAGTGGGTCCCCATTCAATACAGACGGCGGATTAAGCGGTTCTCATGCCAAAGGACACACGACCAACTTAGTAACATTTAGTTATGAGTATAAAGTAATTATAACGAGCTTCTCGTATCATGGCGGATGTTTTGAGGATCTCTCCTATGATGGTAGATATTGTCACGTTTTCACGTCTCACGTGACAGGAATGAACGATTTACAACAAATTTGCCCAGTATTGAAAGACAGTAGCCCAATTACGTTCGAAAATGTGGGTCCCCATTCAATACAGACGGCGGTTTTTTGCAATGATGTAATTAATACGGCACTGCTGTAGCTTAATAATTTCATATTAGCATACGTTACAAGACTTGCCAAAAGGCGATAAACACAAATTTTATTGAAGATCTGGCCAAGATTTTAAACTTCAAACTAGAATAATGGTACAATAAAGGACAAAAGAAGCTGATGTCATGATAAAATATGTACCTCATAATGAAGTTGTATATGTACAAGGAACAACGTTAATGAAGGGACAAAACATATTGTCACTTTTATAACAACAAAAAAAAAAAATTTTCCGAATCCGACAAAATATGATTCTAGAAAAATAAGAGCAATTGGGTTGAGCGCCATTCTAATTTTTTGGAAAAAGAAGAAAAAACCACAAATAGCAACAAGGTTGCTCTTGAATTGTCTCGAATCCAGCGAATGTGACCTGATAGGTGAGTACATTGGGTGTATTCGAAACGATTCCCAATATACAACATTACTATGAATGTGTAGGATGGGGTGAAGAGGGAAAAGAAAGAAAGAAAAAAACGGGAGGATTTCCTATTATAACAGAAATCGTCGCGACATTCTTACAATATGGTGCTGTGACCATAGTAGCGAGCCCGCGGCAAAGGTCTGAAACCAATGGTTATTATACAGACTTGTGCTTATGATTTTATATTTACAACATTAGGGTAGGGACGTACTGGTACGACAAAACCCGACACAAAACAAAAAATTAAAAAAAGGGGTGATATGACAAGATGAGGCGATGAGGTGAGAAAAAAAAACGCGCGGATGCTGCAAGAATTGTGAAAGGAAAAACGACGTCTCGGAGCAAGAGTTTTCTGGAACCGTTGATGGTAGGAGGAAAAAGGAGTCCCTTTCCCGAAGTGATCAATTTCAGGAAGAGGATGCATACAAGCATGAAAACAGTGCCCCAAGAGGTGCTCTTGTGGTACAGCAGGCAAGGCGCGCAGGATGTAAAAGAACATATAAAATTATGCACAAAAAAAAATGTACAGGAGTTAGGCTACCGTTGACATTAATGTGCCTTCGGGTGTAAGGATTTCCTTACGAATGCCCATGTGGGTGATTATTTACATTTAATATTTACATGTAACTCACGTCACTTATGACAAGAGTTTTGCCAATTTGATAACGCCTGAGAACTTGGTGTGATGGAATTTACTGATTCCGTGAGAGGTGACTTCCGGTTGAAATTGCAACCTCCTGATGTATTTTTTGTTGTAGAAAGAAGCATATAGAGTAAGGCATTTTTTGGATTTATTCCTAGGAGAAATCTTTCTATTTCTCCGGGCCTGTAGTAGTTCCTCCTTTTTTGAAGTAAAACTGTGTGGGATTATACCCAGCGTGACTTGAGGAACTTCCATGGTGTATAAGGTCGTATCAGAGTGACCTTATGTTGGAAAAAGTGAGAACTAGACTCGCAATTGGAAAGAAATTGGGCAGAGATTGACCACTGGGGACGTATTTTTACAAAAAGTTTTTGAAAAAAAAACGCGTTTTTTATAAGTGTTTGGTTTATTTGAAAATTTGGGCAGCGGTTCCCCTCAAAAAACGTGATTTTGTGAAAAAATCCAGATGTTTTGAAAATTTGTTGAAAATTTTTCAAAGTCCAAAAACGAGAAAAATTTGCGCAGAGGTTCCCCTCAAAAAACGTGATTTTGAGAAAAAAATCCAGATGTTTTGAAAATTTGTTGAAAATTTTTCAAAGTCCAAAAACGAGAAAAATTTGCGCAGAGGTTCCCCTCAAAAAACGTGATTTTGAGAAAAAATCCAGATGTTTTGAAAATTTGTTGAAAATTTTTCAAAGTCCAAAAACGAGAAAAATTTGCGCAGAGGTTCCCCTCAAAAAACGTGATTTTGAGAAAAAATCCAGATGTTTTGAAAATTGTTGAAAATTTTTCTAAGTCCGAAAACGAGAAAAATTTGGGCAGCGGTTTCCCTCAAAAAACGTGATTTTGGGAAAAAATCCTGATGTTTTGAAAATTTGTAGAAAATTTTTCTAAGTCCGAAAACGAGAAAAATTTGGGCAGCGGTTTCCCTCAAAAAACGTGATTTTGGGAAAAAATCCTGATGTTTTGAAAATTTGTTGAAAATTTTCAAAGTCCATAGACGAGAAAAAAAATTGGGCAGCGGTTCCCCTCGAAAAACGTGATTTTGAGAAAAAATCCTGATGTTTTGAAAATTTGTTGAAAATTTTCAAAGTCCATAGACGGGAAAAAAAATTGGGCAGCGGTTTCCCTTACAAAAACGTGATTTTGAGAAAAAATCCTGATGTTTTGAAAATTTGTTGAAAATTTTCTAAGTCCGGAACGAGAGAAAATTTGAGCAGCGGTTTCCCTCAAAAAACGTGATTTTGAGAAAAAATCCCGATGTTTTTGAAAAAGGTTTGCAAATAAGCAAAAGTCCGGAAAAGAAAAAATAAAAAAAACGGAAACGAGGTTCGCCTTAAATGAACATGTTTTTTGGAATATTTCGATTAGCCTTCCAAAGGGGGGGGTTCTTTAGAAAGGAAAGGAAATATTTTTTCTTTTATACAAGTTTTCGTGGAAGTATGTTTGAAAATTCAACAATGTCTTGGGGAATTGTTCTTTATTTAACGTGGCTATACTGCAGCCTGATTTGAGCATACACCATTACTGGTATTTATCCGCCGACTTCCTCTTGTCATAACAAGTTATATGCAGATGTGCATACGTAATGTAATGCCTGACTCGAGGAAACGACGTCAACGCGAACCGAACGTCTTTCAAATTATGTCGTCTGTTTCTTACGAAAGAAAAAAAAAGCTAAATGATGAAACAGGCGGCAAAATTAGAAAAATGCTCAATTGTCAAAAGGTAGAAAGAATTTAATCCACTTGTTTCCCTTAAGCTGCAAAATATGCCGTTATATATACAGGCCAGTATTTTGCGAAATAGACCCCTATTCGCAGTATATGTCGATATCAAATACAGACCAGCACACTGCGGAATAAGTTTATTAATGAAAACTGGTTAATTAACTTTCGGGAAACGAAGCGGGTAATTGGTTTATCATATACAGGATTTTAATTGTTGAATAACTTTGTTTTAAATATTTGTGTACATTTCCACTATTAATCTTGTATTTGAAACTAGCAAATTTAGTCGGTCGACACTTGTAAACACTATATTATTCACGACGGCAACTTTCTTGGTTGAGCACTTTACGTAGGAATACCGGTGATAATGTTTTGTCGAGTGACGACTCGAAAATGAAGGAATCGTGCCCGCGATAGTTTAAATTTGCAATTCGAAGTTACACTCGCGTCGATGTTCTTTGATGGTAATGCTAGACAAATTGGGAAAAAAAACAAGACAAAACATTATAGATTATACAGTTTAAACAATGGCTGATTGAAGAACGAGGCGAGCGACTGTGAAGAGGGAGGAAAAAAAAAATTGCCCCTAAGTTGGGAACGCCAGTGCTGGGGGCGCTGCAGCTGCGGCCTACCCCAGGCCCTATTCCTGTAAAACACACACAATAACAGCCGTCGGTTAGCTCAAACCGGCTCGAACATGATTCCTCCTAAAAAACAGGGCGAGTGCCAGTGGTTCGCTTGGTCAATTCTTCCTTCCCCTCCTCTCCTCAAAATCCCCGGGACTCCCTCTTCAATCAGTACACAGTATTTGCATTTAAGGGGTTTATTCAATAAACAGAACAGGGTGATACACATACGGCCAGTGTCGGCACAAAACACAAGTTAAACTACCCTACTGACCTAACGAGGATTTCTCCCTCTCTCTATGCGTTTAAATGAAGTTACAAACGGTTCAAAGCACACGGTGGGGGGGAGGAAGCGAGTTGGTACTCACATAGCTAGATGCGTGGTCTGCCATCTTTTCTGGATTCCGTTCACAACACAATTGCAAACAATACATCGCGGAGTTAATATCGTAGAGCACAAACAGCGCAAATCGCGCGTAGCCAGTTGCTTGGCCGAGAGCTAGCGAAGGAATGGCGGCCGGCGGGCCGCCCGGCGCTTCGCGCCTGACGCGGGGTGGTCGCGCGGTGCGGGGAGAGGAAACGGTCGGCACGTGTAGTGGGGACGATTCACTTAACCTTCCGCTCGGGAGCCGATTCTGTTACGTAACAAAATATAGGCAAGTTATAAATGATAAAAAGGAATGATAAGCAAAAACATAAATCTAAACAATGAGAAAAGTTGTGAGGTAGTACTAGAGAATTTTAATTATTATTTTTTTTTATAATTGTAGTTTTCTTACAATCATATATCTAGGGGTGATTTATTGAATAATTTTATACCCTTAAATATATAATGCTGCTGTGCTGTTGTGGCCTTCTACCGCAGTGGGAGGAGCGATGGACACACTGATCCCAAGATTCCTACCCACCCCTTATACCTTTTCCTTTCCAGAACTTCTTCTCCTTCCTTTACCTAAAAAAACCCTCCACATAACACCCCCAAAGGTTACACAGGCCCTGAGGGAAATTGGTTTCCTCAAGGCCTCCAGTGGAGCTAATATATAAAAAAAGAAAAAATGCAGTACTTATCCATGAATGTTATGTTATATTAAAAATGTAATATTATTATTATAATAATATTATTATATAATGTAATTAATGTAATATTACTATATTAATAATATAATAATATAACATAACATATAATACACGTTAAAAATGTCGATTCCCTCCATCGATGACATGCTCAATCCGCCACTACCTTCTTGCTGGCTCAAACTGTTGTAACTTATACAATGTTTGTCTTATTCCCCAGGTGAAAGGCAGTGAGAGCCACTTCAGCCGGGGGGTGGCGGTGGACAGCCTGATGCACCCACGCGTAGCCCTGCCCCCCGCGGGCCCTGAGTCGCCCCCGCCAGGAGTTGATGGCAGGGTGGGGGAGCGATGCCTGCTTGCCCTGGGGCATGTGCGGGATGGGCTCGAAGCATTGCAACTGTTCCCAGAGAGCAAAGAATTTGTAAGTCGTAATAATTTACAGATTGAAACATTTGGTTTATCTAAAACCACTTATTGGCTTCCTGTGGACCTCAAATGGATGCACCATTTCAAACGCTCTAATACATTTTCCAGAACATACAAAATAAATATTTAATTAGAACAATATTATGTTTTATGCACTCAAGTCAGTCCTTTATTGAAAGTGGAATTATTATCAGTTGGGTTGTTATAATTTTTTTTTCTTCAGGAAACTGACGGAACAGCTCGTTCGTCTAAACCAAAATTCAAAGAAGAAGAAAACCCAAAAATGGCACATCCCTTTGAACCCATCCCCATGAGTTACGAACCTCTCAACCCTAAAGAAGAAACAAAAATGGCGTGCGCTGACGAAGCAATCGCCTTGGGTTACCCGACAAAAGAGGACACACAGGAAACCGAAGATAAAAACATGAATAAATCAGAACAGAAATCAAACAGAAGACGAAAGAAGAAAAGACAATCCATAGATAACTCTGATTTGCAGAAAAATGTTGCTACAAAACAAGACAATGTCGTACAAAAGCCAGACGGTGTCTTATTACGAAAAGATAATTCTTTACCAACTTGGCAAGAACCTAACGATGATGATGATTCATCGTGGAACATACATTTAAAGATCCTGTTATATGAAAAGACGTGTTTATCATATGCTACACTCTCCGAACAGCACTACAAAGATGGACAATATGGCCTGTCTTTCAAATATATTGTTCTCTCTCAAAAGTGTCAGGATATTTGCAAGATTCTGAGTAATTCTCACGCCGTGGAAGACAGTTGTCTACTGGGAAGGGCGGGCGATAATCTGTTTCAGTTTTCCAAGAATTGGGAGAAGTACGATAACTGCTTTGTGAAGCAGATCGGCGCTCTGTCAGAAGTAGAAACGAGGATCATGGAGGCGGTGGATAATGACCTGGCGGAGTATGGCAAATCGGATAATTACAAACCCAAGAAAAGGAACTCTCTTTCTAGTAAGTACACCTTTTTAACATTTTAAATTAATACCTTAAGTAATCGCTCATTTTCCTCGGGTATTTTTGAGTTCCGGCAATTAAGCCCATGAGTGCAATGTCAGCTATTCAAACTAAACTTTTTGAGTATTTTTCATGCAAAATTGATTGAGCAACTCACTCAAAGCCTTTTTTACATCAAGGTTTAGCTTAATATAACGTCGTCAACGTTAAATACTTACCATGTGTCAAAAATGTAAAACTTTCAGGACGAGCTAAAAACTGATTTTTGAGAGTTAGAGATGTTTTTTAAAACACCAAAACTCCGCTTTGTAGTTTTGGATGCATCTAATCTTTTTATGTTTTAAAAAACAATCTCTAACTCTCAAAAATCAGTTTTTATCTCCTCGTGAGTGTTGACGACAATCTTTTAGATCGGAAAATTGCATTATATTATTAACCTTCAATGAGTATCATTAATTTGTGTGAAATTGACAATTTAAAAAGTAGTTAATTGAACGGAATCCTTTTTTTTGCACACCTTTTTTACGTCTACATTGCAGGCTCATTTCTTTCACACATCTGTTTATTTTTTCTCCATTTTAATCTGGGGCAGCCAACTAGAGTTGCTGTTTATTTATTTTATCAGTAAAAAAGAAAATTTAATTAACGCAATCACATTCTCATTGCAGGTATGGAGCCGCCCAAAGACCTGGAAGAAGCCATGATATCCAGCTGTGATTTCTACAGCCAGGCCCTGAAGTTGGCTCTGGAGAACCAGAAAGAAGAGTTGCTGAGGAGGATTGCTTCCGTAAAGAATGAGCTGGGAGTCAAATACATGTACAATGCTCAAGGTAATAGAACTTCTTCCATTAACATAGTACCAAACACCCTAGAGAAGAAATGATATATTTCACAAAAATTGCACTATAAAATTTGACCTTCATTATCGATTGCAGTTCTCATCAATCAAACCAAAACCTTCCGTATAATTCACCCGGTATTGACATTGATTTTAGGCATCTTGTTCAAATTTATAAATGTGTATGTGTTTTGTTTCATATGTTGACGTGCAAAATATGTTTAAGCAGGATAATCTTATATGTGGGATAAATTGGACTAATTTTGGGTTGAGAGATAGAAAAAACCAAACTTCTTAACCGGTCAAAGGCCGGAGCCCCGAAACTGCGGGCCTCATATGCGCATGCGCGAGAAAATAATTAAAATATTTGAATAATATTGTTGATGAAAAACTTTTGGTCTGCGATTTTGACCCTTAAATGTACAGAATTTGTATGAAGAACAGTGTCAAAATCGCTTGCGCCATCATTACTCTAGGTGGTGTTAAAAGTTTCATTCACCTTGTCACCCTGGAATACTTTTAAAACGATTTTTTCCATGACAATGCGCTGTCATAATTTGCCGCGAATTTAACGGCCGCAATAATTGCGTGTATCGCGAATAAAATGTTGTAAAACCTATTAATTTACGTAATAAATGCAAGTAATGTGGTTTTAGTAGATAGTTTATTGTGTTGTGAACGTGTTTCAGTCAATAAAATATACAATAGCTCAAAATTTATCAACAAAACATTTAATTCAAAATTCAAAGTGGTGGTTTTTTAGTGTTTTTTCGCGAATTTCCTCGAAATGGCCTGGCCTTTGAGGGGTTAAGAGGGTTTCACTGTGTATCACTTCATTTTTTTGCCTTTTCATATGAAAATAATTAATAAAAAATTCCCAAAAGTTAAAATTCGTTTTTCAAATTACGATTCAAAACCTTGGGGTAAATATGCAGTTAGTCCACCTCACGGATAATACGGAACGTTCGTGTTGGCGAAGTTTGATGCACGGATAATACGGAATGTTCCTTTTTTTACTAATAGACCATCAAATATGACATTTGTCAGAAGTACCAATCTTAAAATAAATTCTCTAAAATAAACTCGCATTTCATCATAATTTTAAAAAACATCCCAGGTTTTGAATGGTTTGTTTGGCAAAGCAGGGTTTGTCTAGCGGGTTTGTGTAATTATTCTAATACATTTCTTTCCATGTTCTAGTGTTATAAATACAGGTACAAACAAAAATATTTTTTCTATGATTGGCAGCGTTGATTGACTGTCTATGAAATGTTTAAATAAAAATGATGAATAAACAATGGCGTTACCGTGTGAGTGAATTAATTTTAACAAAATTAAAATGTTAAATGCATATTTTTTGCATGTTTTTTGATCTCCCCCGACATTACTCACTTTTCGTAATAATAAAGCTAAATCTAACTGTTTGAATAAAAAATATTCCGTATTTAACGAGTAAGCGGTTTAATGTATAAATAATAACTTTGGTTTCATAAAGGTGCACATTTAACTTTTTTGGTGTTTTTTTTTTATTTGATTATAAAGCATGTTGTTTTGCCTTTCTAACACTGTTAAGAACATATTTTTCACTCTGAAAGGAAGGGAGTTATAGCAATTTATATGAGACCTATGTATGTAAAGTACGTTTACTATTTGAACAGCTCATAAAACAAGCCTATAAAAGTTTTTAGTGCATTAATATCTCCAATATTAATTTATGTATTTAACCTATTTTCTCTTGAATAAATGAACGTCGTGAAGTTGAAGAATGAGTCATCTTTAGAAATTGGCATCAATATTTTTTACATCTTATTATGGGCCATTTCTTGGACACAAATATTACAATTTTCTGTAGTTTCCATTTAGAAAATTATCAAACATGAGTATTTTTCTTCCAGAAAACTATGCAGCCTTCTGCTGCGATGAGAACCAGGATGTGGAGGCTAAAGATACGCCGCTCTTTGAGACGTACGCCAAGAAGTCTCTGGCTTGCCTCATGGAATCTGCGCGCATTTTCGAACAGGTCAATGATCTGCCCAACCTGGCGCTTCTACACTGCAACACGGGAAGGTTCATGCGCTTCAAAGCGCATTGCAACCAGATCAACCACAGGTGAGGAGATGTCCGATATTTTTGACATCACTTGTTATTAGTATTGTGTATACTATGGTAGATAGCCAAGCGCATCCTGACGATTTTAAATAATAAAATTGACTATCGAACTTCTATCCTTAATTAATTTCAATATACCTTTAAATAATAAAATCGACTATATCAAACTTCTATCCTTAATTAATTTCAATATACCTTTAAATAATAAAATCGACTATATCAAACTTCTATCCTTAATTAATTTCAATATACCTATAAATAATAAAATCGACTATATCAAACTTCTATCCTTAATTAATTTCAATATACCTTTAAATAATAAAATCGACTATATCAAACTTCTATCCTTAATTAATTTCAATATACCTTTAAATAATAAAATCGACTATCGAACTTCTATCCTTAATTAATTTCAATATATTTACCTTTAAATAATAAAATCGACCATCGAACTTCTATCCTTAATTAATTTCAATATATGTACCTTTAAATAATAAAATTGACTATCGAACTTCTATCCTTAATTAATTTCAATATACCTTTAAGACTTACACACCATACAGCACTAATCCACACGCTTTATTAAAATACCATTATTTTAACAGTTGAGTTTTCAATTTGGGAGGCGGGTATGGGTACCACCACCCTGGGAATCATTTATTGGATAACCAACAACCACTGCCATTAGTCACCCCAAGTGGTTCACTAAGTTTGTTGACTTGAGTGGTGCCCGGGTTCAATGGTGTGAGATTTGTCTGGTTGAGGGAAACCTTTTGACCTCTCCAGCCGGACTCTCTTGACCCATCGCCTTGCACCGCAATGGGAGGAATGGAATCATACGTTTAACACTCCTGAACACATAAACCCCTTGATTCCTACCCATCTTTCCCTCATGTGTTTTTCTTCCCGGAACTTCCTCTACTTCCTTTCCCTAAAAAGACCCTCCACGCAGAATCCCCTGAGATGACAAGCCCTGAGGGAATTTTTAAAGTGAAAACTTCTTTAGCACCATTATGATTTGAAACTCGATGAAACGAAAAAGCAACAGTAAAAAGAGACAAACTCGTAAATCTATTGGATTTAGCCTGCGAGAGAATGAGATAGAACAATTGGTCTCCTCTTTGTGCGGTGCTTTGTAAATAATCAGTCTCCTGTTTGTGCGGTGCTTCGTAATCTTCCCACTCTTGTCTGCTTTGTTTTCTGAAGGTTTCACTTCTACCGCATGTGAATTGCTTTGATTTTTTTAATGTAAGATAATGTTAAAAAAGTTTAAAGTCTCCGTTTAATGCCATTATAGCGCAAGTATGTCTGCAATACTAATCTGACTGGAAAAGCAAAGCATTAAAAAACTTTAATACGCAAAATTCAACTTCTTTTATCAAGCACAACTCTTCTCTACATTTTATAAATTAAAGTCCTCTGCCGCGTCTGTTTGTTCGCGATAAACTCAAAAACTACTGACCGGATTTTCACCAATAGATAGAGTGACTCATGAGGAAGGTTTAGGTACATAATTTGTCAAGGTTTTGTGTAAATTGGTTGAATATATGATATACGAGGGCTGTCTATAAAATAAGGTCTCCAAGGTGCTGCGGTTGCGAGGAATGGTGGTCTGCGGTGTTGGGGATTTGACAAGGGGAAACCAGGCTTCACGCCAGTGTTGCATATTGCGCATAAAATCATTCCTCGCAACCGCAGCGCCTTGGAGACCTTATTTTATGGACAGCCCTAGTATAAAGGAGAATGTCTGTATGTGGTGGACGAGCGGGCTGGAAAGCGGGCAGTGTGGATTTGATTTGTATGCAAATCTACAGTTTTATGCTGAGGTTGATGAAATTTCGCGCATGTGACCTTCAAAACAAGAGGAAGGTCACTGTCTACATTTGATTTCGAAAACTCTGTGTAAAGCCCGGGCATCGCCGGGAATTTCAACTAGTTTCTGATAAGGTATTCACGATCAATGATGACCTTAAATATAATATTTGTGAAATATTTATGTATAAATGTAACTCATATTATTACAATAAAAAAATAATTTAATATGCATGTATTTCCCTCAGTCCCGAGCAGAGGCGCCTCTACAACCTAGCAGTGGAGCACTATGGGCAGGCCCTCCGCCTGCTGCTGGGACGGGGCTGCGAGCCCGTCAGGGACCTGGTGCGCTGGGAACTCAGCACAGCGCTATTCACGCAGGCGTGCCTGCTGCAGGACTCTCCGCCCAACACTGCTGATGTAAGTTCACTCTTAGTCTACAGAAGCATGGGCGTTATGCATAATTACTACGAGCCTGAATGGAACACAGAAACCTTCCAACTCTGAAAAAGATGGAACTGAAAAAAAGCCATTCGAAAATTTGACAACACAAAAGCATATAACGGTATTTCTGAAATGAATGTCACTGTGAGAATTTGCTGCCTATCAAAATATTTATTTAAAAAAATTGTATTATTGTTTTTCTTATGTTATCCTATATTTTAGTGTTTGGATGCTTTCTAAAATATATATATATATTTTTTATATGAATACCTTACAAGAGTCTCAGCTGTTCCCGTCTGGAGCCAGTGAGACTACGGCATCCCCGATGGGGTATGTTGTGAGGCTCAAGGTAGTGGGGAGGGGAGGGAGGTAAGGAAGAGGAAGATGGGAAAGTACCTGGCTATTCAGATCCGGCCACTAAACACGGCTAAAGCCATTTCAAGCAATGTTTCAATTCTGAATGGTGGTCTTACACCAGGGCGATACTTAGAATATCTTCTACTCTGGAACGTGCTGCAAATATACCTTACATTATTTTTAATGAATTAATTGTGAAATAACACAATTATTCAAATGAAATTTATTTGCCACGCCGGGATTCGATCCCACAACCATTAGATTGCAAGTCAAAAGCCTTACCGCTAGACCACGCCGGCTGTATAAAATTGAATTGCCAAAAATCTATTGCATATGGAGGTTGGATAATTTCTGCAGATAAAAATCTCAAATTTTTTCTGTAGATAAACATGTAATATGCTTGACTTCCAAATAATGTTTATTTGTAATTCCAGGCGGCAGAGGAAGCTGTTGAGGCTCTCAGGGTGGCGCTCCGCAACTGCCCCCTGACTCCCGGCCCCCGCCAGTGCCTCTACCAGTTTCGGGCGGCAGTCCTGCATCATAGACTCGCCTCTCTCTACCACAATCAATACAGGTAAAGCATTCAAATAAGATCATCGAAGAAAGCAAATAGTTTGTGGCTTGACATTATACAAAATGAAACAAGTTATTTGTTTAAAACCACTTTTAATTTATATTCGTCAACCGGTTTCGGTTGATCTCAACCTTCTTCAGGACAATAAACATATAAACTGTATTACAGTACATAGGGAGATTATGAGGGGAAGGTGGGGCTTACAGCGTAGGGAGTGTGGCGAACCCACCGCTCAGGGAGTGGAAACACAAACCTGCAATAGCCATCCCAAGCCAAGGTGTGAGCTACCTTGCTCAGGCTGAATGTCCTGGGGAATAGCGTCACGAACGGTGCCTCCGAGAAACAAGGTCGCATCTCGGAGTATTTAGACCTCACTCCAGCACTCGGGGCTCTGCTGGAGTGGACCTTCTATTTCCCTGGGAACTTGTGGGACAAAAAAAGAAATTGAACCATTCGAAAACTAGGGGCCTTTTGGGAATCTAGGAGTGCTGAGGCCATCTCTGTGTATTTCCTTTCTTGGGTCGTAGGAGGAACCAAGAGGAGAAACCGTGGAGAGGTGAGCTTAGGCCACCTCCATGAACTCTTCCCTTGTGGCGCCTTCGAGGAACCAAGGGGAAGGGCACCCTTCAGCGCGGGGCCTTTGTGGAACCAAGGAGGAGTGAAGTGGAGAGATGATGTGCTCTTCCCATGTGGGGCCTTCGAGGAACCATGTAGGAATGAGGAGGAGAAATGAGGCCATCTTGGTGAACTCTTCCTCTGTGGTGCCTTTAGGGATCCAAGGAGGATTTAAGAGTAGAGATGAAGTTCTCTTCCCTCTTGGGGCCCTCAGGGAGCCAAGGTGGAGTGGACTCTTCTCTTGTGGGGCCTTTAGGGAACCAAGGGGAGGTGGACTCTCCATCGTGGAGCCTTCGGGGAACTAAGGAGTGGAGAGACGAAGCCCTCTTCCATCGTGGGGCCTTCAGGGAACCAAGGAGGAGCGAAGAGGGGAAATGAGACCTGGGAAGACACATTGTCGAACCAGAAGATATAGCTTCATTTCCAATGACAATCCTGGCGAACTTTATAAAAGGAACTGGGTTACTGTCAAAGGAATGCGGTAAAATGGGAGATAGTACAATGGGTCTATGGCCTAAGTGCTCACGGGAACTATATATATGTAAACCGTCTCTTTTTTTTTTTTTTACATTAGCTCCCCACAGGAGGCACCGAGGAAAACAATTTCCCTAGGGGCCTATGTCATCTTTGAGGATGCTGTGTGGAGGGTTTTTAAGGGAAGGGAAGGAGAAGATATGGGAAGGAAAACGGAAGATATGAGGGGTGGGTAGGATTCTGGGGGTCAGTGTGGCCAGGAGTGACGGACGTATGAATCTAATCAGTCTCCTCCAATCCAGCCTGCCACGCAGTGGTTGGGCAAACGTATCCGCCACAAAGACCTAAACAAACCTCATCCCATGAACCCGGGTACCCCTGCTAAGTCACCAAACGTAGCGAACCACTTGGGGTGACCTGTGGCAGGGGTGTTGGTTGTTCAATAAATGGTTCCCGGGGCGGCGGTACCCATACCCGCCTCCCAAATTGTGTCTCTGATTATTAAAAAAAAAGGGAACATTTTTAAAATCAGACTGTTGGTTAATTCAATCAAGGTTCCAACGTAACCGGTCGACAAATATAAATTTTTTAAAAAGTGGTTTTAACCTGTCATATTTGCCAGGCGTATTTGGAAAAATCGCGCGGAAATGACCTTCCCGACTTTAGATTTAAATATCCTTTTATACCTTTTCCTTGGTACAGTTTTTTTATAAATAAGGGTCAAAATCAAATTTTTCGAAATCAGAATTTCGACCATTGTTCCGTGCGCATCCGCGCGGCTCTGGCCAACCAGGGGTTAAACAAAGAACTCGTTTCATTTTGTATTAAAATAAGATTCCGTCAACGTTGAAAAGTCTAAGGTTGTCATGTTTTAGAGAGGTTTTTGTAGATTCAAATTGTTGAGTGGGAGTAGCAAAGTCCTGTTTTAACTCGTTAACCTGTGCATTTTGTCTGTCTGTAAATTTGTTTTTATGTTACATTTCAAAATAGTGAGCCATTTTAACTCCTCAGGCCCCCCTGTTTTAATCCTTCTGTCAGAAGGTATGAAACAAAAGGTATGACAAAATATTTCCACTCTGCAATAGAATCCAAATAAACAGAATATCTCTGAACTAAAATTACAGAAAGTGAAAAAAAAACACTCACATTTTATTATCCAAAATGTATTATAAACATTATCGTCACGTTTCATTTGATAAAAATTCTCAAAGTTACTTTTTTTTTAAAATTCAGTTGGTGGGGGTGGGGTACATTTTAATTGTTTTGTGGTTAACTTTTAGATTTGAATGTTTAAACGAAATTTAAACACCTTGATGGTGAGTGACTAATTTCCGCAACAGTGCCCTTCTGCCGCGGGAGGAAGTGACCATAAACAAAAAGGAACCTCTCTCTTTCCCAAAAATTACCAGTGTCCAAAAAACACCATAGACAAAATAACCACCTAAGCAAGAACTGCATTAGTCACATAATTATTTATGTGACAAAGCGTGTTGTTTTCTCCTTCTAATACCGTTTAGATCGTATTACTCACCATGATAGTAAGGGAAACACAACGATTTTTATGAGACCTATATGAGTTGTTCCTGTTATTTTAACCCGTGCATTTCATCTGTCTGTAAATTTGTTTTTACGTTCAATGGGTAATAATGGTTCAGAAAAGATTCTATTTTCAAATGTGAAATTGTCTTGTTTATTTGGACTTTATTATTTGCATTTTTCAATATATGTAATGGTACCTACCTGCCTAAAGAATGTTTAAAAAAAAGAACTGTGATTATAGTGATGTTTCTTTGGACAAATTTTATAATTTCTTATTTGAAATAATTTTTGTTTTTGCATATAATGAATTTATGGTTTATAATGAAGTAGTACCTACTTAAAATTAAAAATCTATGATTTAAGAGGAAATTTTGGTTTAGATCTATTAAATAATACATTATAATGAGAAACAAACTTTTTTGGATGCGAGGTCTAGTGTTCATAGTTACTTAACTTTTATTGTTATTGCAGAGATTCGAAGCAAGACATGGCAAAGAGGAAGGCCATGTCCGCCCTCAGCAAGCTGAACTATGAGCAGGCAGTAAAGCTGTTTATTCTACTGGACGACTCCTCCATGCTGCTCACGGTGCAACTGGAACATGTTGCACTCCTGGAGTTCCAGGCCAACAGTGAGTTCATTGAATAGTCCAACTTTCACATGTTCAGACATGAATGTGTTAGTGCAAATAATGATTTTAACCTTTGCAAAACTGAAGGTAAAAATCACATACCACCTGAAGGAAGGTCACTAGGGTAAAGTTTTGGCTCTTAGTTGCGAAATTCAAATAATTTGAAATGCGATTATAGGTATTAAAAATAATGTCCTACACTTCATAATAATGTGTGTAAAATGATAATATGTACCTACTTATTAATGTTTTAATTTGCTCTCTAATATTGATTGTTTTTTCTTTCCTCAGACAGCGCAGGAATCAAGCTAAAATGCCTCCAAGCAGCGCTGGAATTGTTAAAACAAAGTGAACCGTTCATCAATATCATTGCCACCAAAGAAGCTAGTTGCGAAAACAGTGACTCATCTCTGCGAAGTGATGAAACAAACAACTCATCTATTAGCGATGAATCGCCAGAGAAAAAAAACATAGACAATAAAGAAAGCGAAGAAAAAGACAAAACCATTGAAAAAGATGAGAAATCAAACAAAACCATAGAAAAAGAGAAGGATGAAAAATCAAACAAAACTAAAGTAGTTACCCCAAAAGTAGATGAAGATCTCAAAGCGGAATTTAAACTTCTTGTCCTTTTTCAACAGAGACTTCAGTTTATATTGAAGAGTCTAATTCAGTTATGCCTTCAGAAGCACTCGGGAGTATCGAAAAAGGACTCTGATAAAATGTCATCCGCTTATAAGAACATGTATAGCTTAACTTTGAGGATAGGCAAGTTTGAATGTGCCGATTGCAAAATGTTTGCAAAAATGCTGTGCGAAATACTAATTAAGATGAAGGATTACGCTAATGAAAATAACGATTTATAGTTGTATTTTTATTATGTTTTATTTTTATTATTATTGTAAGTTTATTAATGTGCTTAAATTATATTACATTTGCTATGACATGATTGTTTTCTTTTATTTATTTACATTTCATAATAATATTTTATTGGACAAAATAACAGTGTCAAAAACATGAATTAATAGACAGAAAATTATACCAATTTTTAACAAAATAACACAAATTTTTTTACAAACTTAACATAATCTTACTTTTAGAATGAATCTTATACAGGGTATAACAGCATTTACCCAAAGGATTTTAACCGGTGATTCCTGAGTATATTTGGAGATTAAAAAGTTATCATTTTGCTGTCTGATGTATTTTTTCTATTAAAGAAAAAAATATACATTTTTCAATCGCACTCTTGCGCGACGGGATCACTTGATACGCTTGGTGTGTCATGTGTTACCGTGTTTCTGGAATGAGACGGAACGCTTATCATGTGACCCGCTAGGCTATAGCCGACTACTCAGTTGCGGTGTGGGATGTAATAATATTGTTATTGTTTTGAATTGGAAAGAAATATCCTGGTTAAAGTCCTTCAGGTACGTACTGTTACACCCTGCATAACACCGAGGCAGGGAATGAAATATGAACTATGTTTATATGAAGAAGCATAAATTCTCAAATAGTCATTTCATGACTATTTGAGAATTCTGGCTTCATGAAATTTGCACATCCTTTTCTGTCTGGAGAAGACTCTTGATTCATAGAGGTGTGATTGTACTGATATGAAAGAAAAACGATGTCACCAAATTAATTACACAAGACCTTTCTACTCCTAAGCCCTAAAAAACAGAAAAAAGGATTTCGACATGAAAAAATTCGTTGAAAATTTCACCTTATTTGGGATATTCAATTGATCTTACTTTGGGAACACAGATGTTATCACTGTATATATTGGGATCACTGATATCAATATGTCTCAACATGTGTCTTCAACACTCTTCGTGTGAACAAGGCTCAACAGAAACCTTCAAACAATAAACTAACATCTTTCAAATACTTTATACAAATCCGGCAGACTAGCGATTTGCAAGATGGCTCCGTTTTCCGCAAACTGTTTGGGTGGCAGAAAATACTTCCTTATTGCTGCAAATACCACGTGTTCTTGGGTCCAGTGGACGGCCTTCACAGCCGCCTCTTCCCTGCTGCGGCTCTGCTGAGAAAAGAACACCGCAGTCTGGCGGCAGATGGACTGGAAGCACTCCTTCTCGTTATCCCAGTTCACCTCGGTGGCTAATTGCAGGATGAACATGGGTAGGGCTCCCATGAATGGTGTGTAATTTTCTTAAAAGAAAGAAAAGATTTGTGGTTAGAGAACAATTATTCAAGGCGATGCCACCACGACGTGTAACACCGGAATGGGGTCCCTAGCAATAACGCTCCTTACGCAATTGGCGATAAGCTTAAAATTCCCGTTTAACAACATCTGTCGGTTTTGATTAAGGGCCCGCAACCCAGATTTGTACCGATTACATATTTCCCTTAAACACGGTAAGTTTTAAAGCTCTTAAAAAAAATGTTATTCTTGAAGATACTAGACTTTGTTTGAAATTACCTATATAAAATTTCCTCGATAGAAAAAAATCGCAAAGTATGCTCCAAAAATTATTATTAACCACTCATTTGCCGCTCGTGCGCCGGCGTGTCCTGATTTTGACACGCGATTTTGACCCTTATGTATAAAGAAAGTGTATGAAGAACACGGTCAGAATCGCTTGCTCTATTATCGCTCTTTACCATAGAGAAAACCGCAATTAGATTGGTGACTCCATATAATTTATATTAATGATTTACCGGAGCGCGGGAGCGTGCGCGGGAAAAATTCTTTGGTCTTCAACTTTGACCTTTCTATGTACAAAATTTCTCAAGGACGCTGTCAGAATCGCCGGACATTGGGTGTCATGGCTGCCGCTTTTTGCGAACGCTAATTGGTTACAACCAACCCCATTTACTCGCGGCATTCAACGAGTTAACACGTTTGTTTCAGTTATTTTACAAGTTATATGTATGAAAAAATTCACAGTGTTTCTTTAAATGCTGTTTAAGATAATGCCCGCGAGATTTTTGCTCTATTTTAAACGAGTCGTGTTTTATTAAACATTTTCGCATCGATTTTGTCGCTGTAAATGTTAGCGCTCTCCTCTAACATTCGTAATTTCGTATCTCTCCATCTTCTTCTTTTCAGGCCCGGTTGCAGAGCCTTAATGCAAGAAAAAAAACATGTCGCAGTGGACGGGAGAGCAACGTGCATAGTCAAAAGGCGTGTTTTATTTTATTTTGCCAAGTTTAGGCACAAATATTTAAATGTTTTATGATTATTTTCTAAAAAAAACTTAATTTGCTCTGCATTATACAATAAAACCATAGCTGAAAGTTAGTTACCGTAAGATTTAAACATTATATCTGTTTTTTTCTGGGCTTATTTATTTATGTATTTGTAAGAAACAAACAGCTTATAAGTACTTAGTATACAAAGATAAATAAACATTTTCAGTTAGTTGAAGTCAAGCCAAAAAAGTTTCTTATCACAAGGCTTTTAGCTACCCGAAAATGGTAACCGTTGAAAAGGATAGCCATTCAAAGAATATGTACATGAACGGACCGCTAAAGTATGTTCACTGGACCTAGTTTAATGAAACCACGCAAGTTGTCCCATTAACGTATCTTCACTCCATTAATTCATCAGTCAAACATTTGGACAAAACAAATATATATTTCAAATAAAGAATTATTGAAGAAGAAGATAATAGTAATAAATGTAAATGAAACATGAAACAGAACACGACACAGAAAAACAAAGAGGCAATGCTTGTTTTTGTCGATTCAAATTTTCATATTTCAAATTCAGAATTAACACCATCATCTTCAACTATTTTTTTCCTAAATTATATAAATTACATTGAAATTACCTTCAAAAGCTGTCCAATAAAATTGAAAGAATTATTATTAATTCATAAAATAATTTTGGTGCCAACTTTATCGCCTTTCTGATATGCTAAGTAGTTCCAATTTTGAAA
The DNA here is from genome assembly GCA_917880885.1 of Limnephilus marmoratus. Lineage (NCBI taxonomy): Eukaryota > Metazoa > Arthropoda > Insecta > Trichoptera > Limnephilidae > Limnephilus > Limnephilus marmoratus. Next base: position 40,347,084 of record OU862926.1, read on the forward strand.
ATTAAAAGTTCATTGAACTTGAATAATGTTATACATTATGCAGGAATATTTGACATTACTTACCATGCCCTAACAACTGAAATTGGTTTAACTTTTAAGGTAGGTACTTTCGATAGTCAAACTTACCTAAAAGCAGTGGCAATGAACACAGATTCCCTTGGGCGTCAATTTCTAGGGAAAAATACTCCAGAAGCATTGCACCTTTGCTGATCAGCAAGTCTTTAACTTGAGCTGCTATTTCGCTTTTATCTCCTGCAAATTAGAAAAGGATCAATATAATATTGGTGTTATTTCCGCCTACACAACCAAATAAAATCCAGACCGCTGTCCAGAAACACCAAGATATTAGTGTACAAAACACCTATCACACCAATACACTCACACGCAGCTCAGACTTGGGTACTAACTAAGAGGAATGAGCGTACACTGGATATTTTTGAAAGGAAAATTTTGAGGCGTATCTTTGGACAGGTTTTAGAAAATGGATTTTGGCACGATAACAACGAGCTATATACTCTGTTTAAGGATCTAAACATCACAAAATTTATGAAACTGAGAAGACTTCGGTGGCTGGGTCGTGTAGAGAGAATGACCGAGCATCAAGCACCAAAGTCCCTGCTGAACTCAAGACCAATAGGGCGAAGGAGCCTGGAAAGACAAAGATGAAGATGAAGCGACAATGTCCTCAAAGATTAATCTACCTTGGAGCTTCTAAACTGGAGAGAGTTGGCCCAATACCGAGATGAGTGGAGGAAGACTCTCCGAGGAGGCCAAGGCCCACCAGGGGTTGTAGAGCCAAGAGTGATGATGATGAATATTATATATATATACAAGTCCAGATACATCCTTGAACTTGGAGTAAATTTTTTTGGGTTAAAATAAGGGTTCAGCACCTTACGCCGGAATCAAAAATGCAATCAATGACATGAATCGCATCTTTTTCTACACCTGAAGCAACATTTGGCCAGAAAACCTTCGGAGACCGACTAGGATGTGGAGGAAGAAGTGACAGCATATTTGGTGGTGGAGTTCTGCGATAAGTAAATAGTGCTGGGGCTCACCAAGTGAATCAATCATAACGGGGACTATGTTGAAAAATAGTGGGGTATAATAAATAGTAAACATAAATTTTTCCTGATTTTAAAAATTAGAACGGTCTTTAATTCTTGGACAACCCTTGTAAATTTAAATGAATGTATGAAAAAGAACAAGACACAGAAAAATTAAAAGGTAACGGTAAAGATATTATATTAAGAGTTATTCCAATAAAAATTAAATATTCATATAAACTAAAAAAGGTCAACGGGTGTCCCATATAAATAAAATCGGATATGTTTATCCAAGACACTATCAAGGTTACAAATCAATTCTTTAAAACTTTGTGACCATTTAAAATAGTAGCAGCCATGTGAGAAAAATTAGTCAAGATAATGTTGTTAATTCCGAATTTAATATATGAGGTTACAAAAATGACTTAAAAACAAGAGGTCCAATTTTTGAGTTGGTTAAGGTGTTTGTCCCGGTAAGACAAGAATCCTGGGTTCGAGTACCAGTTGCAACCGTTACCTTTTTATTTTTCTGTATCTTGTCTTTTTTTTCATGTTTTCATTTAGATTTATTAGTATTATCTTCTTCTTGAATGATATATTACATTGATGGGTATAACCTTGTTACGTTACAAAAGATAAAGAATAGACCCCCTTATTCCTGTTGCGAGGAGCTAGTGAATTGACCCCAGTGCACTAACTCGCCGCACCGCCCCTCTCCGCCCCCCTCCCCGCACGCGCAGTCCGTGGCCCGAGGCCGAACGGCACCCGGCAGCCATTCCCCCGCTGCTCTCGGGCTAGACAACAGTGTCCTAGAGTGTCCACAGTAATTGCGCCGCGGCGCTGTGTCGAGAACCTAAGAACTCGCGATGTTTACTTTAATTGTGTATTGTGCTCGAAGAGGCTTACGCCTACCCAGTACCTGTCTGACGACTACTTATTTCCTGCTTGTGAGTACAAATGAACCTTCCTTCCCCTCTGTGTGCTAAGAACTGACATTTAAATTCACTAAATACGTGTAGAGAGTTGAGAGAATTCCCCCCCCCGTTATGATAGGATTATAGAGATAGCCAAATACCCATGTGTATAGTGCCGAGGCTGGCTTTTGTATAACCCTGTTCACCTTTAAATGAATAAACCCTTTACGTGCAAAAACTGTGTTCTGATTGAGGAAGGAGACCTGGAGATTGTGAGGAAAGGAAGGGGAGGAGGAATTTACAAGCGAACCACAAACACTCGCCCTGGTTTTAAGAGGAACCTTGCTCGCGCCGGCTTTGCTGAGCTAGCTGTTGGCCTGTTTATTGCGTGTCCTTTCCAGGTTTTGGGTTTAGCGAATGGCTGCAAGTAGCGCCGATGCTAACAACCTTCAAAGATATTATAAAAAGGGTTATTCCAATAAAAATTGATTATTTTATGACATCTTAACTTACCGTCTTCCGAGCTCCAGCCAGAGGCAGGCAAATCTAGTGCCAACATTGCCAACTCGTAGACAGGCAAAGGATTAGCAAACTTCATGAAACCAAAATTCTGAAAGTCATACAGCAAAATCTCGTAGAAAAGTTCCTCCCTGAAATTAAATACATATTTCATAAAAAACTACAACATGTGAGTGATAAAAGTGATGAAATAAAAAAATAAAACAAGATTTAAAAAAAAACATTATTTTAGGACATTGAGGACAATTTTGATTAGGCCCAGAGGTAGCGGTTCTAAAACACGGCGAAAGTAGAATTGATTTGAAATATTATGTATCGTGATTAATTTTTGGCTTACGCCGTGTTGCGCTTTCTCCTTCTTTAGCCAACATTGCAATAGAGACAACGGTGCTAAAGCTTAATAGTAGTTCTTGGTATTTGACGGCTTCACCAAAACAAAATGCCAAAAACCACACGTTAGTTGTTAGTTTAACTAATTATTATACTGAAATATCGACCCTAAGAGGATTTATTTGCGTAACATGGTATCACTTCTACATACACAAACACACAATCTGCACATCTGCCCTCATGGTGGACACTATAATGCTGTCTGAAAAGTTGGCTAAAGAAGGGTGAAGCGCAACATGACATAATAACCCAAAAATTAATCACAATAATACGGGCGAAATTAAGTAAAACATGGCGTTTTACAAAATCAACGTCAAAGATCGTTTTTTCTGTTTCATTCCAGACTGGTTAGGTTAGGTTACTTAAAAAATTGATTTAACCGCTTGAGTGCCATGGTATCACCGGTGTGTCATGAGACTTTACACCCTTATGTATAAAGAAAGTGTATGAAGAACACGGTCAGAATCGCTTGCTTTATTATCGCTCTTTACCATAGAGAAAACCGCAATGCGCCTGGTCACTCCAAATAATTTATATTAATAATTTACCGGAGCGCGGGAATGGGCGCTGTTCTTGCGCATGCACGGGAAAAATTCCTTTATCTACGATTTTGACCTTTCTATGTACAAAATTTCTCAAGGACAGTGTCAGAATCGCTGGACACGAAATGTCATTTCTGCCGCGTCATAATTTATGCGTCTTACTCGACTAAAACATCGTAAAACCTATCAATTTACGTAATTAACGCAAATAATGTTATTTTGGTAGATAGTTTATTGTGTTGTGAACGTGTTCCAGTCAATAAAATATACAATAGCTCAAAATTAATCCACAAAACATTCAATTCAAATTCAAGGTCGTGAATTTCCGTGTTGTTCCCGGCATTCAACGAGTTAATGAGTAACTACCATGGCAACAAAATAACTTTAGATGAGATAGTAACTAGAGGCTAGCTATTTCCTAAACCATCCTCTCCCCTCTCTCATTTCCTCCCGTTTTAAATCGGGAATGCCATAGTTTCACTGGTTTTGAGCAGTGCAATTCTCATATTCTTGCATTTATTACTCAATTTGGTTGGGCACCACCGCCCTGGAAAACATTTATTGGTTAACTAACATCCCTGCCATGCGATTTGTTAAGTTTAGTGACCTAGCAGGGGTGCCCGGGTTTCTTGGGGTGGGGTTTGTCTAGGACTTGCCTACTGTGTGGCAGGCTGGATCGGGAGAGATTGGTTGAGGAAGACCTAACCCAGACCTCTCCAGCCGGACTCTCTCGACCCATTGCATGCACCGCAGTGAATTCATACGTCCTTCACCCCTGGACACACTGACCTCCAAATTCGTACCCACCCCTCATACTTTCTCGCAACTTCCGCTCCTTTCTTTTCCTAAAAAGACCCTTTACACAGCATCCCCAAAGATGACTCATAATAAGAAAGGGACGCTCAGATGGTTATAGGGCACGTAGAGCGAATGAACGAGGAAAGGAGTGTAAGGAGAATATATGACGCAAATGTGAATGGCAGAAGAAGTCGGGGACACCTGAGGAAGACATGGCACGACTAAGTGAATTAGATACTTGAGTAGGGCCATGTGAAGAGTCGGAATAATAGAAGAGCATTTATGAGAAAATGTATGAATGTGAACGAGGCAAGGAGTGTTTGCCAAGATCGAGTTGTTTGGCGGTCCATCCTCTCTGCCTACCCCTGCGGAAAACGGTGTAATGAATATTTAGTTATAATACTTACATCAATTTGATTGAATTACAGAGGTACATCTTAGTAGAATGTTGAATCAGCGCTTTACTCTCGTCAATGAGTCCAATAAATACAAGATTAGCCAAGATTTCCCTCAAATTAGCATTACATTTTTCCTCCACTTCCATCCGCAACATCTTAACACTGGTTAATCTTGTCTCATTTCTCTGTTCGGAAAACTTACGAGTCTTAAACGAGTCTTTTGGATTCACATAAGTCAAATGCAACGGGGTACTAGCCATGATAATACCTGGCTTATGATTTTTTTGCGGTGATTTTGATTTATTTTGTGGCAAATTCAGTGATTTCTCCTCATTAACATTTATATTTTGTTCTTTTCTGTTTAAATTTTTATCTATCTCGTTTATATCTTGTTCTTTTTCTTTGCTACCTTCTAAATTAAAATCCACATCCATTTGTTCATCTTCCATGACTTCTTTATTTGAATTTGTATCAACTTCTTCTTGTTCCATTATAGAGACTTGGTATCCGAAGAATTTGTCGATCTTTTGTTCCGCAGCGTCTGTCCTTACCAAGAATTTAGGATTGATTTGTTTGTCTCCAGGTTTATTCGGTTTGTCTTCAAATTGGGTTACATCGGGATTTGTGGCGCCTGGTAGCCTAGTCTGCAAATTAAGACATCAATCTTATCTTGTGGTGTACAGGTTAGTCATGTAATTTCAACATCCTTCAATAGATGTCGTTAGTGGTATCTCAACAGATGTTGGTTAAGTATTATTTTAGAAGAATATCAACTATCGTCGTTCATGCCTAATGTACGAACTGTTACGATAATAGATACATCCAGATAGGCAGATGCACGTAAATAAAGCAATTTGTAATCTAATGAACCTCGATCTTATTTGAAAGTTTACCAACACATTTCAAGTAGTCTTAAGCCCTCAGGCCTTGACCGTATTTTATCAGTGGGTCAAAATATTACCATTTTTTTTTTTACATTAGCTTCACACAGGAGGCCCTGAGGAAAATAATTTCCCTCAGGGCCTATGTCATCTTTGGGGATGCTGTGTAGAGGGTTTTTTAAGGAAAGGAAGGAGAGGAGAGTTCTGGGAAGGAAAAGGGTTTAAGGGGTGGGTAGGAATCTGGGGTTCAGGGTGTCCTGGTCATCCGCCTCCAAGACCTAGACAAACCTCACCCCATGAACCCGGGCACCCCTGCTAAATCACCAAACGTAGTGAACCACTTGGGGTGACCTATGACAGAGGTGTTGGTTATCCAATAAAGGTTCCCGGGGCGGCGGTACCCATTCCCGCCTCCCAAATTACCATTTTGCAATAAAATCCAATAAATGAAACATTTCTGAATATATACGAAAATTAAAAACTGTTTTGGAAAGGTGATGAAATATGCTTTCAAATTTTATAATTCAAAATAAACATAATTTTTTAAATATAAAAATTTTGCATGCAAACATAGTAACGTTTTAAAAATGGCTCACCTTATGTTTTTTTAAACTAAAATTACTGATAATGAAAATAAATAAAAGCAAAAACATATTTTATTAGACAAATGTATTATAAACGTTATCGTCACCTCACTTTTTTGTCGTTCCATGTAAAAATAATTAATAAAAAATTCCCAAAGTTTCATAAATTTATTTCGAATTGTGATTTGAAACTTTGGTTTCATAAAGGAGTACATTTGACTTCTTTTGAGGTTATTTTTTGTATTTGAATATAAAGCGTGATGTTTTTTCTTTTTAACACCATTTATACCATATTTCTAAACTATTAGTAATTATTTACTAATAGTAATTTAACTAATTCTTGAAAAAGCATAATTTTTTGGAGGATCAAAGTGGTGTAACCCCAGTGGCGGCGTAAGGGGGGGGCGGAGGGGGCGGTCCGCCCCCGGGTGCCAAGCCCCGAGTGGTGACAACGACAACCCACTGGTACAGACAAAGAATGCGCACAAAATCTCCCGCTGTAAAGACATTTCAATAAATAACTACTTACTCTTGTATCTAGCTACTTACATTATCATATTTTGAAATGCGTCGCAACTATATATGTATTTTTTTTTCGAATATAATTTCTAATTCCCTTTCTAAAACTGAAGAATCATTTTGAGAAGCTTGTATCAACACTCGAAGAGATGTGTGATCCCAACACCGGCAAAGCAGGCGTTGAAGGAAGAAATTAGAGAAACTCAATCGAAAATCTGGAGACAGAAAAATTAGAAAAAGTTATCGGCACCTCTGGGACTTGAACCCAGGACCTTCTGCTTACATGGCAACAGCTCTACTAACTGAGCTAATTAATAATTTATCCAGACTCTATCTAGATAGCCAAGGGCGGATTTAGGGGAGGGGGGGGGGTGTTTTTGTGTACTGTGGAGATTCCATCACAGTACGTACTTAGAATCTAAAACTGTCTTTTTTAAATTTTTCGATTGTTTTGACACTTTCATAAACCTTCCTATACATACTTGAACTTGTAGAAATAAACTTGAAATATGATACTTAAGTTTATTTCTAACAGTAATCGTTGATTTTTTTGCCTTTCCGCCCCTTGTGCCCGCCCAGAAAAAAATCCTAACAGTAATTATTGATTTTTTTGCCCGTCCGCCCCTTGTGTCCCCCCAGAAAAGAATCCTAACAGTAATTGTTGATTTTTTTTGCCCGTCCACCTAACAGTAATTATTGATTTTTTTGCCCGTCCACCCCTTGTGCCCCCTTCCCCAGAAAAAAATCCTAACAGTAATTGATGATTTTTTTGCCCGTCCGCCCCTTGTGTCCCCCCAGAAAAAAATCCTAACAGTAATTGTTGATTTTTTTGCCCGTCCGTTCCTTGTGCCTCCCAGAAAAATATCCTAACAGTAATTGTTGATTTTTTCCCGTCCGCCCCTTGTGCCCCCCCCCCCAGAAAAAAATTCTGGATCCGCCCTTGTAGATAGCATTTAATGTAGGGTTTGAATCATGCAATCATATATAAAGGTAGCAGCCAATAATATGTGCGTTAAGAAAATGAAGATAAAGTTGGTAGTTCTTAGTCGAAGAATGATACAGTTAAATGTGACCGAATTGGATATAGACACCTTAGCTCAGTTGGTAGAGCTGTTTCCATGTAAACGGGAGGTCCTGCGTTCGAGTCCCAGAGGTGCCAATATCTTTTTCTGTCTCCTTAATAAAATCTTATTTAAGGTCCACAATGAGCCAAGCGCGAATAATCAATTTTTCTATGTTATCAATTGAAAGAGACAGGGAAAACAATCTTGATATCGTGATCGAATATTTTAGTAAAATGAAATCTCGTAAGCATGTTTAGTATTTGGTGTTTTATTTATGTAGGGTGTTCAATACAAAACCGCCCCGGGTGCCAATCTACCCTACGCCGCCACTGTGTAACCCCTTAATCATTGGAATTTACAGATACTAAAGAAATTTTACACTAATAGCTCCATTACCTATCAAACTGAGTAACAGCTATTGGTTAAAATAATTTTAAATAACCTGTGTATATAAGACGCGTGAAGTGTTGCATGATAACAACTTAGCCTCCACTATTAGTTTGATCTTCTCTATGATCTGTTCTTCATGGAGAAAATGTACTTCATGCTTTGTGGGATGAACATTGACATCTACATTTTGAGGATCTGCAATACATTATCTTAATTTAAAATTTCACCAACATAAAAAATAAAACGCATGTTTAAATAATGTGCATCATTAGAAAAGAGAGATTTACCTAGTTCCAGACTGAGATACAAAAAAGAATGGCCATTCTTAGGTAAATATGTGCTGTATACTGTGTCCACTGCTTTTTTGATAGCTAAAACAAAGAAATAATTATTTAACTCTCCCGCAGCCAACTGGGGCCGAAGGTAGGCCCCAAAATTACTATCTTCCTTATATCTGCTTAAATACATGAAATATATTTTTTATATTTTAGGTATTCCTGCGCAAAGGATTAATACATAAAGTGACGTTTAGAAAAAAATGTGAAAAAATTATAAAAAAAAATTATTAAATTTGAAAAAAATTTTCACTAGGGGGTTGATTTCAGCTGTGTAATGTCTTATACAATGCAACGAAGGGTAAACCGGGCTCAAAAATTTTTTAACCCTTTAGTTGCAGAAAAAATGTAAAAATAGAAAAAAAATAATATTAAAATCGAAATGCTTAGATCGAAAAAATAAGTTTTTTGGGTTCTCTACATGATGTAGATTCACCAGTTTCCCGCTTGTACTACGAGTTTCCGGACACGTTGTGTATGAGCTATATTTTTAATTCAAAAAAGGAATTATACAATTTGTTCAAGGAAATTTCACTTTATCCGTGGCAATTTTTTATTCAAACTTTCTTCAGACAGATAAGTACCATAATATTGAAAAAAAAAATGCGAACAAGAAAGCCCAAATAAACATGAGGATTTCACATTTGAAAAAAGAATCTTTACTGAAACATAGTCAAAGTAAGCCAAAGTAAAGGCAAAACATACTTGCGTGTTGTGGCGTGTCGTGACGCGCCAGAAGCACATCGGTTTCATACATTTATTATGGTTAGAGACATATTTGTAGGTCGTGGCATGTCATGACGCGTTGTCATGGCAACGAGTGCTCGCCACCGATTGCGCCAGAGCTGTGGTTGGGGGTATGACGCGACACGACACAACATGCAAATGTGTTTCTATTCCGCGCATCATTAAACGATGTGAACAACTAGCGGACGATTGTTTGCAGCTTGTTTCTGAAAAATGACTGACGAGCTTATTGAACTTTTATCAACAAAAAGTTTTTTATGACACAAAGTGTAAAGAATATAAAGATCATTTGATCAGAATTTCTGCTTGGGAAGAAATTTCTGAAATATTATATTATATTATTATATAATATACTATTGTATTACTAATATACTATATAAATTACTGATGGAATTTCTCTTCGTCACTCTCTAGTTCTTTAACTCGTTGAATGCCGGGGTATGCCAGCAAAAAGCACCACCAATTAAAACGCGGCATTATGACACCACGTGACATTTCGTGTCTCGCGATTCTGACACTGTCCTTGAGAAATTTTGTACATAGAAAGGTCAAAACCGCAGTTAAAGGAATTTTTCCCGCGCATGCGCAAGAACTGCGCACGTTCCCACGCTCCGGTAAATCATTAATATAAATTATATGGAGTGACCAGGCGCATTGCGGTTTTCTCTATGGTAAAGGGCGATAATAGAGCAAGCGATTCTGACCGTGTTCTTCACACACTTTCTTTATACATACTCACGATACGCCGGCGCACGAGCGGCAAATGAGTGGTTAACAAGACAATGAAATTCACCTTCGTTCTGTCTCTTTTCTTTTGTTTCATTGCTAAGAGAAATTGAAGATCTTCATCAAAATCACTATCTGAATCAGAAGAAAACATTATGCACATTTAAACGCTGCAAAGGTTTGATATCTACTGTTTAGAAATAACGCCAGAGCACGCCACGACACAACACATTAGTGTGCACACTCACCGTCACGACAGTAAGCACCACGACACGTAAGTATGTTTCCGCCTTTAGGCTTGCCTGAATAATGAAGTGGATGCAGCAGATTTCCGAAAACGGAAACAGAAAGCACAAACAAATTTACAGACAGGCGAAATTCAAAATGGTCAAATTAAAACAGGTCTTCATTTTAAAGTTTTCACAGTAAGAAAAAATATTTTTAAAAAATGTAAAAATTTCAAATGTAAAAATATATTACAGTTTACCACATTATAAACAAAAGAAAAATGCGAGTTGCTCAGCAATAATAAATAAATACCTGTAGATTCAACTAGACGGTGGTTTATAAACAGAAGCATTATCCCTTTCTTGGTGGAGTAGTTGACATTGGTGATGTAGCCGTGTAGATTGAGCTTCAAAACCTCATCCTTATGGGTTATTTCCATCAGCTCTCGGGCTATATTGTTGCCATAAACCTGGAAATAAAGTTAGAAAGAAAAATGAATCCAGAGCTTCAAAACATTTCCAATTCTTCCTGGGATGTTCTTCCATTCACTTCCATCTCATAATACTCCACTGTAACTTCTTTCTTCATCCAATTGCTGTACCACTTGGTACGCATACATCAGCTTTGCAATATTTTCAGGTTTCCTCTGAATATATTTTGCGTCTGAAACTACACATGGATTACGCAGCTTTAAATGAATTGAAAAATGGACAGTAAACAAACAACAAAAGAGAATGAAGTGTTGGTGGAATTGGTGTTTGGTGGAATTGAGTGAAAGACGATTTAGGATATAAACAAGGAATGAGAGGAAAAGGATAACCAAATAACTTTCAAGGTAGCATCTGCGAAGGAGTTCAGACACATAGACACAATCGCTTTCTTTTTTAGTTACGTGGATGTTTTAAAGGCAGCCCAAACATAATTCCGAGTGCGATAACTCGACTCCTCGAGGTAATGAACAGTAAATGACAAAAATAATCAAGGAAAACAATATTTTTCTTCACAACAAATAACACACCAACATGCTTCAATGATAGGTACTATATTTTTCTTCTTGGTCTATAAAACAAAAGCACTCGAATTTGCAATATGTTCCATATTTAAAACAATTTCCAACTAGTGGCACTTGTTATCAAAAAGGTAGGAACTGAATAAATTACATCATCCCAGTAGGAACTAACCATATTCTCATTTCAAAAGTAAATAAGTGTACATGGTTTTACCACGCACGTACTATCCCAGGGATCTCATTTCTACAGTATTCAAACTTATTTCATTCTTTCTTAACTACTTCCATGCCTCCTTTCATCAGAGTTGTTATCTGCGAACAAAAGATTGTACATAACTTGTACTTACTATTCTTATATTGTCCACAAAATTAGACTTAGTAGGAGTTCTGAGATCAGTGTTCTCCCCAAACTTCTTCAGCACAAAGCCAACATTGGCGTTGTGGACAGCGTAGCAGCCGACCACCTCGAATATCTTCTGGTACTCCTCACTAGGACTCTTGAGTGCCTTCTTCCTCGTGCTGACGTTATAGAACAAGTCCTCCACTGTAATCTGAGTGCCCTGATTGCCGGCGCAGGGCTTTACCTGGCCCTTTAGTACGCCGTCTTCATAGGAAGCTCTGAAAATCATAAAAACATTCAAAATCTTATGTCAATGCCGCACAAGAGTCCCAACTGCTCCCTACAATAAATTTCCAAACACGCTGGACATTATTGGTAAATAGAAATTATGAGGAGCATCCATTTCAGTTTTCGGAGAAGCAAAATAATTGATTTTAATATTTTTTTATTTTCGGAATAACTTAATGAGTCAATTTGGAAGGCGGGTATGGGTACCGCCGCCCTGGAAACCATTTATTGGATAACCAACACCTCCGCCATAGTGGTTCGCTACGTTTGGTGACTTAGCAGGGCTGCCCGGGTTCAAGGGGGGAGATTTGTCCAGATCTTGGCGGTGTATGTGTCTGCCAACCAGCTGCATGACAGGCCGGATTGGGATAGAATGGTTGAGGGAGTCCCTTTTACTTCTCTAGCTCTACTACTATGCACCGCAGTGGGAGGGATGGATTCATACATCCGTCACTCCTGGACACACTGACCCCCAGATTCCTACCCACCCCTAATACTTTTTTCCTTTCCACAACTTCCTCTCCTTCCTTTCCTAAAAAGACCCTCCACACAGCATCCCCAAAGAAGACATATGCCCTGAGGAGAATTATTTTCCCCAGGGCCTCCTGCGTGGAGCTTTTTTTTTTTATATGAATACCGCACAAGAGTCTTAACTGCTCCCGTCTGAAGCCAGTGAGACTACGGCAACCCCTATTGGGGTATGTTGTGAGGCTGAAGGTAAGGACATAGGGAGGAGGAAGGTGGGGAAGTACCTGGCTATTCAGATCTGGTTACCAAACACGGTTAATGCCATTTCAAGCAACGTTTCAATTCTGAATGGTGGTCTTACACCAGGGTGATACTGAGAGTATCTTCCACTCTGGAACGTGCCACAAATATACTATATATTATTTTAAATGAGTAAATTGTGAAATAACACAAATTAGTCAAATAAAATTTATTTGCCACGCCGGGATTCGATCCCGCGACCTTCGGTGTGCGAGTCAAGAGCCTTACCGGACCTGGACTACGCCGGCCGTAAAAACTGACGACCACTAAGCTAATGTAAAAAAAAGAGTAAAACCTCAAATTGTAATATTTAATGATGACAATAAAAGTGACTCTCAAAAGAAAAATTGAAACAGAAAAACCTGCAATGGCCATCCCAAGACAAGATGTGACCTACCGTAGTTCTGAGGCTGAACGACACTGGGGAACATTGTGGGAATATTGTATGAAAATATAGTTAGGGCAATATTTTTTCTTCTTTTATTTAACCCTGAACCCGAAATAGCTGTTTGATTCTTTTTATTTTATTTTTTATTCTTTGCGGAGACGGTTTACGATTAGTCCCCGTAAGCACTTAAGCCATAGGCCCATTGTGCTATCTCCCATTTTTTTTTTTTTTACATTAGCTCCACATAGGAGGCACCGAGGAAAACAATTTCCCTAGGGGCCTATGTCATCCTTGAGGATGCTGTGTGGAGGGTTTTTTAAGGGCAAGGAAGGAGAAGAAGTATGGGAAGGAAAAAGGTATGAAGGGTGGGTAGGAATCTGGGGGTCAGTGTGGCCAGGAGTGACGGACGTATGAATCTATTCCTCACACTGCGGTGCAAGGCGAAGGGTCGGGAGAATCCGGCTGGAGAGGTCAAAAGGCCTTCCTCAATCAGTCTCCTCCGATCCAGCCCGCCACGCAGTGGTTCGACAAACATATCCGCCACCAAGACCTAGACAAACCACATCCCATGAACCCGGGCACCCCTGCTAAGTCACCAAACGTAGCGAACCACTTGGGGTGACCTGTGGCAGGGGTGTTGGTTGTCCAATAAATGGTTCCCGGGGCGGCGGTACCCATACCCGTCTCCCAAATTTTACCTCAATCCTTCAATAACCCAGTCTTCAAGTAAAATTATCAGGAATTATAATTTTACTAATAATGCATTTCATTAGCTAGGGATTTGAACAAAATAGCAAATGAAATGCCTTAGGGATCGTCCATTAATCACGTGATGTTTTTTAGCAACTTTTTAACCCCCCCTCCCCCCAAAATCACGTTTTTTTTTTTAGTACAAAGTATTTAAAATTTTCGGAATATTATCACGAAAAATAAATACATGTGATATCTCATTATACCCCCCCCCCCCTGGTGATATTTCGTGATTTTTTCCGAACCCCCCCCCCCCCCCCTTTCAAGCCTCACATGATTAATGGACGACCCCTTATTTGATGCTTCTCCAGAAACTGAAATAGATGCTCCCCATCTTTATTAAGAGTGGAAGATACTATTAGTATCGCCCTGGTGTAAGACCACCATTCAGAATTGAAACGTCGCTTGAAAATGGCTTTAGCCGTGTTTAGTGACCAGATCTGAATAGCCAGGTACTTCCCAACCTTCCTCTTCCCCACCTCCTTCCCCTCCCCACTACCTTCAGCCTCACAACATACCCCAATTGGGGATGCCATAGTCTCACTGGCTCCAGACGGGAGCAGTTGAGATTCTTGTGCGGTATTCGCTGTAAAAAAAAAAAAAAAAACTTATACAAAAGATATTAAAATAATGTATTTCGATGTCCAGCATATCTGGATATTTACCCTCCTTACAACTGGAGCCACTCATTGTTTGAAGAACCAGATCTAGTTAGCAAGGTTCTTTTCAACCTCCCTTTTCCCCCATCTCCTTCCCATCTCACTTACTTCAGCCTCACAAAAATCCCCAATTTGGAAACGCCACCGTCCCACTGGCTCTAGGCAGTTAAAACTCTTGTGTGGAAAACTACTATACTAGGATAATATATAATCTATGACCTATCTTCCTCACCAACCTCTGCCAATAATTATAATACGTTTGATAATAAATTATTGACTACCAAAAACTTACTTGAATGCACACTTTTCGCAGGATGTCTTGGTCATGATGGTAAGGTGAGCCACATGGCTGATGCTAGCAAGAGCCTCCCCCCTAAACCCGTATGTCTGAATGGAGCCCAGATCTTCATACTTTGACAGCTTTGACGTGGTGAAACGCTCGCAAACAATTTCCATATTGTCACGCCGAATACCAGTGCCATTGTCTTGTATCTGAAATTTAGATTAATGCAGATTTAAAATAAATATTGTAATTTATTATTATTGATTGTGAGATCCCATGTTGATAGCATTTTGAATAATGCATTAGGTAAGTCTATCAGATATTACTCAATGGGTTATTAATACCTTTTTAATTGTTGCACATCTACTTGTCAAATTGTTCTATGTAAAACAAAGATGGATGCCGTACGTCATCCACTGAGAAAAATAAAAAGTGAAAAGATTGGAGATTCGGAGCAAATCTCTACTCACAATTTTATTTTAGGTGACAGAATATGCAGATTATGTCTAGGCGCGAAGGCAAACACAAACATCTTCGAAAAGGAATCTGAAATGGTTGCCAAAATACTGCTCAACTTGATAGTTTGTTGCGATTTGGAGGTTAGTTTCGTAAACAACTGTCAGATTGGTGACTATTTACGTAAACATCAACAAAATTTAAAAGATTACTTTTAGAAACTATTCATTCTATTCCCTTATAATTGCAATGATCAGAGTAAGGGTGTTGTTCCTGAATCCGATGGTTTGGGGTTCAATATCGGTTGCAGCTATGTACACCTACTGTTTGGGTGCATTCGAAAACGGTTGATGGCTTATATGAAAACGATTATTCGTTACAATGATATGGTATTTGACTTTGTGTGTCGCAAACTTTATTATCTATCTTTGTGAATAAAGAAGATTGTCCGTGGGTTTATTTTTTTATACAAATCTACAGTTTTATTGTGAGATTGATGAAATTTTGCTCACTTGACATTCAAAGCAAGAGGGAGGTCACTGTCTACGTAAGATACCATTTTCCCGCCCCAAAGTAGAATTTTAATACTTCAACGAAATTTTGCACACATTCAAAATAAGAGGAAAAGGTAAAATTCTCAAATTCCACTTAAATTTTTAACCAAATTGCAACTGCATTTTTTAGCTTCTCCCCCTACTTGAATAGTTGTTTCTTGAAGTAATTAAGTTTAAACTAAATGTTATTTCATTATTTATGCATTAAACCGCTTACTCGTTAATACAGAATACTTTTTATCCAAACAGTTAGATTTAGCTTTATTATTATGAAAAGTGAGTATTTATGTCGGGGGAGACCAAAAAATATGCATTTAACATTTTAATTTTCTTAAAATTAATTCACTCGCGTGGTAACGCCACGTTTATTCATTGTTTTTATTTTAACATTTCATAGACATTTCATCAATGCTGCCAATCATAGAAAAAATATTTTTTGCGTAAAACAAAGTGAATGCATCATTGACAAGTTTGTACATGTATTTACAACAGTAGAACATGGAAAGAAATGTATTAAAATAATTACACACACCCGCTAGACAAACCCTGCTTTGCCAACAAACCATTCAAAACCTGGGATGTTTTTTAAAATTATGTTGAAATGCGAGTTAATTTTAGAGAATTTATTTTATAAGATTGGTACTTCCGACAAATAGCATATTTGATTGTCTATTAGTTAAAAAAGGAAGATTCTGTATTATCCGTGCATCAAACTTCGACAACACGAACGTTCCGTATTATCCGTGAGGTGGACTAACTGCATATTTACCGTTATTTCAATCATTTATGCATATTAAGATTGACGCGGAGTAAGAAAATTTTACCGTGGAAAACTACCGTCTACATCTGATTTAGCAAAAAAAATGTATAAAGCCCAGGCAATGGCGGGAACTTCAGCTAATCATTAATAATTCTTAATCAACATCTTTTCTTTTCCAGATATCAGAAAACGATGGACTGCCAAATCACATATGCCCAAGCTGTTTAGATACTCTAGAAATAGCCTCAAACTTCAGGACAACATGCCAAGAAAACGATAAAATACTAAGAACAAAATATGTATCAATACCTATTGTAAAAGATGAATTCTTTTCTGATAATGACATCCCGGATGCTCTTTCTGATGAAGAATTTATAAAAGACGAAATAGACATTAAAGACACCGAATATTTCCTCGATGTAAAAACAACAAAACAAAAACATAAAACAAAATTAAAAAGGAAAACAAAAGAGATCAAGATAAAGAAAGAAATCATAGAAAAACCCGTAAAAAGAAAGTCAGTTCAGGATAATAGTCATCTTTGTACAATCTGTGGAAAATATTTTGAAAAACGTTCCACATATCATTCTCATCTTCGTTCGCATACTAACGAAGTATTTCATTGTAATGAATGCCAGAAAACTTTTAATAGGAAAACTAAATTGCAAGAGCACCTGATTACGCACTTTGGTGTTAAGAATATACCGTGTGATGAGTGTGGAAAGTTGTTTGCATCGCGTGCGTACGTACAGAGGCATGTGGATAAGGTACATAAAAGATTACGAGTGGTGCAGTGCACCATTTGTCTGAAACAGTTAGCCGATAATCACACATTAAAGGTGAGTTCTTAAAGAGTTCTATTATATGGAACGGTATAGAACAGGGGGTGACCAACCCAAATCGTTGGTGGCCACTCGGGGGATAAACGGCAGTTGTTACCGGTAATTCGTTGTTCAAAATTGCTAATTATTGTGAAACCGTGACTTTCAGTGCTAGAAGGCATAAACGTTTACACGGCAGTGGCGGTCTGTCAGTTTTCAGTGAACTAAAGTGCTAAGATTAAAAAATATGGCACTATGGCGTTGTTGTAGCTGAAAATGATTTTTTTTTTTTTAAATTTCAATTTTTTGTATGAAGATCTTTCAGGATGTGGATGCGGCGCAACCACAATCTGAAAATCTTGAAAATCTTAATACAATACAGTACAATCTCACTAATTCGGCACTATTAAAAACCAGGGGGTGCCGGATTATTGGAATGTTCGGAAAAAATCATAATAAATAAAACAAAGCATTTCATAAAGAGAATATACACACTTCAAAACAACAGGTAAATATGTACGCACTTGCACATGAGATAAGTTTTGAGGTTAGACTGCTAGACGACGATGCGGCGATGGAGCGCGTAGGCGTAGAGGGGCGAGGGAGGCGAGGGCGGAGGCTGTGCTGGATTATTGGACATATCGGTCTATTGAAGTGCCGGATTAGTGAGATTGTACTGTATATGAAATTTAAAAAAATAAAATACAATTCATTTTCAGCTACAACATCAATAACATTGTATTTTTCAATCTTAGCAATCTAGCTCCAGACCGCCACTGATACATGGGCCTTTGTGTATCCTTTGCACTCACCCTTCACTTATTAAAATCAGGTCAGTTACATTCGATCTTCCGAAGAATGTGCGGAAAAAATATACATAGTCCGAGGTCTAATAACAAGAAAGTTTCAATTTCACGAAATATACGTGATAAATTTACGAGAACATTTTTTTCTTTTTTTTGTATGGTGAGCGATATGCTGAAATACGCCAAGCCAAATGATGTTTTATAGCTAAATCTGTTGGCCCCATAAAACAAATTTGACAATAATTTAATTGTTTTGCCTAATAATGAAAGGCTTTGGAATTTTTCATTTTTGGAATTTGGCATTTGGAATTTTTCACTGCCAGCCAGATACTAAATAACCAAAATTGAATACTTTGAATCTAAGCAAAAATTATATTTATTTTAAATAGGTTCCATGTTAGGGTACCGAATCTGATTGATTGTTCTTATAATCCACTGGAGCGCTCACGTGAAATAAATAAATATGCCTCGATTGCTCGATGTTTCCGAGAAGTTCATATTTTTTAATTTTTCGCCACCATTAAAAAAATCATACCTTCGAATTTTAACATGGAGACATTAAAACCTCTGACAGTGCTGTATTTTACCGTTTGTCTCATATTTGTAGGATTTATAAAAAAATCATAAAGTTTATAAATGCGCGAATCCTGTGTGTTTTTTACTTGAAACTGCCGTGAGGGATACTTTTTCGAGTCAACATAGATCATTTTCGATTTCTGTATGTTATCTGTGGTATACTTGATAATGAAAGGTGCGTATCTAAGGAAAAAGGACTTAAACAGCTGATCAAAAATTCAGCAGGAAAAAATATTTAAAAAATTTATTTTTAACATCGTTCTAAAATAGTCTACGAAGTTCGGATTTCAAAAGCTTCGCGTTTTAAAATAAATGGCTGGCCAAGGAAATGTTTTAAATAATTACAATAATTGTTTTACAAATGGTAGGAAAATGTGCTCCATTTTTGGACCGAAATCAATCGCAGAAAAATAAAAGTGGTCCATTTTTCGACCAAAATCGCTCCAGTGGATACAAAAATGAATGTTTGTAATATATGAAAATGAAAATTTGTAAAAAAATATTGTAATAGATGGCACGCGAGCTGTTTGAAAATCTGAATGTACCGGGACTGAATATATTGAATGCAGAAGAGGGGAAGGGATCTTGGGAGGGGGTTCACGGGAGAGGGAAGGCGGGGAAGGGGAACAGTACGAATGGGAAAAGTCAAGCAGGGAGAAACAATTTCTTTATTAATAATATTTTTGGATGATTTATATAGCGCCGTTTTTGTGAAAAATCACCTCAAGGGCGCTCAACGCATGCCGGGAACTCGCTAGTTACTTATAAATAATGTGTCTTTATTTCAGTACCATATGAAAACCCACACGGGCGAGAAGGACTACGTGTGCCCCCTCTGCCACAAGCAGTTCACCTTTAAGTTGAGCCTGCAATACCACCTGCGCACTCACTCGGGTGAGCGGCCCTACCCCTGCCGCTACTGCCACAAGCGCTTCTCCGACTCCAAGTCCTCGGCTGACCATGAGATGCTGCACACCGGCGAGACGCCCTACAAGTGCCCCGTCTGCACCAAGGGATTCGCGCAGCTCTCCAACATGAAGAGCCACTTCCGCTACAACCACAAGGGCCAGGACATTAAGGACTATCCCTCGTACAAGAAGAGGAATAATAGAAACAATGAGGTGTTTGTGCCAAAGGAGATTGTGCCTATTGTAAAATTATAAATCACTTGTCTTTCTTAAAAAGATCACTAGGGCCATAATATCAAAGTCTATCCCTCTTAAAAGAGGAAAATGAGGTATTCGAGCTAAAGGAGATTGTGCCGTTGGTAAAATAAGGGCCAGGACATCAAAGTCTGTCCGTACAAGAGGAATAATGAGGTGTTCGTTCCAAGGGATATTGTGCCGTTTGTAAAATAAGGGCCAACCGTCACAGATATCAAGGACTACCCAAACAAGAAAAAGAATTAAGAAATGCTTGTGCTTAGAGAGACTGTTCCAATTGTAAAATAAGTGCCAAGACATCAAGATCTGTCCCTATAAGAGGAATAATGAGGTATTTGTGCCAAAAAAGACTGGTCAACCCCTCAAACAAGAGAAATAATAATAAATAAGGTGTTCATGCTGAGGAAAACTGCGCCAATTGTAAAATGGAAAAAAAATAGCTATTGTCAAAATAAATTCATAACTCCGTCATATTTATGTAAATGCTACATAACCTGTACGACGCTACGTGCATCATTTAATTTTCAAAACATTCCCAGGTTACGAATAACCTGATATATATTCAAAACTCCTACTACATGAGCGGAAGATATTGGAGATTGTGCAACGATGGAGGACTTAACTAGGAGAGAAATTGAACCCAGAATTGCGAACCAGGACTTATTTGTCAACTCAGTCACTAACTGTTCTGCGAATAACGTGTTAATTTTTTTTAACTCTTTCTATCCCCATTATAAAAAGCTGTGATGGAGTACCTACTTAGCTTGCAGAGGATTGAACGTGCAATACTTTATTAATTTTTTTTTTTAATTTTTCTTTATTCATTGCATAAATATTATGGTTACATTAATGGATTTTTCGACCACCATGCTATGATGCCCGTGTTATGGTGGTCGATAATACTTAGTTGTGAATCCGATGCTTTGGTCCACAAGGCTACAAATCAATACAATAAAACTCGTTACTCGACTTTAGAAAAGAAAATTACAACAAAAATTATAAAAAAGTTTGTGACTTTAAATAATAAAAAAAAAAAGCTGGAAAACTTTTAAAATTCGATGATACATTCTCTCGCTAACAAAAAGTGTAACCGAAATATTTAACAATAATTTTAAAACATGTTGTTTGGAAGCAAGGCATTTGTGGGAGAATTGTGTTGGACTCTGGCTGCGATACCTTTTAATAAGTCAGGTACGCCTATGTCCGGAAATGTTATATTATTGTGAAAACAAGCTTATGGGTCCGAGTGGTTAAATATAGTTGTAAAATAACCTTATGGTGCTTATTGTTTTTATATATAAACTATGAAAGTTGTTCTTCGCAACTTTATCGAATTTTTTAAACATAATTAGTATTTTTGTTTTAGGTATAATTATGTATATGACATCTCGGGGTGCAATAGAATAAATTTTGGTTTTACCAAAAAAAATTGTTAATAAAGCTATACAAAACATTTGATAGTATTTTGTTTTTTTAATAATTTTTTGTCACAATAAACAACTTCCTAAAAAGCACAGTGGAAGTTAAAACTAATGGAAAATGAAAGAGACTTATGCAGAAAGGAATGGTGAAGGTCAGAATAGATACATACCTGTTGGGAGGAATGCAGATCCCGCCTATGTGGGGGATTTTAATAAAAAGCACTTTCTAGATGAGAAAAGTGTGGAAAAGTTGAATAAAAAAGAAATTAAGGTGCGCTTGGCAAAATTGAGGGAGATACAGCCGTTTAAAGTATGAATAAAATGTCACTTCATGAACCGATACTGTCAGCCATTTTGTAAACTAAATATTACCTTAAAGTTGGTAGCACTCGTGGAAAAAATTCGGCTTAGGGGCGGCGTTCCTAGATAAATTTTTTTTTTTTTATATACTAATTATAGGCCGGAAAATCCGAATCTGAAAGAATTAGGCGTCGGCAAGCAATATTAACTGAATTACACGACTTTAAAATTTTCTATAAACACAAAGGAAAACCAGCCATTTTGAATGCATTGACACTACAAGTCATAGAAAAACAAGAAAGATGTTACACCACATAAAATTAAGTGTTGCCATTAAGCAAAAATATCAATAATGTAAAACTTTCCGACACGATACTTCCTCACATGATAATTCATCACATAACACATTAACCTGATGAATTATGACTATCTCAACGGCCGTATTCTTAGACCAAAAGTATGAAAATTTGTAGTCTTAAAAATGCGTAACCTAACGCTAGGTTTGTGTAACATGGTTTGTGCCCCTTTATAGCGCCTACTCGCGTCAAGGCAAGAAAACATCCCAGTTTTCAAATAGTTTAGCGGCTATGCTAGGTTTATGTAACATGGTTTGTGATACAAAAGTGAATAAAATTTATAACAAATAATTACTTAAATTAGTTATTGATATTATTGCTTAATGGCAACACTTAATTTTATGTGGTGTAACATCTTTCTTGTTTTTCTATGACTTGTAGTGTCAATGTATTCAAAATGGCTGGTTTTCCTTTGTGTTTATAGAAAATTTTAAAGTCGTGTAATTCAGTTAATATTGCTTGCCGACGCCTAATTCTTTCAGATTCGGATTTTCCGGCCCATAGTTAGTATAAAAATAACTAGTTTTATTATCTAGGAACGCCGCCCCTAAACCGAACTTTATCCGCACTCGTAATCATCCTCTAAATCTGTTGAGGTTTGTGTAACATGGTTTATGTAACATGGTTTGTGCCCCTTTATAACGCCTACTCGCGTCAACGCAAGAAAAACATCCCAGTTTTCAAGTAGTTAAGCGGCTACGCCAGGTTTGTGTAACATGGTTTGTGACCATTATTAATTCTGTTTTTCATAATTACGCGCCTTATTATATATCACACGAAGTTGGCTACAATCGTATCAAGTCTGAGATACCAACATAATAGTAACAAAAAGGCGTAGTATAAGTTCACGAAGTGTCATTTTATTCATTCTTTAAACGGCTGTATCTCCCTCAATTTTGCCAAGCGCACCTTAATTTCTTTTTTATTCAACTTTTCCACACTTTTCTCATCTAGAAAGTGCATTTTTATTAAAATCCCCCACATTGGCGGGATCTGCATTTCACCCTACCTGTTTCTAAAGTTAGAGAAAATGTGATTTCTCGGGCAATCTAACAATCACTAACCTGTAGATATTTCAACCCCCCAGCTTTCACAACAATCTGAATGTTACTCGATTTTGCGTCAAGGCTGAAAGAAAACCAAAACATTATTAATATACATACTTTATACACACATAATTAGGCACGGTAGAAATAAGCAAACCTGTTTTCAATCAATTCTTTCAACGCATTGGCAGGACGTTGAATAACTTCACCGGCAGCGATTCTATTAACTACGACTTCCTCAAGCTTTTTGATTATCCCTGGCTCTTCCATTTTTCTACTACAACTGAGTTTCTTTTGTTATTCACGTGCATTTATTTCAATCTGGCTAAAATAACACAAACAATGCTCAAATAATCATTTCACTGGTGTTTTGCTATTTGTAACCTTAAAAACCAAACGTCAAAACAATTTTACGCGCGAATTTTTTTGAATTTGGTGTTGGCGCGTGTGAAAAGGAGACATGGGCAAATATCATAAATATTAAATGGTACCACAAAATAAATTTGCTGTATTTGAAGAAATATCTCAGAATTGTTGGTTTTTTCGTTCGCGACATGACATTCCAAGTTCCAAGTATATCACCATGGTTAATTTTAGTTTATTGGCAGCCGCTTCTACCGGCATTTGGTACTTCTTTAGAAATTTCTCGTTGTAATTTTGAATTCTTCGTAATCGTATTCTTTATAACGTAAACTTATAATGTACCTCATTAGTAAAGCGTACCTTCACATCTTTTAGATCCACCAAATGGTGACCGGACGGAGGCGTCTACTAATATCGACTCCAGATACTAATATCTACAGCCTGTATGTTTGACGAATATCTACAGCTCATATGTTGAACTAATATCTACGAACTTCAGAGTGTTGACTAATATCTACAGAGCGTAGGTTGAACTAATATCTACAGAGCGTAGTTTGGACTAATCAGCTAAATGTGTCCAATAGTCCGATATTAGGGATTTTTACATACATACTTACATAAATTAAGTTTTTTAAACTGTATACGCAATATTACGTTATTCCAATATGCTATACATAATTGCAAATCCAACCTCTGACAGTACTGTAGATATTCGTCAACACTTTGGTTCTCATAGATATTAATCAACAGTTTGAGCTGTAGATATTCGTCAACACTTTGATTCCCATAGATATTAGTTCGATTTTTTCAGTTTTTGGAATTCCTGTAGATATTAGTAGACGCCTCCCTAATATCTACAGGAATTCCAAAAACTGAAAAAATCGAACTAATATCTATGAGAATCAAAGTGTTGACGAATTACTAAATAGATTATTGAAATGAATGACAAAGTCAATATGTTACGTTAGTACCACTAGCGGCCTGCGTTATTGATACTGTCAATATGTTATATGAAGTTAGACGTATTATTAACAAAAAGGTAAGTGGTTTTACTAACACTTGGAATGAAATGGTACGAAGGAGTGTTTGAAGAATTTTGTGGAAAACAATTTGATTTAAAAATATGGCATCGCGTTCTCTCTGTTTATCTCTCTGATGCTCTCATACAGGAGAAACTGAAAAAATCGAACTAATATCTATGAGAATCAAAGTGTTGACGAATATCTACAGCTCAAACTGTTGATTAATATCTATGAGAACCAAAGTGTTGACGAATATCTACAGCACTGGCAGAGGTTGGATTTGCAATTATGCATAGCATATTGGAATAACGTAATATTGCGTATGCAGTTTAAAAAACTTAATTTATGTAAGTATGTATGTAAAAATCCCTAATATCGGACTATTGGACACATTTAGCTGATTAGTCCAACCTACGCTCTGTAGATATTAGTTCAACCTACGCTCTGTAGATATTAGTCAACACTCTGAAGTTCGTAGATATTAGTTCAACATATGAGCTCTAGATATTCGTCCGACATTCAGGCTGTAGATATTATTATCTGGAGTCCTCATACAAACTGTGTGGCGTAACGTCATTGGTGGCAGTACTTTTAGATACGTAATTACGATGTTTTGCCTCGGTATGCTCCTCTCGAATTGAAGGGGTGTTCAGACATCTAATATAACCGCTAGCAGGTATCTGTTGAACCGCGAGCGCTTATGTTTCGTGGCGTTCACATGGCGCAGATAAAATATTTCTTCCTATGGTAGGAGAGGGGGTCAGTTGAATTAGCGAGCGGCCACGGAGCGCGCATTTTTTGTACTGAATCTATGGAGTTGACATCTGTCACCCACCGTTCTTGGCAGCTCCGTAATTAAAATGACCCCCTCTCCTGTTTTCGTCGGAGTGGGGGGCGCTTAACTGTTGGCATATCGCCTCAGGAGCGGTTACGGCGTAAAGCCGCGTCCAAATACGTGGCAAGCCTCTGCAAGCGTCCACAAGCCCCAGCGTCTGGTGCCGCGCGTGTGGCTTGGCTTGCGTAGGCTTGCAAGAGCTTGCGAGAGCTTGCCGCCGATCCGATCGAGGTCGGATATTTTGGCCACAAGCGGCAAGCGCTCGGTCGCGCTCAGTGGAACTTCGGAGCTGGTGGCGAATGCACGCCTTTTTTGCTCCGTGCGGTCTATGATAATATTACGAGACATATGAATATGAATGGCGTATGAGGCGAGCCTGACTTATTATTCTTATTAAAATGTTTAAGTACATAAATTTAATGCACTAACGTAATTTATTGCGACTGGATTTACCTAAAGAGTCAAAATAAATAAATAATATTTTATTGATGATTTATACAGTATTATTACAAAAAAAACATGATTTTTGTTAGAATAACTTTTTTTTTATAATACAAGGCAATATTATATAAAGACAAGTGATCTTCGAGTTCGAACTTCTTTGGCACCGTTGTGATTTGAAACTCGATGAAACGAAAAAGTGGCACTAAAAAGAGACAAAAATCTATAGGATTTAGCCTGCAAGATAATGTCTCCTCTTTGTGCGGTGCTTCGTAGCTTCCCCACTCTTTTCTACCTTAGTTTTCTGAAGGTTTCACTTTTACCGCGTGTGAACTAGACATTGTATTTTTCTGTGTCTTGTTCTTTTTCATATTTTTATTAGTATTATCTTCTTCAATGGTTCAATGGTATTAAAAATATATTATCCCCTTGTCTTTTATTTCGCGTTAAAATAAAGGTGACCGGCCAACTCAGAAAGGTCACGATAAAAAATATGATTAAGTTAGGTTAGGGTTACCGGCAATTTTAAAATTATTTTTTCATAGCTTTTAAAGATCTTTCTGAGGTGTTTCTCAGTTGGTTTCATTCTGAGTTGGCATGGAACCAAAATAAAAATAGATTAACGCAAACATAGTATAGCCTTAGAGTAACAATATATACTCTAAGGTAGACGTCCGCCGCGCTTGGATGCTCCGAACACACTGGCGCGCTCGCAAGTGTGTGGAAGCCAGCCATTCGTTTGTCAGAGCTTGCCTGAGCTTGCGGCAAGCTGCTTGTCGCAAGCATTTGGGCGTAGCATAAGATGTGCATTGTCTATGGTTGATGTGCGCATAAAGCGCTCAGGTGTGAACGGTCTGAAGGGATTGTATGGAGAGCGATATGTGGCGTGCTATGATCTTTTATATTTATACGCTCAATGTGAACGAGCTCTTAGTCATAAAAATGTGATCTCAAGGATGCGTGGCAACATTCTATTTCAATCATAGAAAAAAAAAACAAGATATTTATTCATAGAAAAAGTCAAAAAGTGTTCCTTGTATTTTGTCAAGATTTGTGTTTGCAAAGTTATATTTAAAAAAAAAACTGGTTAAAATTATTATTTCTCAACCAATAATAAATTAAATTTACTGCTTTAAATGTACTAATCGTATTAAACGATCGAATCAGTTGATTCTACGCATTTTTCGACCTAAAACGACGTATATTTTGGAAAGTGACAGCTGTTATTTTTTTGTACACATTCTCATCCCCTTCCTTCGCATGGAAAAGTTAAACCTCCGCACTCTTCGCACCCTATTGTTTAAACAATGTAGTGACACCGGAAACAAAAAGGTGATAAACGCTCTTCTTGGTATTATTCTTATTTGTACAATGCAAATTTTACCGGGCTATTGGCTGTTACAAGCTATAAATCTTCTCGATGGAACCGAATGCGAACAAACTTCAACAAACATGCCCGGACTTCTTGATAAAATGGCTAAAATTATTCAAGAATGGTTTTAGCTAAAAACTCGCTTATTCCATAGATTAATAAAATAATAATAATAGAATTTCTACTATATTTGGTTTGAATGCACTAATTACAAGCTTTAAATAAATTCTTCCGCTTTATTATTTTATAAAAAAAAATATTTTGGGTAAAATTATGGTAAATGATCCACATTTGACTCGCAGCCATTTACAGTCTTACTCATAATCGCTAAGTAAGATTACACCACGAGAGCAAGAACGGGTTAAGTGAAATTATTACTCATAGTGGTGGGTCAACCGCGCGCATGCGCGTTTTCTTACCCCGTCGCTGTACGGGAGATTTAATAGCTGTCAGAATTTAAACCACCCGATCACCAGGGTTACTACGGCAGTAGGTATAACTTTCGAAATGACGAATTTTTTTGAAAATCTTGACGTTTTGAATGGAGCTTTGGCAAATATTGACCGTATTCACGGCATTCGTGCACCACGGCTACTGAAAAGGTACAAAAAAGGTACGATCCATTTGCGGCACGGAAGGAGATTTTACGTCTAAATATAGATTTACAAAAGTTAACATGAGACGTTTGATTGACTTGGTACGGCCGAATTTGGATGTAAACAATAAACGGGGTGGCAAAATATCTACCGATCTCCAAGTTCTTTGTGCCAATTCTTAGTTATTGAAAAAACGTGAAACACAAAACAATCTCGTCAAATAATATTTTGACATTTTTAACGTATGAATAAATGTGAAGTTGGCAACACGCCGTGAAATGCCAAATTTACCGCGTTTTTCAGCTTTGGAGCAGAGTGTTGCTACCGTAAAAAAATCATAACCCATAATCCAGATGTCGAGCAATATTGGAAAAATTTATGATTATGGTTAAGAAGATTTTTAACCTGAGCGGTGTAGGCTAACGCGACGTGTAGCTAACGCGACGCTACAGCGCCGTATTAGGGTTTCATCACGAGTAAGGCTGTTAATGTATACTGCTCTTCATAAGGCAGTTAGGATTCCTAAATTCAGTACCTACACATCGGATACGCGCTGAAATCAATTTCATTGTTTATATCTTACTCCGCTTCTTGGTTAATATGGAATATTTCTTATTCAAACTGTTAGATTTAGCTTTATTATCACGAAAAGTGAGTTTTTATGTCTGGGAAGATGAAAAAATATTTGTGTTACATTTTAAATTTGTTGAAATTAATTCACTTACGCGGTATACAAACTTCGCTACGCCGTATTTATATTACATTTCATAGACATTTAATGCTGCTAATCATAGAAAAATTATTATTGCCATATAAAACAATAAATTATTCATGTTATGAAATGAATGCATTATTGTCAAGTTTGAACCTGTATTTATAATAGAAGAACATGGAAAAAAGGTATTAGAATAATTACTCATACCCGTTAGACAAACCATGCTTGCCATTCAAACCATTCAAAACCTGGGATGAATATCTTATTGATGATGACACGTAGCTTGAACCTCAAACCAGTAGTACTGGGAATAATTCGAATTAGGTACTATTGTTTTTATTTTGACGAGAATTTATTTCATAAGGTTGTTACTTCTGAAAAATGTCATATTATGTTCTCCATTTAAAAAAGAATATTCCGTATTATCCGTGTATCGAACTTTGACAAGGAACATTCCGTATTATCTATGAAGCGAGCTTACACATTTTTTTTACCTCAATTTTATTGATGGCTTCTGTGGTCGAGGGGTAAAGCTCTTGACTAGCGATCCGAGTGGAAGATACTCCCAGTATCGCCCTGATGTAAGACCACCATTCAGAATTGAAACGGCAATTCTCAACCTTCCTCTTCCACATCTCTTTCCCCTTACCCATCTCCTTCCCCTCCTCATTACCTCCAGCCTCACAACACACCCCAATTGAGGATGCCATAGTCTCACTCGCTCTAGGCAGTCGGGACAATTAAAATCTGCCAATTTATCATTATATTCTTTTCCCATTCTTTTTGTTAATAGAATCAATTCGTCATAAAAGATACATGGAAAAATAGATTTTACATTAGAATTAAATATATTTATGTTATTTGTAAAAATATTCCATGACAAATTTTAAACTAGAAAATTGTCCAATACACACAATGCGCATGCAGAATGCTTTGAGACGGAAGTTAGGTTGCTAGCGCGTAATAATTATCCCATATTATGGGTAATTTTAAAATGATTCAAGGAATATTTAAGTTAATTTTAATACAATCTTTATTTTCTCACTCGGATGTTTTTTCTATGGCCAATTATGGTGACCATTTTGTAAGATTCACAGCCAGGACATTGTTTCTGAACACCTTCACCATATTTGCGATGAGTTGCCACAACAATACCGTATTGTTCTTTCGTTAAGCATTCCATAAGTTTATCTGCTGCAAGCAATACAATGGTTCGAGACAGACTTGAAATTTTTGTTGTTGCCAACCTAATAGAATGATAATGGCGCATTTAAATCCGGTACTCTTTCTGGGACACCTGTAAAACAGAAAATCAACATAATAAGGAAAAAAACTGTTGCCGGCAATTCCACAAGACCTTTCCACTTCTAGGATAAAGAAATTGATTAGCTGTTTCTAGATATATCTTTAATATTTTAAAAATGTTTAATCAATTTCACCCGAAGCAAGGTAAAATTGTCCTCACTTCATGCACACAGACTTGCCTTCAATATCTTTCATATTTCAAACAGAACGAAATTATTTATGTTGTTGAATGACAGATTTTTTTTTTTTTTTTACATGAATACCGCACAAGAGTCCCAACTGCTCCCGTCTGGAGCCAGTGGGACTATGGCATCCCCAATTGGGGTATGTTGTGAGGCTGACGGTAGTGGGGAGGGGAAGGAGATAGGGAAGAGGAAGGTGAGGAAGTACCTGGCTATTCAGATCTGGTCACCAAACACGGCTAAAGCCATTTCAAGCAACGTTTCAATTCTGAATGGTGGTCTCACACCAGGGCGATACTGAGAGTATCTTCCACTCTGGAACGTGCAGCAAATATACTATATTATTTTTTTTAAATGAATAATTGTGAAATAACACAAATTAATCAAATAAAATTTATTTGCCACGCCGGGATTCGATCCCGCGACCTTCGGAGTGCCAGTCAAGAACTTTACCACTGGACTACGCCGGCCGTCAAAAGATGGCGCTAATCAAACTTTCATCCACACATGCGCAAGACATTCACGAGAAGCATCGCATCATTTTAATATTTCTCGCATGGGCAAACCATCGAGCTTATTTGTGTTGGCTAAAGACGAACTGACAAAAAATATCGTACACTCAATTGCTCTTCGAAATTCAAATTGATTTTCTTTATTTTATTTTCTTACTTAAGTTTGTGTTTTTGTTTTTATTGGCGGTCATCGTCTATAGGGCTCCATTCCTCTTTCTGTCATAGATCCCAACCCCATACACTTACAATACATTTTTGTTATTTTTTATTTAACAACCAAAATATTCACTAGAAATAATTTATATGGCAGAACAACCATTGTCGGATCAGCAAGTTTATTATAAAATTATAATTTTTTGTGCATTATTTACCAATTTCAAATCTGCAGTTGACTTCGAAAACACCCTTTAATAAGTTGGCATGGATATCAAACGAATTTATTTAAAGTTTTGATTTTTTTTTACTTACATGCTGGTATACCTGTACATAGACAATAGTTTTATTCTTGAAGCATTTGAATGAAAATATGTTTTATACTTTTGTTATTCGGCGGTACATCCTCTCTGCACAGCCCTTCGGGACACTTAGTTATATTTTGTATAAGAAGGTATATCCTACTTTTTCCTAAACTGACTGCATATCATATAAGTATCAAGTCGGGGAATCAACTGTCATGGATTCATGACTATGGCATCTCCAATTGGGGTATGTTGTAAGGCTGAGGAAGTGGAGTGGCAAAAGAAAAGAGATGGGGGTAATTTTTTGGGATTGGTGTCCATGGCTATTACGAATAATTTTTAGAAAAAAACTTTAGATTCGACTTAATCACTATAAAAGGAAACTTATTGCATCACGGCTGGCGGAAAAAAATGCATTTTAATTTTCAATGTCGTTGAATAAAATTTCACTTCGCGAACCGATCTACGACAGCCCGCCCGCTGCCGCCCGCCATTCTGTCACTGTTATGTTGTTGGTATCCCTGACTTCACACAAACGACAACTAGATACGATTGTAGCCAACTTCGTGGGATACATGATGGGCGCGTAATTATGAAAAACAGAATTAATAATATCTGGAATGGAGACAGACCATTCAAATCCTGGGATGTTTTTTAAAATAAAGATAACTTACACAAGCCCGCTACACAAACCCTGCGTAGCCAAACAAACCATTCAAAAACGTAGGCTGTTTTTTAAAGTAAAGATAACATACACAAGCCCGCTATGTTTACATTATATTATTAATTCTGTTTTTCATAATTAATCGCCCATCATGTATCCCACGAAGTCGGCTACAATCGTATCTAGTTCTCATTTGTGTGAGGTCAGGGATACCAACAACATAACAGTGACAGAATGGCGGGTGGCAGCGGGCGGGCTGTCGTAGATTGGTTCGCGAAGTGTAATTTTATTTAACGACATTGAAAATTAAAATGCATTATTTTCCGCCAGCCGTGATACAAAAAGTTTCCTTTTATAGTGATTAAGGCGAATCTAAAGTTTTTTTCTAAAAATTATTCGTAATAGCCATGGACACCAATCCTAAAAATTTACCGAGATGGAAAACAGGAAGGTTGGGAAGTATGCATTTTAAGCAACGTTTCGATTCTGAAAGGTGCTATATCACCAGGGCGACAAGGAGATTGTCCGCCACTCTGGTTTTGTCACATTTTGGTTTACCTATTTAGTGGGGTAAGTAATTCAGTAAGTTTATTTTCCTTTTCAGGCGATCACGATGGGTCCTGAGGCAGCCCCCGGAGTGGCAGTTGTTCCCAATGTGGCCGTGGCCCCCGCAGCGCCCCCCGAGCCCTGCAAGAGGCTGCTACCAGCTGCCCTGTTTCTGCTCACCTTCTTCACCGTCATGACCATACTGCTTGTCTATATGGACACTACAGGTTAGGTCTACTTTCATCCTTCCTCTGCTGGTTCCATGCCTCACTGCCTTAAATCAGGGTAGGTACCAGCACTCCATTGTCAACTGCTGGCTTCGCTTATTTGGACAGTTTTTTTGTTAGAGCCAACCGCGTACGGTCCTCTATTAATGGATTTACCTGCATTTACCCTTCTTTCAATATCTCTACCAGCCTTCCCATCTCTCGTAAACTTACTTCCCAAATACACAAACTCATCCACTTGCTCCAAGTACTCATCATTCACAACTATATTGCACCCTGTTCTCATTTTCTCTCTCTCTCTCTCTCAAACACCATGACTTAGACTTACATACTTATATTCAGAATTAACTTTCTTCATACATACTTTATTTTTGGAGGCAGGTTTGGGTACCGCCGCCCTGGAAACCATTTAATGGATAACTAACACCTCTGCCATAGGTCACCCCAAGTGGTTCACTACGTTAGGTGATTTAGCAGGGGTGTCCAGGTTCATGGGGTGAGGTTTGTCAAGTTCTTGGCAGTCCATGTGTCTGCCTACCTGCTGCATGACGGGCCGGATCTGGTTGAGGAGATCTTTTGACCTCCAGCCAGAATCTCTCGACCCATTGCCTTGCACCGCAGTTGAAGAGATGAATTCATACTTCCGTCACTCCTGGACAGACTGACCAGATTCTACCCACCCCTCATACCTATTTCTTTCCCAGAACTTCCTCTTCTTCCTTTCATTAAAAAACTCTCCACACAGCAAGCCCTAAGGTGACATAGGCCCTGAGGGACATTGTTTTTCTCAGGGCCTCCTGTGTGGAGCTAATGTAAAAATAAATACTTTGTTCACCCTACAACCTTTTGTAAATAGTTTTTTTTTTTCGTTTTAATGTAGTTTGCCCTTTTACTCAGTATGTATGTATGTATATTACAAAAATCTTTAAATAAACAATTTTTTTTCAGCGATGCGTCAACAGCAATTCCGATTAAACATGTCGCGCGAGTACGAGCTGTCGGGCGTGTCGCAGGATGCGGCACTGCTGGTGGAGTACATCCGGCGCTGGCAGCTGAAGAGCTGCGCGGACGCCTTCCCGCCGCACTCGCGCCACCAGCCGCCGCCGCACCACACGTCGCCCCATCACCAGCAAGACGAGGCGCAGCCCACGCAGACGGAGAATCTGGTGGCACAGTTGCTCAACTATAAGGTAATCCATCTGTCTATAAATTTTGTACCTATTTTGCCCCACCGAAAGTGTTATGTGACTCAATCAATTATTTATTCATCTTCTACAGTCTCCTACAATGAAATTTCATTAAATAATCCATAAGCCACCGCATTTTTAAGCACCGATTATGGAAATCACACTTCATTTCCATTATTCAAGAAACAATTATTTACATACACAAAATAGGTTATTAGGTTCAACAAAATAGCTTATAGGTTGAAACAAAACTTTGCAAATATCAAATCCGTACAAAAAAAACAGTCTCCTACAATGAAATTTCATTAAATAATCCATAAGCCACCGCATTTTTAAGCACCGATTATGGAAATCACACTTCATTTCCATTATTCAAGAAACAATTATTTACATACACAAAATAGGTTATTAGGTTCAACAAAATAGCTTATAGGTTGAAACAAAACTTTGCAAATATCAAATCCGTACAAAAAAAAATATGGCGGCAATGGAAATTTTTAACCTTGAGTGAAAACCTAATCTTAATACATATTTTTCCGTCCATCCCGACTGAAAACGATATTTCTTTTGGTAATTAAATTTAAAAGTGGTTTTCTTTTAAAATCTATGCCTATCAAAAGTGTAGCGACGGCTTGTGGATTATTTACCGAAATTTCAACAAATTGAAACACATAACTTCAACACCTTCTTTGGAAAATCTTTATAATGAAAAAAAAAAATTGGTTAGATATAAAGAGAAGGTTATGAGTAAAGACTGGATTATATGCAAATGCATATTTAGACCCTTTTCAGCGGTAGTTGCATATTTTAGCAAAAAAATTGAGATCTTGCATATTTACGCTTGATCTGTTCAGATGCCTCACATAGTGACACTATAAAAGCGCGCGGCTAGCGAACTGAACGCTCGGCGCGGTGGCTGTAGACCGCCTCCTCTTGGATTGATGTTGAATGAATCTATTCAAGTTATGAAGAAAATTCGCCTTATGAATTCCCCGTTGCCAAAGCTATTCCTGAGTAAACTCAAAGAAAAATTCGAAAACTTACTGAACAATAGCCAAGGGTTTGAACCCTTGTGCCAAATTGATAGCTTTATCAACAGGGCAGGTGAAATTTTGCACGGCACAATAAGTTCAAAAATCGCACCCATTTTTAAATTCTGTCCAGTCACATCAGTAGACGTAGAACGCTCCTTTTCTGACTACAAACATATATTAGCGATCGTAGACATAATTTGTCTACAGAACATTTAGAACAGCTCTAGTCGTATACGTTTTTAAAGGTAAATTGTGAATTTCATTGTTAAATACATTTTTTAATTGATATTTTCGAAA
This sequence comes from Limnephilus marmoratus, assembly GCA_917880885.1. Lineage (NCBI taxonomy): Eukaryota > Metazoa > Arthropoda > Insecta > Trichoptera > Limnephilidae > Limnephilus > Limnephilus marmoratus. The sequence goes on from OU862926.1 coordinate 40,381,668, forward strand.
ATAACATTGTTAGCCTTGAGAATTAATAGCTTCTAAAATAAAAAATATTTAAAAATACGACTTCCTGTATTATTTAATGTTGCATATTTTGACCTTTTTATGGATTTTCGTGCATATTTTAGCTATTTTTATTGCATATTTGCATGCATATTTGGGCCGTTTTTGTTGCATATAATCCGGTCTTTAGTTATGAGCTATTTTTCATAACTTGAATTTTCAATGGGATGTTGAAAAGCCCCTTTGTTGTACACAACTATACAGCTAGCCCAAGTTATACAATATTTGTATGAATGTAGCTTTTTTTTATTTTTCGTAACTTTTTGACTTTTCAATGGGACGTTGAAATTCAACTTTGTTGAGTTGTGTTGTGGAACTCGATTTGGGGCGTGGGCTGTGAATTTTTTTTTTTACATGAGCTCCACACAGGAGGCTCTGAGGAAAATAATTTCCCTCAGGGCCTATGTCATCTTTGGGGATGCTGTGTGGAGGGTTTTTTTAATGAAGGGAAGGAGAGGAGGGTTCTGGGAAGGAAAAGGGTTTAAGGGGTGGGTAGGAATCTAGGTTTCAGTATGTCCTGGTCATCCGCCTCCAAGACCTAGACAAACCTCACCCCATGAACCCGGGCACCCCTGCTAAATCACCAAACGTAGCGAACCACTTGGGGTGACCTATGGCAGAGGTGTTGGTTATCCAATAAAGGTTCCCGGGGCGGCGGTACCCATTCCCGCCTCCCAAATTGAATGTCGGGCGGGAGTGTCGATCGAAGAAAGAAAACTAACCCGACTATTTACGAATATTAGCGACGGATGACGAGCGGGGCAGATAATATAAAACTGTGTCGAGTGAGTGAGAAAGAGATACTTGCGTACGTGCAGTAGCGTGTGTCGCTCTCCATAGAGAGATAAAAAATGGCCTTATATTTAAACGCCCGGGGTCTCAAAAGTTTCGTATGATCTGTAGCTATTCGAAAAAGTAAAAATAAATGAAATTATTGTTCACTATTAGTCCGCATAAATGGCCGGGAGTTTTAAAAGAAAATAGATTTCATGACTTGGAAATAAAATAAAAGAAAGGGTTAATATTTTATATTTTGTACCAAACTTATTTTTCATTCCGTAACTGCAGTACAAAGAACAAAAAATAAATAAAAAATTTAAATATATGTGATGTGTTGGTTAAAAATTTAAAAGGGGAAAATAACACTTTTTCTGGATAAAATCAGAATCCTTGTTGACTTAGGTACTTGTATTCATAAAGTTGAACTTTTTTTTCATTTTTGTCACTTATACACATTTTTTAGTAATAAACAAACTTTAAAAGATTAAATTAATGAAAAAAAAATTATTAAAAATTAAAAAAAAACAGATTTTAGGTTAGTTTTCTGATTTTCAATGCATTTTAGCGGGCTAATAACCATTTTAAAAAAAATAAATTTAAATGTAGTTCTCATTTTCTTTGTAAGACACAACTTTTGAGACCCCGGGCGTTTCTGAATTCAAAAGTTGAAATAATTGGCACATGCTAACGTGCAGGCATCCATTTGTTTGTTTTAGTTGTGCAGTTATGGTCATTACTTTTTCGTAAATTATGCTTTCTTTAATTGTTTATGTGAGTTAAATAAACATAATTTTTGGATTCTTACGTTGTTAATACCTTAAAATGTCGAAAAATAATCCAGATCAAGTGTATGTTGAGTTTAGCAGTCCTTTACCGGTATGGAGATACTTCAAGAAAGCCATAATAATTTGACTGCTCGATGCAAATTTACACGTCCATGTGATGTCAATCCGCAAAATTGACACAAAATCATTGAATGGGGGAGTCGGAAAAATATCAAGCACTACTGAGCCGGGTGTTGTCGATACTTTATCAGTACCTTCGACGTCGTCAGCCTATTGATATTTTAATTAACGAGATCCCGAAAATTTCGAGATCTCGCGAGATTGTAATTTCTAATCTAGCGAGATCTCGAATTTGCGATCTCGAGTTGAGATTGCATTCCCTACCGCCGACATAAACACCTCAGGCCTCCCACGTGGAGCTAATGGTAAAAGAAAAAGGATGACTTTGAACATTTTAAATTTGTTTTAAGAGATCTTGATGCAGCAATGCACGAAAATTAAATATTTTGGTTTGTATACAACTGTGCAGCTAGCCCAAGTTATACGACATTTGTATGAATTTTTTATATTCCAACATCCATTATTTCCCATATCCATATAATTTCAATAGGACTCCTCAAAAAGGACATATAGAAGTTTTACTGTAATCCATCCATCCATCCAGTAGATACTTTGCCTCACTAACAGTCTATTTCCAGCGCAACGGAGTATTCGTGGAAGCAGGCGCTTACGGACTGCACGGAGGTGGGGGCTCCCGCACTGAGTGGCTGGAGCAGGCCCTGGGCTGGCGGGGGCTCCTGATGACCCCCGACGCCAGGGACTACTTCCGACTGAGAGCCAGGAGGACCAGCCCCAGCACGGAGGCCATGCACGCCTGTTTGAGCACTACTACGCATCCTAAAGAGGTAACTAACTTTCTTTTTAATGTGAATACCTCACAAGAGTGCCAGCTGGTCCCGTCTGGAGTCAGTGAGACCATGACATCCCCAATTGGGGTATGTTGTGAGCTGAAGGTAGTGGGGAGGGGAAGGATATGGGGAAGTACCTGGTTATTCAGATCTCGTCACCAAACACGGCTAAAGCCATTTGAAGAAACTTTTCAATTCTAAAAGGTGGTCTTACGCCAGCGCGATACTGAGAGTATCTTCCACTCTGGATCGTGTTACATATTAGGGAACGTACCCAAACTACGTGACCAACTTTTTGCAATTTTTAACCCCCCCCCCCCCCCCCGGTGACCAAAATCCTAAGCAACCCGCTGCTCATTTGTATGGAGCGTGACCTTTTGAAGACCCCCCCCCCCCCCTAAAAGTGTCACGTAGTATGGGTACGTTCCCTTATTTTTTAAATGAATTGTGAAATAACACAAATTATTATGAATAAAATTTATTTGCGGGATTCGACACCGTGACCTTTCTGAATTGTGAGTCAAGAGCCTTACCCCTCGACCACAGAGATCAACTAACTACCAGTAATATGATTTTTTTTTAGCATTGTTTTGCGCATTATATATATTTTTATTAAGGTGTTGATTATAATATCAGCTTTTCAATTTCTCATCAATCTTTACATACCTTGGGGTTTGTGTAGGTCTTGGCACTAGCTGCGTGGCAGGCCGGATCAAGAGAGACTGGTTGAGGGAGACCTTTCGACCTCTCCAGCCGGACTCTCTTGACCCATTGCCTTGCATCGCAATGGGAGGGACGAATTCATACGTCCATCACTTCTAGACACAAGGATACCCAGATTCCTACCCATGCCTTGTTCATTCTCTTTCCTTTCCTTAAAATTATCCTCCACACCTCAACTCCAAAGATGACATAGGCCCTGGGGGAAAAGAAATGTTAAGACATGCTTGCTTCGCAATATATGGGGGACCAGGAGGGGGATACAGGAGGCAAAAAGAGGGAAAAAAAATTTCCTCTCTCCTATTTCATCTTTGGGGATGCTGAGTGGAGTGTCTTTTTAGAGAAAGGAAGTAGACAAAGTTCCAGGAAGGAAAAACGTTTGAGGGAGGGGTGGGTAGGAATCTAAGGGTCAAAGTTTCCAGTAGTGACGAACATATGAACCATCCTTCCCACTGCGGTGCATGGTGATGGGTCAAGAGAGTCCGGTTGGAGAGGTCAAAAGGTCTCCCTCAGTCGGTCTCTCCTGATTTGGCTCGCCACTCAGTAAGTGGGCAAACGCACCCGCCGCCAAGACCTAGACAAACCTCACCCCGTGAACCTGGGCACCCCTGTTAAGTCAACAAAGCGAAGCAAACCACTTGGAATGACCTATGGCGAAGGAGTTGGTTATCCAATAAATGGTTCCTGGTATGCGGCTCCCAAATTAAGAACTTCCCTGATGAAGCTAATACAAAATCGCAAAGTAAATCTTTGCTTTAACCCTTTAACCGCTAAAAAAATATTCCTAAGCAGTCGCCCCCACGCGGCATATTTTGTTTCTAATAATATTTATTTCCAGTAAAGCATTTGATAAGGTTCGACATCACATTCTTATATCCAAACTCCGACTGTTAGGCATCAAAGGAAGTTTATTGACATGGATTATCAGTTACCTCAGTAATAGAGTGCTTAGTGTGAGGATTAATTTTATAGAATCCTATGTATTCGAGGCCACAAGTGGTGTCCCGCAAGGGTCCCACCTCGGCCCAATATTCTTCTTAATATTCATTAATGACATTGTAAACATATTTAAAGATGTACAAGTCCTACTTTTTGCAGATGATCTAAAATTGTTTAAAAAAATACGAAATATATATGATTGCCTAATTTTACAAGCTAATTTAGATGAATTTTTTAAATGGTGCGAACAAAATATGTTATTTTTGAATACTGAGAAATGTCAAGTAATACGATTTTCCAGAACTCATTCTCATATTTTATATGAATATAATTTTAATAATGTTAAATTAACACCAGTATTACAAATTCGCGACTTGGGAGTTATATTCGATTCAAACTTAACATTCACACCACATATAGATAATATAACTAATAAGGCTTTAAAGATTCTTGGCTTCCTTTGTAGAACCCTAACTGATTTTAAGTCCTTGCATTGCATGAAAACACTCTACATTTCATTAGTTAGATGTCAAGTTGAATATAATTCACCTATTTGGTCCCCTTTCTATAAAGTACACTCTAACAAAATAGAACGAGTTCAACACAAATTTCTTAGGTACTTAAATTTCAAACTCAAAATTCCAATAGAAAACATTAATTATTTAAGTTTAATGAATCGACTAAATTTAATTACGCTGTCTGACAGAAGAATCATTTCAGACCTAATTTTATTGTACAGAATTATGAACAACCTAATTGACAGCCCTGCCATCGTTTCTACTATTAAACTTCTTGTACCGACAAGGAATACTAGACAAAATATAACATTCTTTTGCAACACATACACAACTAACTATCAATCACACTCACTTACCAATAGGATGCATTATTTAGGCAACAAGTTTGGTGGTATTGTAGATGTATTTGCTGATTCCCTTTACATTCTAAAATGCAATTTAAACCAACACTTTGTTGAATCCTACAAATTATTGTAACATGGGTATAATATATTTAACGATTTGATTTGTTATTGTAATGTTTATATTATATTTCGTTCTATGTTATTGTTAAATATTACATTGTTTAAAATATTTCACGGGTTTCCACAAGATTATACAAGTGGTTTTTTTTTTCTTTAAAAACTACTTGTATATTCTTAAAAGTTTTTTCACTTTTATAACTTTTGGTATAAATTCTATGTATGTGTAATCCTAGATATCTTAAATATTATTTTCTAATCTATGTAAAAGCCCCTACGGGCGTATAACAACAATAAATAAATAAATAAATTATTTTCATGACTAAAGTCAGCCGCCGCGCGGTGTGAGCCACTTGATGAAATGACTTAGGTCAGCCGCCGCGGGGAAACGGTTTATTTGTTTTAATTTCCATACATTTTGTTTTCTTCTTAGATTACGTACCAGGAGAGCTACATAGCCGAGGAGGTGGGAGTTCTGGCCATGGGCAGCGCAGCCGAGGACTTCACCGCCCGGGTCAAGTGCTTCCCGCTCTACTCCACACTCCTGGCTGCCCGGGCGCAGCATGCTGACTTCCTCTCGCTCGCTTGCGGAGGATGCGAAATGGCAGTCTTGGAGTCACTGCCACATTCGCAGGTAATTATACTGTTAAATAAAAGGGCACTGTTTGGTGTATCAATCACCAGCTTTATTGAATCCTTTCCTTTTATAATTATATAAAACGGTAGAATGTTTCGGTCACAAACTGTTGATTTGCAATTTTAGAGAAAAAATTTTGTGCTAAACAAAGGAACTACAGTGGAGACGATAAAACAGGAATCTACATAAAATGGTTCTATTTTTATGAAGAAAAAATGGTTACGATTGTAAAACAGGAATCCACTAATATTTGCTGAAAAAATGGTTACCATGGTTACGGACGGTAAAACAGGAATCTACTAATATTGAAGAATTAAATATGTTACAGAGCCATCTGTTGACATATAAGCGTATCTATAAATTAAACATACTTTTTCTTTACACATCTCTTGTAGGAATATGGCGGCATCAAGACATTCTCGGTATTTGGGTACTGTTGTTGCAGGTATATTGCACATACTTAATAGTAAACAACTTCTAACCCTGTACTCTGCTGAGTTTTATTGTGAATGGTTCTTGATAATAACAACTTCTTCACCACAACAAATCATGTGTCTTTTATTTATACTTAAATTCTTATACAGGTGACAATTGTTTAGGACAGTCAGGAGACTATGTCTGTTTTCTTAGGCTCTAACTGTTGCTAGAAACCTAACTGCTAGCCCACCTCGGTTCTGAACGTGTTGGGGCATATCTATATACTAGAGATATCTCTTAACTCGTGGAATGCCGCGAGTAAATGGGGTTGGTTGTAACCAATTAGCGTTCGCAAAAAGCGGCAGCCATGACACCCAATGTCCCGCGATTCTGACAGCGTCCTTGAGAAATTTCGTACATAGAAAGGTCAAAGTTCAAAACCAAAGAATTTTTCCCGCGCATGCGCAAGAACTGCGCACGCTCCCGCGCTCCGGTAAATCATTAATATAAATTATATGGAGTCATCAATCTAATTGCGGTTTTCTCTATGGTAAAGAGCGATAATAGAACAAGCGATTCTGACCGTGTTCTTCATACACTTTCTTTATACATAAGGGTCAAAATCGCGTGTAAAATCTCATGACACACCGGTTGACGAGCGGCACTGCGGAGGTTAAATAAGTCTGCAGGGAGACGGATTGTAATCAATAATTTTTAAATAATTTTTTCAAGTTGAAATGTCACACATTTTAGGTATATTGGCCACACACTGTCAAATAGGAGATTGGGTGGAGAAATGCAGGAGTGTATGCTAGAGGAAAACCCATATAGTTGCGTTTCAGAACTTGTTTCACATTATTTTACTAGCCTGTAGTATGTATCAATTTGTTTTTTCCAGGTGCACATATCCGTGGTGGAGATAGTGGGCAAGCAGACGCCTGCCCTCGACTCCCTCATGAAGACCAAGGGATACAACCTCGCCACCAAGACACCTACCAGCGTCATCTACGCCCTTCACGATATCCCCACACTCAAAATATAAACCTAACCTCAACGACAACGACACGAAAATCGCACCAGTTTAATTAACATTACTCTTCTAGACATCGGATTGCATTTAATTCTGTTTATTACACTGCGGATACTTTCCACACACTGACGACAGAAAAGATATACATGCCCTAATGCAAAATCCGGGGATCATGTCGATGAGTTGGAGACAAACCACAAAAAGATAAAACCAAGCATTCTATTGGCCTGATTGGCAATGTGTTGGTAATGGTTCTGAATGTTAACTATCGAGTCAAGTAAGATTCCCAGATATCTGATGGAGTCTACTCATTTCAGGATTTCATCACGTTATCGTGTAAGGGTAATCAATTTTATTGACATTTTTCATGAACGATATGATATTACATTTGCTAATATTTAATTCCATGGCATTATCTATACACCATGGAGACAACATAAATAGGTCTTTTTGTAAAGTTTTGCAGTCTTGTTGTGAATTCAGGGGTTGAAATTTTTTTAATTCATCATTTATGAATATAATAAAGAATATTGGTCCTAAGTGGGATCCTTGAGGGACACCAGATGTGACTGGTCTGGGAGAGGACTCATAACTATTAACTTGTACATACTGACTACTTTTCATAAATTTTGACTCCTTTGAATAAACTATAATATCTTTCGTGCATTGACTACCGGCGAACGCTCAATGAAATAACCAGACGCTGCACAGAAAAGTAAAGTGAGTTAACAGTTTAAAATGCAGTCAATTGTGAAACTTTTCTGCGCAGTATCTGAATGTTTCTTTTTAACAGTTTCTTTCTAACAGTCAGCCCTGTTAGAAAGAAACATATGTTCATTTACTGCGGTGAGTAAATTATAAATATATATGATTTTGGAAACAAGTCGGAACTTTTTTCGCCCAGTTTGGGGTTCGCAGTTACGGACATTACTTCGTGAGAAATTAACATGCCATTGCAAAAAAGAACTTTTCAAAATACTACTATTGGAGTTGCCTGTAGACTATCGGATTCATTTACTGACAAATCACTGAAAAGGACATGCGCACCGCACCTCCCTGTTCCCGGCAAACTAGTTTGTTTCACTCGCTTTAGGGCAGCTGAGTCTCTTATTTACTCTGTATAGGAAATGTCTCTTGTATAGGAAAATGTGGAATAGGTCTTATTTATATATTATATGAAAATCACTCATGGATGTTTATTCTTTGTTTATTCTTACACAGATGGAAAAACTCTACAACTCTAATAATGGATATTACCATTACATTTTGTTGACCCTGTTTTATTTCTAAATCACACAAAAACCGAATTGACTTTAGGTGCATTTTTGTATTTACGCTGACCAGACTATGATGCTCGTGGCTGTTATATTCCTACTTTAATTATTGGAAGTTAACTGTAAATTTAAGAGTTTGTTTTCTGATAATTAAATTATCAATACCTAAACAATCTTAACTGAGTTTCATCATCTGAATAACTAGATTGCATTTATTAAACATTATCCGATGTCTAATAATAATTATTAGTAATTTTAAGAATTAAGACTAGAAAATACCTCAGTTTCTCAACACTCATGGAGGTGTCACAAAAAAATCTGAACAATTCTGTGTAATTAACAAGTTTTTTTTTCTATTTTTAAAACAATTTTGAATCTTTGGTTGATATTATGTAACAGCTCTCTTATTTTATACGCGTAATAATATTTAAACAGATTTTTTTGTTTGTCTAATTCTCTCATCCAACAGGGTATTGGTATTGCACTGCGCAAGGTATTTTTTTGTTTATTTTGGCAGTGAGCAAGTGCGTGGTGGACGGAAGGAGGTGGGATTTAAACCATTGGGCATCGTAGTATGTAAGAACTAATTTTATTTTATAAAGCTAGGTAGTTGACAAGATTATAGTTTAGTATTTTTTTTTACTTTTCAAAAGACTAGCCTGTTCATATCCAAAATGTTATGTAAATGATGGCCATAGACCAGTGATTATCTTTGAAATATTGAGCCAGGGTTATGAATTGTTAGGGTACAGTGGATTCTGCTTGATCGGTACGCTGGTTTATCATTAACTCGTTGAATGCCGCGAGTAAATGGGGTTGGTTGTAACCAATTAGCGTTCGCAAAAAGCGGCAGCCATGACACCCAATGTCCGGCGATTCTGACAGCGTCCTTGAGAAATTTCGTACATAGAAAGGTCAAAGTTGAAGACCAAAGAATTTTTCCCGCGCATGCGCAAGAACTGCGCACGCTCCCGCGCTCCGGTAAATCATTAATATAAATTATATGGAGTCACCAATCTAATTGCGGTTTTCTCTATGGTAAAGAGCGATAATAGAGCAAGCGATTCTGACTGTGTTCTTCATACACTTTCTTTATACATAAGGGTCAAAATCGCGTGTCAAAATCAGGACACGCCGGCGCACGAGCGGCAAATGAGTGGTTAATTGTCTTATTGGTTTATTTCGTTTAATTGGGATAATTTCCAATCTGAAGTCTTTGCAAAAGTGTCTTAGTAAACGAATTTTCTGAGTTCATTTCGCAGTAATTCCTCCATAGATTTCGCCCATGCCGGCAGTTCACCGTCCGACGCCATTTGTCAACATAAAATTGTTCAGTTCGCAGTAAACTGCCGCTCATGTAAGAAGTAATTTTTATTTTGTAAGAGTTACTGTTATTGTAATGAATAATTGTGTGTTCATGATTTTTTTTTTAAATTTGTATCCATCTTGGATTATTTTTTCACATTATAAATATGAGTATGTACCCATAGTTAGTACATAATTATTTTTCTGTAATTAAAAGTTATTAGTAGTTATAATAGAAAAATCAAATAAATGTAAGACGGTGCTACTTATATAAGTTGGCGGTGGCACGAACACGAACTAACGCTATATCAATGTATTTTAATTTAGCAACCACACCTAATGTATCATTATGTCATAGACGACAGCGCCCTCCTTTTTCGCCAACTATATATACTTTTACTAGTAGCATTGTACACAATATAAAAAAGCTCAATAAATACTTTTTTTTTTTTAACCCTCAAACTCGCTTATTTGGGACGAAAATTTGGCCCGATGTGTCCTAATTAAGCAGAATCGACTGTATTTATGAATGTGAAATCTGTTTGAAACATTGAGCTCTGGCATTATGAAATTTGCAAAGATTTTCTTTCTTCAATTTCTTAGTCAAAGCAACTATTTTCAACTTTCAAATTGATTTACATTACGAGCTGAGAATCTGTCAAAAAATAATTGTATGGTTACACAATTGCTCAATTTGAATCTCATTTAGTTGTTTGTATCAAAAAATTAATGATTGCCAATGATGAAACTTCTCACATTCAAAAGGTAATAAGTACATAAAACTACATATTTTTAATACAGACTTTTTCTTTGTAAATACTTAACCACTTGGACCCATAAGCTTGTTTTCACGATAATATAACATTACCAGGCATATGTATGTTATTTCTCTACAGTTTGTCATTGTTATACTCTGTTTTGTCTCTCAATTATTTCTCCATTCAATTCTTCATGCTTATCTTAAAATCCTCTGTGAAGGTTTAAATATTAACTTTATTAATCATTGATTCATTTATTTATTGAATTGAAGAACGACTGATCAAATTGTTCTGTTTGACATTATTATTACATCGCATTATGTGTGTATTTTAAAATTAAGTTTTAAACTTATGTTTAAGGTAAGCTAGGCTCAATTAAGTTTAGTGTATTAATTATGTTTCTCAGTTTTCATATTAAGTTTAAAGTAATTCATTTTTATTGTATATTTAATTGACTGATTTTGTAATGTTTACGTTCTTTGCTTTTTTGAAGATGTTTTATTTTTATAAATCACATTTTTGATATTAGTGATATTTAGAGTCTAATCTCATTAGGCGCTTTTATAATTACCGCGACGATTCACGTGACGTGACGGCAAAAAAAGGCAATAAACATACGTTCCTTATCACTATAAAGCTGCAGCTCTTTCAAAAGATGAGATACATTATGTAAATAGGTCTGTTTCTGTGAGATCTACGCCGTGTGGTGCGCAGATGAGGGTACGGTTTATTGTCGGTAGTAATAACATAAGATAATGGTACTATGTTTATTACAAGAAGAGTAAAACTGAAGAGAGCTCTACAGCTCATGCTGCGCTTTTTATACATCAGCATACTCGCTGTCTCGCTCTCATGCCGTCACACTCACACACATACACTACAGTTTCCTTCAAAGGAAAAAAAATCATAATTTTTGTGCATCTCTCTCACACACCGCACCGTGACGTCTCCGTAGACCCCTACAATACTACTTGCCTTGACGATAATTTTGAAAGGAAGGAATATAGTCATAAGAGGTGTGAGTAAATTCCAAAAATGTCGATTGTCAAAGCGCTGATGATTTTGCTTTTGTTCTTAAACATATAATGCTATCGCTCTTTCCTACATATTAACCCGTCTGCTTGTTTAGGAATAAATACATCCCAAAACATGTAATCGCGTTATACTTTCATAAGACCAAAAACGTCCCGAGCGACCTTACATTTTAAAAGCTATATATATCTCTTCCTCTCATGCAAACATATGTATTTTTCTATTAACCAGAAAGATAACGAAATGATGCTTCTTATTGTTTTTGAAACATGAAAGCTATCTTGCATAGATATTTTACAATCTCGATCCAAAGTGACGGTTTCAGAATTTTTTTCAGAATCCGAGGCTTTCGGATTGTGAGGTGCAAATATATTGAACCAAGCAGACGGGTTAAATGACAACTCCTGAAAATGAAACAAACGAAAGTGTATGTATGTTTGCACCCCCCCAAAGGAAACATACAATCATTATCATACATCTCCCTCACACATATAAAGAAAATTAAATGCAATTCCTATCGCCGTGGCTGAACTGTAATACGATATATCTGAAATTGCACCTAATTTGTGTGTCTAATTTTTTGTCTATTCTCTCTCTCTGGTTTCAATCCTGGGATTGGTTTGCAGCAATTTTATCTATTCGTTTCTTCCACTCTTCCCTGTCTTGTGCGGCTCTTTTGAAGTCTGCATATGATAAGCAGCGCACGTCCACCAGCAGGTCCTCCAGGTACTCCCGGCGTGGGCGTCCCCTAGCGTTTGTCCCCTCGGTCATACCCTCCATTATGGCATGCAAGAGGCCTTCTTGTCTTATTGCATGGCCGATCCATCTTGCGCGCCTTTCGGACAAGGTCCTGAGCAGGTGCCTTCCTCCTTCGATTCTTTGGAGAACCTCCTCATTTGTGATGTGGTCTCTCCAGGAAATTCCTAGTAGTCTTCTATAGGACCACATCTCAAAAGCCTCTAGTCTCCGTTTATCTCTTTCGGATAGGCACCATGTTTCGCAGCCGTACATCAAGATACTCCATACATAGGTCTTGATGAGGAGTATTCTCAGTTTCAGGTCTATTATTTAATGTGTAAGAAAGAGCTGCAGCATTATAGTGATAAGGAGTGTGCGATTATTGCCGATACGGTTATAATAAAAGCGTTCATTCTTTCACTGCTGTAAAATAAATCTATGGAAAAACGAAATCTCAGAAGTTGTTACAGAGATGCCCAGGCAATAAAAAAAAATTGCAAATGACTGCTCTAAATTCTCAAGCGATTTTTCTTGTGTATGTATATCATTTGATGACTCAAATTAAAATGAAGTAATTGTTACTTTAAACTTGAAGGCTTTCAAATTATTTGAACAACTTTCGAACAAATCTGTCCTTAGTGTAATTTTTTCTACTTATTTTAATGTGGGAATAAATAATTGAAAGGTTTTTTAATTATTTTCTAAAAAAATTGATATGTAAACATTCCATAAAATTATATTTATGTAATTACCAAATATGTAATAAGTTTCGACATCTTTTTAGTAAAAGCTCTACTTAATCTCTTATCGTTACCCATATTATTTTTCTGTGTTAATCAAAAAGAAAGAACAACATTAATTAATTATTACGTATTTAATATTAGTTTTAGGTAGTTAGACTTTATTTTTTCTTGTAAATCTCTAAATATATTTTAATTAAAATTAATTTCATTTAATTGTATTTTTAAATACATATTATATTATCAATACAATACTTATCGAATCAAAAGACAATTTATTTTTAAAACTGGCAACATCTGTTATTATTGAAATAAAAATGAATTTAAACATTATTATATTATATGCCTTACAAATATCTCGCCTTCTATACAAATTGTGTTTATAATAAATGTGTACTTTGAATAAAAAATATGCTGTACCAATAAAAAATATTGAATGAAATGATATCTTTTGAGTATTTTCAAAACTCTGGTTCACTCCTTTGTTTTCCTGAAGAAACCTCCACACAGCATCCCCAAAGATAGCAAGGGAAACCTCAGAGCGTCCTTCTTGAATCAATAAAATATTGGTCTGCCGAGTGACTATGTTTTGTGAGATCGAGATAGATCTCGGGCGAGTACTCTTGTCAGATTTGTGATTTTCTTTGGCTGTTATTTGCATTTTCTATGGGCCGATGTCAGAATTTCAGCTGTGAGCTGTCACGTGTTTTAGTTTAGGTCGTTTTAAACACGAATGATTATTTATTCTTCAGATTTAGAAAATCGCACAAATCTGACAAGAGATCTCGCCTGAAATCTATCTGGATCTCACAAAACATAGAGAATCATAGAGCGGAAGATATTCTCAGTAATGCGCTGATGAAAGACGTTGCATTCAGAATTGAAATGGCTTTTAGTCAAGTTTGGTGGACCAGATATGAATAGTCAGGTACTTCCCTACCTTCAGCCTCACAACATACCCCATGCCATATTCATGCCATGGCTCTGAACAGTTGTGATTCTTGTGTTGTATTCACATAAAATAAACCCCAAAGATCACATAGGACCTGAAAGAAACCCCAGAGCTTCGAATGTGAAGCAATATATAACAACATTAATTACAATTTGGGAGGTGGGTATGGGTACTGCCGCCCCGGGAACCATTTATTGGATAACCAACCCCTCTGCTATCACCTCTCACCCCAAGTGGTTCACTACATTTTTAGTATAGGTGCCCGGGTTTACAACCACTAACTCGATGGCAGGTCGGATCAGGAGTCTGGTTGAGGGAGACCTTTTGATCTCTTCAGCAGGACTCCCTCAGAAAATCACTGTTCAGTGAGTGTTGGATTCATACATTCGTTACCCTGGACACACTGACCCCCCAAATCCTCTACCCACCCCTCATACCCTTTTCCTTCCTTTTCTTAAAAGACCCTCCACACTGCATCCTCAAAGATGACAGGCTCTGAGGGGAAATATTTTTCTGTGTGGAGATAATGTAAAAAAAGTAGGTAAGTATTTAAAAAAAAAATTGTGTGCAATTCACACGCAGTAGAAGTGAAACCTTCAGAAAACTAGAGTAGACAAGAGGGGAGACTACGAAGCACTTTTTTTTACCAATGTGAAGGATGAGTTTTTCAATATTATTTTTGTCATCGAATTCCAGTGCACCTTTTCCTAGACATTATAATCTTATTAGTATTTGTGTTTTCTTCTTCGGAGTCGCTTTCTTTTGCCTGTTCATTTTAGAGTGGTTTGAAGATTGGATATTGATTTTACAAAAATAAAAATATATTTTTATGGATTTCGTAGGATTCGATCCTTGGTCTGCTAAATGTCTGCAGAGGTTCGTCAGGCTCTTTATACCAGGGATGTTATGGAGCTCCGTATCCGTAACCGAAACTATCGGATATCCGAAATAAAAAAATATCCGTATCCGTAACCGATATAAAAGTTTCGGATAAAGGCGGAGTCTAAATGACAGGTTTGTTTGTTTTGCCCGGCAGAGGCGCCACTTGTCACACAAGCCGCGCGTGCAGGCGGGTATAACAAAATAGTCTCCCCCACACGTAGAGTTCAAAGCGGGATGTGCCCCGCACATTTCAGGCCGCCGCGCCGCGTAGACTAGTCTCACAGTGAACTGCGCTGTAAACCGTTATCTTAAATCTCAGTCTTTAATTTTCTGCGCGGCGGCCTAAAGTGGCGCGTGGCACGTCCCACTCCGAACTCTACGTGTGGGGGCTACTAATGTCAACCGAATCTTTGTATGATGTCTTTTTGTTAAGTATAATTTACCTTTGCTCAATTTTGAGTATTAAAATTACAATTAAGGTTTAAGTTTTTTAATAAACATTTTGTAATGGTTTCTTTTTTTACAAAATTCATTGAACTGTTTTTGTTATTATGTACTTAGATTACAGTAAAAGTGTACCAAGGTTTTATTACAATATTATTTTTGTTTATTATAATTTTCTTTTTATTAAAAATGTATGTAAGTACTTAAAAATTTTTTAAGTACAGTTTGGCAAGAAAGTGTAGAAAATAAATGATGGCGCTGCGATCGTTTTCTAGTTTTAAATGGCAACACCAAGATGGCTCATAAGACAAAGAACGTATGTTTAAAAAAAATACTTCTGGCAAAATGCATATTTCATAGCGTATTTGTATTTTCAAAAAAATTGCACAAAAAACTGTAATTTAATAGAAGCAAAATAAAACAAAACAAGTTTTAAGTGGGCGTTTATTTCGATATAAAAACGTAGGTACTTAAAAATTTAAGTCTATTAATTCAACACCCGACATGTAATTATTGTCTTTGTCTTCGTGTGATTCTTCTTCTTCCGTATCTTCATCTTCATCTAAACGCAGTTCATCGATATCATCATATATAGTACTGCCTCGTGTATAATATTCTACCTCAATTTTCCAATCATCAGCACTTATGCTATTACATATTATTATTATTATGCCCATTTTCCGTTTTCCCGGTGTTTCAAATTTTCCATCTGCCTTTTCCCCTTCCTTGACGATTCGTCTTACCGTTGTTTCAGATTTACCTGTGTGTGAAAAACATCATTAAAATTATTATTATAGAAGGTAGTTTTAAAAACACACACTAGATAATATTCACTTAGAAAGAAAAAAAAGAGAAAACGAGAAAAAAGGAACTTTTCTACGAGTTTAGAAGTTGCATATTATTATTTTTTTATTGAGTTATTCCCTTTTTCTTGTGGCCGCATATGAACTGTCAAATCGAAATGTCAAATTCGAATTTTTTTAACATAACCTCAAATCAGATTGTAATGATTATTATCGCTCGAAAATTGGCATAAATCGTGTAATACTAATGAAATTTATTAAACAAACTATACTACGTACCATTCATTTCTGCAGTTCGTTTTTAAACATCTTCTAAATCAAACAAAAGCTTCTTCGCGTGACACTCGGCTAGGCAGCGTTGAAAAACGCAGAATGTAACCCCTCTTGTATCACTATGTAATAATTTATTCATTTTAATTAAATTCAGGCAAACAATGAATACAAATATTATCAAATCAGCGATATTCTACTCAGATTTAAGACAATAAATCAACCGTAACACCCGATAACACGAAAGCCATAGGAAACGTCATATAATTCGGTGTTGCCATAGTAATGAACAGGTTTAGTTCCAATTGATTTAATTTCTAGACTTTCTTGCCAAACTATACATACCTTCATAGTTCATAGGTACCTAGTACCTACATATCACTTAAAATTACTAAAATAATAGTTGTTTATTTGACTGATTGTAAAAACATAATATAGACTAGAAATAAAAGTCAAATCTTTCTATTTGTATTTTACTTTTATAATTTTAAAATTCTAATATCCGTAACCGAAATTATCCGAAACTAGCGGATAATCCGAAATAATTTCATATCCGTATCCGTATCCGAAACCGGTATAATATTATTCCTATATCCGTATCCGTGTCCATATCCGAAACTAGCGGATAATCCGAAATAATTTCATATCCGTATCCGTATCCGAAACCGGTATAATATTATTCCTATATCCGTATCCATATCCGAAACTAGCGGATAATCCGAAATAATTACATATCCGTATCCGTATCCGAAACCGGTATAATATTATTCCTATATCCGTATCCGTATCCGAAACCGGTATAATATTATTCCTATATCCGTATCCGTGTCCATATCCGAAACTTCATATCCATATGATAACATCCCTACTTTATGCCACTACACTAAAGGAGACGTGCATGGGACTGTGCATTTATCGTTTTATATTAGAACCGAGTTACTGTGTATTAAATAAATATTTTATTTTATCTCATTCTCTCGCAGGCTAAAATCCTATAGATGTATATGTTTATCTCTTTTTAGAGTTACTTGTTTCAGTTTCATTGAGTTTCAATTCACAATGGTGAAAGAAGTTTTCACTTCAAAACTACTACTCTGAATTCTTTCTTATTTGTTTTTGAACAATAATTTACTGTCTTTTTTACGGGTTTCTATTTTTGTCATTTTGTAAATTCATTTGGTAAGTAAATTTTCACAGGAAAAAAGGATTTTGGGGTTAGGAATATGAATAAAACAAACTTTTATATTAATATCTGTCTTGTTTCAATGACCTTAAACAATTTTCATCTTCCATTTAACAATGTAACATGTATATATAATTAATCAAAGATCACATCAAATCTCGGCATCCTACACTACCAATTGACGCCCCGGCATGGCAAACATTCTAAACACTTCCCAATTGAATATACAAGTTCGTATTTAATACTTTTGTAGGTCTTGTTAAAAATATATCAAGTAATGCTTTCGGTACAAGGAATGCTGCTATGGGTATGTGAAGCTCGGCACATATTAAAATAGAATAGCTAAACCTGACAGTTTGTTTAACAGAACTTCAAATGTGTAACTTTGTTATCAAATGGCAATTCAGCGCCATTTAGTGTTTTTTTTTACAGTTGAAAGATCCTTGTTAAATGCCGATTTTAAATCCATTTCAGCTTTTAACAAACTGTGATCAGCAGAAGAAGACAACTATAATGTTGTCAACCTCTCAAGTCAAAATATTTCTGCTTTGCAATAAAATCGAAATTAATGGAATATTTCTAAACATACCCGAAAACTATAAATCTGTTTTTGAAAGGTGACGAAATACGCGTTAATCAATTAACGTATAATTTTTGAAATAGAAAAAAAAGAAAAAACATACGTATTTTATTAGACAAATTCATTACAAACGTTATCATCACCTCACTTTTTTGTCGTTCCACGCAATAATGAATAAAAAATTGATAGTCCCATAATTTTTTTTTAAATTTTGGATCGGAAACTTGGTACACCTTGTACATTTTAAAGATTTTGTGGTTAGCTTTTCGATTTGAATATAAAGTGTGGTGTTTATCTTTCTAATACAATTTAGATCATATTTATCACCATGATAGTAAGGGAGGACACAATGATTTCTACGAGATGTTCCCAAAAGCGAACAAATTAACAGCTTATAACAATTTGTTAGAAAGCTGAAATGCATCTAGAATCGGCATTTAACGGGAACTTTCAAATGTCAAAAAACAAGATGGCGCTGAATGGTCATTTGATGACAATGTTACATTTGAATTTCTGTGAAACAACTGTCTCATTTATTTCTAAGATGTTCACTATCTTAAATCTTTTTTTGAAGTATGTAAATGCATTTTGCCTAAAGGAATAATGGTGGAATGTTTATTCGAAGCTGTGTGAGTGGAATTAGAAATAATAGAGAAAGAAACCCAATTTAGCACCTTCGTCAATGTTGGAGAAGAATTTAATGCCGCTTCGTTAGGTGTTGTTTGTTATACTTTATTATACGTTATTTTGTATTTTATTATTTATATACATTTTGAAATTCTACGATGATCACCTATACAACGATGAATGTTATTGTTGAATTAATAATATTATTTTTATTATCAAACTTCTTCTGGTGGCCTTGTTGAAGGTAGGCTAACATCAGGCCAATCTGATGAACATTATCATCGATAATAGAAACAAGGGAGATGGGCAATGAACCAATATTAGTTTGAAACCGCACGCACAATGTCCTAAATTCACAGCAAATGCGTTACTTTTATTAGTTCCACACAAGAGGCACTGAGGAAAAGTGAATACCGCACAAGAATCTCAACTGCTCCCGTCTGGAGCCAGTGAGACTATGGCATCCCCAATTGGGGTATGTTGTGAGGCTGAAGGTAGTGGGGAGGGGAAGGAGGTGGGGAAGAGGAAGGTTGGGAAGTACCTGGCTATTCAGATCTGGTCACTAAACACGGCTAAAGCCATTTTCAAGCAACGTTTCAATTCTGAATGCTGGTCTTACACCAGGACGATACTGATAGTATCTTCCACTCTGGAACATGCTGCAAATATACTATATATTATTTTAAATGAATTAATTGTGAAATAACACAAATTAATCAAATAAAATTTATTTGCGCATGCCGGGTTCGAACCAGCGACCTCCGGATTGTGAGTCAAGAGTCTTACCCACTGGACTACGGAGGTCGTCAAAGCCTATGTCTATGTCATCTTTGGAGATGCTGTGTGGAGGGACTTTTTAGGGAAAGGAAGGAAAAGAGTATGAGGTAGGAATCTGGGGGTCAATGTGTCTAGGAGTGACGGACGTATGAATTCATACAACTGCGGTGCAAGGCGATGGGTCGAGTCGAGACAGACCGGCTGGATAGGTCTAGGTCTCCCTCAACCAATCTCTCTCGGGGCACCACTGCTTAAGTCACCAAACATAGCGAGCTACTTGGGGTGACCTACGGAGGGTGTACCCAATCTTCCTCCCAAAAGGTTTCCATGCCATATCTCCCTTTGTTTCTATTATCTAAGAATAAGGGTTTGTGCCGATTCTCTGCGATTACATTATCGTCATAATATATACAACAATGACATCAAAATAAAAATATATATAATCAAAAGGAAAATAAAATATATTGAAAATAATCTGTGTAACAAGTATTCAATTATAATGATTAAATCTACCCAATAATATAATGGTTCCCAGCACCGTATGAGCATTATTTTATTATTAAATTAACTATGATTACTTAACATTTAACATGTTTGTTTATTTGTTATAAATATATATTATATATTATTATGCAAATTTGATATTGGACAAACAACGGTTTCCAAAATCTTCTTTTCAGTACGATTTTAAAATAATGCTCATGTTATATAACTATGTAAATATAAATAACCAACGTATGTACATTTACTAATAATAATATGCAATAATGATCGGTTCCACAACAGTTGATTCTCCGACAGTTGGTCCCCCGGCGTTCTTATATACAATTTACCGTCGCTTTAGGGAAAACACGTTGATTAAATAAAATATAAGTAAGTGACTCATAGGGATGTGCAGAGATGATGTACCGCCGAATAACAAAAGAATTAAACATATTTTCATTCAAATGCGTCAAGGAAAATCTGCTTCTCTATTTACTGTATGTACCAGTCAAAGATATTGAAATATAAAAGATATGCTATGACCACCGTCGGCGGACTACTACTTAATGGGCAAAGTTGGAATACGAAAAGAAATCGTTTATTTAAATGAATTTATGAAGGTGTGTATTGTTTTTTTTTTTAAATTGCTCCACACAGGAGGCCCTGAGGAAAATAATTCCCCTCAGGGCCTATGTCAACTTTTGGGGATGTTGTGTGGAGGAATTTCTGGGAAGGAAAAGGGTAAGAGGGGTGGTTAGGAATCTGGGGGACAGTGAGTCCAAGAGTGACGGATGTATGAATCCATCGATCCCACTGTGGTGCAAGGCAATGTTCTGAGAGAATACACCTGGAGAAGTCAAAGAGATTCCCTCAACCATTCCGATCCGGCCTGCCATGCAGCTGGTGAGCAGACACATTCGCCACCTTTTGACGGCCGGCGCAGTCCAGCGGTAAGGCTCTTGACTCGCACACCGAAGGTCGCGGGATCGAATCCCGGCGTGGCAAATTTATTTTGGATTTCACAATTTATTCTTTTAAAATAATATATATATATATAGTATATTTGCGGCACGTTCCAGAGTGGAAGATACTCTCAGTATCGCCCTGGTGTAAGACCACCATTCAGAATAGCCAGGTACTTCCCCACCTTCCTCTTTCCTATCTCCTTCCCTCCCCACTACCCTTAGCTTCACAATATACCCCAATTGGGGATGCTATAATCACCACTGGCTTCAGACGGGAGCAGTTGGGACTCTTGTGTGGTATTCACATAAAAAAAAATAAATAAAAAAAAGACACGGACAAACCTCAACCCATGAACCCGGACACCCCTGCTAAGTCACCAAACGTAGCGAATCATTTGGGGATACCTATGGTAGAGGTTTTGGTTATCCAATGAATAATTCCCGCGATGGCGGTACCCATACCCGCCACCCAAATTGCAATATATTTTGAACACGGAAAGAATTCATTCACTAAGTTGATTTTTTTAAGGTGAAATACAGTCCCAACCAATAAAAACAGCGGATAGCACATCTCTTATGTTTCAATATTTTTGGTACCAGCGCATAAGTACAAAAAAATCGACACTGTGTATAAATTACTTTGATATTCATACCAACTTATTAAAGGGTATTTTTGAAATCAAACTGAATATCTTTTACGTTTGAAATTGGTAAATAATTCACAAAAAAATTATAATGTTGAAGTAAATCATTTCGGGGGATCAATTGCCGGGGGATCAACTGTGGGGTCACCATAACGATCATACTGACAGAATAATAATGAACAGTAAGATTAGAGTGAGAAACTTCACTTGGAAATGTGTGTAGATATGTTGAATAATCCATGATTTGTATAGAAAAAAGAGCTAACCATAATTAATAATTAATTGATCCTATATATATAAATTATTAAGTAACAAATGCTTGGCCTGTTGCTTTACAGCCTTTATCAAACTTTTTTTAAAAGTCGACCCTTCAACAAGTTCGGTTCTTTGCAAATATATAAAGCCGCCTTTTGAATTAACAAAACGTCGTAATTGGAATACCATTTATTATTATTCTGTAGCTCTTATGTAAAAAAAAAGCCAAAAAATTAAGTTATAATTCAATAACTACACGTTGAAACATTAAATCGAATGTCTTTAAAGTTTGATTCAGAGGAACCGAAATAATTTAAATATACAACCAAAGGTTTTTAGTGACAGATGTGTAGGTGTTTTAGTCAAATTTATATAATTGAATTTCATGTACAAACTATGGTTCTATGACAACTTAGAATCATGCAATTTCAACACCCTTTGAAACACAATTAAAAGTTACGAAAAAAAAAATTCGAGTGCAGTTTATATGCGGTAGAAGAAAAAATTTTACCAAAACAATCTCAACCAATACTTGAAAAGTGAGGTCATAATCAAAGCGACCAATAAGCGCAGACCTAGCGTAATTTCTGTTTCATATCTCAACCAATAGGAGCCTTTAAAAGTGACATTATAATCAAAGCGGCCAATTTGCGCAGTTGTTGCAGGTGCAGTAATCATCATTTCAGTTTCATCCGAAATCTAAATCACAACGCGGCTATAGAAGTATCCCTAAGAAGTGAAACCTACAGAAAACTAAAGTAGACAAGAGTGGGGAGGCTACGAAGCACCGCACAAAGAGGAGACCGATTAGTCTACCTTATTCTCTCGCTGGCTAAATCCTACAGATGTACGTGTTTTGTCTGTTTTTAGTGTCACTTTTTCGTTTCATCGAGTTTCAAATAATAACAGTGCTAAAGAAGTTTTCACTTCAAAAATAGCCCATAACCTAACCTATTTAACAAATTTAAAAAAAAGTGCCATTCATACGAGGTAGTAGTGAAACCTTCAGAAAACTAAAGTAGACAAGAGTGGGGAGGCTACGAAGCACCGCACAAAGAGGAAACCGATTATTCTATCTCATTCTCGCGCAGGCTTAACTCTATTGATGTATGTTTTGTGGCTTTTTAGTGTCACTTTTTCGTTTCATCGAGTTTCAAATCACAACGGTGCTAAAGAAGTTTTCACTTAAATTTTTTTTATCACTTTTAAAGACTTTTCAAAAGAGACGTTGAAGTTACATGATTCTGAATTGTCGGGTCATCACAAACTACATAGTATCTTTTTTCAGTTTTCAAATTTGGCCTGGTTTGGCGGCCATCTTGATTGTCCGGGCTTTAGTTATGAGGGTCTTGGTTGAACCGTGTACAATTATTATTGTAAATCAAATAAGTTATAGTTTTCAGATAATGCTTCCGTAAGGGTAAAAATAATTTCAAGTAAAAAATGTTACATCTTAAAAATTAGATATTATTTTAAATATAATAATATTACAACCAGTCTAAAATGAAATAGCTAAAAAGAAATACACTTTAAATTATTGCATTTTATCAAATTTCTAATCTGCTTTTCACATTATATAATTTCAGTATTATTTATTTGCTGATTAATTCAAATATAATTAAAAAAAGCTTAAATCACTTGTAACTAAATTTTCTGAAGAGAATTTGAATTAAAATGATTTTAAAAATAAGGACATAAAAAATTATCAATGTTAACCATTTTGTGCACTATAAATAAAAATGTCTACTCCAATATCAATTTTGAATTCTTAATGATTTTTAACCCGGCCTGTGCCGCTTGTGCGCCGGCGCACAAAAATGAAAAATCAAAATTTTTACGCAATTTTGACCCTTATGTATAAAGAAAGTGTATGAAAAACACGGTCAGAATCGCTAGCTCTATTATCGCCCTTTACCATAGAAAAAGCCGCAATGCAGCCGGTCACTCCGAATAATTTATATGAAATTTTTCGTCGGGCGGGATGTGCGCAGGTCTTGCGCATGCGCGAAAAAAAAATATTTTCATCTTCGATTTTTACCCTTCTATGTACAAAATTTGAATAGGAACACGGTCAGAAATGCTAGCGCCAACATTCTCTATGAGATGGGTAAAAATTTCATTCACCTTGCAACATTAGAAAATTTTAAAATAATTTTTATCTGTGGGCATCTCGAACTGTCATTTTGGCGGCCGCGTCAAAATGCCGATGCGTGACCTCGAATAAAACATCATAAAACCTATCAATTTACGTAATTACGCAAGTAATATTATTTTGGTAAATAGTTTATTGTTCTAGGAATGTGTTTCAGTCAATAAAATATACGATAGGTTAAATTTAATCCACAAAACATTCAATTGAAGATCGTGAAATTTCGGTGTTGTTCTGGTAAAAAGCCTGGCCCCCAGGGGGTTAAAACTAATGTTTTTAACACATTGACTACTAGCTGTAAAAATAATCATAATTTTAGAGACGTGTTGAAACAAAGGCAGTTATCTCCGCCATTGGTCTAAAATGATTTAATCCGTCTGCTTGGTTCAATATATTCGCACCTCACAATCCGAAAGCCTCAGTTTCGCCCGTAAATTCTGAAAATGTCACTTTGGATCGAGATTGTAAAATATCCATGCAAGATAGCTTTCATATTCCAAAGACAATAAGAAGCATTATTTTGTTCTCTTTCTGGTTAAAAAAAAATACATATGTTTGCATGAGAGGAAGAGAGGTATACAGCTTTTAAATTTGGGATGTATTTATTCCTAAACAAGCAGTCGGGTTAAATATGGGATAGAGAAACAAAAATACTATCGACAGCTGCAAGGAGTTCTGAGCATAAATGACAATATCCCATACATTTTATTATAAATGTATTTAGTTCTGCAACAAAAACGGCAATCTCCATTAAGGTATTGCAGAGTACGGAACAAAAACTGGAGGAAATCGGAGAGGCAGAACAAAAGCGGCGATCTCCATCTCTTAATTGAAGAAAACTAAATAATTTTCCATTCAATCGCAATAAAATATTTGCAATGTAACTAATAGAAACAATTAATAACAAAAATTATGCAATATTGTACGGCAAAAGAATTAAAAAGACATTTTTTGTGTATTACTCAAAATTAAAATAATTGGAGATTGCCATCTTTGTTTCAACGTGACTCTTTTTTTAAATGATATTATTAACCTGTGACGAGCCGGGGTGAAGAGGCATCCTTCCTTCCCCTTGCCCTAACAAAGCACCACTTTGAATTTTGAATTGAATGTTTTGTTGATAAATTTTAAGCTATGGTATATTTTATTGACTGCAACACGTTCACAACACAATAAACTATCCACTAAAACCACATTACTTGCATTTATTACGTAAATTAATAGGTTTTACGACGTTTTATTCGCGATACACACAGTAATTGCGACCGTTAATTCCGCGCCAAAATCTGACAGCGCATCATCATAGAAGAAATCGTCTTAAAAATAATCCAGTGTGGCAATTCGACTGAAATCTTTAAGACTACCAAGAAAAATGATGGCGCAAGCGATTTAGACACTGTTTTTCATACAAATGTCGTACATATAAGGGTCAAAATCGCAGACCAAAAGTTTTTCAGAGACAATTTATTTCAAATATTTGAATTATTTTCTCGCGCATGCGCAAATGAGGCCCGTGTTTTCGAGTTCCTGGCACGTTACCGGTTAAAATACAAAATGTTTTTATCTGCTTCTAAAGTCAATTCGTTAAAAACAATAATTATTATTGACACTAATTGATGGATTTTAATTCAAATTAATATAACTCATTGATAAAATTGATGGATGAATATGACTGAAGATATAAACCAGTAGAAGTGTGTTGTGGGCAAATCCAAAGTAAGCTCAATTTTTCCTTACTTCTGTAGAAATTGATCAAACATTTTCAAATATCGAAATTGTTTCTTGAAAAGATAATCAATTTCATCAGCCTGTTTGGGGTCTAGGAGTCGAAAGGTCTTATGTAAACTGGCAAATTTTACACTGATTTCTAGTAAAGTAAATAGATATGGGTATAATTACTGCCCTCTACGTTTAGTAACCTTCTTAAAAGGTTTGAGCCTTCGCTCAGTGTTTCTACGTACCAACAGTCTATGGGATGGTAAAACAGAGTGCTGTTGCACATCCAGAAGTCATTTCCTGTCCGCATGTAAACACCTTTTATAATGAGTTGGTTTTTTTTTTATTATAAAAGGGCCGGTTCCTTAAGTTCTTTTTCTATAAAATAATCGAATAGCAAACAAGGTTTAGTCAAACTAGGGCGCCTGCCCTGGGCGGCAGTTTTAGGGGGTGCCAAAATTATAATATATATTTTTTATTAAAAAACCAAACTTGAATCATAAAGCTCCTGGCATACAGTACACGTTGTTCTATCGATTATTAATTTGATTTTAAAACGCCCAGTAGGTTTTTGGACACATCCTAAGTTGATTTACGAACGTATCCTAAGTCGATTTTGAACGCTTGCAAAGTGTACGTGATGTCTCTGCCAGGGGAATCCCTGAAAAAGTCGTAGATACGGGCTGAATTTAGGTAGGGATTATCAATCTGTTCAGTGATAAATAAAATAAAAGTTCTAAAGGATAGTCAAAGTAGAGAGAGTGGACAGAATGTAAGACAATACAGTCTTGATAAAAAATATCCATTCAATGTTCATAGTTTAAACATTTTAATCTAAGAGATATAATAATTTGTATCAAATTGATGAATTACATCAAGAATAGAAAAAAAATTATGTTCGTCGAACATTTTTGGTTTACCCACATTGTAGTGATTCTATTACTTACTATGTTGTTAAAATCTAACAAAATCAACTAGTGATGTCTATTTTTAACGTAAATGTTCGACAATTATCATTGAAGGCCACAACACACATAAATTTATTTTGCCACATATTTTCAAAAGGTTACAAAACATTTTATTTTCAAATTATTACAATCAAAATGCAAAACATGAAATGAAAATATACATACACATATATTATTCGCACAATCCGTAGAAAAGGGTTGTAAGTCAAAATTTTCCATTTTACCTCAGAATTTCAATTTTATTTCTGAATAGTAAAGTTATTATGGAAAAGCTTATTTTCACTCTCCTGTAAAATTAACTTTTTAGAATGACAATACTTTTCTATGGGATGTACAATATATATTTCAAAATGCAAGTCAAATAAAATGTAAAAATAAATATTTCAATGCGAGTGCATTTTAATTTCCATTGTAACATATAGTTTTATTTTTAAACAATAATAAATATAAAATCTTTTAAAATAGTTGGCTAAATTTTCATGGCGCAACCGAAGGGTTAAAAGATTTTAATTAAAAGGGCAAAATAAATAATATAAAATTCAACGTCCCTGTACCCTTTAGCGACATTTAATTTAATTATAATTATTGATTTAATATAAGACTTAATATTTTACAAACACATCAACTGAAGACACTTTAGGTTAAAATAATCACCCTGAATTGTATTTACAAAACATTTCTCCCATCAAAATTTCCACAATGAGACTTTCTTCATACGAATGATATTTCCACAACGAGTCTTTCTTTTTATAAAAGTGAAACTTTCCAGGAGTAATTCTTCACAAAATGAAATTTCTACAACAAGACTATCTCTTCATATTGATGAAATTTCCACAACGAGTCTTTCTCCATTAATGAAACTTTCTTCATACAAACGATATTGCGACAACGAGTTTTTCTTTATAAAAGTGAAACTTTCCAAGAGTCTTTCTTCATAAAATAAAATTTCCACAACAAGACTTTCTCTTCATAAAGGTGAAATTTCCACAACGAGTCTTTCTCTGTAAAGGTAAAACTTTCGATACTTTTTATTTAATTTAATCATTACAAAACAATTTTGTATCTCAGAGGCACAAAACATCATGTCCAAATTTACAAAAAAAAAAAAAACAAAAGTATGTACATAATATATTATACTTTTTCCATCTATCAATATTATGTATTTGATTAAAAATATAATTGAAAAATTTGTTTTTTTTTTCCTGTCTTTGTAAAGAAATCAAAATGGACTGATGCACCATGCCTTCTAAATACAGAATGTAATATTTAATTTTAATTAAAAGTCAAATAAAGTGAAATATAAAGTCAAATTGAAAAGACACCCAAAGTTTTTAAATTTCATTCCGTTGATCAATCCATCAAAAAAAATCATTTGAAAAATACCTCCACGTTAAACGTTTCAAGTGTCATCAGTCTAAAATCTTAACCGTCATAGGAATAATGAAGACGATTTAATATGATATAAATATACAAACTCTCTCCCCACAAACTATTTTATTATTATAGTTATTGACACTTTAAAACCATGTTGTTTTATTTTATTTATTTATTGTAAGGGTTGCCACTGCTTTAAAATTGCGAACAACCATTGCATCATTATTATTATTAATAAGGTTATTACGTAATTAATTTACGATTGAAATAATTCACTTATAACAATGAATGGTAATTATAATTTTATTGCCTGCTCGCTTTATATATCATGAGGTGATTCCTGAAAGTCTTTTTTTGTTAATTATTTAATATGTCGATTGTGAGATGGACTAGCTTCAGTCGATCCACAATATGGGCTTGTATCATTTGAAGCCTTGGAAGAATTGCTGTTGGTTAGATTGTTGCTGCATTCCGAATTGGTTAAAACCACCGGACATGTTGGCGTTTTGGTTTCCCAACGTATTTGTCATGCTTCCGTTGTTGTTATTGCTAAATACCGATTGGTTTGCACTGAAACCGGTTTGTTGTTGGGGGAAGTTGTTCTTGACGGGAGCTTGATTGAATTGAAGACTTTGCCCGAACGAAGGTTGTGTGGGGAACTGCCGAATGTTTGGGTTTATATTGGTTGGGCTTTGTATTTGTCCATTTGAGTTGTGGACGGGGCTCGACGGAATGCTTTTGAGTTGGTTCATTGAAGGCGGTGGTCCGGATTTGGGACTCTTGGTGCCGAAGAGGTCATCGAGGTCTATGTTGACCTTGTTGCTCTCGGTGGCCCAAGTTGCCCCGAGCGGCTGTTTGCTGGTGGCCTGGTTCAGTGAGGAGTTCTGGCTGGCCGGGTTCTCTCTGCTCAGGTTGATGGAGATGGGCTGCAAGGTCATGCCGCCTCCGAGCATATCTAGAAAAAAATAAATACATTGCAGTCATTTCATAAAAACAATTTTTGATCACAAAGTTATTTATGAAATGAGATGAATTCAGTTTAGAGTGACGCCTGGAAAGAATACAAAACAGTCATTATTTAAATCGACACAGCTGTCGTGTTGCTATTCCAACGCTGTCCAAAATGTTGGCTAAAGGAGGGAAGCACAACAAGGTATAATAACCCAAAAATTAATCATGGTAATACTTTTGACCATGAAAATCTAAAATCACAGAATTTGGATTGCGTTTTTTTCACAGATAAAAATCAATGTTTGTAAGTAACGAAATGACAAGCTAGAATAATGTTAAGATCAATTATTTCCTTGCCCAGCGAATTACACATATTTAAGTACGCTTGGAGCCTTTATTAAGGATCAAAATATCACAAAATCTATGCAGTGCAATGATTCCTAGCATATCCACTACGGATTCGCTGGCATAACACGGATAACACATATGGATAGCATATCCATAACGGATTCGCTGGATATTTATTTTATATTTTAGAAAAAAGTACATTGGTTACAGTGATGAAATTTTACATAGTCTGTTAATTAAGAGTAGAAAACAATAAAAATGGAACTACTAAATTGTAGGCTGGCAACACCAATTTAACTGTCAAATCGCAATGACAATGAATGTGTAAAACACTGTAAGTAACATTTAAAAAAAAAACTTTTTTGTTCTTAGAAAAAAATTTTATTCGAAGAAGCACTGTTGGTCAGGTACCTCATAAATTTGATTAAATGGTGTTTTATAAAGTGATTGCTTTCATTTAATATAACATAAATTTGAATTTAACATTAGGTAAAAAGGAAGAAACGCTGAGATGGTGAGTTTAGTTACACTACTTTTAGGTCTGAGTGAGTTAAATATATTCAGATCTAAAATTAAACCTGGGCAGCGCTGGTTACTTAAGCTAGTATTAAATAAATGTGAGCAATTTCTAACTGTGCTTCTTATTTTACTATAATATCGTTATTCCTCATTGTATTAACAAAAATTGCAAAGGTATAATATACCTATATGCAATTCTAATTTTGAGAGTAGGTATCGAAATTGCAATAAAAAAATATATATTTCCCACTTTTGTGTTCTTGATCTTTTACAAAAAATATAGGTTACGTAGCTTTAGATTGCCACCATGTGTTGTATTTTTAGTATTGCCATTTGATCAACAGTGGCGCCCTCCTATGTTTTCTACTCTTATTTGACAGACTGTACATCAAATAATATTTCATAGTGGGTGGTCGCGCTGATTACGGTACCTACCGACGATATGAATAAAGGTAATTGAATAGCCTAAAATAAAGCATTCCTTGTATTCCTCTTTCCTTGACATAGGTCACAGACGTATAATGCTATAATTATTGAGATGAATTGTTTGTGTGTTCTATTAGAGACAAATAAAATAACACGTGTGCTGAAGAGACCAGGAAGAAACCAGACTAAAGAAGAGATCAGAAGAGCGATTCTGTATCTTTTGTGGACACGGAATCGATTCCACACCTAATCTCCTGTCAAATTTGTGTGATTGTCCATGGCTTGCAATTGCTTTTTTTATGGACTGATATGTCAGCTGTCGTATTTCACCTATTTGAAAACACGAAATGCTTGATTATTTATTAATTTAATGTAAGTTTAAAGTTGTATACCATGGATATGACATTTGCGAAGTTTCCTTTCAATCTAAATACGCGTGAGTAAGAACATATTTTACCCGTTTAATCACAGGAGACCCAAGTTGTCCCAGAGCCCAGAACGACCGTGCATTATTAAAAGTTAGATATCTCTCTTTCTGTAATGCGAATATTTGTGATTTCTTTTATGTTAGAAACGGAAAGAAATAATGCTTCTCGTTGTCTTAGAATTATATGAGCTAGGTTGTTCAGATATTTTACAAACCTGATCAAAAGTGACGGTTTAATTTTGCGCCTATTTGTGACGTAACCCACATTTAATTTTAAAATAAAATTGTATGAAAGTGATAAAAAGTGAGGTGACAGTTTTATTACAAATTTTGTTTAGAAAAGGAATTTGAATTTAAAATTTGAAGTTTATTCTATTTTAACTCGTTGAATGCCGCGAGTAAATGGGGTTGGTTGTAACCAAAAAGCGGCAGCCGTGACACCCAATGTCCGGCGATTCTGACAGCGTCCTTGAGAAATTTCGTACATAGAAAGGTCAAAGTTGAAGACCAAAGAATTTTTCCCGCGCATGCGCAAGAACTGCGCACGTTCCCGCGCTCCGGTAAATCATTAATATAAATTATATCACCAATCTAATTGCGGTTTTCTCTATGGTAAAGAGCGATAATAGAGCAAGCGATTCTGACCGTGTTCTTCATACACTTTCTTTATACATAAGGGTCAAAATCGCGTGTCAAAATCAGGACACGCCGGCACACGAGCGGCAAATGAGTGGTTAATTACTTTAATTCAAATATTCGCAGGTATGCATTTTTTAGCCAATTTACATTTTCAATATTAAAATTTTAATATTTAGAAACAAAAATGTTGATTTCTAATAAACATATCGGAAAGATTATTTTATCTAAATTTTAGAATAATTTTTATTTTTGCAAAAGCGTTAAAAAAAACCCAATAAATAGGAACATTTAAAATGCATGGGAAGAACCAGGAATTTTGCGCGCCAACCTTGATAGGCAAAAGTTGACAGAAAATTATTTTCTTATTATTCGAAGGGTTAAGGCAAAGCTACTTAGGCAGTATAGACGTACAGAATAATCGAATATTTGCAAATAATTGAATTTATACATTAATTATTCTACTAACAGCCGCACTTTTAGGCACGGATTATGGGAATTACACTTCTTTTTAATAATTACTACAAGAAATAACTATTTGCAACAACTATTTTACAAACACATATAGAGGTTCTTAATTTGAGCAAACGATAATAAGTTATTCATGCGAATTTAGATTGAAACTTCGCAAATGTCAAATCCATGGTATACAACTTTTAAACGTACATTAACCTCTTACTTGCCGGAGACGTGAGGATACGCGTGGAAAAAATTTTGAAAAAAATATTTTTGAATGCGATTTTGAACCTTCTGTGTGCAGAATTTGTATGAAGGACAAGGTCAGAATTGCTTGCGCCAACATCATTGATGATATAGCCACAAGTTTCATTCACCTGGCAACACCAAAATATTTTTAAATGATTTATCTGTGGAATCGAAATGTCAAATTTGCCGCGATTCAAACTGTTAAAGTCCGATGCGTGATACTCGGGACACAAACATCGTAAAACCTATCAATTTAGCAAATTAATGCAAGTAATGTTGTTTCGATACTCAGTTAATTGTTCTAGGAATGTGTTTCGGTAAATAAAATATATGACAGCTCAAAATTAATCTACAAAACATTCAATTCAAAATTAAAAGTGATGCTTTGCATAATTTCTTTGCTTCAGGGCAAGGCCTGTCACAGGTTAAATGAATAAATAATCATGTACCTATACTTGAAGCGTTTTGTGTTACTAGTTGAAATACGATAGCTGGCATCATAAATAAACCATTCCGCTGACTCATCAGTCCATAGAAAAAGCAATTACAAGCCATAGACAATCACACATATTTGACAGGAGATTACTTATTCACAAAAGATACAGAATCGCGTGGCAGGAAGAAACCAGACCAAAGAAGAGACCAGGTGAGTCTGTGGCCTTTTTCTCAATGTTTCCTTTCCTGACGCATATTAGGCAATTTAATTTATTATTTTGTTTATGACGCAATCCGCAGTAATCGTACGTATGCAAATAATTCACCTAAACAGTGGATATCTATGAAATACAAATACAATTAGAATAAAAAAGAAAAAGGATAAAACGTGGAGAGTATTGAATACTTACAGAAGTTCCACGACGCAGCTGAAGAATTGACAAACGAAATATGTTCAAACATATCACGTCTCATAACAGTCATGTATTTTCACTGTTCAAACACAACGCTCACCTGTGTCACTTATCTATATATATATATTATATATTTATATGTTATATATTATATGTTATATTTTACATTTGTGTTATGTTATTTTGTTCATTATATTTTCAAAATGTATATAATTGCTTTGCGATTTGCTGTGTTTATATTTACTATACTAACTGTTAATTTATGCCATGTTCCTAGTTTTGTTTTGTTTGTCTTTAACTATTTCAATGTTTTTTTAGATGAACTGAACTCCAAATTTTTATTTTTTTTCCCTATCCCCGTATGGGGGTGTGCTGGACCTCGTCCCTGCTTCATCTTTAGTTACATTATTAATTTTGCAGATCCTTCTCAAATCTATCTGCGCCTCCCCCAATGACATGTGCAGGTTTGAGGTTTGATCACACGACCTTGACTGTCCTTTGTCCTGCCTCTGACTACCCAACGCTGAATTTTCTTTTAGGCTTCGGGTATTTTACCCCAAATATTCAGTTAACATTCTTTGAGGCTTCACTGAGTGGTTGGCTAAGGGACACGGAAGCTAAGTGTAGTTTATGGTCAGACCGAAAGCCATTCACATTTTTTGTTGGTACTTGCCAATTGATTTGAGATATATTGTATTTCTTATGTTCTCTATTTTATACAGGTGCTTGCAGGTTTTTTACAGATGCAATTCCGCGTCATGGAGTCTCATGAATGAGTTTTTCTTTTGCCCTGTTTAATTTATCTTTGTCTTACTAACCTATTTTTTGCATTTTGTTTATCCTGTTAAGCACTTGCATACTGCTTACTAACAACGAATGCATGGACACTGGAGGTCTAGATTCGTTCAAAATAAATAAATGTAGCTTCGTTTAACAAAAAAAATTAGAATCTTGCGAGAGCCTTGAAGGAGTAACCATCAGTTACTTATACCAGGGCGGGTAAGAGGTGGATTACCTCCACTGTGTCACTTATCTAATACTTGTAGCCTTGAAATAATTATTATAAATTTATACTGTCTGTCAAATAAGAGTAGAAAACATAGGAGGGCGCCACTGTCGTCCAAATGTCGTCTACATTTTTATTAAAAATTAAAAAGGCATAAAAGTGAAAAGAATATTTTTTCATTCCACTGATCTCAAAATTAGAATTGCATGTAGGTATATTATTATTATATCTTTACAATTTTATGTTAACATAATAAAGAATAACGATATTGTAATAAGATATAAAGCACACTTTAGAAATTGCTCACAATTATTTAATATTGGCTTAAGTACCTACTAGCGTTGTCCAGGCTTTAGATCATGTCTCGAATTTTAGATCTGAATATATTTAACTCATTCAGATCTAAAAGAAGTGTAACTAAACTAAGGGAACATACCCATACTACGTGACCAACTTTTTGCAATTTTTAACCCCCCCCCCCCCCCCCCCCCCCCCGGTGACCAAAATCCTAAGCAACCCACCGCTCATTTGTATGGAGCGTGACATTTTGATGACCCCCCCCCCCCCTAAACTTGTCACGTAGTATGGGTACGTCCCCTTCTATCTACTGTTAAATTCAAATTTATGTTAAATTAAATGGAAGCCAATCAATTTGTAAAACACAATTTAATCAAATTTATGTCATTAAGTAGGTACCTTAACAACAGTGCTTCCTCTATTTTTTGTTTTTAGGAACAAAAAAATGTATTTTTAAATGTGTATATGGTGTTCTGTATTTTCAGTGTGATAGCAATTTAAAAGAATATTTGACAGGTAAATTGGTGTTGCCAGCCTACAAATTTTGTAGTTCTATTTTTTATATTTTCTACTCTTATTTGACAGACTCTACATAATAAATGCAGGTACCTATTTTTATGAGAAGTTATGTGACACCCTCCAAATAAAAAATTGTTTATTGTGTACAATTTAGTCATATATTTTTTAATATCTTGTGGTTGGGACAGTCGCCAATATAGATTTATTCATAAAAAAGAGCGGAGAAAATGAGTGAATATAAAATCGATTTTACTGCAAAATTTCCTAATTTTGACAGATCAATAAGTTTTAGTTAGGTTAGGTTAGGAGCAATAATCTCCGCAGGTTTTTGCTGTTAGGCGCTGCGGGCGGCTTTTTGTTCGGCTTCGCTCAGTTTAAGTGTTGGTGACCGTTTTATAAATCCGATAGGAACCGGTTCCAAAAATAGCTGGTTCCTAGGAAAAATAATCTCAGGCGATCCAGTGACAGCTAGTCACCGGGACAAAGTAACCGCAATAGGCAATGACGTCATATAAATATAACATATAGAATACAGACGCATGGTATTATTATTCACAAATGCCAGTTACAATAATAATAACATTACCACATAGGCATATGAATATTAATAGACCTGACCTAAGCGATAAAATCGTATTATTTCCCCCTCCCCATACCGGTTCCATTGGAACCAGCTGGGATCGAGTATGGCTTCGCGTGAATCTAAAAAATGTGATGTCATCATTCTTCTGCGAGCCAGCGTCGAGCACTCATCTGTGCATTTTAATAAATAACACGGCAAAAATAGTGGCTTGTGTTTTGAAAACGTGTAAAAATAGAAGTGAAAAGGAGAATAAACCCAATTGACGTATTACATTCCATAGGAAAGCATTATTTTACTTTATTGTAAGCTTATTCAGATCACATAATATGGTCGTTTTTGTAACAAACACTTATCACTCAAGACACATGGCGTGTACTCGTCGCTGTTTTGTGGGGTAAGTAAATTATGAAACATTTGTAAAAGTGTCTTAACTAAATACGTCAACAAAATATTGGACTATGAAAATATGCGAACTTTACTTTGCTGTATTTGGAATTTGTAAATTTGTTCATTTCGCGGTGAGCAATTGCCCGCTCCCATGTAAAAAGGTCTATTCATTAAAGAGCAGAGTTTACTTTTAAGAACTAAATGGTGATATTATAATGCGAGATACCCATATACTCTCAGATTGAGTTATTGACGAATCACATATCACCGAATTCATCTTCCCGCTCTGCGCCCCGCTGTAGTTGGTTTCTTCCCCTCACCTTTATGTTCTGGTCTATTAATATTCATATGTCTACGCATTACCATCAATCTTTCCATATCCAGAGAGATTCCCGAAATTACAAATCCAGTAAGCTGCCAAAAGCCTGCCAGCTGACGTTCCTCATGCTAGCTGTATACGTAAGTGGCGCCTTATTTTGGCATTATTGGCTGCTTACTTGAATTCAGTTCTATTACAAAAGAAGCTTATAACAAACTTTGAGTACGAAGATCATTTTGCATAAGGTGCGGCTTCAGAGATGTATTCGGGGAATGGACTACCGACGGGGAATGGACGAGAGAATGGACTACCCCACAACTCTGTCTTGGAACACACTCCTTGCTTCATTCACATACATATTTTTCATTCTGCTTAAATTACACGCAAGTAAATGAATACAACACATATTAGACACTTATTTATTGTTTAAGAGATTACACTTTTTCAACATCCAACTACTCTTACAGGGATATTATATATCTCCAATAATTATTCTCAGTTTTCAAAGGTACACATAGAAATTTCAAAATGGACAACATTTACCCAGCTGAATGATGCAAACATAACAATTTTATCGGCAATTTAAACAATACAATTTTTAATAATTTTTTTACATTAACTCCACAGGCCCTGAGGATTTTTCTTACTCAGGGCCCGTCATCTTTGCGGATGCTGTGTGGAGGGATTCAACCTGATTACCGAGAAAGAATAATTATTTCACAACAATTTTCAATAAACTACTTACTGCGAACAATGATTTTGAAAATATATTTAATAATACTTAATAAAATTGTAAGACATGGTATTATAATATTGTGCATTTACATATTTAATCTGGAGAGACTACAACCTTCATGACCGTTGAAGTATTGGATAATTATTTGACAATTTAACAACACAACTAACCAGAATTTTTAATAAAAACCTAGTCCATCTCAGCACAGGAACCATTAGAGAGGAGGACTAAAAAAAATAGACACGGGAAGTATTCCAGCCTCATCAGCAAAAATATGAAAATGCGCAATGTCTAATATAACTTTGACATTTAGAAGAATTATTTTTATATAGATATTCTTTAACTGAAATACATCCATACAAGAAAATTTCAAACTAAACCCCAATCAAGTAGTGTAATGTAATGGTAAATTAACTCCCATGAATCTCTTATTTGCCGAGACGTGCAGACGCACGCGGTGTGAGGAAAAATTTCGATTTTTTTTTTTTTTAATGGGAATTTGACCCTTCTGTGTACAGAATTTGTATGAAGGACAAGGTCAGAATCGCTTGCGCCAACATCGTTGATGATAAAGCCACTAGTTTCATTCACCTGGTGACACCAGAATATTTTTAAATCATTTTATCTGTGGCATCGAAATGTTAAATTTGCCGTGATTAAATCTGTCAAAGTACGATGCGTGATACTTGACGAAAACATCGTAAAACCTATCAATTTATCAAATTAACGCAAGTAATGTTGTTTTGGTACATAGTTTATTGTTCTAGGAATGTGTTTCGGTCAACAAAATACACGATAACTCAAAATTAATCCACAAAACTTCAATTCAAAATTCAAAGTGGTGTTTTGTTGGGAATTTCTTGTTGGGAAACGGCCCTGTGAAGTCTTGGAAATGAAAAACTATGAATAGGTTAGTCTTCTA